>CM076395.1:37660598-38860598 GCA_038363315.1 Mugilogobius chulae | reverse complement strand
CTAAAGCCTTCCTCCAACAAGGTAGTTCTGTCTGTCTGTAACTTGAAACTCATGAGCATATTGAAGATGTTCCTCGCAGACAGCACATTTATATTCAGATACTTTTGCTATGAGACCGAACTGTATACCTCTTGAGGCGATGACCCTCCCAGATCAAAGAGGAGCACCTGCTGACAGAAACATGTATTTTCCTATAATAGCTTCTTACAGCTGAAGAGCAGATGGGTGTGCTGGCTGGGCACACTATATTATTAGCTCAATAAAGCAAGAAATAGGAACATTATCATATTCTCTCTCTAAGAAACTGTTAGATGCAATTGAACAATGCAATATGTACTGTATTTGTAATCACATGCTGCTCAAGTTGGAAAAAGCCAAGTGTCTTGGTAAACTCACAAATGAATGAACAAAATGAAAAAAAAAAAAAAGATATATCTATTCCCACGATATTACTTATTCTGTAATAATAGATTCACTGAATTGCTTGCCCTGACAACCCAGTTTCTATGATCCAACGGTGTTCAAAGTCTTCAAAGTCCCCTTTATCGTCATCATCATCATCAAAAAGACTAGCTGCTCCACTATGTCGCATCTTTAATGTGTCAAGCTCAAAATAGAAGTTGTTCCAAAAATAGGCCAGTAAAGAGTCCAACAGAGCAGAGCTGATTGGCTGCTGGATTAGAATCCGCTTTCATCTGAACGGCACCTGTTTTGGACACTTAATTTGTAATTATCGGCCATATTATACAATTGAAGTACAAGCCACAACTGCCCAAATAAGCACTGCAGTTTGTTGTAGTAGTCTGTGTCCGCATTGGGAAACATTTTTGGTTGAATCAAAGTTAAAAAAAAAAAGATTAAGAAGTCCATCATACTGTTTTGTAAAAAAAATATCACTATAGCATCATCTAACTTGCTAACTCAAAGGCTTCGTCTCTTTGTCAGCAACAGTGGAATTCCGATCGTCCATGGATGGCGGTGTCTGCACTCAGGAGCCCCCCTCAAGTCATCCATGATTATGCCCACTAAAAAGTCCGTCACGTTCCCTGGAGACCTGCAGGACCCTCCCGCCAAACCTCTGTTGTACCACAAGCAACCACCAGCTCTACCGCCCAAGCCCTTCTCCAGGATGCCCAGCCACAGCACAGGTGAGGGCTGGATTTAGTCACTATCCAAAGAACTCTAACAAAATGTAGTATACTAAAAACAATCAAATGCTGACTTTGTAGGAAAAACACAATTAGTACCACTTTTTCGCAACAATTTAGGTCTACACAATCACTTAAAGATTTTGTGATTTGAATGTATTTGTTTGGCTCAGATGATGCCATAATTTTGTCTATACCTGCGCTTTAGCACGTGCAGCAGATTATCTCATTAAATTCCCCTGAGGTCCTGCCCTCCAAGCTGCCTGTCACTCTCAATCCGTCTGTCAGAGAAGTGGCATTACGCTGGCCTCAATCCATCCTCAATCCAGCTACTATCTGCTGACGTCTGAGCATTCTCATGGTTTCAGTCTAGTGTGTGGAGACAGGGATGCTCACAGACAATGGGGTTTGCATTGTGTAATCTGAATATTAAATTGACCACAGGGATGGCTCACCTGTTGTTCAGTAAAAAAAGAACACTATCATTTAGAGATGCTTTGTTTTGGTTGGCAAAATATAAACATAGTGCTGTAGTCTTTTAGTCATTTAGTCGATTAATTGGTCGAAGGGGCTTTAGTCGACCAAAATTTCTGTTAGTCAACTAATTATTTTATTTAGATTATGATGATCAAGAATTTCTTTGGTCGACTACAACCCTATATATACAGGCATCATTAAGGAGAGGTAAAAATAGACATAAGTTATGCATAGAGTGTGATCCAGTGTCTCGCAGTGCTGACAGTCTTTTGTCGGTGGCTCAGCATTCTCTGATCTCTGAAAGTCACTTTCAGTGACATTATGCCTAACTCAAACATAACAGTGCAGTCAGCTTTCAGTGATGCATGTGAAACACATAAGATAATTGGTCACCATGTCATAGAATAGAAGAAGAAGAATAGATTCTCTCACCTATGAGTTTTATGAATGCTTTTCAGATTATACTTTCTATCCCTGCTATGTATCTACATTTGTTTTGAAATTGGCAAGCCATGAGTTTTTTTTGATTGACTAATATTGTATAATGATGCCCCTCTGAACTTTCTGACAGGGAAACACAAATATCACAGATTCTGGACTTTCCCATGCAAGGAACGTTCTACAACTGAGGCTTGCATGCTTTGAAAAGAGCAAGCTTTTCCTACTTATTTCCACTTCCCTACACTTGCAGTTGCAAGTATTTTTTAAGTTGAAATAAAACGTTGTGATTACATACAATAAATATCTTTGTGTGGACAAATAAAATACAAAAATCCAGCCAGGATTTTCCAAAAATGCATATTTATTAACAAATATGTCTAATAGTTCAATATTCCAAAAGATACATCCAGTTTTTTTTTAATCACTAACTAATTAACAGATTTTTTTTTTTTTTTCTTTTGCCACCTGGTAAATCTTTTGCAGTTTACAGTGAACAAAACAGAATTTGTAGACATCATAAGGCCAGTTGGACTAAATACATATTTCACATTTCACTTTTTAATAATCAGGGGTTTCTGAGGTGACTAGTGTGAAAAACCGTTTGTATTACAAAAATAAACTGCTTTTAAACCATGTTCTATAGCTGCTCTACACCTCATTTAAATAACACTAGCATTTAGAATGTTGTCATGAATAGAACCTAATAAAATGATAATCTACTTATGTCATAAAAAATTATATTGTCTTGAATGTAAGGTTTTGTTTTTTTTTCTTTACTTTTTCTCCTCAGATTCTTGCCAGCTGAAGTTACCCAGCCTGCCCGGCGGTAAGCACTCTCCCCCTTTGCCGCCGAAGAAGGTGATGATTTGCGTGCCTCCGGGGGGTCACGACTCCTCCAGCTCTCCCTCGCCCACACCCAACCCGCTCAACAGCCACTCACAAAGGTGCACCCCCCCACAGGTGCTGCCCTCCCTGCACAGCACCTTCCTGCCCTCCCAGCTCATGGGCCTGTCAGCGCTGCACCACCCGCTCCAGCTCCAGTACGGGAGTCTGCACACGCCCAGTCGCATCATCGAGGAGCTCAATAAAACCCTGGCACTGTCCATGCAGAGGTTTGAGAGGTTAGTTGATTTCACACTGTGTGCTCGCTCAGACCACATGGAATAACTGACAGCTGCATGTAGGCTGATCAATGTCTATTTTTGGGTACAGATGAATACAAAGTGGTTTTATTTTTAGATCTATCAACAGATCTGATACAAAAGGCAGCAGAAAGATGGTTTGTAATTGGTTGTAGCGTAGATTTATATAAAAGATGGTCGTAATATTGTAAATAGGTTCGATGTCAGATGTATTATGCAATTTCTAATTGTCGGTAATTTGTTGTTTTTTTTTTGTCAAGAAGTCTTCTGTCACTCTATATAAAGAGTCTGTTGCAGAGATACTTTGAAAATGTTCATTTAATCAGAATGAAAGAGAATTTAATTGGGACTGAAAAAGAAAATGTATTGAAAATTATCAATATGAATATTATTAAAAAAGCATGCCTGCCTCTAAAATTAGCCATCTCAAAATGAATTTTAATAAAACTGCAAGCTAAATTCTTTATTTATTTTGTCTGGTCTAGTTAAAAGTTAAGGATTTGCATAGTGATGGAGAAATCACTTTGGTTAAATTCAAGTAAGTCTCACTGGGACACTTGAGACATTTTATTGCAAATGTTGCCACACTATTGCAATAGAGATCATTTTTAATCTCTGAGCCAACTCCCATTAAATGTAAATTGTTATTACAAACGACATGCATCTGTAAAGGATTTACAGTCTGGTCACCACTCCTACTACCACATCTTAGGCCAAACTCAAACAAAGTTGTGCAATCACGTCTGTAGTTTATTTCAGTGACAGATGGGAGACAGACAAGCTCATCAGCTGTTTAGAACTAAATTAAACTTATCTTCTGATTGACAACGTTTAGTGCGATGCTCTGTAATTCTGCATGTAAACAGACATGTTTGTTTTGATCTCTGATGATCAAACTGCCTCCTTACAGTAGGAAAAGTGTAACTATTATTAGAAACTTATTTAAAACACTCACATTAGGATTGTTTAATTATGTCAAAATGTATGTTTTGTTTTTTATTATTTATTTTATACAATGAATGATTAATTCTAGGGCTGGAAGATGAATCAAAATCAAATCGTGGAAACATAAAAAGTTTACTGAAAATAGCAAAATGCAATGACAGAATTTCATAATTTCTTTTCAGTCTAAACTATTATGGCTAATCTTTTTTATATAATATACTACCAGTCATGTAATTTGAAGCTGTAGAATTTTTCAGAAATACATACCATTCATTCTAGATATTTGTCTGAACAAACCACACTGATTCTATGCTTTTCCACACTGAGCAACCTATTTTTACTTTCAAGTATGAAATTTGTTAGTGAGCACTTCTCCTTTGCTGCGATAATCAATCTAAACCTATGAGGTGTGGCATAGGAAGATGCTGCTTAGACAGCATAAATAACGCCACAGTACAAGGACAGGTTGAGAACATTAAATTAAATTACCACCACTTTACTTTTGTTGTAGGATTGAAATGAATCCTAATGAACTCAAGGATTAGTTCAGTGGAGGTGACATAGTTGTTACGAGACACATTCTAGCGTTATTGAGGTCACTCTTTGGTGCCGATGCACAGGTCTAAACCAGAACACTGTCACTCTCCCAGGGCTCTGTGGCCTCATTCACAACTGGAGTATTTGTGGGACAGCGCAGCGTTTGGCCTGACATAACATCACCAGCTGCACTCGGCTTCTTATTGCAGAAAGGGGAAGGGGATTGGGCATTATGCAACAATCTACATTAGGATCGCTATTTTCTCCGGAGCCGTTTGGATAGGGATAAGGAAGTAATGGCCCTAACTTCGGATACAATTATTCTAAAAGCTTGTGCTTATGCAACGGCGGCTCAGGAAGCTACGGCGAGACTGTGATTAATCAATCTGTCAAATGTGTCACCAGTTTACCATTTCTACATGAAAGAGCTGCTCAGGGCAAAAGACTGCTCTGTTTTGTGAAATGAGATGCAGCTTGTGTCTATGTACTCCTTATGTTTTGCATAATATCTATTCTTCTTAACAATATCAGTCATATGTATCCACATAAATGCAAAAATGTATTTTAATTTGAGAGAAAAACAGCGATATTGATGTATTTATAACTACTATGCCTTTTTTAAAAATATTGCATTGTTTAAAATGGAATGATTTTCTCAATTTGGTAAACATTATGCTGCATTTGTGGCTTTACAAGTTTCTTGAATCAATCGCTTTCATATTTCAAGGATTCAAACCAGCAGTGAAAAATAACAAAGCACATTTTAATCTATGTTTTACTCATATTCATTTTACTGCAAATACTTATTTCACTTACCTTCACTTTTTCTGCCATTTTAAAAATTTACTGAAAATACAATTTTTTAGCATATTTATTTATTTTTATTCATGTATTTATTATAGCACATGTTACATCCAATATACAGTAAAAGATTTTGAATATAAAACAGCAAATAAAAATTGCACAATTCTTCTCAACACTTGAAATTTTGCATTTGCAGTTGAAATTATTTTTTACTAAATGACTTTTAACATAAGTAGGTTTTTGTTGTGTGGTTCTGTAATATTTTGTACTTTTACTGGAATATTGCATCACTGGTTTTAACATGGTAACATGGAAATTGAATAAATCCTAGCTCTAGAAATAACATAAAAAGTATATATATACTCTAAACTCAAAATAGTGAAATGGGATATCAGTATAACCTTATCTTAAGGTATCTTAAGTTACCTTGCCAAATTTTGTCAAAGAATCAGCTTATAGCTATACAGTCATTTCTTTTTAACCTTTTTTAGTTAGAATAGTGGTTCACATCCAAACGAAGCTCACACAAGCCTGACACATACTGTATATATGTTTGTGTGTGTTCCAGCTCTGCATTGCACAGCAGCAGTCAGTGTGCCCCTCTGGACCGTAGAGAAGTGCCCTCCGTCATCATCGACTATGAGGAGGACAAGGAGAACCTGCCCAGTGAGTCGGACTACGAGGACCTGCCCAGTATGTACAAGGACGAGCATGACGTAGAAGACGACGAGGACGATGACGAAGATGATGACTCCATATTTACAAGTCAGTCTCAGACTCTCTGCTCAGATTGTGTAATGGGTGATGGGATCGCAACATTTCCTCTCCAAATTACAGAGCAAAAATAAAAAATATATGAATCATGTTGTGAATCATTTTGGGTAACTTTTAACTATTTTCATAGTCATTCTTTCTTTTGGATTGGAATGTTAGAGTAAGTAGGTGACTGACAGAAATGCACTTTTACAGAAATAATAATTCTGTATAAATAAATACTCAGCTACTTGGGCTGCTCTCATTCTGCATATCTATATTATGTATGCTTTATTATTGGAGATAAAGAATAAAAAACACAAACAAGAATGAAGAAAATATAAAAAAAACAGAAAACACAGTAGTTTATACACAAAACAGTCTCTCTTCTCTTATATTGATGTTCCTGACTCGCTCCTCTGCGATTTAGCCTTAAAAGTGCAGTGTAATTTTTTGACCAAAAATAGAGTTGGATAAAAGCAAGCTTTTGTAATTTAGATGTTTTGATGCACTACAATGTTTGCAAGACAAAATTAAATATTACTTTACCTGAAGGATGGCCTTCTTCTGTTGTGCTATCGAACATTTTTATCAAATTATAGTCTAACACAATTATCACTATTAACCATGTTGCAAAGTATTGTTTTAACTTTCTATTTCTACTAATCTGTGTAGTTGACTTTTTTTCAAATGCATGCATTTGAAGATACACAAAGTAACTTGTGTACTAATGGGAGATGATTGCTTTATCTTTCCACAGCATGGCAGAACAGAAAATCCTTTAAAACACAATCTCTCCTCATACAGTATCTGAGCAGTAACTTAGCCAGATAAGAAATGGAGATGAGAGTTTTCTAGGCAAAACATCTGCATACACTAGAGAAAAACATTTAGCATGCTCTCCTTTAGAAAAGTTGGTTAGGAAGCAACTTTTTCTTTAGTTAAGCTTTACTATACATTGTAAACAGTCTATCGACTAGAGTAATAAAAGTGTATAGGCATTTTTTCTTTTCACAATGCCTTAATGAACCATGTGTTATTGGGTTTAGCAGTGGTTGTGCTGGAGATGACAAAGATTCCACTAAACTACATTTAGTTAGAAGTTAATATTCATTTAGATTTGACTCAATGACAAAATTGAAAAATGCAAAAAATGCAATGTGAATTAAATAGAATAATTGCAGTAAATACCCTTTCTGTTTCAGGTTCACTGGCTCAGAAAGTGCTGAGAAAAGACTCCCTCGCCATCAAACTGAGTAACCGGCCGTCCAAACGAGAGCTGGAGGAGAAGAACATCTTACCCATGCAGACGGACGAGGAGAGGCTGGAGTCCAGACAACAGATCGGCACCAAACTTACGCGGTAAAGCCTTTTTAAAAGCCCATGCATTTTTCAGGATTCCAGTAGTCTTATGCAACAACACACATGAAAGATTTACATGTCCATTTTTACCCCTTTCACTGACCATTTAAGATTGGAAGAACATACACCCATAAAATAAGATACACTATGTAACTCTTATATGCCAGTGATTTGTCTAGAACGTTACACAATATGGTGTTGAATATGTTTATTTCTGTTAGCTTGTCTGTTTTGGCAATGACTCAATAAACCCAATTCTGTTGTTGCAGTATGTAAGTAAGCATTGTCAAGACAAATGGGCAGGGCATAATAGAGTGAATTGACTAAATGTATTTCATTCTGCACTAAACAATAACATCTCCATGGCAACAAGCCACACACTGGAAAAGTTGCATAGTGCACCTTTAAGCAGATAATACTACAGTTACCAATGGGAGATATACTGTATATACTGAAGACATTATTGTATAGTAGTTTTGTATAACGTGAGTTTTAATGTCATCAATATACTAATACAGTCTCTCCTCTTGATATAATATCAATAAATAGAAAAATGACTTTGTGAAATCCAAATGAGCCCAAAAACCTTGGGGAAGTCAAAAGACTATTGCTTTTTCCCACTTGCTGCCACAATTGTTTGAATTCCTAATGTAAACAACAAATTATATATATGAAAAAACATGCATTCATTTGAGTTCCCAGTTCTTTATTCTATAAAGCATAAATGGAAAGACCTTTTGCTAGAACCCGTCGATGCTACATCTCGATAGGTGGGTTTCAGATGACATCACAACCTTCTACAGGCCAATGTAATTTCAATGAGGTGGAGGGCAGCTAAAATAAATATTGTTTAAATGCAGTTTATTTTTGTAATTCAAATGAGTAGTGGGTCTAGTCATTATAGAAATAATCACTTTTTAAATTAGCAAATATTTTTTTAATTATTTCACGACAAAGTCCAATGTTATTAATAGGAAAATCTGCCTTTGCCCTCCATCTGGCTTATAACTGCCAAGAATTCTAGAATGTGAAACCCACCTATTAAAAGTGTACTTATCATAGCTGAATAGCTCATAGAACAATAATGTACACTCACTACGTATACTGTACATGTGTATTTACATCTACATGTGAATCATATCATTCTTGCCAACACAGCGCTTGTTGCTATGGTCTTGCAGTAACTATACCCAAGCTTAGGCCTGTGCGTCTGCTTCTCTGCACTATCTCTTAAAAACAAAAGCCCTTCAATTTGGACACTTTTATACCCTTTCATCCCCTGGCTTCTGTGCGATCAAGATAACCGCTTTATTTCTCCAAAATGAAGCTTTGAAAATGAAGCTGACCTAATTTCCTCCTATTCCAACCCTCCCTCTCCTTGTCTCCTTTCCTTCTCCTGTCTCCTCTCTCTTGTGCGCTCTTTCTCTCACTCTTACTTCCTCCCTCGCTCACTGAATCACCACGGCGATGCCTCTTGTGCCAAATTCTCTGTTTCTCTTTCTCTCTCTCTCTACTCGACTCCTCCACACCAACGCCGCGCACAACATCCCATACAAACAGCTAGCAAACACATTGACGCAGTTCATGCAAGTCACCGTGCATTCATATACAAATACCCAAAACAAGCCAGTGTAAATGCTGTGCCAATCCAAAGTCTGCTTAAGCTATAATGATTGCGTCACAAATAGGCATTCAAATATCAGCATATGGCTATTTACTTTGCTGATCTTTGCATACAGAAAACAACAAATTCTCTGATCCTTTTTTTTTAAATTGACAATCTTGCTTGATTTATCATAATTAACTTCCCAGTAGATTACAAGCCCCATTTTGATTTTGCAGTTCGGCCTGAATTGGAAGCGACAACGATATTCCGACCAAAAGGGAAGCAAAACAGGCCGACATAGATAAATAAAATGGACGTCAGACGTGTTTGTGATGTCTCGGCAAAGCTGTTTTTAAGGAGAAGAGAAGGGATATTTACAAGGGACACTGGCAGACAGCTTGTTCTTCCCAACTGTGCTTCCAGAAGGCCAGTTTGGTTATTATGCCACCCTCCTCCTCCCCTCTCACTCACTCTCTCTTCTCTCTTGCTGTCTTACCTATCTATTTTTTTCTCTTCCTCGTATATTGCTGTCTCTCTTGCTGTATCTTTTTTCTAATTCCTCATTCTTCCTTTGTCTCTTTGACTGTCTTCTCAATCTTCTGTCTTTTCTTTGGTTGTGTATATTTCTCTTCTTCCTATTCAAAGCAGCTACAAGCCATTTGAGTATCTTAAGCAGAAATGGTCAGCGGCCCCCAAGCATTCAACCACCCTTTCAAAGTGGCAAATTTTACATAGGGAGACACTACAGGCTCCAAACAAACAACAAACGTCAGGACATGTGAACTCACATTTTCTGTTGCATTAAAGCTGGTGAACCTAGTTTTCAAACAGCAGAAAAAGAAAGGAGGTTTCCTAGGTTACCTTTCCAACTCATTCCTTGCTCATCTAATGCATGGATGTTTTGTCCACTTGCACAGCTTTAGAATAGAATTTTCAGACACAACAGTGAAGCAGGCTTACGACCCTCTGCACAACCAATCAGCTGTCATCCTAAAACGTCACATATTGACTCATGCCTGGGTCAAATTGGGTCAGTGGAGCTACATAACAAACAAGCCATGTACAGACGAAGAGAGCGGTGGTGTTTTTTTGTTTTTGTTGTTGTTCTAAAGAAGGTTTTTGTTTTAAAGTGGACAGTAATTTTGTGAATTCTGTTTTGATATATATATGAATATAAACATTTTAAGTTTTTTTTTGTACTTTATTTTACCAGGAAGTCTTTTGAGATAAATCTCTTTTGCGAGGTAGACTTGGAAAGCGGCACCACTCTACACAATCAGTGAACTATTGTGAATGTAATTCATTTTAGACATTTCACTCTGATAATTAAGTCATTAATAATGTTTCAAAGCCTATTTAACACATTTTGGTTTGCTTGGCTTATTATAGTTTTCTGATTCATTGCCCAATCCTGTAACCAGGAAGCAAGAGCTAGCTTAAAATGGAGTATATCTTGATATGAATTCCACAAAGACGATTTTAAGATTGTTTACAGTACAAAAAAAATCTGTACTACTAAAGTACACAGTACAAAACTAAATTCCTTATCTGCTCTTTGTCCACAAATAAACCCTGAAAGAAGTCTTTGAGCAGAGGAGAAAATTCAACATGGCGTTTTGAATCCAGCTGTAACGTCACAGGGCCCAGCCTCTCCAGATCCCTATCAGAGCTAACAAGATGGAGACAGCCATTGATTCAGTGATTAGTTCTACTGCCCTGGGCTCCTGCTCAGCTGCTATAATAAGAGTTTCCCCACTGAAAGCACTCTCATTGACCTTATCCAAGAGCGCCTCAGGGTGTCTTCACTTCTTCATCCACTCACAGACGGAGGAAATTGGAGATAATCTTTGGAAAACAGATTTGGAGGGAGATGTGCTGATGTCCGCCTGCCTTGAAGCATGTCTCTTGTCGGTTTTTATTTGTGTACATGAGTGTTGAATAAACTATATGGGGAAGACGTCTGTCAAAGCTGTTTGCAAGTTTAAATTTAGACTACAAAGATGTGAAGTTGTAATCCAGTGCCATGAATTGGAGTTGTGAAATCAGTGTTCAACCAGTCAGATAATTATTTCAATTCTTTGCACATTAGTTTTTATAAAATGTGTCCAATTTTATATGAGATTTAAAATATTTGAATATTAAGTTTTTTTTTCTTCAAATAAAAAATACTAATAAAAATTTAAGTAATTTTTCCCCACAAAAAATAAGTATGGTCTTTTTGTACTTTAGGAAGGAAATTTATCATAATGTATAAAACACTATTTGTAATAAAAACTTAAAAGGTGTTTAAATGTGACTTTTATCATTTAATATTTTCCTTCACACTTTTAAGTTATAAGTTTAGCTTTCCCCATTAAGTCCTATCTCATTCCTTTTTGTTTTGGTTTCTCCAGCTGTACTAATCTTGATACCTGCTCTGTATCCTGTGCAGAACTTTGGAGACTTTGTGTTGGTAAAATGTGCTATGCAAACAAAGTGGGATTGGATTCAACTTCCCATCATTACCATGAATGTGGCAAAGATCATCAGAGATATTATACGATTCAGCGCTAGTTTAGCTTCAGCAGACGAAGAACGATTATTAAAATGTCCAACAATAATTTTAGTTAACAGTAAGTCACTTCTACTGCAGTAATTACTGCAGTCTATCTAACCTTTGCAGCATCAGACATTTGTAGATTTAAGCCACAACTGCTCTGATATGACAAAACGTTTTGGATAGTAGAAGCAGTAGAAGAAATAACCTTGTTGGGGTCACAGAAAAGTTAATTTGGGGCAAAGATGAGAAGGAGAACAAATTTAAAGTTTTCCATTAACTCAGCAACTTTTTCTCAAAAACTGTTCACAAAGGCAAACAGTGATAAAGCCCTGTCAGGAGGTTATGTTAAAGTAGACTATTGAATTTTAATAGTGTGTGTGCTTCTTTTTAGGCGCCTGAGTCAGAGACCAACAGCAGAAGAGCTGGAGCAGAGGAACATTCTCAAACGTGAGTGAAATTACTAATTAGAATCCAATTTGTCCCTTCCAGTGGTTGAAAACGGTTAATATATCAAAGGATTATCTAATTGTTTATGTTCTCAACTGGAATTATCTAACAGTTACATAACACATGAACATGGTTGCAATGTAATGAAAATCTTGCACAATATCCACATGAGACTGTCCCATTTTTTAGAGCGTGTGTTTTCCTGCAGAAAGACACTATTTAAACCTGAAGAAATTGAATAGGCTCAAGTCAGAGATAGGACCTCAAGTAAGCAATTATTTATTTCAATTATTTACCATTTAGACTTATAACTTCAGAAAAAAAAAGATTCTACAATATAATAAAAAGACATTGCACAATTGGGTCTACAATAAAGTTACAGAGTGTAACTGTCTGCAAGAGTGCACATTGTAAACACCTTGAGGAGCATTAACATTTTAATGGAAGACAGAAATATGAACTATAACTAGGTGATGTCAGAAGGTCATATAGAGTTTTTTTTATTATTATTTAAAACATTATCTTTTCCATAAATATCTGTAAAATGTGTATTTCTAATCTGGTGAGTTCTGCTCCCATTAACCTTTATATTACTACAACATATAATTTATGTTGATACTCCTAACCTTTATTAGCCTATATTATTGTGATGCCACATAAACATAACCTATACACAACTGTAATTAATTTCAAAACATGTTCTACAAATATCCAAAAGGACATGATATTTTGTTCTTTGAAGAAGTCATTCTATTATCAAAATTTGGTATTTAGGCCAACTCCAGTTGTGATTAGATTTTGATTGCCATATTTTGTGCCACGCTCTCAGACAAGCAAGTGGCACATTACGCACCAGAAATCACAAATTATACATTAAAAAAAAGTCTGATGGAACATATTAAAAATGTGTCACTGATCGCAATCTATCGTCGTATAACATTTTCAAAAATCCTAGTGTGTTAGCTTGTTAATAAATGCACTCCACACATCTTTTAGCCTTTTATCTAAAGAAGGCAGTGGTTCTCTGCTGAGCCTGCTCCAGGGAGACATCTTTCTTTCACACGACGGCCTTGCTGATGGCAGGCACATCAAAGCCTGATTGGCCCCGACTTTCTACTGTCCCATAGGAAGAAGTTTGATTGACACTGGGCAGAGGTAACACTGCAACTACAGTGTGGATAACCATGTCCTCCTTGTCCCTAAGAAACACAAGGTTAATATTAATACAATAATAAGGTTGTACAAGTAGGCCATGTTTCTTTTTTTCCTATTAAAAAGATGTTTTGACTGAAGTTCTTTAACAAACAGCCTCAATATGTTGTTTGTTTTTGCTTCTAGCTTCAGCTATGCTCTGTGCTGGATATGTTTTTCATTATATTTTTTAGCTTTTTGACTTATTTTTGCTTTTGTGATCATTGTAATTGTTATCGGAACAATCTAATCCACTTGATTTCTATTGCACATTTTACTAACAAAACCATTTTCAAAGAGCTGAAAAGTAAAATGAAACATAATAAATCAAACTTTTTACAAGGATTATGCAGATTTGAAAATCTAAACAAAAAGCAAAATGATAAGTCTGGTACTTTCCAATCACTATGTATACTGTTACTTGATTAAAAGATGCTATACCTGATTTTTGTTTCCTTAGCAATGATTTGAAAGTATTTTGTTGTAAAAAATCAAGCATAGTGTCTTAAACCATAATCAAGTCTTAATGGACTATGCCTTTTTTTATAATAAAAAAACTTCTCAATCAATTTCTCTCTAGCACAGATATCTTCAGGTGGAAATTGGTCCGCAATATTCTATCTACGTCTAATAATGTCGCTCCTAACAGCTGTGGAAAAAAGCAAAAAACATCATACTGAACAAGAGACTCAGAACGCATTAGCTAAGTGAGCAAAACATATAGACTAAAATAAGAAGTTTCAAATTATTTCTTTTTACATTTTTAGGAAGCAAAAATTGTGTATTGTACCTTAAATGTTTTTAATACACAAAAGAAATGGAATAGCCTCGCACATTTTAATACATAAAAAGCTACATTTTTTGACTGTAGCGTCGTAGGCAAACAACCCCAAGTATGCCGCGTGTTTACTTCTGTTTGCCTCTCTCATCTCATCTGGATGTGTTTGTTGTCTTTTCAGTTTTTCAACAGATTTTTTTTTTTAAAGATGGGGAATTGTAGTTTTGAGTCTTTAAACATGTAACAAAAAGCTCCGGGACGATCTAAAAGAACACATCTCCCCTGACACTCGTTCCTTAAAGACTTGTAAACGGGCGAATATGTAACGTACTGAGAAAACATTTGACTACATCTATTGACTGCTAATGAGACATATTATGTAAATGTAGCGTTCCCTTAGGTTATGTTTGAATAATTTCTGAATTCTTTTTTTTTTGTTTGTTTCTATGCAGCTCGCAATGAACAGGAGGAGATGGAGGAGAAGCGAGAAATCAAGCGGAGATTATCGCGAAAGGTGAGCAAGAATAGGTCTCAAAGCTTGTAAAGGGAAAGTACACTTGATCTTCTGGTTTTAAAAGATGGACAATGTTTAGTTGGACATGAGCAGATGCTGTAGTGGTGGGTAGTTTTTTTTTTTTTTTTTTTGGAGCGGCGAAAGCCTGGGGGGGTTCTCAGGGGGGTGTAGTGCCCTTTTTGCCCTTGGCCTGTTTCAAGATGTTTTCCTGCCAAATGCCTCCACACAACAGGGAGTGTGAGAATATGTTCCACTGCTTTCTATTAAAAAGTCACACTTCCATAGGTGAGTCATACTCACCTATGTACACGCTGACCAAGCAAAATTTTGAGGTGAGAAAAGAATTATTATGATTACCCGAATACCGAAAGTTCTAGGTATGTGTGGTTTGTTATCCAGACTTGTAGGAAAAATGAGAAAAGTCATTGCTTTTTACATAAAAGCACAAATGCAGCCCACATTCTCAAAATTAAGCAAGAAATGTTAGAGTTGTCAGTTCACAAACTAATATATGTACAAAAATAAATGTAAAAATAATATTGTTTTAGATATCTCAATAACAAAGACAGTTTTAGATATCTACTAACAAAATTGAAGAAAATCGAAAATCGTGACAGCAAAATCGAAAAATCGAATCGTGACTGTGTGAATCGTCCCATCCCCAAACAGTTAGAAAATCAAGCATTTAAACAGTCATTGTTCAATCCCAAACAGAAACATTAAAAAAAAAAAATCAGAAACGGGTGATAAAATGCAGAAGCAGATTGTTCAACAGCAAACAGGCAAATGGATAATTGTCCTACATCGTAGACCCTCCTTTACAGAAAGGAAAAAAAAAGCGAAGCCTTGAGGAGAACCACAGTGAAGAGAAATCTAGTTCCACAGATGAACAGGCTGTAAATCAGAGGTGGGCAGTTATATTTCCCGAGGGCCATATTTGAACCTTGACAAGTGGTGGAGGGCCGGACCATGGTAATAGGTCTAACAAATTATCATTAATGTTAGCGCATTTTTATAAAGCATAAGCTTTTAATACACTATTTTGACCATTTATTGTGATACCTTGGTAACAACTGCTTACAACTGCATGATACCTTGATAATAACTACTTGATAACAAGCAAACACATATGCTCCATAGCCAAGTCAGTCAAAAAAAGAAATATAAAGAGTAACACTTTAAACAGTCCAAGGGCCGCAGTTTGCCCAGGTCTACTGTAGATGATTCTGTTATGCAAAATACTCTAATGAACTTCAAGAACATGTTTCTATCCAAATACAATTCAGTTTGACCTTTTGAACCTAAAATCATTCAATGTAGCCCATGGTTGTGCTGACGAGGGTCCCTGTACCCATGGTTGGAAAGACCGGATCAGAGACCTCATAGTCAGAACCTCTATACAGGTCGCAAAAAGGTCTTCTGATATATGTAAAAAAAAAATCAACCTTAATTGAAATATGACACCTTTGAAATGGAGTGATAGATGTAGATTCCCATTTTCTGTCCTACCAAATGCAGTTATCTAGTCCATCTACAAAGAAGATCAAACATTAGCCTAAAACTACTTTATCTTATCACTTTGCAGTAGCCTATATTTTGTGTTTGGGGTCAAGAGTACATATGATATGACAGCATTTATAATTGTAAAAAGGTTATTTGTTTAATCTGGTCTCTGTTGTGTTCTTGATTCCTTGATTACGTCTTAAGAAATCACATTCATTTGATACTAGCATCTATATCTAGCTGCTAAGTCATTCTAAAATATGTGCTCTACAGGAAAAAAAGTAATAGTAGCTTTTAACCGTGACATCACCAGAGCGTAATAAAATTCTTATCCTCCTTTTTTCCCCTTCTCAGCTAAGCCAGAGACCCACAGTGGAGGAGCTCAGACAGGCCAAAATCCTCATCCGTTTCAGCGACTATGTGGAGGTGTCCGACGCCCAGGACTACGACCGAAGAGCCGATAAGCCCTGGACCAGACTCACAGCAGCCGACAAGGTATCACAGCATCATGTAATCCCACTGTAAGAACAAGAATGCCAATGTTAAAACAGTGCCCTGGGCTAATATCAGCACTTGTGAGAAATGTCAGAGAAGAAAAGGGGGCAAATGGTGTGTGTATGGTCTCTCATTTATGGGGCTTAACCTAAAAATGTGTTGTTATAATTAATAATTTTAGAGTATAACACAAGCATCTGCAAAAATTTTTATCTTTTTCGTGTACTTTAATGAAGTGTATCTGTCTCTATTAAGAAGCTAACAAGTTTAAATCTTTGGTGAATTTCAATAGATTTATAAATCCAAGGCAAAACAAACATATTAATATGCACTGTTCCAATGATACCAAAACAATCAATGTCATATAAAAGATAATTGTATTCAGTTAATAAACTATACAAACTTGTTATCTGCGAACTAAAACTTTTTTTAACAAAGGCCATGACAATATTTTATTATCATTATAAGATATCCTTTATATTTTCCACATAAGGGAAATTCCAATCTTGCAACGCACAGTTCATGAACAGCAGAACAAATAGAAACATGTAATCAAACTAAATAATAGGTTTAGAATAAATATATACATTTATAATGGGCTAAAACTCTTATGTGCAATAAGTTGCTGCTAAGACCACAGTGCAGTAAATGGCAGCATAGATATATAAAGTGGCATCAGTAGATAGTGTTATTACGGTATGTACAATTTGTGACTGTATATGAACAACTGCAGAATATGGACAGAATAAATTCCACTGCCAGTAAATAAATATAAGACGTGTGTCTTCGGTATGACTACTGATTTTCAGTTATGACATTTATTCATGAATATTCTGTTGTTAAAGGTGCACTCTTTAACAATTCTGGTAGAGAGTCCGATCTTTTGCAAGCCAAGTCGATTCATCAAAAGAAATAGTCAACAGACGACTTCATTACCAAAATAATCTTTAGTTGCAGCCCTAGTTTAAAGTTATTTTAACTTGCAAAACTGATCTGAGTTAGTTTGATTTAAGAGTTTGTTCACACTCACTGGATTTGGTTCATTTTAAGTGAACTCCAGAGCAGTTGTTCTATTCCTGTGAACAAAAAAGACATGCAGTCAATTGGACACACAAGATATATTTATTGATTTAGTTATTTTTTTGTCAAATGGAAATATTTGTACTTTTTCCATAGTCACTCATCACTTTCTGTCTGCGTTTATGTATATATGAATGTACATTGTTTGTATGCCTGTTATGTATATATATTCATGGAAACAAGGAATAATATCTTAGCCAACATACATTAACATTGCGTTCTGTTGCTTTAAGTTTTTTGTCTCAAACAAGTCTCCAAATATCTTACGTTTTTATTCCAGTTGCTGAAATGAATGGCGGGCACTACACTACTACTATGTAATTTCATAATAAGAAAGCCATTGTTACATAAACCTCCCTTCCGCAGCGACTTACTGTATAATGAAATGTTATTGGAATAATGTGTTCTTGAGTTCTACATCAGCTGTTTTTAGACTGCCTGGTAAACATCCCGGGGCTGTCCTGATGTAGCTCTTTACTTTGTGCTTGTGACTTTTAATTAGCTCATTCGTTTGATGTGGCTGTCTGTCCTGCGGTGGAACACAGCTGAACAGGGGCATACATACCTGTGGACAGCTCATGTGAAAAGCATCAGGTTATTCCTTATGCAACCTCTCTTGCATAAGACCATAATGGAACAATCAGGATTTCAGGGCTTAAATATAATCTGACTATAGACAGTGTTTTCCTGTCGAACCCATCTATTAGGATATGTCTGAAACTTTCAAACTGGTGAAACATCAAGGACAAATATGAGGAAGTATTTTTGTGGTTCTTGTCTATTAAACATGATCTTGAGTACCTTTTTTTCTCATTTTATGTATTGGAACTTAAAGAAATATGTTGTAAAGCTCTGCTGTGATATTAGAACAAAGTCAATTTTGCAAATGTGTCTATTTACATGGTCATAGAGCTTTACTCATGGGTTTGAAACCATTAATTCTTAACTGATTTGAAGACCTAAACCTATTTAAAAGATATAGGATATTTAGTTACAAACATTTGATAAAACTTGCTTGAATATGTGTTGATTGTTAGCTTGCATAAAGACTCAAATTTGAACATCAAAAAGCAGAAATGTCACTTCTTTTTGGATTATTATACAACATTTTTTTTTTATTTTTATTATTTCTGGTACTTTTATGCTACTGTTTGACATGCTCTTGCCAGAAACACCTTCAAAGCATCAGTTTTAACATCTGCATGTAGATGTGTCACTAATGTAGTAAAATATTGTGTGTTGGTTAAAATCGGATATGAAGAAAGAAGATTTTCATTTCCAAATTGACAAGTTGAAAACCATTCTCTGTCTTTTTGAGTCATTCGTAAACGCTATGACATCACCTGCATGAGATTCTGGTTCAAATTACAGTGCAGAGTCACAGGAGGTTATTACACAGCTCAAAAACGTTTTATGTTGTAGACTGAAGCTTTGACTCATCTGTACTTTCAGATTGTTCTTGGAATCACTGTACCCTTGGGCAAGGCACTAGGCCATTTGCTGTTGTTGTTGTGATGCTGCTACTAGATGTCAGTGAATCACCAAATGCGTCACAAATTGGAGTAAAAATGAGAATGACTTGGATATGTTCCTGGAAGACAGTTTCTTTTTATAATGAAATAGATACAAAGAAAAATATATTTGAAAACCTGGACAAAATATATGAAAACCTGGACATTGTAAAACGTCATTTTGGTCACAGTGCATTTCACCATCTTTGCAACTGGCACAACTGAACTGAAGAACATTTCCAAATGCATGATTCTTGTATTTGTTGTAACGGTGGAAGAAGACAATACTGTGAGACACTGTGCAGACTTATTTGTGGCTGTGTGTAAATGATGCATGAAGCATGCTGAGGAATAGTTATGGCTTACAGGCTGCAATTTACTGCTGCTATTTGAGCTCCTCTTAATCTTGCCTTTTTGTTTCTTGTCTTCTGCAGGCTGCTATACGGAAGGAACTGAATGACTTCAAGAGCAATGAGATGGAAGTGCACGAGTCAAGTCGCCATTTAACCAGGTACTGTGCAACAGTGCAGACACACAGAATATATGAATTTAAATTGCAAATTACAAATGTGTGAGACAGGGCAGCTGTGCAGCGTTTTGT
Source organism: Mugilogobius chulae (assembly GCA_038363315.1). Taxonomy (NCBI): domain Eukaryota; kingdom Metazoa; phylum Chordata; class Actinopteri; order Gobiiformes; family Gobiidae; genus Mugilogobius; species Mugilogobius chulae. The sequence goes on along the minus strand of CM076395.1, from coordinate 38,840,724 downwards.
TCTGGCTCTGTATTCAAACCTAAAATACAAAAGTGGAAGTGAGGACATGCTTTCAGTGTACCTACCTCATTAAGTGCAATGTCACAACTGTTCACCTTACACCTCTGAATACACTAGTCAAACGTTTTGATGCTTTTTCTTTTTAAATAATTGTTTAAATTATTTACATTGTAGATCGTCACTGAAAAAAACCACAACTATTAATGTACATGCCTTTCTATTTTATATTATGCCCTTTGCTTTCAAATCAAAAGCATTTCGGGTGACTTAATCATGAAGATCATAGAGAGAAGCAGCATTGTGTCAACAAAAGAAAGAGTGGATGGCTACTGTGAGAATCTGATTACAAATTAAATAACCTATACATTTAATTTACATGTTTTTACATATTTTTTATTTAAGGACAAATATTATGTATAATTGCATTGTCCTTGTCTTTTGATTATACTCTTGACTACCTGTGTTTTGGCATTTTGTATGTTTGAAGCATTAAGCCAACGGAGAGTCATGTGTTTCCCACATCAGGAATTGTGGGAACAAAGGTTGTAAAGATAATTGCATCAGGGAAATAATCAGATAGTCTTGGCTGATGTGCTGATGTGTACTCAAAATGAGTGTGGATGATATTGTCTTAAAACAGTGCACTATGACATCACAATCTCACAGACAGAACATGATGAAAAACTCAAAAAGTCATTTTAGCATTATATCAAAGCCTCATTAGATAATATCTTTCTAGATGTTGTTACATTTAATAGAGTGAATATTCTGCCTATTTGTATTGTAACTATGGAAAGAACTTCCAGACTTTACTAACTGATACTTGTTTAATGCATAGAATAGACAAGACTTTATCATTGTGTATAGTTAAACAAACAGAAAAAGCATAATGAAAGGGGGAAGAATGAAAAACATACTCACTTTTTTTTCTTAGTGCTGTATTTCTTGTCATTTTTGTCCTTGATTTTTTTATGATTAATCACATAAATAAGTCCTTTCTGTTCTAATCTATTTAAAATATTAGTCAGTATGCTTTGTAAGTGCTCTGACAATAAACTGTTTATTTTTCCTTCAGGTTTCACAGACCCTAGTAGACCACCACTGTCTGGAGCAGTGCCAGGCGGGCGCTCTCCTCCACTGAGAACCTCAAGTGCTGGACAGTAAAATGGTGCCCGTTTCTACACAAAAGGCCATGTGTTGTTCTGAAATGCCTTTTCAAAAACCCACACCATCACCACTACCACCACAGAGTCATCCACTGTAGTAGCACATCGAGACTCCAGCCAATCCACACTACGCCGCACGGCTGGAAAATTCTCAACTCAATCAAAACGTCTAAAGACAGGGGCCCAGTTATGTGGCAAGAGACTGTCAATGGACTCTCCAGGACTTTTTTCAATCTCTTCTTTGTTACGCTGTCACTTTGGTTCCATTCACATCCAAAACGGAGAGTGGATTATTTTTATCTTGAGATTATTCTTTCCTGCACCTGCTGGGACTTTGTAAAAGGCTTGGCAAAAGACTTAAAAAGGAAGGCGGGTCCAAAACATTGAATCATGTGCAATATTTTTCAGTGCTTTTATTAGGCTTTAGCGCCCTCTGTAGTTCCCCATGTGCCATTACTTGCTGATATCTCTTCCCACATATGTGCAATGAAATGAACACAACATTTTGACATCTTAATTGCTGTGAATTTGAGAGTCGTCATTCTCTCTTGTGTACATTTTGTGTATAGTGGCTCAAGAAGTTTCACTTGTGTAAAAAAAATGTGCAGCTGGTAGATTTTAGTCTCGACACCAGCTAATGCAAGAAGAATATGTCTGTTTTATAAATGTCTTTTTATGTTTTCTTTTTCATAGAGGCACTTGAAACACAAATGTTTTAAATGTTTTCTTCACAAGCCCATCTCTTTTGGATTCATGATTTTTGAGATGAACTGTGAGAGCGGGCTCGATGCACTGGAAAACGTAAATCTTGTGCATTGGATGATACACTTTTTTTTCTACTCATATAAGCTTTTGAGCAAGCAATATTCCTAGTGTGTAGATGAGAAGGTTACACTGCAGGTTGCCCCCTTCCCATCACTACCACCACCATTATGACTGTCTTTGTACACAATGTCTCACTTCAGGGTTTTACTTTTAAAGGATGCTTTAACTAGAATTACTGCCTTTTTCTGGTGGTGTGGCAGAATATAAATTCCAAGAGAACTGAAGCAGAAACGATTGCGACATATTTTGAACTAATTGGATCTCAAATAGTTTTGTGATTACATTCTTTGCACTGTTACACATTTTTGTCAGGATCTGTGTGGACACTGTACAGTGATTTTCTGACCACTAATTGTTTAAAGGTCCAACAGGAGTATTCACAACCCATTTGCTTTTTGTATGCACATTTTAGTATTTTTATTGTCTTGAACTTAATTTTAAGAGTGGTCAAAGAGACTTGACTACTTCTTTTCTTTTAAGACAGTTATTTTTAAGCACAAAAGATCTAAATACAAAGACATTTCAAATAGGAGAGAAGAAGTCGTTTGATATTTCTAGGAAAACAGTTTTAGGAGAATTTTGTTTTTCCTTTCATAAAAACCAGCTTGTGCGATTTCAATTCCACTCCATAATTTAGAGAAGTACATTAGGGATGTATGAATGTAAACGTTACTGCAGTTCTCCCTTTTCAGCTCTACGAACACTGTACCACCAGACTGAGCATGAGGTTAACCATAATGCTGCTGGAATCAGAGTTCAGCAATAATCTGTTTCCTTTCACACGATCATGAAAAAACAGAAAAACTGTTTCTTTTTTCATTTTCAAAGTGTAAAGAATGCACCATGACAATTAAAAAATCATTTCTGAATGCATCTGTTTTGTGGGATCACTGTTTTTTTCATAGTGAAGAAGACCTTTGGTTTTTCACCATATTTCAGCTTGTCTTAAGAAAACAGCCTAGGTCTGTCTGATTGGAAGTTCAAATTGATCTCAGATAATATATTGTAATGATTTCAGATACTGTCTGGGTAAGGGTTCTTCAATTTCCTGGATCCAGAATACAACTATATCATCAACCTACAGAAATCTTTCTGGCCGTGAGACACTTGCAACCAACTTCAAACTTCTTTAAAATCTCAAGTTGTTTATTAAACACTTTAGAAGTATTTAAAAGAGGGCTACAAAAATTTCTTGCCTGAAAGGAGACCAATTGTGATTTTTCTGTGTATTAAGATGAAACTATGGCATATGCTGATCAATAATTCACATTTTGTTCATTATAAAACACAAAAGTGATCAAAAACGGCTTGGAAATAGAAACAGGTCCATTAACTTTCTTTTGAAAATAACAAAACTGATAAGCCCCACCTCATATTTGTAAAATTTTGCTTTAATAGGCCACACATTTTAAATTCCTATTTTTTGTTGTTGGAAAGAGGCTATATGACGATTCTAAGTCCTACATGTTTTACTCTAAATCTACATTTTTAAGTAATCGCAAGTAAATACAGACAAGTGGGTGGGGATAGGTGGTAGGTGAAGACAGGGTTTTTCTGAGCACTGAAACATCAACGCAGAACAATACAAGATAAAATGCATGAATCTATCCAAATACAACTTGGGGTAAACTAATAATGAGAGAACACTGCTGTAATATGGCTTAAAAAATCAGAAAAGTAAATTTTACATAATAGGTCTCCTTAAAGACTTGTGTGACTCGGCAGCTCTCTGCTTTGGCCACTAGATGGAGCTGAGTACAAATAAATCGTATTTACGCAGAGCTCGCAAATACGTTCGGCCTTGTGAAATGGCGTCCTGTTGAGATGGTGCTGGTGCGTAATGCAATGCCAGTCTTAAAATCGAAAAATCTTTTATAGTAATCCGAATAATGATAAAGACACATGTTATTAAATGATACAAAAGTAAAAGTATAGGTGTTCCACTGTTAAAAAAATGAAGTTTATGGACAAAGGAAATAAGCAAAAAATAACAACATGGCTTTGAAGAACTCAGTCAATTAACCAATGATGTAAATAGAACTATAATTCTAAAAAATGTGTAACAAATATTTATTCTCACTTCTATCCACCGCCTCATCTGACAACGAGACGCATTGTGGGGATTGTGTTTTCTGAATCAAGCGCAGCCTCAATTGTCAGCGCAAAAGGACTCTACTTCCCATAATCCTCTGCGTTGTTGTTAGCTGCCCCATCTTGTCTCCTCCTCATGAATATATATCAGTCACTATTTGCGTAGGAGGTCGGCCGACGTTCATTTCATATTCTAGCACTGTATTTTGGTCCAAATGGGACGCTCAGTCACCGCCCTGATCTGTCCCTGCGTGCCCAGCCTCTTCCGAGCGAATTTATTAGGTAAAATGTTTCTAGGAGCAGCGGAGAAGACGCGGACGGGGAAAAAGAAGCACGAAGTGAATGACTACTAGTAGGATAACTCAACTACACCGCCCATTTGGCGGACATTTAGCGCGGTGGGCACGTATTCCGGCTTTTAAATGTAGAACCTTTAGGTAACCGAGGTAGGCAGCCACCGTTTCTATCAGAGGGCGACTTTTCATTGGCACAGATGGAAAGTGCACAGGCTGCCGAGGATGGCGCGTTAGATGGAGGTGCGGGCAAGTTAATGAAGAAGCCCAGTGGACTGTCTGTCGCCCGAGGGACTCCAGCGGACGATGGCGTTGGACATTCAGCACCCTCTCATGTAGATGCCAAGAACACGGAGAGTCTTCCGCACAGCACTTCTACCGCGGGCTCGAGTGCGTCAAACCGGACTGTGGCGTCGAATGGCCGGGGCGCATCCAGCAACTCCAGCTCCCTCCTGTTGAGGCGAAGGCGCCTAAAGAGGAACCTCTCAGCTGTCACCGCCACCAAGATGAGCTCGGCCCTGTCCTCCGCATCTCTGCACACTCGCAGTCTCGACAGAAAGAGTCTGCTTAAACACCGGCAAAACGTGCAGCTCCAGCCCGCGGATCGCGAGTGGGTGCGTGCGGATCTCCACAGGGGCGCTGTACACGTCCATGACAGACTGACACCATCGTATCCCAGGCCGGTTCTTTGCACTATGGACACTACAGCCGGCGAGGTGGCGCTTCGTTTGAGTAAACTCTGCAGTAAGTCCACTTCAGTCATGCGCATTTTTTGTAAAGAGAGTCCCAAAACTGACCAAAATGGAAACTGCAATGTTAAAAGTGAATATGATGAGAACCAATGTAAGCTGAGTGATGAGTCAAGTTTAATGTGCAATCCTCTCCCCCTCTGGAATCTGCTGAACTCAGGGGGCATCCGAGTGACAGGTTGAGACTGCTGCTGATGGAGAATGCAAATGAGCGGCAAAAGCAACAGGACGTTGATGGGAAACTTTTCAGCCCCGAGTCTGAATCACAAGACAATATTACATGCTCCTTGTCAGATCTAAATTCCAACATAGACACCCCAAACGACGATGACTCGGAGCACAGAAATGGAGCAGACAGCTATGGGCTGAACTCAGGCTCAGATGTGGAGAGCAGTGCGTTTGACGACCTGAGTTCTGGAGCCCACCTCAGCGAGCACAGAGACTCCCTCAGTGATGACATGATCCTGGGCACAGAGGCATCTATCCTCAGCCCGTCCTCTGACATGTATGGCAGCTCCTCCGACGAGCTGGAGCTAGAATGCCCTGCCACAAGCACAAGTATGGAGTCCAACTCCCAACACCACTCCAATGGTGTCTCTGCCAACTACAAGCAGTGCAACATAGAGCATTTAAATGACATGACAAACAATATGGGAGCAGATAGCAGACACAGCCCACATGGTCTGGGCTGCCTGCCACCTAGCAGCAGTGCAGGCTCCTTGTCAACAGCCTGTTCCACAGGTACTACACCTGACATCCAAGAGCTTGACTCTGGTCAAGGTTCTGGGAAATGTGAGCTGACACCAGACCAAAGTGGAGATCCCAATGATTCTAGCCCTACATTATATGTCCAGCTGCATGGGGAAGCTGTCAGGAGGCTCAGCCCAGATGAGAGGCCTCTACAGATTCAGAATGACTTCCTATTTAAGCTTGGATTTAAGGATCCCTGGAGGGTACAAGAGGAAGGACTAAACACAGAAATTGGCTCTTTGTTGCGCTTTTATGCAGGTAAGTTTGCTTACTTTTAGTCTCTATACAGTGTTAAAAGTATATGCACTAGAGTTTTTGGCTTCATAGCATTCAAGGTTCTAGTCACACTGGTCTACGAAACAGGTCATTAAACTGTGACAGAAAGTGAAAGGTGCTGTCATGTGGAGGCATGTTATGCAATTGCCTGGACTAATTTATCCATTGGGGTGGTATTTGAGTCATGTAATATTTTTTTATCTTAAGGTTGTTCTGACCTTGTGTGATATTGTGTGGCCTAAGCTGGAGCATGTTTAAGTTTAACTTTGGAGAGAGGTTACCCAAATGTAGTTTTACAGTATGAAAGTATATTGCTTAAATTACCATGAATGACTTGTTATTTTGTTTATTTCTTCTGGAAATAATTGTTTTTGTTAGACGTACCAATACACTACGGTCCCATGGACATTCATGACATTACCACAAAGCCATCAGTACAAGTTATGGTGCGCAGACATGGGGCCCTTTCCGGCTTTTGCCCCATTATCATCCTAATGAAAAGGCTGAATGCCTTTGTGGTTGGATGGAGAGAGGGGTGGGAGCGCTGTGGCCCTCAGAGGACTCACTCAGTTCTGGTCATTGCGATGCTGTTCAGCGCCTGTGCTGTTGGCATCCATCTCGCTACTGTCACACTAACTAAGTGCCTGCCAAGCTGGGTTAACATGCTTCTCCAAGGATAGGAAGACCCCTTTCTTCACAGATGATTCTTCCACTGCTACTACTGCCCCTGTAAAGGGAAGTGGGAGTTGGAAGTCAGAAAACAGTAGTCATTGAGAACAGCAGAGGAGAAACTATGTCTATAGAAACCAACTCTTCTCTTCCTCTGTGAGAGGCTATAGACCAAAAGTAATTCAACACAGCGATGAAAATTGATACATTTGTCATACTAGCATGCATTAAATACTATATGGCATTCTATATTATTCAAACAACAAATGTTTGATATGCAACAAGTACTGTCTGAAGTTTGTGATGCCTCCAACATCCCATGTGAGTAGGCTTAGCTAGTCACCTGACCAGACTCCCGCTTGGGGTCCTAGCCAGTGTAACTGTAGACACAGGCCTCAGTCAGAGAAAGACCAGCAGCTTACAGCATCAGAGGACAATAAAAGCGGTGGCATTGTGCTTGTCATTAAAAGTATTATGAAAAAAAGTAGCTTGAAGCTCTGAGACATGTTGCTCTTCCACTCCGGCCTTACATGACAAAGGCATGTGTGGAATGTACGCTGGCTCCTCCAGAATGTCAGGCATGTTGTTGAGAGGAAATGGAGCAATGGGCTGGGGGTGTGGTGCACGAGGGGGACTATGACTGTTCCATGTTCAGTTTGACTGGTTGACAGTCTCTGCACAGCTGCTACTACTGTACTATTCAGTGACACAGTGCTTTTTTGCCTACCTTGTTTGTACAAGGCATTGATAATCAAGTCAATCACTGTTTCATTGCTGTGGACCTCTAGAGCCTCAGGCTGCTTCAGTGCAACATGCTATCCTAGATAACACATTTTACAACCCAGTGGAAGACTTAATCACGTGAGGTACATACAAAGCACTTCACACTGATTAGATGGACAGAAAGATGTTAGCTAGAGGCTGTCAAGTGAAGGAGTTGCCATGGTGCATCTCAGCAGATTGTGCAGACAATGCTGAGACCGGTTTGACTTTGAAGGGGTCAGGTCATGCTTTGGAGTGCACAGTCTGAAATGACCAGATGAGAGGGAACTCACTTGACCAAGCTGGGCACGTATAAGCGACACACACATACACAAATACACACAGAGACGGCTTGGATCAAAGGACTGCTGTTCGCTTTGGCAGTCTGACGAGTGATCCTGTCTGCCCACATAAGAGTCCCTTGTAATTCCTACCCATCTTTATTAGACCGGGACAAGAAGGAAGAATCAAAACATTCAGCCTCATAACTGTGTGCACATTCTGCACCCGACATACTCCCAAACTGAGCTGTAAATACTGTCAACGTTCCTGGGAGACTTAACAGGTTGAGTTGATGATTTAATTTGCCCATTCAAATGAGTGAAGGTTGTAGCAGGTTAGTTGTGCAATTGTGCTTATGCTCTGCAGGATGGGAGATTCTCAGCAATGAAGTTGCCCTTGTTTGGATAGCATAGCCAATGAGTATGGACTTGTAAGAAGGAAATGGCACACTGAACCTTCGCATTGGCTGGCACCGAGCTTCCCTAGAGGCCTTGGACCCACAGTTCTTAACCAAACCAAAGCAGTACACTAAATAATTCAGATTCATTGCCTTCTCAGCTTTACAAACACTGTGTCCAGCGGGCTCGGGTGCACTTATTCACTCCTGCTTAGCATTAGAAAGGGCTAAAGTAAGGGTTAAGTTGCTTTATAGTCCAAATAAAGCAAAGCAGAACTTTATTTCTCTGTATGCCCCATAAATTTCAGATTCAGTGAGTAAATTAACATCTTTACATCTATAGCAGCACCCAGATGTGGTCTTAAACAATTCTAATACTTTTCATGGAAGCTGACAATTGTTTCAGTATTCATACTTTTGGCAGCCCTTTCTAAAGCATTCAATGTTTCATTTAATATTGCATAACGTTAACCCTAATATTGTTTTCTTGTAAGTGAAATGAATGGACGCCATGTCATGCTCATCCAGGTATTCGTTTACTTTCAGCACAGCCTGATTGATATTAGTTTCATGCTGCACCCAATTTTCAGGTGATTCCCAAGTCGGTTAGAGTTGTGTGTTTCCAGTAAGGCAGGGTAAGCAGAAAAAATGTGGAAATAGAGCTCACAATCACAAGAGAAAACATCTTCACTATTGTCAGTATGTTGTTTATCCATCCAACTTCCTTCTATGAAATAAAAAACCTTTGGTACTTCCCGATGACATTCATTATCAGGCTTTATGTGCCAAATAGTTCCTTATGTAAGTATGTGACATTCATGGTGTTTGTTTAGTCAAGATGGTAGCTTTTGCCAGTATAGATTGTTTTAGTATCTATCAATTGTTTCTACTTCCTCAAAAAAAAATATTGTTAAAGAATAACAGATATTATTCATTCATAAAAAGATAAAGTTGTATTTCTGTTGCTTTAAGAATAAGGCCACAGGTAAATCTGTATTCAGAATATATACAGAATATTGACATTTGTTGTTCATGGTTATTATAGCCCAACATATTTTACTAAGATTGTTTTACTGTGAGTAAGTTCAGTGTTTAAACAAGTTCTGGATTGTGTAATCACAAATATAATTTTCATATAATTGTTTTGCATAAATATTAGTTTATGTGTAAATCTACCACTTCAGAACATCCTCAAGTGTATCTCAGCTTAAATTTGGCAAAAAAAAAAATGTATTACATTTTAGTGATTTTTGTGTTTTAAACAACTAATCATTTTTTCAAATGAATAAACACCCTAATTAATCTACTATAATGGATAAGTTTTTATCCCGTATGATAGTATAATTGTGATTTATTATCAGTTGACAATAATTATCTTGCATTTTTGTTCGAACTGCAATTGGCTCTGTGCAAGGAACTCCAGTTGGCTTGTGTTTGTTGAAAATAGCTAACATCTGTACATGCGACCACTTCCTGTTAGCGTTAGCATTTAGACACAAACACGTCTCAAACACTCAATGTCCAATGGTGAAATATTCATCTGGTTTATAAAGTCTTTAACATGATTTCTGTAACATTCACCACAACTGTCTGATCTAAAGAGTATTTATTTGTTTTAATCTAATGTAGTGATAACCTCATAGAAATGAATGAACAGGAAATGGTTGTATGTACAGAATGTATATTTTGAACGAAAACAAGCCAACTGCACAGAGCCAATTATTATCGTTCTATAAGTTGGTTTCACGTGGCATCTAAAGGCCAATGTTATTTCAATCAGGTTGAGTGCAGCTAAAATGAATATTGTATTTTAAATGCAGTTTATTTTTGTAATAGAAAAGGGCAGTGGGTGTAGTCACCTCAGAAATCACCCCTTTTGTGAGATATTTTATGACAAAGTACAATATTATTAATAGGAAAAACTGCCTCTTGCTCTCCACCTGACTTATAACTGACATGTATTCTAGACTGTGAAGCCGACCTATTGAGCCTTAAAGTCTAAACTTGCACAAAGACACAATAAAGCCTGAATTTGGTCACACTGTGCTGTAATTGGCAAATTTCTCACAGAAAATGCTATTACATAATCCGCTGTCACTTTATGTACATTGTTAGATTATTAACATCCACCAGCTCAGCTCTCTCTCTCTGCCTGTTCTTTTCAGCTAATGTTGATGCCTCTCTTAAGAAATATCTCTCGATTGCCCAGAGCACCGCTGTCTCTCCATTGAGGCTTGTATTTCTTTAGTCTTACCTCAGGCTTTTCCCGAGGAGGCGGCGCTGCTGACGTGATGATGACTTAAAGGACTCGCTGGGGTTTAAAGGCTTAATGTTGCTCCAGCGTTTTCCAGCTCTCTCTTCGCTGCAGCTATTAAGCACAGAGCCCTCACTCGCGTCTTGACAGTGCCTCGTCAAATATCTGTCACTGTGTGTGGAATCAGCTCCACAGATTGAAACGTCTGGTGTCTCCAATAAAAAGCTCCTCACAAGCCATACTGATACTGATATAGGTAATTAGTGTGTGCTTTGTTTTGAGGAAATGTGTAACAGAATGAGTTTTTTATACACTTTGTTGCCATGATTTGTTAAATGTTTTTTTTTTTTTTTTTTTTTTTTATAGTAATAATAATGCATAATAAATAAGATAAATTGACATGAAATATGAAATAATCATTAATGTATAGATTATTGTAATAGCATGAAAATAAAAAAAAAAAAAACTTAAAAACTACTTTTATATATTTTCAATTATCTTGAAATGAAATATGATCTTATTTGAGACTAACTACTTGCTACAGGCCACCAAATATTCCATTTAGGATAAAAATGTAACTTGACTGTATAATGTAGCTAAAAAGAAAAGGATGCTGAAACATATTGACTGTTTTAGTTTCAGTGTACATTCCTTCTTAACAGCTGTGACTCTTTGAAATACTCTGTTAAGTCCTCATAATGAAATAGGTGATTTGGATTCAAACTATATTTTCACACATTCTGCTGATCCTCTGTCAAATAAATAGTAACATCATGATCGTATTTTAGGATTTGGGCTTTTTGGGTGGTGCAGGTGACAGGTCTCCACACTTTAAGCCAGGAGAAGTGTTTTGGGTCTAATATAGATTGCCTTGTTCTCTGACATCCTCCCACCATCCTTTTCTTTCTCATTTCTCTCATGATCGATCCCTGCTCCTTGTGTTATCTCTCCACACATCTCCTCCTCCCTCTCACCATCTGACACTTTTCATTTATCTTCTCATATCTCTTCATCGCTCTGACCGATGCTTTCTTATTCCAAAGAATGACTGGTGACCTTCATTAATGTCTTTTAACAAATCCTAATGAAAAACAGCACAGTCAGACATTCTACAGGTAGAGCAGCACACGCGTGCCTTTGCTTTATCCTTGTGGAATCTTGGATTGCTTTTGTCATTGGGCAATGACAACAGGGATGTCCGAGAACACGTATTACAAGTTGTTCAGTAAACACAGAAGTGGAAACCACATCCTGGGAGTTATGGATATTGCTGTTGGAACACCTTTTGTTTGTCTTTTTGTTTATTTATCTCTTACGATGATATGATTACAGGCATATCGTAGGGGATATAACATTACAGTGCCTTTGTTTATGTAAAATGTAGACAAAAAGTCACTAACACATGTTAGTAGAATATTTTAGAAATCAAAGTACTGGGATGTGTATTTTTTCTGTGCCTTGCTTCTTGAGGCTTCCCTCCTCCAGCTCTAGTACAAGTGCTCTGAGTAGTGCTTGTCCCTGTGGGAGCCCTGCTCTGCTGTCTGTCACACTGGCCTTGCAGAACAGTCTCAGAAGAGTTTGGACTGAGAGTGGCTAGCTTCACAGGGAGAGGTGTCCCTTCAGAGGGGTCATGGTGCTGCATGTCCCTGCACAGAGCCCTGGCCCCTGGCCTGAGCACATGCACAGAGGGGATTAGAACCAGCCAGAGGGGGCTCGCTGTGTGCAGCTTTGATCAGCGGCCGCACAGCCTAATACCAGACAACATCTGTAACTCTCAGCATTAGAGAGAGGAGCACAAGGCGTCCAGTGTACAGCAGAACTGTGTCAGTTCCTGGACAGGAGCTTTTAAATACCTCCACTCCTGCAGCGCTTGTGCTGATTTCCTTTACAAAGCTCTGTTTCCCTCTGAGAATACTGTGTTTAAACTTCAACATGGGTTGAATTAAAATGTGAAAGTGTGTAGTCATTTAATATTTGCAAACACTTCCCTGCATTGTAGAAGGAAAGTCCAAACAGATGGTTTGTTTGACTAACAGCATTGTGTGAGAGGAATGCAGATTATCAAATTGTCCCTAAATCTTTGCTTGTGTCATCTGGACACAGGCAGATAAGATGTGTCTGGGTGGAGCAGGGCTTGTTTCACTGGACTCTGCTCTAATAGAAAGGCCCAGTGGTGTTGATATGAAATGACCTACTTAAAAGTTTATCTCTTTCGAAAAATGCTGAAGTATGGCTCTGTAACTTCCTCATTGACCTGCATGTCCTTCAGGAGAAAGGCAAATGAAAGAACTCAGTCACATGCTCCTGCGTACCCAAAACAGCTGAGACTGTGCACTAGAATGACTAAAACACATTCTCTGTTCAAGAGAGAGCTAAAAGTCCACCCCAGGGCAGGCATGTGAAGCCAGCGGCCTCAATCATTAACATGGCACTGTGCTTGTCACTTGCTGTTAGCTGTGCAGTTTGATAACCGCCCAGGACGTGGAACAAGACAAGCTGTTCAGTGAGGAAGTATTTCTCCACGCGGCTGCTGTCTCGCTCTTGTGTTTTCTTTTGCTTTGTCCGGCACACATTACACTTGTTTTATGAACTCTCCCACAACTCCCTTTGTCCCTATTGCCCGGTCGCTTTGGTGGGAGCCCTTTCTCCTCACTTTTTCTCACTCTTTGTGCGTCTCGTGCACTCCAGTGCCCCCCGCTTCTCTCCTGGTGCTGCCGCGTTCACATGGCCCCTGCATGTGACAGGGAGCCCGAGCCAAAACACCCCGGATGCCCGCTTCAGCCCTCCACTGTTCCCGACCTTGTTAAATGTTAAACAAAACAAAAGAAAAGGAAGGGAAAGGAGGAGGAAGAGGGGGGCCAGGAGGAGAAATAAATGAGCAAAGCGAGCACGTGGGGCCGGGGGAATGTGCAGCAGCATCACAAACTCATTCATTCGGCCCACATGCATCATCAGAGGCTGCCACTGTAATACCGGCTTTGCGCTGCTTTGCTCTTTTAACCGAGGGCAGGAGGATCTCTCCAAGCACAGATTTTAGCATTGATTACTTGTGCCTTGTCATTCTGTCGCATAACTCTGTGTGAAATGGGTACTTGATGAATTATGAGAATGTTCAGACACAAAATGGAAAAACAGGACATAACCATCACTTAGATTATAGCTGCGTTGGGCATGCATTTGTGAATTAGTTGTCAATCCTTTAAGATGGATCTGCTCATAGAGTTTTCAAGAAGTTTAATTATTAAAAGACATGGCAGAGGCTAACCAGCTATGTGGTAACTAGTTCCCATAATGCAGTTGTTTTCATTCGCTGTTCAGCTCTATTGTTAAAGCTTAAGAAATACATATTATGCAATGATGAGATTTTAACCTTGTTGCAATAATCTGAAGTCTGACTTGGCCACTTTTTAAAATGCAAACAAGTAAAAGAGGCGGGGCTAATCAGTCTTGCCGTTTTGAACAGGAAGTAAATAATCTACACCTATTAGATAGATTTTTACATTTAAAATGAAGAAATAATAAAAATGATTATCATTATTGCTTATGTCATTGTTCAATAATGACATGGAACAAACGCAATATGTCTGTTTAACTTGTATCACCTAAGTAACAGATTTATATTCTTTTTAATTGAAAATTATGCCTTCCTGACATTTTTGGATATTATAATTAGAACTAAAGCTAGCTCATTGCAGCTATGAGTAGATGGATTTTAGCATAACTAAAACAATAATTTTAAACGTTTTTCCAAGTAAATATATTTTGAACTATAACTTGTGATATTGGTCTGTTTTTGTAATTTTGCGTAAATTCCAACCAACTTTCAGAAAATTCCACACATTGCCCACTTCTGACGGTCTTCAACCTTAACAACTTCACAATTTCCGTTTTTGAGAAGTTGACATCTGTATTCCTGTTTCCTGTGCTGGCTCCTCATTACCTTGGCTCTTTGTTCTCTCTTCTCCTTTACAACATGACAGGCTTTCGTATCAAAATGTCAAAACGTCTCCCTGCTCAAGCCGGCGGATCATGGGCTGGTTTAGGCTTATCTCGCCGAGTCCTTCATATGCGTCATAATGAGTAGTGTCGGAGGTTAAGTACAAACAAAAACATTGCGCTTATCTGTTGTCTATCCTTAGGGAAATTTGAAACTTCTTGTACCATCTTTCACAGCGGATTACCAACTAATGATGGTGCTACATGTGCATTTATTTTTTGGAAGTCATCGTAGCCAGCCACACACTGCTTCAAAATGTTAAAGGTTTGGTGTTGGTGAGATTCTTCAAGGTACAGCTGTTAAGTGTTTTTTATCCCGTGTGATTGTTTTCGTTGTTTGTAGTAAAGCAAGTTGAGACAAGAAGCCTTTGCACTTCTTGGAATATCCGTTTAAAGAGTTACTCCCACATACTGTAGTATTTCATTCTTTCACTCATGCATGGTGACAATTTTTTTTCCAAACATAAGTGCATGCTTCTAGACAAAAAAATTACTTATAGTATTATATTATAACAATATCTCAGCAAGATACATGCAGCAGACATGGCTATTTTCAGTTGTTTTTACTTTTGGCTTTGATCAAATGAAATAAACGATATAGTACTAAAGTGTAACTATAATACAGAGAAAGGAGTTTTCTGATATATATTAATAGAGACTTGACTTGAACAATAGTGGCCCGTAATGGCAAATATTTGGATCACGATTTTATGTATCAGATCATAATTTGATTTTACACAATTCTTGTAGATTTGTTGCATTGAGGTAAATACAATACTTCCTGATTTACAGTCAATGGCTATGGAGCTCAACAGTGGAAGATGTCTTGGGCTAGCCAGATATGTGCTAACTCAGATCCACAGTAGCATGGTTGTTTTCAGTCTAAACAACCTAAAATTTGGAATAACGTCTTAATAACTTTGTAATTTAGAAAGCTGCAGAAATGGATTTTAAACAAAAATGTAGGTCTAATGCTCCTGGCTTACCCCTAGTGCTGTAGTCGACCAAAGAAAAATCCAATCCTGCAATTCCGACCAACTAATCGACTAAAAATGGACGCTGCTGAAAAGTGTGTTTTTGAAAGGACCATTTATCTCACTAAAAATTAGATAAATGGTAACTTATACAACTGTTACTGTTCAATACAAATTCACATAATCTAAATAAAATCTTTTGGTCGACTGAGACTTCATCTACCAATTAATCGACTAAAGTATTTCTGTTCTATTCTCCACATAGCTGATTAGCTCAGAGGATGTTTTCAGACTTTTTTTTTTTTTTGAAACTCCTATGGAGATTAACATGGGATTCCTCGCTTGTTGAATGAGGAAGTGGACGGTCACTGTTGAGCTCCATATCTAGCTGTCACTCACACAGGCTGACCAATGTTATCAGATTTTCAGAGACAAACAAGCAACCAAGCTTTTGAAAAAAAACTCTTAAACAAGCAACCCCACTCCTTCAGTAAAAAAGTTATTTAAATAATCAATTAGAACATTGTATTAATGATTTTGGATTTTTTTTTTAAAGTTGACTTGGCAACAATGAGGCTGAGCAATAAGAAAAGTACGTGAGAAAAACTAGTCTGTTTTGAACAGACAGATTCATCAAATTGAAAAATGGAAGAAGAAAAAATATCGAATTTTTTTGTGACAGAAAAAATATCCCAAAAGTCGATCAGCCATTGGTTTTGCTCACAAGGAAAACAGAATAGTATGATTCTTAATTGTATGCTGCATTTTGTAGTCCACTAAAAACTAAAGTATAAACTTTAGGCACAACAGCTATACAAATCTAATTGTTTGATCTCTAATCACTATTCAATTAGACAAACAAGCACAACTCTTTAAAGACTGAAAATGTTTTTAATAGGTATGCGTCAGCTCATAATTTTATACTAGTATACTTGCTGTCACAAAGAATTCAACCACGGCACACATGCAGCAAAGCCAATTATATCCGTGAGCATCGCAAGTTAACGTGTCATCCCTTTTCAAATCAAAGACTGTGGCGTGACGCAACACGGCCGTACCAACAATATCAGGAGAACATGTCACTTCTCCTTATCACATCCACTCAGAGATAACTCAAACAAGGAGCTGGATTACAGGAGAGTCGGGGTGGGCTTGTCAAACAGACTCAATGCATAGATCTGACCTTTGACCTCTGGTGTGAAGCGGCCGCTACTGTCTACTGGCTTATCACACCTTCAGTTGTTAAAGTAGACATGATGTTTGCGGCCAACTTGTGTTATTGCATTTTGAAAGTAGAAAGCATGATAAATTGTGATATTGTCTATCTTCACTTAAACCTAACCCTAACCTTTCCCAAAATCCTGAGGTAAATATTTTAAAATCTAAACTTTTGCTAGCATAGTCACTAGTGCAAAGTGGTGCTGAATGGCATAACTGGGTTGGAGAAAAAAATCAGGCCGCTACAGCCTGTGAAGCATGCGCAGTTGTGCTTCCCCCATAATTCTTTGTGCGTTCTGACCGTTCTGACCAATCAGAGCGGGAGTTACAGTGTGAGCAACGGTAGCCGGAGCTAAAGCATAAAAAAAAAAACGTTTTATACCAAAACAAAACATTTTGAACCGGAAAAAAAGTTTTCTGAAACTAGGTAAGAATTCACACAAAATCTTACAGTTCTTAAAGCTGTAGATGCTGTTTCTGCCGAACACGAGCGGTTTGTGTTTTATTGCGCTCTAGGGAAAAATGCTTTCTAGTCTGTAGAGGGATTTTCCCACTGTAGCACCATTGGAGCAACAGCTACAAGCTAGCAATGTCCTATCCAGATAATAGATCCATGGTTCAAGACGGCTAAACTGATAAGGCCCGCAATTTTGAGCCTTTCATGGTTTTTTTTTTATATTCACAAGTAAAGACAGACAAGTAGGTGAGGATAGGTGGTAGGTGAAAACAAGGTTTTTCTAAGCTGCAAGACAATACTTAAACATGCATGAATCAATCAATCTTGAAAATAGTGAGTAAACTAATGAGAGAACACTGTAATGGCATGCTTACAAACTCAGAAAAATTGATTTTTACATAACAGGTCGTCCTCTTTGAAAACAGGAGTAGTTTTGGAGATGTATCTGTTTTCATTGTAAAATACTGTATCTTAGAAATTCCATTAAATACACAACTTGTTTGAAAGATGAAAGTTTCTGTCAATTTTAATTTACCTTGAGCAGTTTTCATGTAGTAGAGTCGACATTTATATCTCCTCTAATTTGTTATTTTAAAGCTGTTTTCATAATCGTAAGCTAATGGAGAGAGAAACGGACTTGTTTGCTTGGTTCAGCCTGATTCAAACCCTGCTGTTTTTCTGTCTATATACGTAGACTGGTTAAATTACACAGTCCAACACGGGGTGAAAAGAAGTAGCCAAATGTCATAGGATTCATAATGTCTGACCCAGAGCCGTGAGACTATAATGGACCTAATTATCTTCCACACTTGTGCTCTTTTGTGACCTTTACATTTCTCTGTCAATGGTTGTCTGCAGGCCAAGTGTTCAGCTCAGTAACTTCTATGACAAAGGATATTTTGGATGCCTTAAAATAAACATTACATACATATAATGTTTCCAAACTATTTGCTGAACAGATAAACCATGTTTCTTGAGATGTTTGAGTGTTGACACAAATCTCTGGTTTGTTAAGCTTTTGTATGCATTTAAGTCTTCTTGTTTCTTATCTGTCTTTATCTGTAAGTTACACTGTGGCTGTAAGTAGAATTTATATGTTGCAGACTTTCAACATTTCGCACTATAGTTTATGTTTATATACGGACAGTTTAATAATGTCAAGTTTTTATTTATTGTGGATTAGCTGAGCATGAGCCATTTATCAGGTCAACAAATCCCCAATATGAGAATAATTTCTTAAGGACTGCTCAATCATGGGAAATTATAATAATATAAATCCAAATTGATAAGTCATGTTTATTCAAACAATTATTTGATAAGCTTTAGTGTGTCTTAAACCAAAAAATGAGCTAGTCAAATGTCAGGTGACACATTTCACACATAGATTGACACTAAGTGTAAAGGCACTATCTGTGAGCAACTTCTCCAACACCTGCATTTGCATTGACCACACTTAAAAGTTAAGGTTGACAATGACAAAGTTTATGATAATAAGAGCAATAGTCATAAGTAAACTGCCATAATTATATAGAATAATGATCTGCCATCCAGCTTTGTTCTAGAATGTTCAACTTTATTTTTCCTCTGTTAGGGAACTTCACTTAAGTTGTTACGTCACATCATAAACATAACCTATTCATGCTCTTCAGATAAACAATATCTTACCAAGATGAAAACAGCACAATAAAAACCGTGCCTTCATTTAATCAAACACTCCCTTATGTCTTAGCCTACCAAAATTTGTATTTGTCAATTATTCATTTGATTCTAGGCTGCTTAGATTTATAGCAGCAGAGAGGAACAAGCATGTGGGGAGTTTGGTAGAGTTTTGGCAGTGACTGAACACTTTCTTCTGCCTAATCTGTTATGAAGATGGTGTTTTTTGAATGCATTAATAACTTTGTGCAAAACATTTTCAGAGCTGTGGCCATTGGTTCTTTTAGTGCAATGCTCCAGACTTTTTTCTTGCTGACTACAGGTAGAACCTAATTGCGCTCACACAAATGGATGTCTATATGCCACACATACAACTTCTGATAGAAGAATTGTGATGTAAATGTACCTTGTTTGCTGCAGGTGCTGTTTGTCCACGGAGATGCATTAAAACATTGTCAAAGAGTAAACAAAAGCAATCAGCTGAGTTACACAACTGGTAAATAGTTATCACACTGTTGTATCAACACACTTTAACAATAGGCTAATTGAAAGTTGTATTTATGTCATAATCTTGAGCTCTATCACAGTAGTTCTAAACTTTGTTTGTTTTGAGTACTCCCTATAGACAGAATTTTCTTGTGATTAGATGAGAAACGAGATTGGGTGTATGAGACGAGATTTAAACTAATTTGCTTTAATTGTTTCAATTAAGAATTTTAACAAAGCAAATTAAAAAACTAAGTTATTATTAATTATGTTATATTTACATTTCATAATGTCTATAACAGTATTCTTATTTTTAAGTGCTATGAACTGTGGCTCAGGCTGCTCCCCCTTTCTCTTCCCCCTCTGCTGCTACAGACAGATGCACACAGAGAAGAAGGAGCGCGTCTGTGCTACTTTTTACAAGGTTAGAGATGCAATGGGATCAAATATCTCCTTGTGGATCCATTTTAAATTAAAAAGTGTGAAAAACATCACGCTGTTCCCATGTATATTTGACTATTTTTTCCCCGCACATTTTTACAATGCTTTGGTAGGACTTATCTCCGTCAGTATTTGTCCGATCAATACGAAAAAAAAAAAAAAAACTCTACAGGTCTAAATGTAGAGAAGACTATTTACTACAGCTGCGCAAAGATATGCAACTGAACTCTTTATGACCATTCCCAATACCGCAAGACCGTTCTTTACTTTACAACTAATGTCAGTTTTCTCTTGTTTAATTATATTGAACCCAGGCGATCCAAGTCATACTTTAAAGATTTGGCTAAAAAAAAACCAACATATATTAATTCCATATTTTCATGCTCTATCACACCAATTATAATTTTTGTGCTCTTATAGTTCTCATATTTGGTATTATTATTTGACTGTACAAAAACTAGTGGCCCCTGAATTCCAAGCGCCCTGCTCCACTCCTGTCAGCTGCAGACATTATTAATGCAGGGGTACAAACGGAGAGGGCGACAAACAGGCGGGGAGCCCCTGTGAGCTAATTAATCACCAACCCACACGTAAACAGCCGCGCACTGCCCCAAACACCAGCCACCGGTTCATGCGCACTGCCTCAGACACTTACGTTCCTGCTTCACGTGCACGCTCCCCACTGCAGTTGCCCTAGACCCTTTTCTTTTTTCCTGCCGCGGAACAGCCAGTCTTCTCCAGCGCTGCACCAATTAGCGTTCTCATCTCGTCTCTCATCTGTTCCAGCCTCGCCGTCCCTGCCTCCGTCCCCTCTTCTCACATTTCTCCCTCCCTCGGTGCACTTCCCAGGGGGGTTGAATGCTAGGTAGGGTAAGCTTAAACCACTCTGCTAGGGCGAGTGCATTGTGTTGGCGCTTAAGATGACAATGCCTTCTTCCGTTCCCTTTTTTCGGCCAAGCTTAACTCTTTTTAAGCCGCAGCAATGATATAAAGTGCTGCTGGAGTAGTGCTGGAGGTTGAGGTGTTTTGTAGGCAGCTCATTAGCGATGGTTGAGTGACAGAATACACAGGCTAAAGTCGCTTTTGTGATCTAATTAATGGGTTCTTAACAATGAGATAAGATGTTCTGTGTGAGCAATAGGCTGGCTGAAACGAGGCACCTGTCTAATGTCCAACTTTGAATATATGGCAGAAATTATCGCCATATGAAGTGAGTTGAAATGCAGTAGCAGGAAAATTAAGTTTTGTTGTACAAAATTAGAAATGACAGCTTTATTAAAAATGTTCATAGAGTTGCACCAACGCCAGGAGGTGTCCAGTCTGCCAGACCAAAGATAAGAAAAAATAACAAAGTCGATGTTTTTTTCGCAGATATATCAAATTTTTAGTATTAAGCTATGGATGGAATAAACTTTGCTCCTTAATTAGCAAAAAGGTATTTAAACAATTAAAAAATATATTAACGTTGATTGATTCTCATTGTAAATTGTATTTGTTTTACTGTAACAAGCAGCATTATGTTTATCAATCAAAATACAACTTTGAGTAAACTTATGATGACCTCTATAAGATGGATAAAAACTCAGAAAACAAGATTTTGTGCATGTTTCTATAAAGTAGTTTTTCATGAGCTATATCTAAAACTGGATAATTTAATAAATTTGAACACCTTATTTTCATCACTTGGCCTATTTTTATTGAGCACTATTTTTAGAGCAAAAAATATTCTATTTCATTGTGAGATGAGTGAAGTTGAATTTTGTTCTAATTGACAGACAACCAATGAGCTCCTTGTGGGTCACGCAAGTAAATAATCTAATTGCAAGGTACTGTATGTTGTGGAATGGTTGGAGATGCGGACTTGCGGAGTGGAGAGTAGTGACATGACCCACTCTGACCCAGCCACTAAAAGATGATTCTTCTTTAATAGAGTAAGCTTAGCATTAATACTTTCCCTTTTGTTTAATTGACATGACAAATGCTCTATGGGCTGGCTTGACTAAGTGTTTTTAGCTGGATATCGGACTCTACTCCAGAAATGTCAAATCTTGTACCTTTAACTTAAGTCAATTTAGTTAGCTATCTTTTGACTTAGTACAGGAAATAACCATTCATTACTTTTGACATTGTATTCTTTGAAATGCCAGTGCAAATTGCTGTATGTAGCACATCATATCTACAAATAACTAGTAAATGTTCTTGGTGTTCCTTTTTCTTAAGTCGTTTTCCCTTGCTTTCAAATCAGTGTCAAACACGCACACCCCCAACTGTTTTCCATGGAATAAACTTAGCATTTTGCCTCCTCTGCATTTTGATGAGCATCTGTTGGTAACGCAATCATGGGTTTAGTGAAAAAAGCCAAAAGACATGGCACCGCTCTCGCCTCATTTACTTAGTTGCCAAATTAGAAGCATCCTCACCAAATTGCCCGGAGAATTTATGTTTGGAAATAAAATAGATTCCAAATTTTGAAAAGTCAAAACACATTTTTTTTTGTTTTATTTGATTGTATCATTACGACACCTGTCCATATCTTTCCATGAGTACTTTGACCACTAAGCCGGTGTTGCACTGATCCGTAAGTGCTGTGACTCATGATGAAGTCATTGTTTACCTAATGCCCCATATGGCACTCACTGTTGAAACTGAAGGAGTTTGAGTGGGTGGTCATCATTAGTTACTTTTTAATGCCTACATTTTTTAATGAAAGTTTACTTTTCAGAGCAGTGTCATCATTTTACTTGACACATTTCTGGAGTAAATGTTATTGGACAATTTAAACATGTATATTTTGAGTGCTTATGGTTTCAAGGTTAATTTCACAATCCTTGTAGATTTTATGTTGATTGATCTTTGGACTGAAATTGCATACTTCATTTGATCTCCTTAATCAGAGCATGACCAATAAAATAAAGGTGTTGAAAGTGTATTTGAGCATAAAGCTGTATGACAGAAAGCAGCCAGAATCAGAGCACTATTCTATTTTTATTGTCATAAGGCTATGGACTGAGGTTGTATTCCAGTAGTATTTGTGATACTGGAGGTTCCCCCAGCTTTTATTGATCCAATGTTGAAAATTTTGCCAATGTTTTGCACCAATGTATTTTCTGCTCAGTCTGTGTGCCAGTGTGTTATTTCCAGATTGTTCTCAGTGCATCAAATTAGTATTTTTCAACAGACTTATGAGTAAAAAAAAAAAAAAACAGAACATGAGGCTAAAATATTTCTGGATGATGCAACAAATGATCGTAAGTTTGTTTTCATATTTTTTACACAAGTTAAACATTTATTTAGAAACTTCACTGTAACTGTATAAGTTTTACTATACTAAAAATGTATGGATAATAAATCAATAATCAACTAATATTAGCATTTTAATGATGATGTATCAGAAAGATATTGGTTCTGATTTTTTTAGAAGAGGTTCTCTAGTCTTTGTCCAGTCTCATTTTGTCTTCCAAGACTAAAGAAAATAGAAATAAACAAACAATTAAAGTTGGGGTAACTAACTGTTTTAGTTGTAAAAAGTAAACTTTGTGTTTTCCACTAAAAAGTATACGATAAATGCAACACTTGGTGAAAAAATTACACCACTGAAAACTGTCTGAACTGAATTATAAAGATTTTTAGTTCTCCTCGGGAGCCAAATGCTGCGCTCTGATTGGCCTTGCTTGAGTGATCCTTTACAATTTCACTCTGTTGTTTGTAAAAAGAAGTTTTATAGACAGTTACTTGTAACCAAAAATGACTACATGTCGATATGAACCATGTGTCGAAGGAATTTAAGTTGTCAGATTTAAAACCTAAAATTGTGTTTGTGATGTGAAAGTCAGCTACCCCAGCTTTAAGCTAACAATAATGGCTTCAGTGCAGAATACATCATAAAATACAGAATTTATATCCAAGGTAACTACTGTATATTTAGTTTTTATATTGTTCTAAAGTGAGAAGTAAGTTTGTGATCTTACCTGTGCTATAGATTTTATTATGCAAATATGGTTATTAGCTATAAATTGGATATTTGCATCAGTTCAAAAAATCTTTATCAGCGTATCTGTAACAGCTAGACATTGGCATCACTCAGAAAAAAAGGATTCATATTGGTCTAATCTTTTATTGACTAACCATACTCTACAAATAGTATTTTACGTCCAAAAATGAATCTATTCTTGAATTATATGCTTACTAAGTACTTAGTTAATGGCCTAACGCCCTAAATTTTTATCTCATTTTACTCACCTTGCTGCATCAGTAGACATCACTGGCTCAGTGTCACTAGTGAGGCTAATGATATTTCTCTAAAGGATTATTTTAATTAAAAATATATGTATTATTTTAATCTACTACAGTCTGTTTTAGCTGTCCATATGTTTATTCATTCAAACATCCTGTAGGCGTTTGTCACTCCTCTGTCAGAGGTTGTTTGTTGTCTTCTGTAAACCACTTTGATTGCTTTTTTTACTACAGGCCATGGAGCGCTTTTCGTGTAGTTGTGTGTCACGTTCCCTGTGAGTTCGGTGTCACTGCCAGAGAGTTAACATTCAAGGCAAAATGCTGCATCATTCATGAGAGCGTACCACCCTGCCTCTGCATCGCACTGACCCACAGCTGTCAACACTGTACCCTTGAGCGTGATGGCACCGGAGCTACTGAGGTCGCACTGCTGGACCGCTGGCATGTGGAGACTTGTGGGTGGAGCCAAAGTTTGGAGAGGGAGGGAGGGGAGGCAGATTTGGGGAAGAGAGAGAGAGCGGTGCGGATGCAAAGGGGAAAAATTAGGACAACCTTTTCATGGCTGTGTTCTGTCTTTGAGGCCTTGTTGTATGCAGTCCTTGGGTGAGGAGAAGAGCACGTGTAGCTAAAGACACTGCAGCCTCCTGGGGGTCTGGTAAAGGTCATGTCAGGAGGAAAACACTTATCAAAACAAAATACGAAGCAGAAATGTTAATGTAGCTGGCTGTGATTTTGAAAAATAACAACTGGTAAACAACGTAAGAGATGTTTCAAATCAAAGTGTTGTTCATCTTTGGAAAGGATGCTAAAAAAAGTATTTGCATTATAGGAATTTGCCATTCTTGTTGCGTTCATGTGGCCAGATGCATCAGCCGGTTTCATTTCATTTTGTGGAAACCATCTGACATTGCATCATTAAGGTTTGTTTGCTTCACAGGAGGCTGGAATTTTTTTAAAATTTAACCAATCATTGCTTTTTAATTGTTTTGTAGTCCAGGAAGTAGAGCATAAACATGTGTGTCAGTGATGGTTGCGTCTCTATGTGGTAAACTTGCAAATTAAAAGGTTATGATAGGTCAAAGGAGGAGAATGTCTACAGTCTCAACTTGGTTTGGTTTTGGCCAATACACCACTCTGCTCCTTCCTTAATGATTGATTTATTGACCGTACTTCTTGCATTTTGGGAACCGTCTACAGCCCTGGGATACCTTACCTAGTCGCTAGAATGAAATGAATTGAGTGGAGGCACTAGGTGGCGCCAGCCAGGCTAGCGTTCATGCAGATACATTAGCCAAAATGGGGAAAAGCCATGAAAGTTGCTAAGTGATTTTGGTAAAACCTTTTCACACACTCCAGAGTCAGAATATGAACAGCTGCTTACATTAGTACAGTAGTATTTAAGGGCCTGATTTTTTCTCCAACCCAGTGCCACACCATCACTTTGCATTGGTGGCTAAGCTACCAATCCCTGAATATTTACTTCAGGGATTAGGGTTAGGCTTGGTTAAGTTTAAGGATTTGGGAAAGGTATGCTAACCAAGTCACCGCATAACTGCGTTGGGGAAAATAAAGACACATTTAGCAGCCTATTAGTCTTTTCACCATGAGCTAGCAATAGGCTAACACAATTTCTGTGTCACAATTCTGAGCTCAAAGTCTAAGCTAACTAGTATTTTCATGAGAACCAATATAAATGAATAATTTATTGCTTCATAAAAAGTTGATTGCATTATGCATGGATGCATACATTTCATTTTCCCATTGTGTTTATATTATTATGTCATGCAAATGTACATTCTGCTGCTCCAAGTTGGCTGCTTTTAGAGTATATCTTTAAAACAAAATGGAAATAATCATGTTAATAATTTGATGGAGCTGTACTGAAATCCTATGTCAACATGTTTGTAATGAATACTTGTTATGTCTTGGCTTAGCATTTTAAAAGAATTTTTCAGGTTCAGAATAAAAATAGCAAACTAAATACCTATGAAAAACACTGCTGCCTATTTAATTATCATTTTATTGTTATTGCAAGTCAGTTTAATAGTCCCAAAAGCTGCATCAGTAATATTGAGCTGAAACAAATACAAATTGTAGTAGATGGTTCTATTATTTATCCTAAAATAGACATTTTAGCACCTGAACATAAAACTGTGCATTTTCCTGAAACAAAGCAAGTTTAAAAGATGCCCTATAACACATGACATTATGCAGGACCACAGTGGAGCCAACCCGTGGTGACCATATCCTCGTGGTACTGGGAGCGATAGACGCAGACTCATTACATAAGTGGACACCCTTTACTATTGCACCACCACACTAACTCCGCTCTCACGTGTGACTCCATTCTCTGAGTCAAAGTGCAGCCATCAATTTGTTTCTCACGCTCTCACAACTCAATGCCAGCTCATGATGTACCAGTAAAAAATAACCACCATTCAAATCAGCAGGCAATAAAATATTTGTCAAACAAGCATCTGTATAAATTAGGGAGATTTGTTTGGTTTGTTTGAGATGAAAATAGAGCGTTTATGCACTGCTTTTATTTAATTCTAATTTGTTTTGAAAGCAATTTTCATTCCAGCATTCATGTCACATTTTCAGATATATTTGAGATACAAAAACATAGATTTTGTTAGGACTTTGAATATTATTGAGGATTCTTACTGAGAGACTTTTATTATGCTTTGATTGGAAACTTAACACATGTTTTATTCAACTCTTCTGTGGAGTGAGCATGTGACTACCAGTCTGTGACTTTCTCCCACGTTCCAATGGCATGCATGTCCATTTGTGCATTAAAATGCCTGTATTGAATGGATATAGGGGACGTACATTAGGTTGAATGTTCTATATTTACACACTCGGTCATAGCGGTTGATGGAGTAATCAATAATACTGCTTCAAATGAGATACTGCACTAATATTAAGGTTCTAGCTCCACCTTAAAGCAACAATTTGTTCATGAAAATGTGTTTTAAATTGAAAAAGACACATTTTCTGTATTATATTCAAAGGTAGTCCCTTGATTTTCAACCAGGGAACACTACTGTGCCTTGAGATATTACAGGTGTGTCTTGTAAAAATGTCAGATTTAAAGATACATAAATTACCTAATTTCATTGCAAATCTAGACACAATAACAGACAACATTTGCCAATTTTCCCAAATAAAATAACTTAAACAAATTTGCACCAATACAGATACACTGTCCAAGTATCTTTTTGGCGTAAATGAATTTGCACTCTCCATCTAAGTACATTGTAAAAAGCGTTTCTAAATTAATTGTTTAAGAAGGAGGTTTACAATGTTTGGAGTAAGTGAGTATTTACTGTGCTTTAATTTGTTTGTATTTTAGCACCAGGTACTCTACTCCACAGTATCAAAAAAGTCTTTTGTGTTTTATCAATGCTAAGGGTTTGTATTGACTAATAAATTACACATTTTATTTTCAATGTAGCTTAACAGTATGACACATTAGTGCAGTTTAATTGTCATATCACTGTCTTTTCTATTACACAGCTACATGTGATTTCAAGCATTAGAATTTCTAAGTCAGAAAAAGCCACTTTGTGCAAATAGTTATTGCATAAAGCAATTAAAACTGTTGTTTGGACTGTAGGTATCACAGTGTGACTGATTTTGCTTTTTACTGATTCACAATTAAGGACACAGTCTACTGTAATCTTTAATCTGGAACAGTCTATTCTTTCTCGACCTCCTTTGTTTTTTGAGTTAATAATAATTTTATTCATCCATCAGTGCACGTATTATCAATTAGGACAATTTGTAAATAACAATCATTAGCCTTTCCTAGGCAGTGTGCATAATTAGGGGATTTGTAGTTTTTGTCTGCCCAAGAGGGTTGAGTTTCTGGGCTTTAGCCGCTTTTAATGATGATGTTTACAGCAGCGAGAGATCAACTCACTTAGCCTTGCTCCACTATTCCCACGTGAGTAGTTTTTTTTTTTTTTTTTTCTCCTGCCTTAGGTGACAAGATACGCCCGAAGCCACCCCCATCTCAGCTTACCACATTGTTGTGTATACATCCAGTACAGTTATCCTTTCCAACTCAGCACATTTTTACATTGATACTCCAAAAGTTCTTGTTAATCCCATTTGTCCTGCAATTTATTTATTCCTTTTCCCGCCACAAATGATCTCTTTTCGTATTTTTTTTCTCCCCACATACACATATAAACACGTTCAATTATTCAGATGTGTGACCACGTTGCCGTCTCGCAATCATGCACAGTCGGTTTGAACACAATTAAAATCCGCTACATACAACCAGGTACGCTAAATATATGCATGAGCAAAACATCACCTCGGACCTCATTAGCATTCGCTCACACAAACTAGGAGACAATCTGTATGTGTGTGTAGGAACTTGTGTTTTCCAATGTAGCGTTTCGTAACTGGCAGTCTCCAGTTACATAAGAGCTAGAGAGAGAGAGGCGAGCTGGGAAAAGAAAGAGGGGAGTAGCTGGAGAGGACCGGAGAGGGGGTGTGGGCATACAACTATGTACGTCAGCAGCATCCCAGCCAGCAAAGGGGAATCACTGTGAGGAGATCTGCCGCTAACCACACCTGGGTCCCACAGCATGCCTCACTAAGCATCCATTATACTTATCTAAGGCTGCAGCATATGGGCTATTTTGAGCACTGGCTATTGATCGAAATACTTGATATGTGTGTGGTAAAGAACAACAGTGGAGCTGGTAAAGGAGGATAGTGTAGAAAATAGTACAGGTGGTATAATGATAAACAAAGGAGTCTGAGAGCGAGGGTGGAGGTAAATCTGTAAGGTTGTTTAAGTAGGGTTATAGCCATATATTTTAAATAAGAGAAAATGTATCTGACTAGGGCTTTGCGATCAGGATCACATGTGTCCCTCATCTTGTTCAATCTTGATATTTGAAGCAGTTTTATCCAGCGTTTTCTAAAACAAAATAAAAAATGCTTTTAGTAATGATTTTATGAATGTAAATGAAACAGACCTTTAATATGTTCCATTTCACAGAAATAAATATATTTTCTGCCTTTAGCTCTAAACCACACGTTTTTACCATAGACTGTATAATCATTCATATACTGTCTATGGTTTTTACTGAAAATAGAAAATCTTTCGATTCAAACCCCCCAATCAAATACTTGACAATTTGAGTTAATCTCATCGTTCAATTTTTTTATTTCTTGCCCAGCCTTAATCTTGACCCAGTATAAATATTATTAAAAACTGTTCATGTGGTCAAATAATTTTGTCTGCATCTAACTATTAGGGATTCTTTCTCTCAAAAATGTAAATAAATGCATTGGTTTGCACAAGGAAGTACACTGTTGGTATGCTAGCTTCATTTGCATGGAAAGTATGGAATTTGTGAAAATGCTGCGTAACTAGGATGCAAGGAATGCATTCAGAATACATATTTGAACTGCTGCAAACTATTTATGATGAATTATGCATTTGTCATTTATAATTCGGTAGAAATCATGTTTTTAGAAAAGGATGATTTTGGTTATTTTGAAGGTGATGCTTTTATCTGAAAAGCTTGAGAAGCAATACTTTAGTATCAAGCATACCTACCTACCTACCTACCTACCTATGTTTTATCAGGTAAGTCCCCTCTCCACAGGTCTGGCTTGTAACTTGAGCTGGTGGTGTCACTGCTAGTCTCCAGATGGAAAAGTGGAATTTTAATGCCTTACTACATATTAATGCAATGCTTTACCATTATCAGGTCAAAAGTGTAATGTGTTGCCCATTAAGCAAAAGTTAGTCATTTGGTATTCATTTTATTTATACATGTCTGATGAGGCATATTTTGACCAAACTACAGTTTTGTACTTCTTTTATCAAGTGGAAAAGCAATATATTGTAATATAATGATGTCTTTATTTCTGTGACAGTGAAAGTGGAGAGTTAGCGTTTGGAGCGAGCACTTCTCTTTCTTTGAATCCAGTTAGAGTGTATTTACTTTGCCGAAGGGGACAAATATTGGCTGCTCAGTCAAAAATGGCAGGTCAGACTTTTATTGCACTATTCCACTGAGATTACATTTCTTCATATTGTGTAGTCTGAGCCCGGTAGATTGTATATGAGTTGCTCCACATTTTTCGGGCAAGAATTTAGCTTTATTGCTTTTTTATTTGTAAATCCATGTAATAGAACTGTTTCACTGTTGGTTGCGTTCACATTCTGTCTTGTGTCAGATGGAGAGCGTGGTTCTATGACACTTTTGCTGCTTTTGAAGAAATCTATAAAATTTATGATCCATAGAATGTTGAACCTTATTCGATTGTGATGGGCTCTTTTGGGTGTAAGTCATTTAAAGTGATAACATCTTTTAACAGAATAAGCAGCCCTTTTTTTTTTTTTTTTGGTGATGATGTTGTAAGATGTTTGTTTTTGCTGAAGATTTTGAACTTTGTGTCAGTACTTTTAGGATTGGAACATATATCGTTTTGCGATATATTGTGATAAAATTTGCTGTAGTATATTATATTGTAGCACATGTATAACAAATGTAGCACATCGGGATTGTCAACACAAAAATGTATTTAGTTGAAAATTTGAATTTCTTTGAATTATTTCTGCAGCATTGTAGCTCCTAACACAAGTGAACTTTAAGCCTACTGTTTTGCAATACACGTTGATTTTATGTTTTTGCATATACATATTGCAATGCGTATTTTATTGAGCCTGTTGAATTGTGATTTTTATGCAATCATTCCAGACCTAGAACTTAGAAACCATAATCTAGGTTGACATATCCACAATTAACTAATTAAACAGACAAATTCTGTAGCTCTTCATGGAATGTTCTATGAGTAACTCACTATTGTTGCATTTGAAATTCTGCAGGTTAAAGGCTACATTCTTATGACTAAACCAAGTGCATACAACTTAAACACTCTGAGTAGGTCATAGCCTCATGCTACATTGTTGCACTGCCCCCACTGGTTGCACATTGCACTGCACTGACCTGCTAAATGGTCATAGTAGCAGGAGGCTGTTCAGTCCTTTTTTTCCCAGGGGCAAAGGGCAATAATGGTTTGATGGAGAAGATATTACAAGCTGTGACCTCATTTATATTCACAGAGTGTTCCTGCGGACAAACAGTTGTTGCTGTTGCACTATATACTGTACATTTCAGGATTCAGTGCCAGGTGGCCTCCTGGTTGAGACAAATGAGCTATAAGAATTCCAGCACATCCATCAGAGTATTAATTATCAGTAGAGGTGAAAGGGACATCTCATGGTCATCCAGATCATCACTGTTACTGCTATAGAATATCACATGGATGTTATTCAGAAGATGAGCAAGAGACCTTAACAATTAGTCAGGGCATTAAACAGGAACCCAGACAAAAAACTAACTCCATTCGGCTTTTCCCTTAAAGGGCCTATGACAAGTTGAACTGCTCATTTCACTAAAATGAAGTTAAAATAATATATTTAAGATATTTCTAGACATTTTGCTGATTTGTAAAGTTGTTGTAGTATTTTGGGGGATTAAAATATACTTCCTGTTTGTAAATGATGACATCACGCTAGGTAGTTGCTTAGCAACCATGTAATAAATTGGGTCAAAACTCCTCTAATCTAGCAGGCTTTTTTTACTTGAGAGATAGAAATACACTAGAGCATATTCGTTTTGTTAAATACATGCCTACAAAGTCATAAAATTGTGTTTTTTGTAATAAAATTAAATATTGTTTGTTTATTATATATTTTTGATATTTTCAACATATTTCAAGCTTTTCTTCACAAACTTGTTCTTGATTTGTGTAAAACTTTCATTTATATTTACATCGGGCATTATTCTGTCAAACTAAATTACATTTTTTAATCTTAAAAACCTATCACTTTAAACCAAACAAACCAGTTTTGTTCCTGTTTAGATGCTAAACCGATTAACCTTGAGAGCGCTCATGCTGCATCAGATCTGCTCCTGCGTGATCCAGGTTGTATTATGAATGTGTAACTAAATAAGTCATGTTAATGCTATTTATCATTATGATTTTTCTTAATATTTGTTAAATGATCCATTGGAACATGTAGGACTGTGTAAAACGTTTGTGCCACTTTGCGCAGATGCTTTTTTTGCTCTAAACTTCTTAACATTGTTGCAGGGATGTGCATTTATTTGTCCAGATACAGACTAGACAAATAGATTTACAAAAACTGATTCACGGCGCCTCAATTGGTGATACACTTTGGAAAATCGGTTTAAATTGGACTATGTGGTAGTCAACTAAATAACTGTGTTTTGTTTTTTTGCAAGTTTTGAACTCTGCAGCTCATACAGCGACATGACTAGTTTCTCATTGATGGACTATAAAAAGTGAAGCCTGCATATAACATAAAATGAGAAAATTATACAAAAACACTTTTATTTAATACTAATATTGTGATGCAATCTGAACCTTTTAGAGAGCTAGATTGTCTTACCTTTGTTTGAGTTTTTTAGACTATTAATCCAGCCAGCCCAATACAAATGTACATGCCCCTAAACTAATCTGACTTGCAAATGACTTTAATCACATTTAATTGTTTGAATAATTAATACAATGATAAAAGCAGGCTGCCGCACCGATAATTAGATAATCTTAGCTAATCAGGAGCTTGTGGTGCTGTCCAAACACCCCATTTGTTTTACTGTACCTCCTCCCGACTTACATTAGATTAGGGAAATGATAAGACACAATGTGCTTTTAATTAAGGGCGAAGGAGAGCATGCACTTGGAGACAGGAGAGTGCAAAACAGAATACATTAGGCATTTGTTGTCGTTTAGCATTAGCGTTAACGGCTTCAGTGTCTGCAGTCTGGAAGGTCTGAAAGGTCATTCCGTGTTAATTGATATTGTCGGACACATTTGCTGCTATTATGAAAAATCGGTGTAGTCATTATTGGTCAGGGACAGGAAGTATGACTGTGGCGAGGTCATGACCTGTACAGCCTCAATACTTTGGAAAATTTTACGCAATGTAAATCTGTCTATTTTCCATTTTGTGCTTAAGTGGCTCTTACAGTGGCTCTTAGTTGAATAACTATTGGAACATAAAGTGGAACAGGGCTGACCTATTGTTGGCCATGTCAGGGGGACCTGTGTGGAATATATTGTACTAAAATGAAGTCTAATGTAGACTCTTTTCTCTTTGTTTGTTTTTTTAATGCAATATTCATTTTAAATATTTTGTGACATCAGGAATTTAATTTTTTGTTTTGCAATGAGCTAAAATAATGCCAGTAATAGCATTAAAAGCACAATTCTCTCATAAAAAACATACCTGGATTTGCATTTAGCTTCATTCATGCTTGTTTGATTTATCCTATTTAGTAAATTATCGTCCCGTTTCTAGTGGTTTGTGGCCATACCAGCTTTTCAAAGCCTGATCTGGTCAGTTCTCAGAAGCTAAGCAGGTTGGGCCTTGGCAGTATTTGGATGGGTGACTGCCCCAGGTGCCACAGTGGGACGACTGGAGGAGAAACTGTTGTTGTGTCCTTTGGCAATACATTTCACCCACATTCCCTAGTGTGGATCTGGTGTGACTGTAAATGATTGGTGGTAGTCAGAGGGGCTGATGACACAAAATGGCAGTCGCGCTTCCATCAGTCTGCCCCAGGGCAGCTGTGGCTACAATTGTAGCTTACCACAATCAGGTTAGCATGAATAAATAATGTAAAATGTCTTTGTATGTCTTGAAAAGCCCTATATAAATCCAAAGTTTTAATTATTATTAATACTTTTGTGATATTATAGTAGAGCTCTTGTGATCTTCTGTTCATCAATCATTACCAATCTTGTTCTGATCATTTCTAGCATGCTAACATAACATTTTGTTGTTTTCCCTAAATTACCAAACAGATTCTTAGATTTAAGTACAGTAATGGGGATAGGCCGACATGGATTTTTCAGGCCTGTACCAATATCAGGTATATTTGACTTTTTTATTCCAATATTTAGATTTAAAATTCATAGCAAAACCCATAAAACACATTAAGTTACAGTTAAATTCACACATTTTTTTTTCTGTTTTTGTTTTCACAATGTATCTGTTAAGCATGACTAGTGTGATGCTTTGAGAATAGGAATAAGGGAAGAACAGGAGCAGGAAAACGATTGGTGCCAAATGGATCAATGCCAATATTTTTTAAACCAATAACCGATATACCATCCTTAATAGCAAGTAATGTGTGCTTATGCTTTCAGTTCATACAAGAGTGTTTTTACAAGTCAGTAACAACCATAGTTCATAATATGTGTCATTTAATGTGTCTTTCCTTTTTTGTGTGTTTCTGCAGTTTTTAGCCACATGCACGCTTGATTGTGTGTAATTCTTTGGCTCGCACAGAGTGGACAGCCTGACACATTTCACACATCAACACCCCCTCAGAGTCTCGTGGGGAGGTGGGCCAGTGTTTCGCCTCAGCCCCTTTTATGTGAAGGCATGTGCTTGGAACATTCATAGCGGGGAATATTTGTTGGATTAAGACAGTCACAATTAGACATGTGTGCGATTTCGGAACAGTCTGGCTATTTCTTAGATTCACTCTGATTATACAAAAATGGTACTAAACTGGGCGACACGGTGGCACAGCGGTTTGTGCTTTGGCTTCATAGCAAGAAGGTCCTGGGTTCAATGGAGGTTGCCTGTTCTGTGTCTGCATAGGTTTCCTCTGAATACTCCGTTTACCATATCACCCACTAAATACATGTCCATTAATGTCTCCCATCTTCCCCAGGGCTACACTGCAAAAGAGTTTCTTCAGCTGGACTTTTCTGTTTAAATAAATGTCAATTACACCAAGAACTAAAGTGGGCTTGAACCAGGACAAAAGTAGAATTAATAATCTAAGAAATCTACATTGATTTCTACACTGATTTTCTACATCTACATTGAGAAGTAAGAAATCTACATTGAGAAGTAAAAAATATTGCAAATTATGTAGCATTATTCTGTAGTTTGATGTTTCATTTATAAAGAAATAAGAAAGCCAATAAGTAGAACATAAACCTTAGAATTATTGGATTTTAGTTTGTCATTATGAGGAATGAAAATAAAAACAAACATTTTAAATAACTCATTCGAATCTAATAAAGAAACAATGGACACTGTGCATAGAAGTTGTTTATTTTCAAATCGTCAGACTTTAGCGTTAGCTTTGACAGACAAAAAACATCTTTTTATAAACACACATTCGTCCTTTGGTGAAATATTCTCCTCATTTGTAAAGTATTTAATATGTTTTCAGAGAAAATCACCAACAACTCACTGTTCAATCCCCGATCTTTAGTCATTTTTCATTTTAGACTAGGTAGGTACTGAAAACCTCATAGAAATGAACTAAACAGGAAATGTACCTGCCGGCAAGATGTTAGCTTTTTTTTTAAATAAATAAGCCAACTGACTTCTGTGCACAGAGCCAATAATAAACGTGAGAAGTTAATTTAATGCAAAAGACAGTACTAAATTTTTGATTAGTAGACTTGACTGTTTTTGAGTTAGGTTTTGGACAATAGACTGACATTTTAGCACAAAAAAATGTCACTATTTTAACCCCTGCGGTCCTAAAGTAGTTTTGATCAAGTTTGAAAGGAAAAATCCAACTGTGTCATGTTAACGTGATTATTTTTAGTATCAATACTTTCTCAAATGAGTAGTTTTGAGTAGTCTGAGTAGACCTATATGTTTCTGAATTTCAATGCCTCTGACAACACGGTATGACGACGCTGCTTTACAATAACCTGAACATAAACTGTGATTTTAGCCCATTACTCACAATAGAGTTGGTTTGAAAAGCGCTTGTCATGTCAACCCAGATGCCCTTTAGCACCTCTGTCAGCCGTTCTTGTGTAGCAGACAGTTGGCCTACCACAACTTGTCACATCAACTCAACACTCTTGCGCGCCTAAAAGAAGAACAGGCTGGGATGGGACTTGAATGAAAGACTTATTCCTGAGCTAGAATAAGAAAGAGGAGACAGAGTATCGGTTAATTACCTGCCGCACACTTGGAGGTTGACATATGTGCGCTCATCATGGTTTCCTCCGCAGCAGAAGGCCAGTGCTGCTATTATTGCACTAACAGCTGGCTCCGCTCCGTCCGCCGCCTGCTCTCTGTCACTTTGAGCTCGCGGCCTCTTGATAAGCTAATTTCGGCAGCATGGTCAAAGATTATTTGATTAGATGTGTTGGAGTTCGTTAGGCCACCAAGTTTGCGGTATGCAAAGTTACACGTGGTATTTAGGCCAGCGCATTGCATACTGATGTCACTGAATCAACAGATGCCACACTGATATGATGGAAAACTGCTTCAAATATATGACTTGCAAAAGTGAATGTCTAAATGATAATAGATATAAACTTGAAACTTCAATGTTTAATTTCACTTTTATTTTCCTGAAACAATGCCTTAAAGCAGGCCTATTCAACTTAAGACCCGGGTGCCAAATCAACCCTTCAAAAATTTGGTCCAGCCCTCAATTCACTGTTAAAATATTAAAAAAATAGTATAATGCAAATTTATTTTTTTTCAATAAGAGTTTGAACAAGGCAATAAGTATCTTTGTTTTATTATATTTTTTTTACTGTCTGAAAACAAGATTTGCGAATGAATCTAGTGTATTTTTCTTGTTTCTTTTTTTTTTTTTTACATTTCCACTGAGAAAGGGCTGTCTTTTTTCAAACATCACACCTCTTTACTCTTTACTAATCTTATTTAAAGACCGTTAAAATATGCTCAAATAAAGATAAATCTGAAGCCATGGTCCTTGGTAAAAGCTGTCCCTCTGGAAAAGAAGTTGAATAGCCCTGCCTTAAAGCAAAGGCACCAGTATTTAAGGTACATTACGCAACATTTGACTTTGCTAGGTGCTTTTCTACAAGGTGATTTTGCTTTGCTTTTTTCTTTCTCTATCTCTTTGTTTGGAGTTGCATTTTATGATTGTTTGTTGAACCTGTCTTGTCTTTCTGAGCCTCAGAAACCATTTGGTTACAATTGAATTCCCCTGTTTTATGATGTCACAGGTGTTTTTAGGTTCATAAATCATAACTTTCTCATTTAGATTCTCAGCATTTCTGACATTAAGTCTTATTCATTACAATTGTATGCTTTTATTTGCAAATAAGATTGCTGGCTCTTATTTATTTTCTTTCTGCCAATAGATCTCGCCTAGATCGCCTTTAGCACACTAGGAGACTTTAGGAAGGTGTGGTGGCCCAAGTAAAAGAATCTCCCAAAATGTGTGGGAGAATATCTGTGTCATTTAGCACAGAAATGATCACATTTTTTTTTTCATATGTCATCTGCTTTCTGTAGAGCTCACAATTCAACAAACGCAAACAAATAGTTTGTCTTGACTTGTTTGCCCAGCCCTAATCCTGCGACTGTGTGACAAATAATCATTGCAAAACGTCCTCCTGATGTCTGTGGCTTTTTTTTTTTTACTTGTTTTAAAATTGTGAAAGATTTTAAAATCAGTGGCCTTAACTCAAATTCTATAAAGTAATGTTCACTTGCCAATGCGTACATTTTTAAAGTTTTAGAGCAGTAGATGCCAAAGCAAAAAAACTCAAGAGCATGTTTCAAGGCTTATAATAACATTACTAATTTTGAATAAGTGCAGGCTACTTATTACACAGTTAGA
The DNA here is from genome assembly GCA_038363315.1 of Mugilogobius chulae. Lineage (NCBI taxonomy): Eukaryota > Metazoa > Chordata > Actinopteri > Gobiiformes > Gobiidae > Mugilogobius > Mugilogobius chulae. Next base: position 38,803,094 of record CM076395.1, on the reverse strand, counting down.
GATGGGCAATATATCGAATTTTAGATACTGTGAATGTTGTTGTTGAGATATCCAAAAATGTTATATCGAGTATATCGTTTATAGTAAAAATGCCACAAATAGAGCCAATTAAAACTAAAATATTCTTTCAACTAAGGTCATAAATGTAATGTTATGGCACTTTTGTGATGAATTATGCATACATTTCACATTTGTCTGACAATAGTTTGCATTTATGTGACATCACAACATTATATAGGCCTATAACACAGATGAGAACTTAGCAGCTAAAATGTGTTGTAATGCAAAACGTGAAAGGATTTAGTCATTAATAAACATCACTCGATGGAAAAAGTGTAAAAGTACAATGATATACATCGGAAAAATTGCAACATCGTCTGTGAATTAAATACAACGTAATGACGCAAGCGAAATGTTTTCACACATTTCTGTTGTTGACAAAATATCGTCTGATTATTGTTATCGAGTTATGCCAAAAAAAAATAGCCAGATATTAATTTTTATCAATATTGCCCAGCCCTATACACAGTACAATATTGGTTTGGTTATATGTACATTTTTTTGAGAGAATGCATTAGTCGTTTACATATAAAACCCTGATTTGCAGCATCAGAGTTAAATAAACTGTATCAAACACTATAAATGGGCAGAGGCTTAAGTCCATGTCTTGCCAACGAGCTCATCACATCTGTCATCGCCTATAGACTGCGCAGTGCACGCATGCTCCGCTCTAGTGTGACTTATGTGGGTCAGTGCTGCCCCGCGGTCACTCCTCGGCCCCGTCCCGCTCCAGAGGTGTGCTGCTGATGTCAGGTCGCATTTAGCCTCTCCGACGCCATTTAACCCAGGCACGTTATTACTCGGAAGACCCCCAAATAAAGAGGATTCGATCGGGTAAATGGGAGATAGATGGAGAGGGCTCGGCCTTTAGCGTTGATCACTAACAATGATGGATAGTGGAGATGCGGAAGCGAAGGAGGCCGGTTTGTCAATATCAGAGAATGCTTAGTAACTGTGCGGTGTTTCCCCCTGTGTCTCTATGGACACTCTATAAATTGTAATCAGGAGCGTGGCTGGGCTGTCTGCTGCCTGTCAGGAGCAGCTGTCGCACATCTGCATTTCCCCCTCTCATGTACGCTTCACAGGCCCGAGTCGGGAAATCAACTGAAAACTTTAATTGTGTCAACTGATGGAGAGTTTTTCTAAAGGTTGCGGTTCACAGATTTGACTGATTTTGTAAGAATTTGAATTAGTGCCGTGCAATTATTAGAATTTTTGTCAAGATTGAGGAAATTAAGTCATTTCTAATCACCAGTGAGCAGCTTGGGTCTTTTTGATCTGCATCTGTTGTCAGTAAAAACCTTGAGAGATTGGTGGAAGATATTTGCAAAAAAAATAAATAAATAAAAAATTGCTAAATGATGCTGATTGGAAGTTTGTATTGTAATGTTCAGGAAATTAATAATAAAAGCAGGGCTGCAAGATTGATCGCAGTTTGAATGGAGGCAATTTGCAAAATCCAAATGCCAAAATATCCTGTCGCAATCTGTTTCAAAATTGATAACACGGCACTTTATATCTACACAAATATGTGATTCTTTTACTAGTTTGTCAGTTGTTTCATTCTTTTTGTCAATTCTCCTGGACATATTTTAAATGTTAACTTTGAATATAATCTCATTACTTAAAGGAACCGCATGTAAAATGCTAGTGGTTTAAAAAACATATTTTAATCACCTATGAACTTGTGTGAGTGTGAAATCCATTGAAGTTTAGCTAAGATTTGCTATGTATTATGGGTAATAACATGATAGTCACTTTTTCAGACACCTGATATTTTGTCATGGTTGGTTCTCAAGAATGGGTGGAGCATAATGTGGAAACAATGAGCCTATCACAGACGGTGACAGTTTCTGACTCATGGGTCAAAATCTGCTTCAAGCTCACAACCCAAGTGAGAAAGTCACATGAGGCTCATTCTGCTTTCTGATTGGATAATTGTTTTGAGAACCAAAACACCAAATGGAAACATTTACAAATGAACACCATGTTCATTGCTATTTAAATTAAGAATAACTCAGATTTACAGTGACGTTAAGTAAAAATAGGATTACATTTGAATATGTTTACTTACTTAATTGTGAACTCATATGGTCATGTTTATGAAATCTCAAATCAAAACATCACATAATAGTTCTTTTAAGAGTACATTAAAAATGTACTCGCATTAAAAATGCAAATAATTACAAATTGTGTAATCATTGTATTACAGTATTCAAACAAGAACTGATTAAATAAGAAAAAAAAGTCAAATAAAAAAACTGCAATTCGTGCAACTGCAAGCACGTATGACTTTTTTTTTTTACTCACACAATTTTAATGCTAATGTGCTTGCATAGCACGTGTGATTTTAGTAGCGATCTGACTTAGACAAAAAAGCACTGACACCTTACAAGAGAGAAATATGCAAATGCAGCTTTGTCTAAACACCATTGCAATTTACCATGGCTAACCTTTGTTTTTGATCTTTTAAAATGAATATTCCAAGCCTAATTAATGTTGCCACATAATTAACCTTCTAAAACCCTCACTCTTAATACCTGCTTGTTTTACTAAAACGAGTGTGGGTCTAATCAGTTACACAGGTATTGCATCACGCAGCTGTATCCGTCTAATACAGTATCTAAGAAACGGAAGGAAGCCATCTTTGTGCTTTCACATCCAGCAGCTCTAGGAATCAGCCCACCTACTTTCTACTGTTGCTATTTTAAATCCACTTCTTGTTTGGCGATTTCAGGATGACCATCACTGCATCCTGCAATGTTTTCAGTGTAGGATCGGTCTGGTATCAAACTTTTTATGCTGTTAATAAAAGCTGTTGTACTATTGCCTTTAATCAAATGATTCAAGTTAAAGATGCTTTCTGTTCTTTAGGTTAAAGGAGGAAATTCTCATGCTATTCATAGCATGCACCATTGATCGCAATAGATTGTCTGCTTATGTATACAACCTTGGTGTCATGTTTTAATCACGTTTGTTTGTTTAGCATCATGAGGTGGGTAAAATAGCATCCTGCTGGAAGATAGGGCAAGATTTGTAAATATAGAATCAGGATCGGAATCACTATTCTCCTCCAAACTCGTTACAAACATGTAACCAACAAGCACAATGAATATATTAAAATATGAATAAAGAAGTAACGACTGTTATTGGATTTTAAGTATCTGCTGATATAATTGCCAAGACTGCAAACTTTATTTCCTTACAATACAATTAACTTTGAATACAAATGATCCTATTACATTATGCAAGCGAGACGTATAATTTATTTAGACAAAGAAAAGTGTTATATGATTAAAAGCCTAACTTTATTGTTGACTTTTGCAATGAACCAATGACTGAACCATTATCATGGGAACCAATACCCTGTCAAAATTTTTTACAGAGTCAGACTCGCTATTTCATGTAAAACAAATATTTAAATTTTGATTTTTACAGTTTATCAAAATGATAGCAATGAACAGAATTTTTTGTCTGTGCCTCTCCTCACAACACTGTAACATTATCAGCTTTGCTAAACAAACTCACGCAGCTGACCAGCCTGTTGTACTTTATATACACAGTTTTAAGTCATTTGGAATTCATATTTACATCTTCTTTGAAATCCTTTTTGTGTTTTAAAATGAGCACTATTAACACAATCAACATACATTGCAATCACCCTAATATGACATTTTATATCTGACAGTCTTGGAAAAAGTATGTATCCCTTTTTGTGAACAGATCCTACCTTAGCTGATCCATAAGTAAACAGGATACCCATGCAGGAGTCCCACCCACGTACATACTCGGCCATGGTTGGGACTTGTTCCTATGATACTTTAGATTGATAACCCCCCAATCCTGTCATGCAGCCTTCATCTATTCTGACACGCTTATTAAAACCACCATTCGCACACACAGCACTTTCTTTCGACTTCTTATCACCAAAATAATCCTCTTCAATCTCCTCTCATTTTCAAAGACCTCTTTTTTTTCAGCCTGTCAACTGTTCAGGGGGAACAATTAGATGGATGCGCATATGGAGACGGTTAATCACTGTCAGCGCATGTGTATGGATGTCGGAAATAAGGAAAAAGAAGTACAGCAGAAGAATGGGAAAGGCTATGCTGCCTGCAAGAGAGCCGCTTCCAACAAAGGCCTAAAAATAGTAGGAATAGGCCCATGTGACATATTGAGGCTAAAAGCTTGTGAATAATTTGTCTAATGCAACACACACCCTCTACGAATGCACTCACGAGAATACACTCCCACCTCTGCAGAAGTCAAGAGTTTAGCTGTACTGTAAGTCTGTTTACTGTGATTTTTCAAAAGTTATTGTGCAAAGTATAGTCCTATATAAGTAACATATGCTGCGCTGGTCGCCTGAGAGTTGACAGCGCTGTGTGAAGGAAGTGTATTAGGGATCAGTCGGAAAAATTGTGAGCTGCTGGTTTTCCTTTCAGATTGAAGCCATTTCTTATGTAACTTTCCTTATCTACTCTTGCTTGTCTGTTAAAGGAAAATTGAGTCTCATGTTTAACTGGTCTTATCTTGGCCACCGGGCTGGAAGTTCAAATGAAAGAGGACACCTGTTGTGTACATTATGTGTGGGTTACATTGTATTGTTGTCGCACTGTTAAAGCAAACAGTGACTCAGCAGGACAGTTTACCTATTTAATTCATTTGCCGCTGCTAAAATTGTTTGTTTATGTCTAACATTGTATAAACCTAGGCGACATAATAGGACTCATGGCTCTGTCTATAGGCTGCAAGAACTGCAAGTGCCAAAACCTTTACAGTAAAATATAAAAATGTACTTACAATTTTTTTGAAAAGTCAAAGAAAATACACAATTCATTGTCACATTTTAAATAGGGATGTAATGATAAGCAAAATATCATGTAACAATATTTTTTTTATTTGAAGTTTACTAAACAATATTTATCACGTATTACAATATTACTATTTGTTAATATCTAATCCTAAATTTAGATTATTAAAGTTTTAAGTCTAAAAAATGCATTAAAATTAGCTTTTTTTTTCTGCAAATGGCAGTCCAACAACTGTGCTCAAAAGTCAATAAGATCCCCTCTGTAAAACCTTTTGCATTTAATTTAATTATGCATTATTATTAAGCTTAAACTTGTTCTGTTAATTTTTGTGATTTTGCTGATTTTTGTGCAATTTAGATCTAGAATTTTTCACATTAATTGCTTGATTAAAAAGATGACTCGATAAAAAAAAAAAAAAAAAGTTATATAGTTTTTCCTTCATTTATGTGAGCAAACTACTGAATTTTACACTGATAGCTACAAATGTATTTTTTCCTCATTTACCTGCTGTGTTTCTCCTGAAATTCGAAACACTGTAAATGAAATCTGCTGATTGCTGGAATGAAATGCTACGAATAGGTGAACCAGAAGAAGAGAATCAGTTCTGCAGATTTGAACAGGAAGTCAATAGACGTGTTCCTGTTATTGTGCTGTTTTAGACCATAGTGTGTGTTTTATGATGGAACTAAATGAGAAAAGAGAAGCTAAGACAACATGTTAACTTTCAGTACATCCCATTTAGTCTTGCTTTCTGCTTTGACTTTGGTTTTATTGACAGAACTCACAAGCAACTGAAGTCGTTTGCCTGCATATCAAAGTAATAGAGTAACCAAATCTCCATCTGCACCTAATTCAGCTAACTCTTCTTTCCATTGATACCAACGCTCTGCCCTTTTATAGCGTTCTCAGTGGAGTGGATAATAATGACCCTTTATAGGAAAGATAAAGCGTGTGTTTTCATTTGCGCGCTGTGCACTCCACTTACTTCACAAGTGCGTTTTAATAGCTGTGGAAATGAGCAGAGGCCTCAGCCCGGCTCTTGGTGACACTTTTCCAGACACATTGTTCCGCATTGTAAGCCCTGTTGTTTTGTATGCCCGGCACAGCTGTTGCACCACACCAGGCCTGATCACCTTTGCTTCACAACATGACTCCCAGATCTGCTTCGCTCGGTGTGTTATTATGTTACACATTCGGCAAACAGACCTTTCGCAAACGGACTATCGATTGTGCCATGAGCAGAAGATTAGCCGTTAGCAAAGAAAAGTTCAGGGACGGTTTAAAAATAGAACAAGGTTTCAAACTTTTCAGGTAGAGAGGAACTATACACATATGTTTAGCATTCCAAAAAATCAATTGTTAATTGTAGGTAAAAGGCTATAATAAAAGCTGACAGTAACACCTAAAGTAGCACCTATTCAGCTTTTTAGTTCTGAACCAATTCAGTTTGTTAGAAATTTGGTCATAGTGTTATGTATCTGATAATTATTGTTCAAACAACTCAACAACTTTGTCTGAATAAAATTACAAACATAGTGAGACGCTCTGGAGCAACTTTAACCAGTGTGTCTTATTATGTCCATTTAAGATACCTGGTCATAGGACTAGGTGATACGCTTGACCCGTAACTCGCAGTCAACATGGCGGTCGATGGATAGCACAAATAAAAGAACTTTAGCAGGTTCTAAACAAAATTCAAACGCTCCTATCCAATGACACAACTTATGAGTTTTGACCATAATTCTTCTACCTTAAAGGAAGAAAAAGGCAAGAGGCAAGTATAAAAAACATGGCGTTCTGTGCGCACAGAGCAGTGAAGTTATCAACACATTCATAAACACATCAACTACACAAACGATGCTGCAGCATGAACACATTCATCATTGTAAACTACAAGCGCAAAGAGCCAAATCCTCACCTGGAGAAACGTCCAGAGCATGTTGACGCTATGTCAGGTCAGCTCCTCCTGCGTGATTCAAACTGCCATAGTTTAATAAGAGCTTCTGTGCTGTTGCCTGTGAATGCTGGTGATTTGACCTGGTCCCCAAACAGTGCTTTTAGTCCAAAGCAGTTTATGAGTATCAGAACACCATAGGCCTAGGCCTAGGCTAGGATCGCGTACTCATGAGGCGTGGCACCCCGCAGTTGCAAAACAACAGTTTTTTGTAGTTTTACTGTTTACGGGTTCGAGTTTGGGTCGGGTCATGAGTTAAGCAAACTTTTTTGGGCTGAGTCGGTCGGGTTGAGTTTTAACTCGGTCGGGCGGGACGTGTCACAAAAAAAGCTGTCCCACACATCACTACATGACACCGATACTCCATATACCAAAATTGTTTTGCTCGCTGTTGATATGCTATCCCAGGATTGGATTGGTACATCAATACTTAATACCCTATTTTCAATCAAGCATCAGCCAATAATTCACACTGCACAAATTGTAGAATGATTTAGTGATAATTTAATTGAGGAGAATGGTCCACTACCAACTCGACTCATGAATAATACGGTATACTGCTTGTCTCCTATGTCCTATTATGTTCAGCTCATCTGTTTATTTTTAACTACCCATGTTTTTACTGCTTAAAATTCCCCTGGAACACATGCATGCCTTCTTCAGGTAGAGTCTGACCTGTAACTTAACCTGGTGACATCATCTGCTTTTCTCCACGGACATGGTTTACTGCCAATAATTGCAAACACAGAAGCATCATCTCCCTGGAGACGAGCCGTTGCATAGTGCTGGTGTAGTTATTATGACATGGTTACCCACATACTATTGACTGTGTGCAAGTAAGCTGTATTTGCAAATTTTACAACTTTAAAATTGACAAACACATCATTTTATAATTGCACTATTGTCCTTTGATGATGTTTTCTCTTGATTTGTAAAGTCTTTAGCATGTTGTTAGACAAAACCAATCACAGGTCACTGTTCACTACCAGTTTTTTTTTTTTTTAATCTTAGACTGGGACCCTATAGAAATGAACTGAACAGGAATGCGTCAGTACAATGTAAATTTCAACAACATTTAAACAAGCCAACTGACAGCCAATTAAATATAGCATTAAAATGTCTGCTTGCTTTAATTAGTTCAAATATAAATTACTACTTTTGAGTTCATATAGAGAAAAACAGTTCTAACTGTGAAGATAAATACTCTTCATCTTCTGTCATGGTCCAAAGACTTTAAAACAGTAAGTTAGTAAGTCACGCAGAATGCCCAGTAAAGTAAGTCAGCATATTTTAAAACTATCCACGCTCCACTTCACATTCAACAGTCGGAGTCTGTCTAGGTTTTTGAATTTTAATAACAGGTTCACCTCTTAAATTATGCTGTTATAATTTATCTCTTGTCTTTATTGCATTTAACCCAGCTGCTTCCCTGCTAAACCTTCTTGCCCAATGCCCTGCTCTTTTTACCTCACCATCAGCCGGACTAACCTGTCAGTCCAGCAGCTTATCAGGTGTTCTGTCATCCTGGGTACTTCTTATCGTTCTGTCTAAACATCCACCTGTTTTCTGTCTGCTTCCACCACGGCAAAAAAAAGCAGCGAAAAATCCCCCTCACCAATCTTTTCAATTTGTTCCCTACCGTTTGGGAATATTGTCTTTGCTTGAATGGAAGATTAGAATAATTGTTTTTATGGAGTTTCAATTTGAGACAAGGAAGTAGATATGCCAAAAGCTGGCACATTTTTCCAAAGCGAGGTGGAAAGGAAAAGTTTGATTTAAGGCTTTAAGTGAAATACAATAGCACAATAGTAACATTATAAGCAGGCGTTTTACTCTGCAACAATGCAAATCACAAAGGTATGAGAACAACATTAAAAACATTACCTATAGGCTAAGGCAATTTTATTTATTATGTATTTAGAGCTGTGCAATATATCGAATTTTAGATAATATTGTGAATGTTGTTTTGAAGATATCCAAAAATTTAATATCAAGGATATCGTGGAGTAGAAACTCTTATGCCACAAAAGAGTTCATTTACAATAAAACTACATAAGTGACACTGTTCTTTCTTAAACACATTTATGTTGAACTGACAGAATATCGCCCAGGTATCTTTATCGAGATTTTCCAAAAAATATCGAGATATAATTTTTGTCAATATGCACAGCCCTATATGTATTTTATTTTTGAAATATAGTCCTAGAGCACACAGATATGGCCGATCTGGGAAAATTCATAATCACATTTTTAATATCCATTTCACATTTAATATCCATTTACAAAAAATCATATAATAGATACTGTTTTTCTGCCTCAGAGTTTAACCTATGCTCCAAATCCCAAATTCTTACTGAGAAATGAATGGTTATCATCTTTCGATTCAATAACACCAACCAAATAATTGACAATTTGACAATTATAACTTAATCTAGATATCTTGATTTTTCGATTTATTGCCTATCCCTTTTTAAATGGCACAAATAACTTTATTAGATCTTAATAAAACATGGTCAAACAACAAAAAGCTGGTTACACACTATTCAGGCTTAGAAGCAATTTTTTTATTTATTAGAAAATAATTAAATCTAGTTACCAAGCCTGAGTAATGTACAAAAATCATGCTATGAACTAAAACCTTCCACACTCCCGAGGATTTATAAGTCTGATTTGTCTCTTCACAACTGCAAAGATACATGGTCTGTGTCTGTGGGTTAACTGTGGCTTTATCAGATTGCACGTTTCCGACATTCTATAAGAAGTTTAACACAAGCCAATCAGAGCAGTTCACAGCTCTAGAATCTGATGCCCAGTAGTGAGTGGACTCTCAAAAAAAGAAAGAAAGAAAGAAAGAAAAAAAGAAGAAAGAAAGAAAGAAAAACATGCATATTTATTAATCTAAAGCTTTGTAGGGACTTTAATAGATATGTCCTTATGTCTGGGTCTGCAATGATTTGACATGTTTTTGAATTGCTTACTATTTTTTTTTTTTGCAAGTTTGTAATGAGCTTTAGTCTTTAATCATGTTTTATAAGTTATTAAAACTGTAGTTATTGTAGATTGTAAATAATAATCTAAATATTCTGACGTATGTTTTAACTCACACATGCTGCTATGCATTATTGATTTTGCTTATTTTTTATCTCGTAATTTAACATGAAAGAGGCCAAAACATGGTTGGTTCTGTCAATACAAGAGCAAGTTTGCATTGCATGTTGCTTTAAGTGAAAATATAAAAACAAATATAAACTCACGGTTGTAGTTTGTTTTGTGTGTATCTACAAAGTCAATAGGGGAAGAAATACAGACGTTTTCTTTTGCATCATCTCACTCATTTTTACTTCAACAACATTTGTACCAACAACAGTCTTAGTCACCATGTCTGTCTTCTTCTCTGTCTTGTCACAGGTAAACCACAGACTGTGGAGAGCTCGGAGCGCATCCAACTGTCTGGCACATACAACGTGCGCAAAGGGAAGCTCCAGCTCCCCGTGAACCGCTGGACCAGGCGACAGGTCATCTTATGTGGCACCTGTCTCATCGTCTCCTCGGTGAAGGAGAGTCAGACAGGCAAAATGCACGTCCTGCCACTCATCGGAGGGAAGGTACGTCTGAGTCACCCAGCGCAAGGTCGAGAGCTGAATCTCAAACAGCTATTTTTATGGTCGGGTGTTTTATGATTTGAGCTGTAAATCGTCAACGCTAAAGTCCTGCTTATTACCGCCCCAAATGCCCTAAATTGTAAAATTTGTCCTTTTCACCTTGATGAACTGTTTGTCCTTTGTTGTGCGGCGTGCGCTGTGATTTTTAGCCCAAGGTGAAGCTGAAATACTGAATTTGGGCATTCATTGTTATTTGAAGCACAGCTAGTATCTGTTTCCACAATTATAGAATCGTATGCCAGTCATTTTAAATCCAATTAAATGTAGTATTGCATTTTTAATAAATTTTTCCTTAGAATTAGCTTAGCTGTTGAGTGGAAACATATTTCCCTGTTCCATTGTTATCGAGAAGTTTAGATTGTAATATCTCAGATATCAGTGTAAGGGGACAATTATCAATGATTGCACTGCTCTATAAAAATGCTTTGCTTGTTATTTTACAAGCAATCAACCAGGCATTACAATTTTTAACATCCTGGTTTGATTTTTTTTTTTTTTAGATTGAACTGAAATAACCTCTTTTTTAGTTTTATTATATTGTGAACTGATTAATCATGTCATTGATTAACCAAGTCATTCAGACATATTTTGTTACAGTACAATCATTTTGACAAACATTTTAAACCATTTGACACTTTTACCATAAAGATCATGTGCAATACATTGATTACATGTATCAAAAATACATATACAAAAATTGTGTTATTATACTGTGAGCCGTACATTATGTAGCTTATCGAATAGTTTTTCCGACTGCCACTGTTTATGAAATATGTTCATAGAAAAACCCTACATTTGCTACAATTCCAGGTACATGGCCACCAATCTTCTGCCATTGAGTTCTGAGAAACGACCTTTACCTGTTTATTGCTTTATGGATCCGTCTATCTGCCAAGGCCGCTGAATTATCTCTAAGGGCTCTTGTTTAAAATCCCTCACCATTATTTGCCTCTCACAATTGACACTCCATTTCCCACCACACCCTGATATCCGGCGGTTTATCCCATCCACGTGGCCTCCAGTGAACTATGCGTCTGCGTAGTGCTTCTTTCTATAATGTGCTTTTTAATGTGGTTTATTTGAATTCTATAACCATCCATTTTCCGTGTTTTGCCTAATGTGCGCTATTCTCCATGTTGAATAAGCTATTTGATGTGCTTCTGTATGTGGCATCTAATTTATGTTCATGATTCTGGTTGAATGCGCATGTTTATAGGCCCTGTGGCTGTATTTATTGAGGCAACTTTATATCCATCATATTGATAACCTAGTTTGTATAAGATTTATATTTCATAAATCAAAAAGCAGAGGATCAGACAATGAAGTATATTTGCCTTGCTAACAAGTTGCTACCTCAGCATCTTTGTTGCTAGGTAATGACAACACATCTCAGAGGGGTAAAGTTCTGAAGTAAATCAATGCACATCCCGATTCACACCCCTTATTATATTTTATTACAAGTTGTTTAAATGGAAAATAGTCCTTGGAGATTGTGAAGGGTTGCGCAATCTATCAAAGTGAAATGATGAAATAGAAAAACAATTAACTATGTTCTGAATAATGTAGGTGCAAGACATGTCACTTTTTTATCTTGAGGCTTTTAACTAGAATCACACAACATTAACAATGATGTTAATGTACTAGTAGTAATTACTTTCAATTAATCATTACCAGTCTGGCATAAAAATCATAGTTTTCTTTTCTGTTGGGCAGTGGTAATGGCAAATATTTTGTCTTTCATGACCATTAACTTAGGGGACTTTAAAATAAAAAAGCCCTGATATAAAGCAAAATAAACTTAACGTTCAGATTTTATGTATTATTTGCACTAACAATCATTTTTTAATTATTATTATTGTACCTGAAACAGTGTTATTATGAAGTTAGGCTGAACTAAGCAACTTCAGCGGTAGTGCTCCCCCTAAATTATTTATTTATTCTCTCATTTTTGTGTACATTTAGGATTGAAATAGGCAGCAAAACACATCTAAACACATTTTACGTAAATAATTTTAAATAAAAATATATTAAAAAATTAAAGAGCCGTTGCATCTCAGGAGAGTAATTCAGGTTGGCATGGGGGCGAGACAGAGAAGTTGAAGTTGCCGTGTTTGGAGAGGGAGACTACTGATAGAGCCAGTACAGTCCCAAAATACATATGTAACCATCAAAGTAACTTACAAAGACATTTAACAAGAAATAAACGTTACTTGCTTCTGCTTTAAAATGTCACACTGCATTTAAAATATGCAGAATATAAATAATTATTCTAACTAGTCTTAAAATAAAACTAAAATAATTACATTGTATTTAAAATGTTCAGCTTTAGTATTTTCGGGCTGCAAAAGCTATGTTTGTTAGTGTCAGTAAGTCACGCACTCTGATGCATGCTTTAAGTCGTTTCATGCGTTTTTGCTTGGCTGGATTTGTTTACCCTCTAGCTACTATCGAGACATCCATGTGTCAACTGTTTTTTGTTTCTCATCTGAAGTTTTCCTCAGTGCGCCGGAGATGCACATTTCATGCTCCGATGTCAGTACTTATGTGTGTGTTTGTGCCTGCAGGTGGAGGAAGTGAAGAAGCACAGCCACTGTTTGGCCTTCAGCTCGGCCGGGCCTCAGAATCAGACCTACTACGTTAGCTTCGACAGCTTCACGGAGCACCTGCGCTGGCACCGTCATGCGGCCAAGGTATTGTGTGTGCAGGGATAAGAGTAGGCATACGCTCCCCCAGCGCCACTCACGGGTCAGCTGCATTGTACATCAAAACATGCATGACTGCAAGTTGGAAAATATGTGCTACTGAATGGAAATTTACTGCTTGTCCTGCATGGAATCATGTGATATAGAGCTAATAGTTTGTGTGTTTTAGTGTGGTAGAGTTTTCACCTGGCTTCTAGTTGACATCTGTTTAAATCTAGGTAATACAATCAAGACTCTCTATTTACCATAAGTTACATGAGTCACTATGTTGCTATGGAGAGCTTATTCATTTATTTCACAGCATAATGAAGCTTATGTACAAGCAGAGCCAGGTTAAAAGTTTAGATATGTCCAAAATCACATTTCTTTTTTGTATTAAAAAATAAATAAATTTCGAAATCAGAATGTTGTGATATTGTAAGATTAGAAGTCTCAGTAATGTCATGGGATGTCACAGTATATTGAATTACAAGCCAAAACAGAAAGACCCATGATCTTTTGTTTCTTTGTGAAACATGAACAAAATACGTAAGTTCTTTTCTACAAAAAAAGAATTGGCAAGAAAAATTTTACATTCTTATATTAAAAAAAACTCTCAAGTGAATACAGTACATGCATTAGCTAAATGCCATACTGTGGACTCTTCATGCATAGACTTAAACATCTTCTTAGAGACAAGCAGGTGACAAACCATGCACTATAATAGTAGCACTGTGAACCTTAAATAGTAAGTAAGTAAATAGGTAAGTAAATCTATTTTTATGTATCTCATTTCACAAATCTAACAAAAAATCCACTAAGTGCTGTACAAATGGGGTCTCATTCCTTCCATTATGTATTGTACTTGTTCAATTGTTTAAAAGGCAGCATGTGTCCATTCTCAGGGTAATTTCTTTCAAAAAGCAGGTTTCCATTCCCTGCTCTATGCTCACATCATTCTGAAGCCCATAGACCTTGCCCTCTATCTGCAAGGACTGACATAAAATTGTTGAATGCAACCCATCTGCTGACTAAACAGAAAACAGTGTTGTGGTTCACTTTGCTGTTGAAATTCCACACAGCAAACTGAGCAAAGACTTGACTCTCTGCTTTCTGCTGAAGTAGGCCATAGCCAGAAAACCTCCTTTCTAAATATTAACAGGGACACGTATGTCACTAGCACCCAGAGGGCCACTCAGAATAGCAGGCTGTGTAGAAGCAGCATGTGCCCCAGTGCAGCCTTCAGCCTGTCTCTGACACGGCCACTTACTGTCTCTACATCAGATGGACAGAGAAGATGTCGCACTTTTATCAGCCAAGCCACTTCTGTAGATTTGATTAACCAGTATTATATGCTAATCTCTCAAGGTTTCCTTCCACATTTAGGTGTATTTTTAGCCCAATTTAAGACCTGGATTAGTTTTGTTTACTCCTGCTGGATTAAAATTTAAAATGTCATGAGATAGAACTTGATCTGAATCGCTGCCATGTAGCTTTTATTTTAAAGATTTAAAAAGTTAACATGGATTTGACAACTGTGCATTTTTGTCTAAATCTGTCAAATTATCTGACTAGTTTTATCCAACTGATAACGTTGCTGGCAAAAATGTTTGCTTCATGTCCAGTGGTTGAAAGTGTATTTGATGATTGTGTAAATACTGACATTGCTATGGTGCAGGAACTTTCCCACCTGTTCACTCATATCACACTGTATTATTTATCAGAGATGCACCAATCGTGCAACTTTCCTCTCACTCTGTAATCCTAAGAAGATTGGCCATTACCTGACATTTGACCCTTTAGTGCCAGGCCACACACAAAAGCAGCTAAGCCCCCCGCGCTGTAGATAATCCCGTTTAAAGCCACGCTCTCTTTGTCTTTGCCGTCACCTCAACACTCGTCTCATTTTCCCTTATCCTCTGTGCTTCTTCATTTAGATGGTGTCCCAGAGGATCAACTCTGTGGATCTGTCCTGCTGCAGCCTGGAGCAACTCCCGCCCAATCTGTTCTACAGCCACGACCTGACGCATCTCAACCTCAAACATAACTTTCTGCCTTCAGACCGACGACTGCAGCAGCTGCAGAGGTACACTGCACACACTGGGCTTACACATGCTCCACAGCTGTTTTACTGCAGTCTCGTACAGATAATCAATTAAGCTGCCAATTTCAATGAGATCAGTTACTTAAACCTGGCATACCTGACGTTTTTGTTTGTAAATTAGTAAGCTTTTCTATCAAAAAGGTGTAAACAGAGGACACTGTGACAAAATCAAACCACTTTACAGTCTGAATAGAATAATAAAAGATTTTATTTTTTGTCAAGAGCTGATGGCAGCACTCTTATTGGCTGTGCTTGGGTGGTCCACTCCAGTGTCATTTTGCTGTCTGTGTAAAGATGTTACTGTAAGCTGTAACTGCAGCCTTCATCAATTTTGGCTGCAATATGTTGAAATTATAATTGTGTTCAAGAATTTTGAGTGACAAAGTAGCTTCCTACTTCCTGTTCTGCACTGTGAATATCAGGTACCCAGATAAAACAGGTCACTAATAATTTATTGTAAGCATAGTTTGCATATTTATGCTATGCTCAAGTTTGTGCCTAGCTCAAAAACAGTTTGACAATTTCTCTGTAGTAACTTTCTGGTTGCAATGTCATACTGGAACTGCAAACTGTAAACAAGAACCAAAGTTTGTCAAATGTATTTAATGATTTGACAAATTGAAATACATTTTCACTGAAGTTGCAATGTTCATCTGTCAATTGCTCCTCCATACCAGATACATGAACTACATATTTACAGAATTCTTTAAAAACCTGAAAGATAATAAAGATGAATTTGAACACCGGAGCTTAATCACCAAAATCAACTAGAAGAAAACTTGTGGACAGGACAGGACTTGCACCACTTCACCTTCCTCTTACCACGGTAGAAGAGGCTGGTCTAATGCAGAATAATAGCCTCGGCGAGACACACACCCTGGTCCTACTGGAAGCAGCGGGTCACGGCTGGCTGCTTTTGGACCTCATTAGCATTCGTCTGCGCGGCCCAAACCTGAGCAGTCTAGAGGAAGTGTTCCATTGACACATAGGCCCCCGAAGAGACTCGCCAGATCTGCTCTACGAGGAAAACTAGGCTCGGCCAAACTAGCCCGTAGCCCAGCATGTCCACGGGGGAAGCTTTTAATGTGCCCTGGACTGTCTTGCTCACTCTCCCAATGTGGGCGCCATCTGCTACATGCTTATCACGGTTACAGATTAGACTCCACAGCCAACATTCAGGCCTGAGCGAGTGTATGTGTGCGTCTACTGTACTGCTTATATTAGTATTCCGGTACACACGCGTGCCTGTCAAAGCCTTTTATCCTGTAGATCATTGCCAGAAAGCTTCGTTGTTAATTGGTTGAATTATAAGGATTTGATGCATGTGAAGTGAAGTGAATGTTTGCAGTTTTGATTGAGTTTCGAAATGCTGGAGGCTACAAATATGAGGTCAGTTAATGGCAGCTCTATATAGGAGCACTGCACAATTTATTTCTTCTTTAAAATGGCAGTGCTAGCAAAAAAAATCCCGTGGCTATCCTGCATGCCTAATGACTAAGATTTTATGATGTCCTACCACACTTGGGACGGTGTTCTTTTCATATTTAATCCTTGCAATAATAATGCCGTTGCTAGGGAGCAGATATTAGTGAAGCAAGTCATAATAAATGGCTCCCCTGCTGGTCAGGCGCGGTAACATCCATTTAGCTTTCCAAAAAGCTAAGCAGGCTCATCCGCTTTTTCTGACCCAGCATGATGAAAAGAGGTCATTAACAACAAAAGAGAGTTATTGTTGTTAAAAATAGACTTGTTTTGGCTGGGGTGAATCCACAATTCAAGCACAGTCAGGAACAATTGGGCTTTTTCTATGGTGTCCGCATGAATGAGGCTGGGAGTGTTTTCGCTGTGGGACAGTGGTGCAGTGGGAGAGATAAAGTTACTTCAGTAGACGCGCAGGGATAAGTTACATATGCAAGTAAAAGTATTTCAAACAGACTGATTCAGGGCACTAGTGGAAAAAGTCTCTCTTAACTTAAAATGTACAAATACAGGGGGAAAAAAACAGTTTGTAAAAGTCAAACATCTACTTCAGTAAATGAAGTAGACAATTAAATACAGAAAAGTGGGGCAGGAATAGGTGGTAGGTGAGGGCTTTTCTTAGCTCAATCATCAACAGGACAAAACCAGATTACTCAAACATGCAGGAATCATTCTTAATAAAAGTGGGTAAACTAATGATGAGAGAAAGCAGTTATAACAAGGTTAAAAACTTAGAAAATAGGTTTTGCACAATAGGTCTTCTTAAATTAATTGCGCATGTGTTTTGAAATCAAAAGTGACTGATTTTCAAATATTGAATTAACTCATTAAAATTATTGTGTTTTTCAAAACTGGAATATTAAGTCACAGCCTGCTTGAAAAGAAACATATTAGTCAGTTCAGAAGGGAAGTGCAAAAATCCTATTCAGTCCAGTTATAAAGCAACTAGTAGAAAATAAAGATTGCTACTTTTAAATGTGGTGAAGTAAAGGTAAAAAAAATCTACTGTATATACCTAAAACATAATAATTAAACTACAAATACCTAAACCTTTTTACAACTGTACTTCTTTTCTCTTTGTACTTCATTACTTTGCACCAGCCCTCGTGTTCTGTATCAACACAGCTTTACTCTCTATTTTCACAAGTGGAAAGGAATGCGTGAACCTGCCACATGCCTCCCCCTTTTTTGGTTCTCTTTTCTCTGTGGCCAAATACTAACAGTGGGTGATTTACTAGCCAGATATGCATAATCGGTTGTCTAGGTTACAAGCTTGAGAGACAGAGGTCACCAGCAATGGAGAATGGCTTTCACACTAACCATAGTGAACCTGTTCTGTCTGTTTACGTATGGCAAACAGCTGAGGTTATAAATGCCAATCTAAATGATATGTACTACAGAAAATAGCTAGTATATTTCATAAATATATGACATTTTATTGCTGATTTTGCCTATTCACATAATGTCAGTAGGTCCACCCATATTCCTGGAAGAATGGATTTCGCACTCACTGTATTTCTGCCCTCTAATCAGGCAGTTAGTGGTCTTTGATCCCATATTAGTCGCAAGCTAATCCAGAATTTTCCCTCCTATTATATGTAGTAATATGCAGTTCATTTATATACGAATTTATGCACAGCCCTTGATGGCAAAGAAAAAGGCATATCCAAGATGAAATGAATGTTTTATAGCTCTCATTTTGAGGTGATTATTGAAGATTCTCAGATTGTGTCAGGGTCAGTAGTATCCCTATATCCTGTATTCAGGAGAAAGGTTTAAAAAGAAAGAAAGAAAAAAGTACTGGTAAATACTAAACATGTTGTACCCAGGTGTTGTCACAAGACTTAAATTACAAAATCCATCTTGATACTAATAAAAAGTTTCAATTTGATTTGTTTGCCACTATAATAACTAGAGATTGATTGATTTTTGTTATTTCAGTATATTTGCACATTTTATTGTACTGCCTATCTTTTCTTTTACTTTTGTTATTAAGTTAGTCATCATTTAAAGTATTCAAAATCAGCCCCACATACTTTCTTTTGGTTCCACTGACTTATCAACTATTATAATCCATAATGGTTGATTTTTACTGAAAAAAAAATTTAATCTAAGCAACAGAACTTAGTTTTCAACACAATTTTACGATAGATTCTTTATTTTTACTGTATAATATAGCATTTCTGAGATCAAGCTTGGATTTTTCCCCTCAACCCCACACAGCATCACTTTGCATTGGTGGTTAAAGTAAATTGCTTAAGTTTAGGGATTTGGAAAGGTATGCTTACCGGGTCACGTCATAACTGAATTGAGGAAAAAGAAGACACGCTCAAGACAATACAAAACTTGCGATTAGAAAAAAAGTAACAAGACCGGATGCCAGTTTGAATTATTGTCAGAATATTGATTTTTTTGACAGCCCTAATCTTGTCCATCCACAACACTATCTTGCTAAAAAATAAATAAATAATCATCCTAGTCCATCTCAAAAGCCTTCAGACTTTATTGATGCATTTGAATTTGTACTTTATTTATCTTCTCCCTTCCAGCTTACTTCTCAGTAACTAAAACTGTTCAAGGACCAAAAACAATTGGCCTTGAAATTAACCCGTTTTACATAAATTACTACCTCATTAACCTGAATTGCCCGAAGTGATGGGAGTACAAGCTAATGGCATGACAGAACAGACACCCGTGACACAGACCAGGAAGCTCTTCTGCATTACTCAGCAAGTCGTGTCTGCTGATTTAACGCTAGAAGTGACATTTTCCCACACACACCCCCCCTCCATATCTCCTTCCTGTCCGCAGCCCGCCGGAGTCACCCTTGGCCGGAATTCGTTAGCTATCCTAATCAATAGCCCTGACGTGTCGCCTGTCTCCTTTCCATCAAGCTGATATACTGTGCTAGCCGCTAGCCATGCGCTGTACAAGTTAATGGAACAGATGTGGCGGCTAATGTGGCGTGCTAGCTGCTCTCTTAGCGGATGTGATAGGCAATAGCAGGTTGCGTGTCAGTGTCCAAGTGTATAAATAAAGTCGGTGTCCTTTCCCTTGGCTCTGCTTTGTTCCCCGGGTGCCCTGACTGTCTCCGCCCCATACCCCCCCTCCCTGGACGGACAAGCCCATTCTGAAGGTCATCACTTTGCCATGGGACACCACGCCAAATGCCACTGGTCACTGGCTCTGTTTGAATGCAAAACACGGCTCTTGTTTGGCCAACAATCAAAGAACGTGATAGGTTTACCAGGTGCATTCATGGCCAGAAGCCCTGTTGTGTTTGAATGATCGTCTGAGTAAAACTACTATGAAAACATACATGTATTTTTTGTTTTTTTGTTTGTTTCATGATAGTTTCAGCCAAAAAGACAACACAACTTTTATTGGTGCCACAATGGGGAAATTACATTGTTTCACTGCAAAAGTACAAGAAAAGTAGGTTAGAAATATAGAAATTACAAACTTATCAAGGCAGGACTTTCAAAATAATCATGCAATGAACTCGCAACCCTCACACCAGAATAGTAGTGGTAAAAATGGAAAGTTTAAAAATGGGTGGGTTTAAAGTAATTTATTTTACTATTTAATTATGTTTTCAAATCTAATTACGCTAAGCTGTGCTGTTTCATAAAATAAATTGCAGTGCCAATTTTGTTACTCACTAGGGGAACCATTGCTCTGTAATAAAAAATGGTACAGGAACTTAAAGCTGATATATTACTCAGAATCAAGTTATGCTGTATATACTGTATGTATGCATAACAACACAAGATATAAACTACATTTGCTGAGTACTATGGTGACATGACATTATGATATTAGTAAAAATCACATTGTACTTTATAGTGAATGTTATTTAGGCAATAAAAAGGGTTGGGCCTCTCTTGATCCGGTCATTAGTTTATCTTTGAACTCAAATGTTTACTGAAACTCTTGAGCCGGAACTATTAGTTAATATGAAGCTATAAAAACTAAATGGACCCTCCCTGGAAAGCACGCTCTCCCTCATTACAAACACTAACGCCGCTTTCAACAATAAACCAGCACAACTAAGAATGTAAAACAACAACTAATGAGTTACCCATTAAAAACTACACTACGTACTTATGTGAAATGCACATCCCTTATGCATTTGGGTAGTCATATGTTCAATTCTAAGTTTCTAATAAATATTGTAATCCTATATATCTATTTGCTGGATAAAAACCTGTTGCAAATATAAATTATAGTGTTACAATTTTCAAGTGTCAATTTGGGAAGAAAATCTGATAGGGGTCACATATACTGTATTTTTATTTCTACAAATATAGGTCTTTCCAGTTTTTTTTATTTGCTTTTGTAAGTATTAGTTAAGCTTTGGCAAAGTGTAAAACATCATAACTATGTATTTTCCTACTGTAATGCCATTTATAAGCAGGATGTAAAATTATAAACTTACAAAAAGCTAAATTTGGATAAAAGTGATAATACTTTTAAGCTAAATCCTGTACATAATGATAATAATAATGTTTTAGTATTAGTTCGGGCTGTCATAGGCACTTTCAGCTCTAGTTCTGCTGCATTGATAGCTATTAATATATTCATAAGTGTCTTCTCTCTTCAAATATTTATGTCAACAAGCTACAACTACATCTGAAAGCATATTTTCTTTCTCTTTTCATCTTGGACATGCTCTAAATCTTTGCTCTTAACTTTATCTTTTGCAGATTTTCCCGATTGCGGAGTCTGAACTTGTCCAACAACCATCTCGGTCAGTTCCCACTGGCCATCTGCGACATCCACACGCTCACCGAGGTCAACCTCAGCTGTAACTACTTGGCTTCGGTTCCTAGTGCAATCGGTTCTATGACCAAGTGAGTAGCAAAAACTGGAGTCATTATAGAGTACTCTGCAACTTTTAGGAATACAGTTAAAATGCATAGACACACAGCACCATAAGAAAACAAAGATTTTGAGGTAAATAAATATCAGTACATCTTTAGAAATGCATAGACTTCGAAGCAGATTTTAAGTAACTCTATTCCAATACACTTACTTTTTAATTTGATGAAATTAGATTAAACTTAGACTTACGGATTTCCATTAGGTGAAAAGAAAGCTTAATAGCGAAATGTGTTAACCTTTGTAAAATGTAGATATTATATACCAATGCAGCGCTCAAGGAACAGTGCTGCTTGATTCTGAAACTGATTCTCATTATAACTTCCCAACGGGATTCTGAAAAAAATATATTATAATAATAAAATAAAATTAAATAAAACATTTTAAGTTTAAATGGTTCCTTAGAACTTGTAGCTAAAGCCTAGTCTACAATTATTTAAAAAGCTTTACTTTATAAGCCTTGTTGAATTTTAAGTTTAACTTGTGATTTTTGAACTGAAAAAGAACATCATGAACATCGGCTGACACATAGACATGCCTTTAGCTTTTAATTATTGATTTTTCTAAACCGCTATGGCAAAAATGCTGGAATTTTATTGTAGAATCTTGCAAGTGGTTCGGGACTGTTGAAGTTTTGAAATATCAAAATATCGAAGTCAAAATATCAACCTCATTGATTATTCAATTCCTGAAAACACAGGCACAAATTAAGCTAAAAAGGGCATTCCACATGAAAGTACAATTATTCAGAAGGGAAAGAAAATGAGAACACTTTCCTAAAATCAAAGCATTATATTACAATCTTTGATCATGCAATTCAGACTCCAAATGACATGTTTTTTTTTTCACTCTCTAATTAGATAAGCTTAACTGCATACAAAATAGATTTTTTTTGTTTGTTTGTTTTTGTTTCATGGCCACATTTTACTCTATGATTATACTGAACTTAGAGTGAAAATATTCTATGAAACATTTATAGTAATATTCACATACTGAATAAGAAATATTATTAGGATTAGGGTATATGGTACCTGACTAGTTTATTGTTAGTTTTGTAAAGGAGTTAATAATGTGATTTTTTTTTTTTTTTTGCAATTAGATGGTGTACATACAAGAGCCATCAAAATAATTTAAAAAGTTAATATTAGTGTTAATCCTAAATTACTTTTGTGCAATGATATTAAAATGCAAAATACTCTCAAGACCTTGCTCCGTACTAATGGATGGAAAACTGTGTACTTTCACTTTTGTCAGCTTGCCCTTGCTTGTAGCGCCAATTGCTTCTCTAAACTGTCTTTTAATGACTCATGTGCCAGGTTCATTTTGGTGGTGTCGTGCCCAGGCTGAGAAAACCAATGAACCCTGTCACAAAGCTGCCGCGTTTCTGCCACTTTCTGAGTTTACATAGGCAAATGTGGGAGTCACCTAGCAACAGGCACATGCTATAACAACCACCACGGTGTACTTTGCTAGTTGTGACACGTGAGCAAACAACAACACGGCCCGCGCTGGTCATCTGTGGTGACATTTTGTCTGCTCCGTTCTGACTTGTCTCTGACTTCTTGCCAGAGAACACAGACTTTGAACTTGAATACACTTTTTATATTTAAATGTTTTTTGTATTATTAAAAATGTATTATTGATATTATGTTACTAATATAATTGCTTTATTATAGTTTTTTAATTTGCAAAATAAAGAAACTATGTAGGCCCAAATAACGCAGTTTTCTGATAGATCAAAAGTGTATTTAGCAATTTAATTATTGTCTTTACTTGTCAAACTACAAGCTTTGGTTCCTATTATATGGTAATGATGCTAGCTTATGACATTAGCACACAAACCCACGTCCAAACAAAACATAAAATTATTAATGCATTAATTTATTCCGTATTATTTCAGATGAAGGCTGTTGATTAATCTACACCCCCTTTTGAGTACATTTTGAGAATAATAATAACAATTAGGGCTGGGCAATATTGTGATAAAAATCGACTCGACGAGCCCAACTCTGTGACAATTTGCTTTTTTGATGTAATTGTCATATCGTGATTTTCTAATTTTCTATTTAATGCATATGTTCAAATGCAAACTGTTTTTCCAACCTACTTCTCAGAGCCTTAGAGTTGCGAGGTCTGCTTTACTATAATGATCATGATGATGAATCATTTGGAAAGTTGTACTTTTATGGACTGAACTTTCAAGTCATTAAAGAAGTGAAATTTTGCAAGATTTTCAGGTTAGATTTACAAGAAACTATCTATTTATGTCTGAAACATGGATTTTTAGCATATTGCCTAAAAGTCATTTTTAATGTTAGAAACTGTTAAAAAACCTGTTTTGCGGTGACACAATGTTTTAATTAATTGATCAGTTAAAGTGCGTGTGACAGGTTGGTGTACATTTTTGGTAAAATATAGCAAACATGATTATGATTAAGATTTGACTAAACATTTAGCTTGTTTTTACCCAATTTGGTTGCTTTTAGGAAGTTTATTCTTGTCTTTTGTCCAGTAAATATGATATAAGCGGAGGGGAATCTACAAATGTTACCTAGCAACCACATTGCAAATCTGGGCCAAAATCAACATAACTAACCCAGAAGTGACAACGTGACAAAATATTATAACTTATAAGACTTTAACTGTGTTAAATTATTGCTTAAACTCCCAGTAAAAAATTGTGTGTATAATGTCTTTGCATTTTGTCGCTTTTTGATGACATGTGGAGGTATTCTGTTAACTCAGATTACTTCCTCTAATTTTTACCTTTTGTTTGTCAATTTCTTCATAAATTGCAACTTAACTGCTGTAAAACTATGATAAATATTTACCACAAAGACTATCACACCAAACTAAGTCAAAATTAGAAAAGTGTTAATCTGTCATATGGGCTTTAAAAACTTTTTGTTGAAGAGCTGAAATCACTTGTTTTGGGAATTTTTTTCAAAGGTATAGTCGCCTGTTTCTCTCTGAAAATCTGGCAACACTGGTCAGCCTTTGACAGTTGGACTTAGCCACTGACAGGGAAGGAACTTTCTGGAAAAAAAGGAGATAATTGTATTTACCTAAAAAGCAAGTCTACAAGAATTGTGATCAAATGAAAATCGTGATCTGGCTCCAAGAAAACCGTGATTTTAGTTTTTTGCCATATCGCCCAGCCCTAGTAACAATTTCCATCTTTGCTTAATAAATGTCACTGTAATTTAGTGCCAGCCTCTAGTAGGTTACTAATTGGTCACTGCATGTGCGTACATGCAATAACTTTTATGACTGTAATCACTGTGTGTGTTTTAAATCAATAAAATGTTTTGACAGAGATGAAACATTGACATATCTTGTTAGGTCCTTCACCTCTCTGTTCATGTGTAGTTGTAAACGGGATCATACTTTACAAGGCTACTCTATGCTTCTTTCACTACAATGAAATAATATAGTACTTCTAGGAAAACACGTCTGTGGCTAGAATAAAACAGATTCTACTGACTGTTTTCCAAATCTCTTTCATTGTATTTTTTTGAATCATTTCACTTTGTGCTCCAGCATCTACCTCTAGAGGATAGAAATAGCAGCAATTCTACCAGCTTCTCAAAAATAATTGTTCACTGGGCTGTAACTATAGAAACACATTACTTTCTTGTGTCCTGGTCACTACTGACAGAATGCCTACATCCAGGTATGCAGTCTGAAGCTAGGCTAGAGCAGAAGATAATCTGCAGGAATGATCTGGCATGCTTAGAAATTCCTTCAGTGATCAGCATTGCACTTATACTTTTACTGCCACCTGCTGGATGTTTAGTGCACTGAAACTGTGAATATTTCCCTCTCTTGTAGGTGACCTTTCAAAATGACATTATAATTCATGATAAGTGTTGCAGCTGATCAGATCTCTTTTCTGTCTTTTAGTTTGCAGACTTTCCTGTTGGACGGTAATAGTCTAAGTGATCTCCCCGTTGAGCTGGGATCTCTACAGCGGCTTGGATACTTGGGGCTTTCATTCAACCAGTTCAGCCACATACCCCAAGTGCTGGAGAGACTGGCTTCAATGGAAAAACTCTGCATGGCTGGCAACAACTTGGAGACGCTAACGCTACAAAACTTCAGGCTTCTTCGAGTCAAGCACATCGATCTACGGTAACTCTACACCGACTTTATGCAAAGTTATACTATTAAAAAAAAGGCCAGGGTGAGGCACACATGGATTCTGACAATTGAAGTTCCACTAATGATTAAAACCAAAACACTAAAAGGAAGTCACAGTTCTTGCGGAAAGCCAGACAGCACGCATTTGGAAAATCATTTGCTTATACCGTCTCCCTCACATGTCTCTGCAAAATGCACAGCTTGAGTGACTTGCACTATTGAGCTGTTAATACTTCACTGCTGTCTGCTTTGTTTAGAAAGTCAATGTGAAGTTTCCATTGTGTTGAGCTAACCTAAATACGGAATATTCTCAACCTAAAGATGCACATTTCTTGGGATGCTGCAGTATTGCATTAAATCTCAATAGAATCAGTGCTTTGGCTAAGCAACAGGTTAGACTGATGGAGAAGCCAGCCCACTCACAATAATATGTTTTGGTTTAGATGCATTTATTTATATACAGGTATATGTTCCAGTATTTTATTTTTTTTTTTTACCCAAGCAGCCATGGCGAAATAAAGGGTTTCAACTTTCAGTTATGTGCAACAGTTTGAAGACTTTTGGTTATTATATTATTTTATTTATCTTACTCTGAAATCCACAAATCCAATTAGTAGACTATTAAAATGATTTTCCCTCACCAGAAAAGTTACATAGGAAACAGGCTTAATATGCTTTACATTTAACAGACAGACTATTAGTGGGTTGCAAAATGATGAAAAAATAAATAAATAATAGAGCCGTAGCCCTAGAAATTAACAATTTAAAATTAACTGGATGGTGAAGTATACAAAGATTAAATTATTATTTTTTTACCTTTTAAACCTTTAATAGTTTTATGAATAGAAGACAGTATGTGTAAGCTAAAACTTAATTATAGTCTATTGTTGTGAATAAAAATTATATACAAGATTACATATACAAGATAATAGAATGTTTATGTAGCTTAATAAAGTTAAATGCATTTATTCTACGTTTTTCTGATCATTTTGAATCCATGCCACAATATTTACAATCCATTTGACATTGTACGTCGCTATAATGTGGATATGTGGATTTGTATGAATGACTATCCAGAATCTCTGTCTGCGCTAATGTGTGCACCTGTGCCCTGTGTTAGGCTGAATAAGATCACGCTGATGGTGCCAGATGAGCCCGACCTGCTCCGCCATGTGACCCAGCTGGACGTGAGGGACAACAGGCTGAAGGAGCTGGACGCCTCAGTCTTCCCCCGGCTGGAGGTGCTGCACTGTGAGAGAAATGACCTCCAGAGTCTCAAAGCCAAGGGGACGCTGCTCAAAGGGATTTATGCTGCTAACAATGGTGCGTCATTGCTTACAGATATGTTTCCTTTTTACAAATCGTGAGTTATGTCTGCTCTTTTGTTTGTTACATTCAGAGAGTTCAAAATTAAGTGTGTGACTTTAAAACAACTTCAACGCTTCATTTTTATTGTCTGCATACATATCAGAAAATGACTAATTTATGTGTTGCGGGAAAAAACAAAGTCTCAACTTTGCTACAAAATGCTCTAGACATAAATAAATGACTTGCTACAGACAAGAAAGCACCTAAAATATACTATTTGTAACTATGCTATGCTATACTGTACTGTACTGTAGTTTACTGTAGTATACTGTACTGTACTGTAATGTACTGTACTGTAGTATACTGTACTGTACTAAACTATGTTAGACGTAAATAAGTAACTTGCTACAGAAATGTGCTATGCTATACTGTACTGAACTGTACGTAGTATATTGTACTGTACTAAACTACACTGGACGTAAATAACTGACTTACTACAGACTAGAAAGCACCGTAAAATATACTATTCTAAACTATACTATGCTATACTACTACACTACTATATAACTACGACTTAATTTTTTTTTCTATATAATTTTATTTCTGAATGAATAATTAATTTATTTATATCAAAGGCACTATACTCAATCTTTGTTTCCTTAAAAATGTAAACAAACATAAATAATTCATTTTAAGCTTCCTACATCAGTCTACATGTTCAGTACGCTGAGATTTTTTCACAGCTGTTAGGAGCAAGACATGTCGGTATGCTAATGGCAGTTAGCTACAATGCTAACTACAACAGACAAACTTAGTGGAGTTTGGTGAACAAACAAGACAGATGCAGATGCAGTCAGACATTCCGGATGAATTTCCACATTAACAAGATATCTGTGCAAAGGGAAAATTGATTTTAAGTTTTATTGTAAAATTAAAAAAAATGTGTATAGGGCCTTTAACTAATTAACTAGTAGTTCATTAGGGTCCTATGCATCCAATATAGAACTCTTCCTACATTTGTAACTTTCATTTGGCTATTATATAATTTCATCACTACCTTACACTTGGCTTGCCGTAGTGATGACAAAGTTGGCAAGTCGGTGTAGATGATTCCTACTAATGTAGAGAGAGGATACTACAGAATATTTGCAAGCATCCACTATTTTGTAAAAGACAACAAAACAAAATAAAAACTGTATTTTGATCAGTTTTAGCCTCTATTTCAGCAATCAGTCTATTTGACATGATTGAATGACTCTTCTTTGTAGCGTATTTGAAGGTTATGCGTCATATGTCTTGAGTGTGAATCATATTGTATCCACCCTGTTGGATTGGTCACACGTCTGTCAGCCTGCTTGGAGTATATGAGAGTGTGAATGCTGCAGTCTCATCGCTGTCATTATCGCCGTGCTGCTGTGCTGGGCATGTCCTCCCGCCCGCACGCCGCCCCTCCAAATGTCCTCTTGTACCTGCGCGTGTATCGCTCTGCCCTTGCTCTAGGTTAATGTGTTTGAATTCTTCCCCAACAGAGCTGCGACAACTGGATGTCACGCCGGTGCCCTCCAATCTTAGTTACATGGACATCTCGAGGTGAGGAGAAATCCCTGCACAAATAAATAATGTAACTCACATGACTGTAATCTCCCTCAAAGTGAAGGAGCCTGTTGGTGTAAACATGCAACTAAGATGGATTTTTCAAACTACACAAGAAACATCAAACACATCTAGTTAAAAGTTAACTCACAAGGCCATTACTATTTAACTAAGTGGGCTGATGCTTGATGTTAGTCTATTTGACAACATTAGATAACCTATCATAATATCAGAACTTTAGACTGATTTGGTTCTTAGTTTTGGACAATTGAAAACGCAATGTTTAGTTTTAATCTGTAAAGCTGCAAATAGACCGTAAAGCAATAACCGTTTGCTTTTATAGCGCTGGAAGTTGTAACCCTATTGAGCAAAGGTCAAAGTTCAAGAGCTGTGTCAAGTCATGTTTGTGACTACAAAGTATTCCGTGTGTATGGCTAAGTGTATATGCCCTAAAGCTTGTAGAAGGAACCAGCTATTAATCATGCCAAATTATCATGACAGTTGTTTACACTCTTATACTTCCTAAATGCTTATGTGTCATTAATTATTTACAGAAGGCAATTTTAGCTGAGTTACACAAATGCTGCTATAGCTTTGGATTGTTATTACTGGACCAATTTGTTAAATGGATTATAGTTTGCATAGGGATGGATGATTCACTTAAGTCACGATTCGATTCAGTTTTCAATTCTGCAATTGTTAATTTTGTTAGTTTATCTATATTAATTTTTTTTTTTACTTAAGACACAAAAAAACCATAAAAAATTACTTTAAAGTAAAGCCACTGTTGTTATGCTCAGAACTTGTATTTTTGTATCAACATTTGAACAGTAAACAGTAATATTTATTGTCCATATTTAGTGGTCCACTCATGCACATTCAGTCAGGTCTTGCACAAGTTCACACTTTGTTTCTTCAGACATTGTGGCTATTATTGTATTATTATTTGTATTATACAACTACAGTGTGTATAAGTCAGTGGCTGCAGGAGCAAAACAGATCGATTCTGGCCTTTCGATTCGATTGCTGCATACTTCAAATGATTTTCGAAGTTTTCAAACAATTTTCCATCCCTAGTTTTTGTAAAGGTGTCATCACAATACTAATATTAAATAAAGTAATTTTCAACTGTAAATTCAAGAATATCTAAAAATAAGTGATTTTATAGTTTTGATACTAATATTGATAATTATCTAATTGCCAATTTAGTTTCAAATTATTTCATTATTATGTATATTAGACAAGCATGTAGCAGAGTGATGTTTTACCAAAGCTGTGTTTTATTGTTTTGTTTTTTGTTGTTGTTGTTCTGTTTTTGGTTGGTTGGTTGTTTTGTTTTAGCCAGTTTAGAGTGTCATTCAGAAAATGAAAAAAAAAAAAAGTATTTAACTGAGTATGTTCATAAGTGTGTAGCAAATTGCCAGTAGTCATTTAGAGAAAAAGATTTTTTCAACGCTTAAACGTATCTCAAAAAGTAAAGTGGGAAGAAGTGCAAGCCTCTTCCACTAGATCCATACAGCACAATATGCATACATCATAGATACACATGGAAAGCAATAAGTTGAAGCTGGCATCAATAAATGTTTCATTTATTTATTAATAAATCAGCATTTTTGGAAAGACAAATAATGAAGTCATAGCTGTATCCCTAGATGGCTCAAAGCATCTTTATTTTTATGCACGTTTGGTAACTTAGAAACAACTTTCTAAACATCCAAACCTAAAATTCTTTGAGACAAATGTAAATGCATACCTAAACACTTCGAGTCATTTATCTTCTTCACCCCTGGCTTGTCCCTGCAGGAACCGTATGGAGTCCTTGCCCGAGTGGCTGTGCGAAGCAAAGAAACTGGAAGTCCTGGATGTGAGCCACAACCTCATCACGGAGCTGCCCGCGCGGTAAGCCTCTCTCTGGCCCTCTCTCGGCGACATGTCCGGTGCCTATAAATGGAATACGCCAATGCATTATTCCCAATGCGTAGTGCCGGGCCGTCATCTCTCCCCCCACGGAGCCCCATAAATCACAGCGATAGCCCTGTAACCTCGGCAGCCTCCGTCCATTCCCATCCTCTTTATATAGCCTTTCAGAAGGTCAGTTTCAAATGCGGAACTCTTTTCTGTTTTTCAAAGCCAAGCCACCTATGATTTGAAGTTTTTTTTCTCCAGTCCACCCGTCCTTTCATTGTCTGCGGATTTATTTTCTACCTCTAAGTGTCAGAATGATGAATTTCTACTGCAGGTGCCACTAGAGGCGCTGCTAGTTCTTTTTTAAGCCTCCCCAAAGCCTCCATTCTGCCTTTGTCCTGTCCTCTTTTCACATTGAGCTCATGTTTTACCCTGTTTTTGTCTGGCAGGATATTTTTACCCACCCTAAAACATGTTATATTTAGCATTTAGAAATGAAGTGACTTTTTATGGAGCGCTAAATTGCAAGTTATTAAAAGGCATTACACCAATTTTTATAGACTATCATTTCTCATGTCATGTGTTTTATTGCCACAGGTTGTTATGCAGCAACAGTGTGAGGAAGCTGAGTGCAGGACACAATCAGCTGCAGAGGCTGCCTGACAGGGTGGAGCGCCCTCTGCTGGAGGTTTTGGATGTACAGCACAATCAACTGACAGAGCTGCCCTGCAACCTGTTCCTCAAATCAGAGAGGTAGGACATACACAGGTCTGATACCAAAGGATGCATCTTCTGCAGAAAGAAAACAGAAGAAAAACTTTGCAGCTATTATAACCATGTTTAAAAATCTGTATTGTATAATTAAATACTTGTGGCTTAAAAGTAAACCGAAAGGGATATACAATTGGATAAATTGCCGTAATTTTCACACTATTTAGCACACCTGAGTATAAACCACACCATCTAGATAATTTTTTTCTTTACATATATACATAAAGTACATATATAAACCTCACTTTTTTATAATAAGTCAATGAGAATCTATAATTTAGCTATATTGTTGTATAAACGCTGAGTTCAAAGCTTGTGAACAAGTAGCGACTTGTAGTCTGGAAATTACGGTATTTTATTAAATTTATTTTAACATATTTATTAGTATTATTTTATTTCTTGTTCTGTAATGTTTTTATTACTCTTCAATACATTTAAAACTTGCATACTGTCATACATATTGATAAATCATGTATAGATGGTTTTAAAAGTGAGGAATTTTGCCACACATTATCATCTTGATAGCATTAGTCAAACTACATTGCAACTATTCATTAAAAATGTGCCAAAATGTAATGTTAAAAGAGACCTATTGTGTTTTTCCTTGTATTTAATAATACACTATGAGATATGTAGATCAGCTATTTACAAAAAAAATTATAAACGGCTTAGATACAGAACCAGGTTCTGCAGACAACTTTATTCTTATCATTTTTGCTGTTGGTGCCTGTATGATGAATTAGAACAATACATATTTTATTTAGAATAAACATTTTGTGAATAATCATAAGTAAATACAAACAAGTGGGCAGGGATAGGTGGTTAGTGGAAAGTGGGATTTTTTGAACCATAACCCACTTACAACTGTGACAAAATATGAATATACAGTTTTTGCTCATTAGTAGGAGATTTTCACTTTTGGGTTGTTTGTGATTTCAGCTTACGGAGTGTAAATGCCTCAGCCAACAAGCTGGAGCACCTGCCACCGTCCAGCCTGTCTGAGGAGAGCCACAGCATCCTCCAGGAGTTTTACCTGACTAACAACCGCCTCACAGACAAATGTGTGCCCATGCTGACAGGACATACACACCTCCGAGTGCTACACATGGCCTACAACCACCTTCAAACCTTTCCTGCAAGGTAAAACACCTACTCAACAGACGGCTTTAAGTTTTATTTTTTGGAAAACACAAACATTTCCAGACTTTTTTATGTTAGCTTCATTTAAAACACTGACTAATACTATACTATGTTCTTTTTTATGTTTTTGCTAAAGTAAAATGGCTAAGTTGGAGGAGCTGGAGGAGGTGGATCTGAGTGGAAACATGCTTAAGACTGTGCCTACGACTATCCTGAACTGCAGACGCATGCACACGCTCATCGCCCACTCCAATGCCATTGAGGTCTTCCCTGAGGTCATGCAGCTCATGGACATGAAGGTGAGCCTGCTGCTACTGACCTGGAATTCATCTTCTATTGTTATAAACTGCTACAGCTAAAATGCAGATTTGGAAAAACAATCTAAAGTGTAGTCATTGTGTATTAACAAAGCGTATCTCTGTCTTGTGGCAGTGCGTAGATCTCAGCTGCAATGAGTTAAGTGAGATCACTCTGCCAGAGAATCTGCCGCCTAAACTTCAAGAACTGGACTTGACTGGAAATCCTCGCCTCAACCTGGACCACAAGACCTTAGAGCAGCTAAAGTAAGCTTCATTTATTCGTCACTCACTAAATCACTGTATTGTCTTCACTAAAATCATAACATGTATGCTAGGCTTTTATGGGAACTTAGATAATAATCAAAACTAGATGCTGATTTGAACAACTAAAAATGCATAAATAGGACACACAGCATTGTTTTTATGGGTCTTTTGCACTTCAAATCATCAAGACAAGGTGGTTTTATTCATATTGTGTTAAAAATTACAATCTTAAGTTAATGTTTTGCTTATCTTTGTAGTATCAAAATCGCCAAGACTTACTACTTATACTGTGTGTGATGTTCACGTTTAAAGTGTCTCAAATTTCTTTCTCTAAAATGACAAAAATGAGCGATCCCTCTGATGTTCTCATTCCTAATCCTTCCATCCCTGTCAGTCAACATTTTACGCTCTGCCACCTCCAGCTTTCTGGCGGTTATTTTCCTCAATGTCACCGTCTATAATCCTGAATAGCTCCGCTGACCTCTTGTTGTGAACCTTTGATTTTATTCTTTTATCGTCTACCTGTACATTTTTATTTACCTTTTCTCCACAACATTGTGACTTCCAATTTTTTTCTGTTATCCTTCACATCGACACTTGACTATCGAGTATTAGTTAACCTTAATTCTAAAATATTCTTCACTACAGATGCAATGCAACCTGAAGAGTGATTAGTTGTGTTACAATACTTAAATATCAAACCCTATTTCAATGCAAAGAAAAGCTCTCAGTATCAACTCTCTGTGGTTTCTAAGGCAGAAGAATATCTCATCATGAAATCTAATTATGAAAGATAAAATAGCTACAACATTGTGCATGAATGTAAAAAAAAAATCTTGTTTTTGCATTGCAACTTATTTACTGTTAAAAATTTTATTTATATTCCAAAATGGTTGTGTTTTTGGACAAGCTACATAAAGAAAAATATAACAAAACTTAAAAAGAGAAAAAAAGTGAATCGAGCCACATACGTTTTATATATTACAATGCAAGCAAATAAACTAAAAAATAATTTTGCTTAATTTTGGAATGTGTACAATATCGAGCTTTCATCTTAAATTATCATAGTATAAAAACAAAATTCCTCTTAGTTGTCTATTTGCAATATCATAATCCTTAATTTTAAAATTGTTCAAATATTAAAATTAAATAAAATTTGCATTTTTGCTTGAGTTTTATGCTAAAGTCTTGTAATGAAACTACCTTGGTTTCATCAGACTCTATGGGAAACACTGGGCACAGCTTTGCACAATTATAACACCACCAACCTATTGATTTAAAGGCTTTCAGATGATGCACTGGATTTCACGTCTTGTTTTATTCTTTGCCCTTTTTACAGTAATATCCGTTGCTTCCGCATTGATCCACCCCCAACCTTTTCTTCGAACGAGGCATCTGGTGGGCCTGCTGTGTGGAGCCATGGTTACACGGAGGCCTCAGGGCGTCAAGAACAAGTGAGTTGAGTCTAGTCGAGGATAAAACAACCCCAAGCATCGCACTTGTCCAGCGAACTCTGACTAATCCTCTGACAACACACATTGTACACGCTAGATGACTCAAATGAGGGAAATATTGAATGTATGAATCATCCACACTTCAACATGAGATAAGTGGCTCGTGTCAGTGCATGGGAAAGAAGAACAAGCTTTATTGTCTTGTGCTTGTGATGCAATGTTGAAATTAATCATAATGAAGTGAAAATATATTCTGTATGATGAAAGGAAGCATAATATTATTTTCAGTAGACCATTAGCAGCTATATGTAAAAAGTACTTTTGCATTAATCACAAGCAAATACAGAGTAGAATTGAAATGGTCAAAAAAGACATATTGTCCTAGTAACATACTGTATTTACTGCAAAAACTAAAACTTATTACTTTCAAAAAAAGATTTAGTGCACTCCTCTTTACGTCTTCTTCTGCACTTCTGAACGTTTTAAGTGTTATCTTTGATCGGAATACTAAAATACATAATAAATCTTACAATGCTTGTGCAGAAACTTTAAATTGTTCTGCCGTAGTGTGCATAATCTAAATGAGTTAAGCTCTTGTTACCTTGAATCTTAAAATCTAAAAAAGAGAAAGTATAAAGACCAAATAATGACCATGATGCAGTAAGTCAGCGTTTCCCAACCAGGGGTACAGGTGCCCCTAGAGATATGTAAGCACTTACTCGAGGGTAATTGGAATAATTTTTAGATTAACAAGAAAACATTTGATAGTCTTTCAATTAAAATGTGTTTTTACAATAAGCTATACATTCTTACATTTTCTTAGGATCTGGGGCATTTTAGACATAAATATATTTGAAACAATGCCCTATATGAGTACTAATTGACAATAAATTCCTATAGTAAACAGATTATTTTGCCTAAGATAGGGTTAGGGTTAGTTTGAGGTTTTAAAGTGTACTCAAGACAAGAAAGGTTGAGAACCACAGCAGTAAATCCTTGATAGCATCATAAATAGTGAGTGGCCATTAAATATGACAGGGAAATCCACAAATGTTACCAAGCAACCACATTGTAAATTTGGGTCAAAATCAACAAAAATAACACAGAAGTGACAATGTGACAAATCAATAGAATTTAAAACACTTTATTGTGTTGAATGAATGCTTAAACTGCAGGAAACTGAGTTAGTTGTGTTTAAATTGTCTTTGCATTTTGGCACTTTTTAATGACATGACTATTTTATAACTTCAATTATTTTCTGTCTTTTTCTACTTTTGTCAATGTATTCATGAAATGAAAAACTACGATAAACAGTTACCACAAAGACTATCACACCAAAAATCTGTCATATAGCTTTAATTTTTACTTTTGTTCATCTTTTTCACCGGTTTGTAAAGTTTGGAATGGCAACAGATTTGAAAGAAAAATCTGGTAAAAAGTTGTGCTCTTAAAAGTTGCGAACTGTCCTTGTCTAGACATAAAATAAAACGGTTTGCTATAATTAACATGAATTGCAAATGGCTTGTCACTGACATCAAAACTAAATATTTACATCCTTTGTATTCACACTCTTTTCAAACAGAGTTTACAGTTTTATGATTCAAAAGAAGCAGGAAACACTTGAGTGACATTTCTGTTGCATAATGTCTCACAGAAGGCTTTGTTACCAATTTTAGAAGTATGGCTGGCACAAACAAAGCAATTATTGTGTCTTTGAAAGCCATTCTCTTTGCACAGCGCTCTGCTCACATGGCTTTTGTCTTTGCGTATCCTTTCAGGCTGTGTGTTGCCGCGCTGTCGGTAAATAGCTTCTGTGGAAATCGCGAGGCTCTCTACGGCGTGTTTGATGGCGATCGGAACGTGGAGGTGCCGTACCTACTGCAGTGCACAATGAACGACGTGCTAGCCGAGGAGGTGCATAAGACAAAGAGTGAGGAGGATTACATGACAAACACCTTCCTTGTCATGCAAAGGTAAGCTATAGATGATAAATTAGTAGAAGAGAGTAGACGTTTTTGAAGTGAAAGGGCTGAACTGTGAAGCTAGGAGAAGTTGAGATTGTGTCATATTCTCAGCTAGCATAATGTTAAATTACTTCAGAATTTAAGACGCTAAATATTAAACATTTTGACACCAGAGTGAGTGATATGTAGGATTCAGAATTATTATTTCTTATGCCAGTGCATCTAAATGAACATTCAGAACACCTAACCAGTAACTTTTTTACCATTCCTAATGAGTTGTTGATGATTAATCAAAATGATGTTACTTTTTGCATCTACATCAATAGTGGAGGTAGGTCTGGGCGATATGAACAATACTTTAAATCTTATTATATTTTTTAAATATATAATATACATGCCATATCTTTGAAATTAATTTTTAAAGTGAGGTTTTTTTGCCTATAGCCTGCTGAAGTAAAATATGTAAATTTACATTAAAGAAAATTATTTTGATTGATGCCTTTTGCGGAATAAAACTGAGTATACACAAAATTCTATGCATAGCACATGTTTGCAATAAATAGAAAATTGATTTGATTCATATTCATATTTTTAGATGTTGTTAGGTAAACTAAAATTTGTCCTTCTGGTCTTCGCTACCTCACCAGCAGCTTACATGTTGTGTTGAACCTTCTGTATTTTCTCCGCTGAAGTCTTCTCTTGATAGTTGACTTTGACACAAATGAGCCTACCTCCTGGAGAGTGTTCTTGGTCTGGAAAATTATTGTGAATGTTTTCTTCACCAGGAAAAGTAGTATTTTGTGATTCACCACAGTTGTTTATGTGAACCTTCTGGCTTAGGGGTTGTTGAGCCCTTTTTTTCTTTCTTTTTTTTTTGTTTTTTACCATTTCTCTGATGAGTTGTTGTGATTTTTTTTTTTTTGTCTTAATGATGACTAGTAGTGCAACTCTTTGATTGCACATTGAGATTTGACAGCAAAATATTTCAATATAGTACACTAGAAATGATCTGTAGCAGACAGTGGAGAAATAACACATGGTCATGGAACAGCTGAAAATCATTTGTTTGCCTGATTTATATCCTCAAATATCCTGAAGGTTTGCAGTTAAAGTATACAGTATATATAAACGCGAGAAATGTATTAGCGTCCCAGTATTTATGGATCTAACTGGATTGTATTTATGATTATGTTTTTTATTTCATTAGGACAAAGCATGATTATAGATAGACTTGAGTTGATACATGGTGGGGGCAGTCATCCAATAAATAATAGCTGGATCAAGCACATAACCTAGCAGATGTCTTTTTTGTAACATTTCTTTGTTTGTTTGTTTTGCTTAGGAAACTGGGCACTGCAGGACAGAAACTGGGAGGTTCGGCCGCTCTGTGTCACATCCGACATGACCCCACTGACCCTGGGGGCTGCTTCACGCTCACGCTGCCAACGTGGGAAAGTGCCAGGCCATCCTCTGCCGGGACGGAAAACCCATGCCTCTGTCTGTGCTGCACAATGTAGGGCTGGAAGAAGAATATCGACGGATTCGCCAGCACAGGGCCATAATCACAGAGGTACAACAGACTCATTTGACTTTAATTTTTAAGTTTTTTTTTTTTGTTTTTTTTCATGTTTTGTAGCAGTGTAGTTTTTTTTTTTTTTTATATTCAGGTGCCTTTTAGCATTTCTTTTCTTTGTCTCCCTTCTAAGAAACAAAGTTACATCAAACTTAAACTCTTATATGTGCAATTATTGGACATAAAGAACACTGCTTACATACTGTATACAATATGTGACTTTTCCCAATATATCTTCTTTTTGTTTTAGGAGAACAAAGTGAATGGTGTGACAGATTCTACACGGATATGGGCTACTCCTTCTTGTACCCATCGGTCATCCCCTGCCCGCACGTTCAGACCGTCACTCTCACGTCACAGGATGAATTCTTCATTCTGGGCAGCAGGGGTTTGTGGGACACCGTCTCTCATCAGGAAGCAGTAGAGGCTGTTCGAAACGTCCCCGATGGCCTCGCTGCTGCCAAAAAGCTGTGCACGCTGGCGCAGGGCTATGGTGTACTGACAGTCTGAGCGCAGTGGTAGTCCAGCTTAGTGTGAGTGAAGACTGCTGCTCTTGCTGCTGCTCTGACCCTCCACAGCCCCCTCCCAGCCCAGGTTTAGGTCCCTACCCCTCGTCCACTAACCCCATGAAAGAGCGACCGTCAGATGGATCTCTCCCTGTTCCCCCGTCGTCCTGCAGTGAAATCAGCAGTGAGATCAGCACCAGTGAGATGAGCAGTGAAGTGGGCTCCACAGCCTCATCTGACGAGCCTCCACAGAGCTCTCTGGTGCTGCTGCATGACCAGCCCCACCATCCAAACCTCCACCTGCACCACCAGCCCCACTCTCTGCAGCACCAGCAGGCTCACAACACTACACAGACCTGTCAGTACTTGTACCCAGGCACCGAGCTGCCATCTTCACGGAGCTGCTGTGCGGTCCATCCCTCGTGTTTGACAGGCGCTTTCCAGAGGCAACTCTCTAGCGCCACCTTCTCCAGCGCTCTGTCTGACAATGGGCTTGACAGTGAGGATGAGGAGCCCATCGCTGGTGTGTTCTCTAATGGTAGTCGTGTGGAAGTGGAGGCAGATATCCACTGCCTCAAACCAGAATCACCACAGGCCGCTCAGGCTCCAGCCCCAGAACGCCCTGTTCTGCTCAGTCTGCCCCCTCCACCTCCTCCTCCCCCTGTACGCCTGAACCACAGGAGGAGATGGGAGACATAGCAGAGAGCGACATCGGCCTGGAGAGAGACGAGTCGTGGCAGGGGGAGCCAGGGAAGGTGCCGGTCAAAAGCAGGAGAGGAAACGGATCAGTGGCTCGACAAGAGAAAAGTCACAACCTGATTGAGGTTGCAGCAGATGCCCCCTCAAAGAAGTCCGGGGGTACTTTACAGCACCAGCACAGCCTGATCCTGACGACCAGTTCATTATCCCACCTGAACTGGAGGAGGAAGTGAAGGAGATCATGAAGCAGCATCAGCAGAAACAGCAGAAGCCCAGTGGGACGAGCAGCCCTCAGATTACTACGACACCCCTCTTTGAACAGACTGTGAGGCTGCAGCCTTTAGCTCTCACTGCAGAGCGCTGAACTATAACACCTGTTGTTAACAAGACATTGGATAGAACAAGCAAACAAGCCCTTTAATGATGCTTAACCCTTTTGAAAAGGACTCATCCACAGCTGACCCCTTCTTAGACTGTGGAGCATTCTTTTTACACTAGACAACCAGCTGATATATTATCAACACTAGTCTCTTTGCAATAGCATTAGCTCGCCACAACTCTTGTTAATACGGATAACAATTCCATGGTTGGTTTGTTTGTTTGTTTTGTAAAACTTACCATATCTTTTAATGTGAAACCAGTGACATTGCTGAAGAACTTTTTAAACCAGACATAATCTTTTTATTATCAGTGAACTACTATGATGAAAGGTACACCAGTGAAACCACTCTTAACTGTTGTAGATAGGGCACTTAAATACTGTTTTTCTTCAGTAAATCACAGCTCATGGCCTGTAAAATGGCATAGAATTTTTGTAGAAATTGAAATACTAACTCCTAGGAGTTGCATACTCTTTATTGTGACTCAGTCACTTTACTAATCTTCTCTGAGAGAAATGGTGATTTTTTCCAATGACTGTAAATAAGAGTAATGTTGTATACTGATGCTTTTAAAGAACTGCGTACCTGTCCCTGTATGTCGGTGAAGGTTGTAGTTGCAGGAGGATGTGAGGTTGCTGTCACACAGTCTCTATATTAGAACTTACAAATATGAACACACATCCATACACTCAAACTAATGTAAATGTGCAATTGCAGTTCAGAAACCCAGACATTCCATGCAATTGAATAACACACAAATTGTCCACATTGTTTGGTTGCGATGTCCTGTTGTCATCACTGTATTTAAAGACACTATTAGACGGCTTTATGCATGCACATACACACACACATGCAGACACAGAATATAGTCCCACCTCCCTCCAACAGTAACTTACCACCGGCATGACTGTGTCAACTTCAGTAATACAAATACTATATCCACTAAAGAGATACACAGATGTTCCTGTATTTGGTATAATAAATTTTAAATTTGTGAATATAAATCATTTTGTGTGGAATTTTATTTGCAATAATATGTACAATGGGATTAAATATAAAACACATAATTTGTGCTTCTGTTAAAAAAAAAAAAAAGTTTCGTTTTAAACATTAGGCTACTGACATGACATTACCACAAGATGGCACCACAATCTGATGTATGTGAACATATGAGTTTAGCTGTTACATTGTTAAACCTTAACCTGAGCAATAAATGAGACAGAAACTCATCTCTTATAAGACATACAGACATGTTTTAGTTAAGTATTCTCCTGTATTAGAAAGTCTTTAACATGTTTTCAGAGACATACCACCACAATTTACACTTCACCGCTTTATATTTTAGTTTATTCAATTAGGAGGGTTAGGGCTTATTGAAAACCCTATAGAAAATAATTAACAGAAAGTACTCAGTAGTACAAAAGTTAGCTGTTTTAAAAATAAACACGCCAACTGAATCATTTCCACAACCTCAACCATCTTCTCTCTTCATTTCCTTCTATCTCGCCTGCACGTTTGACATGACCAGATCATCGCCTTCTTTCTTCTTGTACTTTTTCCTCACACAGACCACGCTGACCACAGTGATGACCAGCATGGCTCCCAACACGCCCAGAGAAGAGGCCAGGGCCAGGGTGGTCTTCTCCTGCTGTGTGCCTTTGTACTGGCAGCTGTTCCCATAGTACCACCAGTCATCGCCCACCGCACACCTGCACACAACAAACACACAGTTATTCAGCTATAAGTTTATTAAAATAAATCAGTGTATGCTATAATAAAGTAAGAATTAACAATTAGAACATTTATTGAGAATATCAATTTAAGTTTTCTATTATAGATTCATTAAAGGAACCTTATGTAAGATGCACAACTAGTGGTATAAAAAAGGTACAATCACAAATGAACTTGGGTTGCCAGAGGGTGAAAAAAAAAGCCTACAAACAGATGAGAAACTATGACCAACAGTATAGTTTCACTATGAATTATGGTATAACCAAAGAGTCACTTCTCAGACACCGCACTCTGTCATGTTGGTTCCAAAAACGCATTACACAATGGGGAGTCAATGAAACTGTGTGGAAACAAGTGCAGAGCCTATCAGACATTGGTCTGTGTCCTGGGCAACATCAGTTCAAACTCAAACATGCAGACCATGGCAAAAACCAGGTTTAAAAAAAACAAACTGGCAACCCAAGTGAGAGTCACGTGAGACTCATTCTGCTTTCTGGTTGGATAATCTTCTGAGAAATAAAACACCAAGTGTAAACATCAACAAAAGAACATCATGCTCATTGCTTTTTAAATTAAGAATAACTCAGAATTTCAATGACTTTCACAAAAATAATAATATATTTGGACATATTGACCTTGTATTTGTGGACACATATAGGTCATGTTTCTGAAATCAAAATCTTACATACGGTTCCTTTAATTAATTAAGTTTAAAGCAGACTGTGCTTGTCTCATTGTCTCATTTATGAAAACTACATGAAGAAAACTGTACAATGTAGATTTTTTTGCATCATCAGCATCATCAATGTGACTTTTCTTGGCACAATTTAATAAAACATGGTACTAATATGTTTCCATTTCTTTATAAAAGTACTCATCATGTTCCCTGGTTGAGAAAGATTTGCAGAAAAACTGATGCAATATGAACCAAAGAGTTCAGTACATGAACTACCCTGTGGCACAACTCCAGCTGCTTCAATGATTTACCACTTCTCATCATGTTTCATTAAAAGAATCAAAGATGTGGGAGCTTAAACACAGCATTAGTATTCACAGTTTAAGAGCTCACCTGCACACAGGCGCGCCTGTGTCCATCACGCAGACTCCCTCATTCAGACACTCCACGTTGCCGCAGTGACTGGGTGTGGTGGGGTAGGTTGTGGTGGGGGTGGGGGTGGTTGGAGGAATGGGCTGTGTCACAGTCAAATGGGACACATCTGGAGGGACACAAAAGCACTGGTAATGTCTGTCTTTATTGTGTTTGTTTTGGAGTTTAGTTAGATTCTTACTTTTAGTTTTAGATACGCTTAATATTAATAGTCTTATTACTCGTCCCTGTTAATCTTACAAGCTTTCTATTATATTCTGGTTATGGTGTCTTTATTATTCTTGGAGAAAGTGCCTTGGAAGAGATTATGTGAATTAACACCCATTTAAGCCATCACACCACTAGCCATGGTTTGCCAAGGAGCCATTTGCACTTTTTTTGTTTGTCTACTACACATTTTAGATAAATGAGGTCATTTTGTGTATAAAAGCATCACAATGTTATGATTTAATATCACTCTTACTGTATGAGGCAAATAAGTATTTTGATTTGCATTAGAGCTGAAAGCAGTGCTCTATTTTAATTATACTTGGTGGTCCACCTGAGTCACTTTTTATCTGAAAAAGCCAGCTTAAAAAGTCTCTAAAAAAATCAAGTATCACAGCTTTAATCTGAATTCCAGGTAAAGGTCTCTTACATAAGAAGCTGACGTTACTAAACATCTACTTGTAGTGATCGTGTTTTTATCTTTTTTTATTTTGTTTTCCTTTCTTGTCCAAGAGAGTCCCAACAACACTATTAGCAAATTATCAGTTTAAATTGTGAAAAAAAAAAAACAAACTTGTAACTTTGAACCCTAACCCTAAATCATGTCTTATCTGTGCAATGAGACATTTTGTTGAAGTGTTCCAAAGTCCTCACCACAGAATACTGAAATCCCATGTTGTAGTCTCCCGCTTAAAAGTTCAAATATATTTTATGCTTGTGTATACCTGGCTTCTGACTGTAGAAACTAAACTTGTAGACTGCTCCAATAGATCTTCAGTGTGGAGTTACAACCTTTAAAGTAGTGAGTTCACAGAGCTCATAAAGAATGCTTACTTAAATTATTAACTTGACGGGTAGAAATAGACTACAAAGAACTGGCCAACATCAAAAGCCCCATATTAAAAACAGAATATATTGTTATTGGCCCCTTAGTGACCTCATCAAATGCAGTTGCAAGTTCATTATTGACTATAAGACCAATGAGTGAATATAATATTGTGAATTACCTTCCATAGTGAGCAGAAAGATGGCGTCGCCTCCTTTGATGAAGTCCCTGCTCTTGGCACGGAGGTGAGTCAGGTACACTGAGGTCCCCAGCCCCGGCCCTCGGAAGTATTTACTCCATCAGTGTCTGTCACCTCACTGCCCACTTTACGAGGATCGTCCCAGAACAGCGCACCTGAAGCTGGAGATGGAAAGGTTTTTGGTGAAAAGAAACAGTTAATAAATTAATAAAATAATAAAGGGTTAGGTTAGGGTTATAATAAAAC
The DNA here is from genome assembly GCA_038363315.1 of Mugilogobius chulae. Classification (NCBI taxonomy): domain Eukaryota; kingdom Metazoa; phylum Chordata; class Actinopteri; order Gobiiformes; family Gobiidae; genus Mugilogobius; species Mugilogobius chulae. Next base: position 38,759,146 of record CM076395.1, on the reverse strand, counting down.
ATACATTTACAATTACAAAGCAGGGCAGCAGTCCTACAGTGTTTGGGAAGTTTACAGACAAAAACATTACACAATATGGCATTAAACTGTATCTCTATATAAGTATTAATAACAAGCAGGTGACCCACGCTAGCCAGATCAGATCTGTGATGAAGCATACCCTTTATTTGAGGGGTGTTTCAAAGAGAAACAACTGCAGCTGAATAAATGTGAAATAAATACGTTCAGTATGCCCCAAAAAAAAAGCTTGAGCAATATTTTGCAGCCTGCAGATAGAGCCGTAACTGAATTTTTGATGTGGCAAAAACATGACTGTTATGTGTGTTTTATTACAATGTTTTTATCTGAGATATGAGCTTCCTAAGAGGGAATGGTCAGGAGTATGTTTCAAAAATTAGAACCAAAAATCCATACTTTTTGTCCTTTAAAGGCATGAAAATTAGTCTATGTGTAAAAAAAAAGAACAGTTTGTTCAGTAAAACCAGGAAGTGCACATGTCTTATTCCTCATACACTAGATGCTGTGAGCTTTACTGCCACAGCTCAACTCTAGAACTTGTGAAAAACATTTGTACGGGTAAGTGAGCGAAACATGCTAAAAGAAACGTTTATAAAATGGTAAAAATTTTGTACAGACCAGAAGTTATGTATGTCACTTTTCACGTTAAGTTTGTGATTTATAAAAAGCCAAATTGATATAAAAAAGATCAATCTAATCTGAAAATTCTTCAAATTGTGCCTCGGAGCTTTCAGAGATGAGGTTGAAATAAATCTGTGCTGAGAGGAAAGAGAAATGATCATGTTTTTAAAAGTGTGTGTTTTGTTGGTTGGTACATACATTTTCAGCATAAATTTCAAGCAACGTTTTATAAACTGGGTCTGGACATTTAGGCAAAGCAATGACCATGATAACCTTTAAAATCTTCTAAAATAGCTAGTAACTCACTTGTTGTCCTGCTGGGGTCTGTGGTGACGCTCCTCTGGTTGGACATCCGCTTTTGAATGTGAGGGTTCTGGTCCATAAGCATCATGGTGATCTGTTTCCATGGACACGGCCATTTTTGCCCTGTGTCCCCCTCTCGTGCCACCAGGTTAGCGTATACCGCCAACTCACCCGGATTGCCCTTAGTACCATTTGGGTACAACTTCATCTGGAAAGAATATCCCTCCTTGGAAGTGAATGGTGGGCTGTAGATGGCCTCGTCCTCTGGCGTGTTGTCCATGACGTGGTTAAAGTTCTTTACTCTCCAAGCAAACTCAGGGCAGGTGGTTTCTGACAAGTTAATATCATCCAGCGACATTCCGCCAGGGGTTGTACTAGTATCTCTTTTGTGCCTTGGAAAACCACTCGGAATTTTTTTTTGACGTCCAAACTTACATGGTGCAACTGCCAAAGATCTTGTGGTGGACCTGAGAATATGCAGTAAACGTTAATGTAAATCCCACAAAGATAGCTGAATACTTTTCCACAACTTTCACAAAGCATTAGAGATTTTGCACTGAAACTTATCAGACCTGGAACTGGAATGACTTATTGCTACTTTGGTGTTTGAAGGGTTAATAATGGTTCCAGAAACAGTTCTCATTCATTTTTTTGCATGGACCTACCATCAAAAAAGCATTATTAAGGGTAGCCAGTTATGTATGTGGAAACTTAAAGAAGATTAGTTATCTTAAAGATGCATTGCGTAAGTTGCAATTTATCAAATTACATTCCACTGACAATTGCCCAGTGATGTTGAAAAATAAATTCCCAGAGGTTGCCTGAATGTGAGTGGCTCGAGAGGAATTTCCTCCATGCTAGTTGGACAGCGACTGTCATATTGAAATTATTTGCTTTTTTTTTTTAGCTTTTAGCTTTTAGCTTCTTGTAAATGCCAAGTAAATACTCCTATCTAGCTTCAATAAGTAGGATCAACAAGTACAAACTCAGGCCAACTGATGCAGGGCCAAGCCTATAGCAGCACTTGACTCAAAAATGCTTTAGAGAAATGGAGAATCTCTGAACTGCACTGGGATCATTAGGATGCTCATTTGGCAATTATTTTTGATCAGAAGGTAAAACAATCACTCAGTTAGGCTATGAATTTCCTTTCCTTATGCAACTTCAGTCAGTCAAAAATAATAAATTAAAGATTAAGTGTCTCCATTCTCATTTACGTTTGCCTGGTTAAACATTATGCATATTAAACATGTGCAATGCTATAAAAATAAACTTCCATTAAACTGTAAGATTCATCTTCAGTTGAGTGATAAAGACTGGTGCAATGCTACTAAAAGGAATAAACGTTGCCATTCATGCAATCACCTTAAGTTCAGGAGCAGGACCAACCTCTCCTATGTTCCTTTCATGCTACACTATTACTGCTGGGCGTTAATAGTTAGTCTGAGCATGATGGCCACCCATCATGCTCAGACTTATCAATCAAGTTCTTGCTTACAAGTTCTGAGAGTGAATGTCGATCCATAATACAACTGTCTTCAGCTATCTTGTGTATCTTGTGGTCAAATGTACTGTAGATTAGCCCTAAGAACATTTTTCAAACATTTAGACTTGTTTTTTATGTATTTATTTTAACTACACTATATTCAGCTATGTAATGTTTATTTTATTTTTTCAAATGTAGTTTAATGTTGCTAAGAAACCGAGCCTTTAGAGGTTTTATTCATTATTAATCTAGTCTTTGTTCATGTTCATTCTTAAGACTAATCAATATTCAAGAAGGATCACAGACCATTACAGTTACATATGAACAATACTACAATAACAATCATTTCTTCAAGTTGGTTGCTCTGCGCAGGCTGGAGCTACATAGCCACGCAGTTCAGGCCGAGGAGTTTGCCACAGCTTGTTCATACATACAGTAGAAACTCGTAATTTTGAGTGACTTTTTTTGTCATTTCAGCAAGAAATTGGAATCCTCACCGTCTATTGTGGAGATAAAACGCAGCATTCCGTTGGGGTTAGCTTCGTCGTATTCTCTGACGTAGATCTTGAGAGTGTCCTTGGCCCCGGCGCTGTTGTAGTAGAAGAATTGTAGACACTGGAAGCCTCGTTTCGGATACAGGAGCCGGCTCTCCAGCAAGGCCTTGTCTCCGGTGTTGGAAAAGGTTGTGTTAAAGTGCATGAAGTAGCCAGATCCTACAACAGAAAAGGGTTAAATAGGGCTTGCAATGTTGTCTGAGTCTTCATATATTCCCATGTTCCATTCACAGTTTGATCTCAATTAAAAACATTAATGTGAATTTGTCGTATCATAATTATATTTGAAGTTTTTCTTGTGCTCTTCTGCCTGGGTTATCTTACAAAATTTGTTGCAATGGAGCTCAACAGTAACCGGACGTTCCTGATTCAAATTCTGAATGTTTTAACAATCTTGTAAAGTTTTGAATTTGTAAGACCAATGATCAAAGTCCGGGCCCGTCGCTACTTAAAAATTGTTGCCCATACCTGTATGTGGTGAGTCATGATAAAAAGATCAATTTTATTAAAACCTGTTTCTATAGCGTATAAACTTCAAAGTTATAAAGACGTTTTGGAGAATTGTTAGGTTACAGAGTTGCTTTTAGACAGAAAGAACCTCGTTATGGATCTGAGTTTGTACATAGCTGGTTAGCCTGCAAGATGAGTCTAAACTTATGATACTTAATTTTTTTTTGAAATCCCTATGGAAGTTTGTAATGAGGATCTGTACCTATGGAACCAGCACGGTTTTCCACTGTTGAGCTCCATTGAGAATCTTGTGACCAAAACCCATTTCAACCACTTGGTGTTATGAGCCTGAGCCGATCTTAAGGAAGTTGAACTGTAATCTCCTCTATTCTGTGTCATTTTTATCAGTCTTTTATTAAAGGCCTCTAGTGTTTCTATTTTATTTGCTGGTTTAACAACCCAAACCGTCCTAATTCCAGGGTGCATCTTTGAACTGGCTTCTTTCTGTAATAGACCAATCTAACAAAAAGCCAATTGGTTCAACACAATAAGCTTAGAGAACCACATTTTACAAAGTGAGTTTTTTCTGCTGCCATCAGGGCGTCGCTTTGCTCTTCCTTATGCAAAAACAAACAAACGAGGTATCTTAAAGATTCTTAAGTCTTTTAAATGTAAGTTTTAAAGAAATCATTTTTAATGTTTTGGTTGCTATGTCACAACCTCAAAGCTCCTCTGTGTTCAGAACTGTTTTTTTGTAGTATGGATGTGCTTCTTTTTTTTACTGCTTGAACTACTTGAACTCGCGGGATTGTAAAGTCATCTATATCTGAATCTGAATCTGAATGATATAGAATGAATGAAACTGACCACTCATAGTCCACTAAGTGATTTTACTGTCATTACGCCTTTGAAAGAATAATGCTTAATCATTGCTACACAGAGTGCATGTGAATGGATGTATTTGCACATTGATTACTTGCATATTGACTTGGTCAAGTGTTAGACTTTGTCCTTCTTGTTAACATTGCATGACCTTCTTTACACATTTCCATTGTTGCTAGGTGAGGTTTTGACAAAGCGTGCTCTTGCTGCTGACCTTCAAGCCACAAATTGAAATGAATAACTTTCAACTGACTTAGAAGAACTGCATATTTTTTCATATACTAGATTTGTTTTTCATTTACTTAAATAGATTTTTTTCAGTACTTTTCATAATTTTCCAAGGGTCTTCGATTTATCAGTATTTGTATTGTATCCGCTGATACAAATAGCCGGATTTGGCCATTTAGTATCAGTCGAAATACAAAAATACCAGTGTCGATACTTTTAGAGGAGTTCTGAGCTGCAACAACTTAATCAATTAATCGCAACTAATTGATTATTGAAATAATCGTCAATTAATTTAGTAATCGAATAATCGCTAGCTTTTCTTTTATTGATTCCAGGAACCTTCAAAATAAAGGAGTTTACTTGATTTTTGATACTAAATACAGTACCACATAAGTTAAAAATGCTCTTTTCACATCAACCTTCCACAGAATAGACTAGTGTTTTAAGCATAAAAAACAAGTAGTTCCTTTTTTATTTTAGTTTTAAACTAGTCTTGATAAGGCTCAGGCTCTCCTTCAAAAATGTCATATTTTGTCCAGTTAATGTAATTTTTTAGGTACCAATACTTGTCCAAATGAGAATCTAGTTGTGAGAACTAGTAACCAGTTTTAGTGTTGATTGACAAATGTAAAATCTACATCTATAAGAATGTCCTCAAATGACGTTAGCTCAATCAATTTTGCCATAAATCTTGTATTTACGTCACTTATGCGTTTTAACAATAATCGATTATTTGAAAGAATGATTTGAAAGCCCAACTAATCGTTACCAAAATAATAGTAAGTTGCAGCCCCAGTAGTAATGCCACATCCAAACTTTACTTGGACTTTGTGAATGCTAGGAATGTGTTGCTGTGCTCAGTACCTGCTTTTTCACTTTTGATAGACTTTTGCTTGATTTCGAGGCCAGAGTCAATAAAAACTGTGTTGCACTGACATTCTTTGATTTGAAAAAACTACAATAACAACATTCCCACTGAGTTGCCGAGCAATGGGCAATGCTGGGCTTCATTTTTGTCCCTGAAGCTACTGTTCTGCTCAAATTAAACCCTTCAACAACTCCAACAACCCGATCTCACAAGAAAGCCTATGTTTACCACGGTTCATTTCTATTGAGGTTCTAAAGATGTTATTTTGTATGAATATTAAAGTGTGTCTGACAGGTTTTTACAATTTTCTAATTTTGGCGTAATTTGGCAGTTTAATACCTGTTGTAAACATAAATGATAGTTTTACTTTAATTGAGAACATGTGTGTAAAGAAAAGTTTTAAAATATGTTATTCTCAAGTTTAAAAAAGTCTGTTACTTTAGAGGAGTTTTGGACCAGTTCATACATGGTTGCTAGGCAATTACCTAGTGTGATGTCATCACTTACAAAAAGGGAAAAAAAATGTATTTCTAAAAACAGGCCAAACTAGGATGACATTTGTGAAATGTTTAGTCAAATCATCGATATAATGATCGGAACTTCATTTTAGTGAAATTAATAGACCAACCTGTCTGGGGCACTTTAGCGAAAAATACCTACCCTAATCTTATCTACCCCAAGCCCCAGGCCTAAATTTATCCATTTTAGTAACATGAAGCCTACATTTTCTTGTAAAGAAAATGCCCTCACATGGCTTCAACCAAAACTCGTGCCATTTTTTACGCTTTTTCATATCATGCAATATATGGCGTAACATAAGTTTTTCTGTGAGACCGTGTTGCTCTAACAGCAAAAATACATTTGAATAAAAGCATGTTTTTCTTGTTTGGATTTTTTTGTGACACTAAATAAATGTGTAATTTACTATGATCGGGATTGCATGACCACAAAATTAACCATTTTTGGACCAAGAGGAAAACCTTCTTATTTATTTCTATGGAAAGCAGTTCCTTTACCTATAGTTTCTTAAATTGTGGCATAAAACCTATTTATCCTTAATAAGAATGTTCTAAAGGATGACTTTGTCTTCATATTTGTGTTCAATTGTGAAGTTGAATTGTCACCTCTAGAAAGTTGTATGGTGCACCTTTAAAACATACTTTAAGGACAGAGTAACCTGCAAGTGTGCCGACACAACACAAAACCAACCAAACCTCTTTTAAACCCTTGTAGTGTTATTGAATTAGATACCCACTCTTGACTATCATGTTTTAAAATTTGGTTAGGTCAAGGAGCATAAAGAAAAGGCTGGGTTTTTAGTTCATGAGGTTTATATAAAAATGTAGTCACCATACCAGAGTTTTAGAGAAGTATAATAAAAATGTTGGAGATCTTGTACATTTTTAACATGTTTAAAATGTTTTCTCTGTACAGTTATGAATAGACTTTCTCCTCTGTTGAAGGACTTGACTGAACTAAAGTCGTGAGTGGGATGGGCATTGTAAACATAGACTCTGCTCTCTGTCAAGGCCAATATTTGTTGGAATAGTTTCTTTTGACAAAAAAGAAATGTATCCGTGCACATTCAAATCATTTTAAGTTGTGGATACATTTCCTTTCTTTTGGCATATTTGCTGGCCTATTTTTCTGTAAATATGTCTCATGTTTATTAAACATCTATTTTGCTACAAAACTACAAGTATATTATGACTTGGCATGGATCACCGTTTTGTCAACATAATTTGTCTAAGTTTTGTACAATTCAAATCAAATAAATCTAAGCTGACCTAAAGTTGGTACCACACAATCCTAGTTCTCACTAACCTTTTGGCTCATGGTTATTAATACCTGCATTAAGCTTTGGCTTCAAGGCTTTAAAACAGCTTTTTACAAACATTAAAGTGAAACTGAGGTGGACCACTCAAGCACAGCCAATCAGAACGCTGCTTTCTCTGAGAAGTGTAGTAGTTTATTATTACATTAGGACAGCACACAGCAGTCAAATTGTTGTCATAAAATGCTACTTTGCAGTATGCTCTTTGGTGGAAAGTATACAGTTAATTATTTATACACAAAAAAGTTAGGTATTCCACCTTAATAAAGACAGAAGTGGACAAAGTGCTTGCTGCAGTAAACTTGCCTGTACATTTGCCCAGGTTGGAGTAGTCAGTGGTGGGCCCTCCAGCAGCCGCAGACACGCGCAGCCAGTCAGCTGTAGCTCCAGCTCCTTGGATCATCCCACAGATATTCTCACGTTCAAAGTCACACGAATCCAAGAAAGTGGACGTCTTGGCTGTGTCCATAAACACACAACAACATGAAGACTTTGCACTGTTGTAAAAACGTTGTCTTGTTCAACAAACAAGCAGAGAATGGAATAAAACAGGTTACTTTATATGCTTAATGCCACCAGAGATTTGGTTTGGTTTATTCGGTAATGCATGAGATGACATCTTATCACCAGCATTTGTTTTGCCATTATTTTTTAAAACCCATCTCATGCTCTTGAAGACAGTAACTAAATACATTAAACTTTTCTCCCATGTATTCCTTTTCTGCTGATGTGACTTACTGCAGTTGTAGAGCGGCTCAACTTCAGCAGGTCGCTGTCACTGAACTCCATGCGCTGGCCAATCACGTCACTGAACGCCGGGATGTTGGTGACGATGGTGGGCTCAGTGCCATTGCGGAAGGCGTTCTTGCTGTAGTGCATCATGGAGCCGTAGTCGTAGGGCACACCCAGCGAACTGGAGGTGGTGTCATCGTATGTGTTGAAATTGTGCTCTTTACCTGCAAATACAAAAATAACTGTGTGACATTACAATTTCCTAACATGTCTACTGTATGTTTTAAAAGACGTTATTAGGTGTCATCAGTTGAAAAGACTTTAAGACAAACAATGAATGAATTTTGTGTGAACCAAACACCTGGAATATGAAATCAAACAGGCTTTAAAGTTCTAAAGCCACATATTTCATATTTTATCAATACAGAAGTTCAATCCAAAAAGCACAGAAAGTTAACTCACAAATTTTTGTTTTCATTTTATTATAAACACACTTTGGTCCTTTGGTAAAATATTCTCCTCATTTGTAAAATATATGTTTTTCAGAAAAAATCACCAGCAACTCACCGTTCACTGCCCGATCTCAAAGTATTTTTTTTTTTTATTTTAGACTGAGGCAGTGAAACCCCATAGAAATGAACTAAACAGGAAACAAACATGCTACAGGAAGTTAGCTTTGTTTTTTTTTTAATAAATAAGCCAATTAAATCATTCAAACCTGGAAACAGCTGCATACTCTGCTACAAACTCTACTTTAAACTTTAAAAACGGGGTACCACACTTTTTTGTTGTAAATTTGTAAACTTTTTCCAGTGAAAAGTATATTGTAATTACAGCACTTGACACATTTGGATTACTGTTACTTCCTCAATCAAATAATAAAGCATTTAAATTAGAGAGTTTTTTAAAAAGCAGCGCTCTGATTGGCTGAGACTGGGGGTCCATTCCAGTTTCATTTGTTTTCTGTAAAGATTTAATTGCATGTGCTGAAGAATTTGTAATGGCTTGAATGTAGTTGAAAAGGTTTAAATAACTTCTTCCATAAAATGAGGTACTCCACCTTTAATGTTGATGTTGTTGACTCATGACCCTTGAGAACTTGTTAGTCAAACATAATAAAACAATCTACAGCTAAATGTAGCACGTTCTGTACTTATAACATATTCTTACAGTGTTGCACGCCAAAGCCCTTTATATACAGAACATCAATTGCTATGAAGTTTTGATAAGGCAACGTTTACTACTGTGTTCAGAGGGCATTATGATTATTCATACTCTTTGCATATATGCTACACAGATAATTGGGGAACATCTAACATTCACACCAGCCTTTCCAAACAAGTCTAATATGCATCATAATGTTCTCGCACTATAAGCGTTACTTTCATATCTAAAACACAATTCTTTCATTATTAAAAATATTATTAAGAATATATATTTTTGTGTTTCAGTACATTGCAAGTTGAGAAGATTAAACTTTGTTTTGCCACTCAGCTGTGTCTAACCAGAAAATGGTTTTGTTATTTATAAAGTTCTTCAAGAGTATCTAGCTACAGACACGTACCAGGAGTACCCTCTTCATGTGACCTGTATCTACACCTTTACTATGCTACTTTTTATCATCAAAATGCACTTTTTATCCACTTTATCCTAGTTTTTTGGTAAAAGTCTGGCTGCAGACCTCCATCAGGAGGCACCTCCACCGAGAGGACCAGAAGTAAAGCAAAACAAACCTAATTTTGAGATGCTTGAGATTGCAGCCAGACAAGACTTTTTCCCTTTTGCTGGATCAAGTATTAGTTTCTATGAGATTAGCGCAGACTCCGACTGTTTGGTGTATGTCGAAACATCATGCTCATTTTCTATAGAGCATCCATTGAGTCAGTTCTCAGATATGGAATCACCAGCTGGTTTGGAAACTTACTTGTCAAATCAAAAAGTCAAATTTTGAATCTGGTTCGAACGGCTGGGAAAATTATGGGCAGTGCTGTCCCTCTGAGCCCTCAGGAACTTCACTAATAGCTTTATTACCAGTTACAGGTATTTTTACGATACCTTCAGAGATTCGGTCCCACATAATCTTCACGTAATCATCTCGATCTGATCTGGACTGCTCGTGCCAGAAGCCCAGTGCATGGAGAAACTCGTGCTCTATGGTGGCAATGCGGTCACAGTTGGTTCCAATGGACAGCCTCTGTTTCCCAACATGCCGATTACCCACCGACGAATAACAGCTGACACAAACACAAACATATGACATAAGAACTTGAGGACTTTTCACAAAACAACACAGTATAAAACCATAATTATTTTTTGTACCCATTTCCTTTAAAGATAGAAATGTAGTTCTTTTCTCCGCTCCAAGGTTGAAAGTCAATGCAGGTCTTAAGGCGGTATTGTTCAAAAGCCTTCAGGATAACACCTTTGGCATTGATTTCTGCACAATAACACAACAACATCTGTAGAGCAGTCACAATTCATCATAAACTTTATAATATGTTTTTCTTTCCAGCGCTGTGACACATCTTTGTAAAATATAAAAATATTGTAACTCCATAAGGCTTGACCTAAGAAGTATTATCAGAAAGTTTAGATTATTATATTTGTTTAAACTGTGAATTCACAAACTCTTGACAACTCACCAGGGCTTTCTGAGGTTTGCATTTTGAGAGTTCAAACCACAGGTGATTTGAACCAATCAGAGCACATTGCAGATACAACACACAACCAAAATACTGTTTTCTATGCATGGTTTTAAGAAAAGAAAGTGTAAAATATGACATGTCTGGCATTGTTTAAAAATCAAATACTTTCTAAAATTAAAAAAATTTCAACTTTTCTTGCAAGCTGTTACTTCATTACAACCTTATTTAAGCCCTGCATTTCCACCAAATAATACCCCCCAAAAAAGTAACAAAAAGTCATTTTAGTGTGTAAGCTATGTGTACAAAAAAGACATTTGTGCAGCTGAGTTGTAAGTTCAAGCCTGTGAAGTAGCCTACTGATTTACCAACACTATATACTTACCCAAGTCATCTTCCATGTAGTACGGAACGGTTTGGGGCCATCTATACTGGTCTCCTATTATGGAATTCCTGGTTTGTTTCTGTGGCGGTAAACAAAAGCAGTAAGTTCTGTGCATCTTTTGTGCGCAAGAGACAATGCATTACCTCGTCCAGCACAATGTCTCCTTCTACCAGATCCAAGCCCGACTCTGCAGCACAAAGATTATTGATTATGCAGTGGCAGCGCACAACAATAAATAAAAATGCTATGGGAGTTTTGTATACCTTCATTGATATCAAATATGTCAAGGTCTCTACCTCCATCGACGTCATAATCTGTGGCCGTTACACAACATGAAGAAGTCAGTATAGTTCCATAAAGGAGAAGGCTATCATCAATCTATTTACCTGGTTTGACAAGCTTCTCAATCTTTTATTTTCTATTTTTTTATGTTTGTGTTGCCTTGCTAACTGATAAAAAATGAATTAGTGTGATAATTTTAATAAACAGATAAAAAGGGTAACAAGGATCTGTTGAGGTTGCAGTTTAAATACTAATTTCCGCTCTACTTTGGACATTGATCTATAATTGCAGTGTATGTCTGCCATGTTGATAGAGCACAACTCATGAAGCAAAACCAATTTTTTTGGTCAGTTTGTACCAGGGTCAGAGAGCTAAGAGGCTCAGACAAAAAATAGCAAGCAGAATCAAGCATTTTGTCAAGATGGCAAAATGTGTACTAAATGTATTTACTGTCTTAGTTGATTGTTTTATTAAAGCTGCAGTACCTGATTTTCACACTGTAAAACTATTTTTAAATATCCGAAAAAATCCTTTTGCACAGCATGGCTATATCCATATGCATTTTTGGCAAAGAGTTTGACTTGAAAAAATCATCAGCAAACATCAAACAGCCAATCAGAGCGCATCTTTCTAAAATGATTTGAAACAAAATACTTAATTATTACTCCATGCTCTGTTATTTGATTCAGACAGTGCACAGCAATTTGATTTTGTCACAATGCAGTGCACTTACAAACTAAAGAAAGACAAAGATTACCCATTTACAACAACAAAGAGTGAGATACTCAAGCTTTAAGTGAATGTATAATAAAGAAAAAGGCACTTGAGGTAAGAAGGGACTTGAACCCGTAAGCCACTCCTGCTGCATGTTCTTCTTTCAGCTTTCATGAGGAAACAACACAATAGTCTAATCTGGACCTAAATTAGTTTTTTTTTTTTAATGCAATCCACTTGTAGCCTGAAAGACAAGGGCTGTTTTCAAAGTGCTATAAACAGATTAAGATAAAGTAGCCCTAAATCAACTCTTAGTTTGTCAAAATGCCCCTTGTAAATGATATCCAAGTCAATAACTTGAAGTTTAATTGTGCTTACTTGTTTTTTCTTGCAGTTGAAAATATTATATTGTAGGTAAAATGCAATACATTCTTAACATTGTGATAAGTAAACTCTTTTATATGCGTATTTTTTTGTACTCATGTTTAGTGTGAAATAATAAAATACTTTTTTTATCTACATACACAGAATAACTTACCTTCAATGACTGGAGCAGGCTGTTTGAATGACAACAGTGTTAGCTCAAAATAGATGACAAATTAAACAGAAAACATAACATCAGGGACTCACCAGACTAACTGCAGTCACACACAAGTAAAACACAATCAATAAACAGACAGCTTTGCCCCCTGCCATTGCCCCCAAAATCACTCCTGGTGTCTGCAGTCTTTTCAGTCAGAGAACTTAAGCAAAAGAAACTTATAGAAAGGCACAAGGATGACACAGAAGACATGGGTCATCACCTGTTAATTATTCACAAGCTTTAAAACTTATACAGCGTGTAGTTATTGTGTCATGTGCAGATTAGGGAGATTACACTTTATAAACAAGTCTTTATGCGAACTATGTTTAAGTTTACTAAAAGTGTGGGTGGGAAAAAAGAATGTAAAAATAATATTTGCAATTATTATAATAATAACAACAGTAATTGGACATACGCTATCACACTTAGGTTTATTACGCTTAATAAACCAATAATGTTATTGGTTTATTTTCCTTTATCACCCATAATCTGTGTAAAAATATATATTAATTTAAAAGGGTAATGATTTCAATAAAGTAAACATCCAGGTGCAGGTGCACTTAGGAAAGTCATCTCTTGTTATAACAAAAATGTTTGTTGCTCCAGCCCAGTCTCCAAATAAAATCAAAAACCTCAAGCCTTTTTACGTCTGACGAAAAGTCAAAATGTACAATAAACACAAATTTTGGTTGAAGCAAAGTGATGCAACGACATTTTCTTTGGGTTTAACGGGTAACCCAAACAAGCCATTTATATCAGTTTTCAGGCTCTCTTAGAGTAGAGTAGAGTAGAGTTAGCTTCCCCGGTAGCAACAGTTCGCAGGCGTGTCTGCACACTTCATTTTTCTGACTGGTTGTCATATTCCCTCACAATCTGGCTGTAAAGCTTTCTAATTTAGATAAAGAATCACCAGTGTCACGTAGGAAATCCTAGGAGATGTTCAGAGATATTAAAAAAATGTTGACGGTTTAGAGCTCTTCTATAGCGCAACCATTCCCTAGCAGCTCACTCAAAAAGTGAATTTTTCTCATTCGTTGTATATCTACATTAACTTTGGAGTCTGCATTGCTTTCTCCCTGTGTCTGGGTGGTTCCTGGACCACATTGCTGCACTGAAGCCCTAGCACAGTTCTGGAGATGAATCCCTGAGTGAGCGCCATATACTGCACATCAAGAGTGCAGAGGACAAATTTCTCAATGAGAACAATAAAACTAACCATGAAGCAAGAGAAGAAGGGAGACTTGCTAATGCTAATGTATTAGTAATAAATTAATCAAGGCCTCTTTAAGACAAAATACAAGCAAAACCAATGCAAAATACAACAATAAATCTACTTTTTCCATGAGCACCTTCCACCTAACACTCTGATTAAAACCTCCTGCAGCAAAACACATTTCACATTCCTGATGTTGCTATTATAAAATACCTTTTCTCTTCTTTACTGGTGTGATTCTGGTTCAATTTTGGGTTAGCATTAGCTTAAACCTGGCCTAACCTGGGCCCGGCCTTTGTTTTATTCTGCTATTATTTTGTGAGAACCCAAATTGAATTGGTGCAATGACCCACTGTGCACTGAGCTCATATTAGAACAATTGGCTCTCAAGAAAATTAAGTTAAATAGCTTTGCTCTATTCTTTCTTTCTATTTTGTACATCTTTAACCAAACCCATGTCCAAAATGCTGGTGAAATCAGTATGCTCTGTGCAGCCTGTAGAAGTTTGTTCAGACTGTAACAGCTTGATGCACATGGTAGACTAGGCTCAAATAAAGCTGCGTCGGTGAAGAATCTACTTGTCTTTTGTTCCATTTCCCTCACGCATCACTTCTATTGAACAACTTTCCTCCACAACACATACAAGATAATTTGTCTAGGCTTTTGAATTCATTCTAACCTTCAACGTTGAGACTTAACGTTGTTGAAAACACAATGAGAGCTGTTCTATGCATCTTATGTCTCGTAGACCTTGTCAGTGTTTTCATTTGCCCTTGATTCTTGCAAAAGTAGGACAAAGCAGGAGAAAACCATCAACAAAATCAAGCCCAGCTGTCAAAGCCATGCAAACTTTGCATGCTTTGTTAGAATCATCCGAGTCTTTAGTGATTACTTATTGACATTTCTGGGCCTTTGCTTTGTATTACTTAAGAGACACATTTGTGGAGAAGATGGAAGTAATGAAGCCTAACTGACGTTGTGCAGGCTGTAGCTTTAGACAGATTTTCACCCTTAGATGTGAAAATATGTCATATTGTGACCCTAATTTCATGTAATACAACTCTGCTACTACACTATTTTCATTTGTTATGACAATGTAACCCTTTTTAAGATTTTCCCTGATTTTACTGGGTGCTGATCAGTTATTATTCACAGTTTTCACTTGAAATAAATAAATAAATAAATAAATAAATAAATAAATAAATAAATAAATAAATAAATAAATAAATAAATAAATAAATAAATAATAAATACAGTAGTTCCTTGTTAAAAGTATAAAAAGCATAATAAAGCACAAATCGGTGATGTGTTTCTCACATCAAGCACCATTGGAGCACCATCGACTTGTTGCAAAGGAATTTACATATGGGAAGTAACTGAACTGTTAAGTTGAATTTGTCATATTAACAAAAAACTTCCTGACACTCTTATGTCATCTGAAGGTTTGTTTGCAACTCTAGGGAATGTTTGAAATAGGGTTCCCTGAGCATTCAGGCAATGTGTTGTAACCAAATCTTCAGGTAATATTTATGAAGCATTTGTTTGTGGTTAGGTAAGAACTAACCTTTAGAAAACCAGAGACTAACCTTACTGGGTCTGGCCTGATGTTGCAGAAATGCTTAAAATGAGTCTGGATGATTAATGACTTAAAAACAGCTTCATGATAAAATACATGGCATCAATCAAGTACTTTATTGTCCAGTTAGGGAAATTTGTCTTGGGCATCTCCTAAACTCCACCCACAAACACATTTCAAACACAGCAAGCTCATTGTAAAGCACTTGGAAAAGAACAAAGGAGGGGCTCAGAGTGGGATTGGATTGACATCAGGAGTCTGCAGTTAGTGCTCACTTTTGACGTCACATTCTAGAACTGACACTGGCCATTGCAGTGAGAAAGAGTCAGTTTGGGATTAGTTGAACCTGAAAACTTGCCAAAAGATTACTCAGAACAATGCTTTTTAAACACAATATACGCAGTTTAACAGCCAAAAAAGTTGTTTTGGAGCTTAGCTTCACTTTAAGGCATTGTAACTATTAGTATCATGCCATATTTGTATGATAGTGTTGTGTGATTCTCCCCAAAAAAAATAAAAAAAAAATAAATAAAAAAAATTAAAAATTAAATTAAATTAAAACAAATCTAAAAGCCTTAACACATGTATTCCTTGTTCATAAAAGTTTGTGACATTGAAGGTGACAAGTTTCATAGCTATATAATTCAGTTACTTTTTGTCAATATGAAATACCACTGTCCGAACAAACACTTAAAATCAATCAAACACAAAACATGACTTCTATACAACCGTCCATGTGTAATTAAAATAGTTTGGCACTTTATAATGTCTTCCTTTATGAACAATAACTGCCTGCAGGAATGCTACTCATTTTGCAGTTCTGTTTGGTATGTACAACTTCAGCAAGACCAAGTTCAGACCCGGACACGACTTGGATCACAAAAGCTGAAAGACATAAAGTTGGACTAAGTATAGTTTTTGTTTGCTTTCCCAAGAATCATAGGAAGTAGAAAGTAAAATAGAAACATAATAATACTAATAAATAAATTATAAAAATAACACAAACATGTATTTTCCAGTGTATTTTTTTCTTTTGTAAAAAATTGGGTGCATAATTTTCAAATCAATTTGTTTTTTGTGAAGCCCAAAATCACATAAACAGTCACCTCTGAGCATAAAAAAATGTCAGAAAAATAAACAATCAAACAATCATTGAGCTATAAAACAAAAACATATCATATTTCTATGTGTTTGGATGCATGTTGTTGAATTTGAGTTTGTGCTTTTTTGAATTTGTGTCAATATTTTACCCTTCAGGGCTACCATAGAATACAGCTAAATAAAGCACCTTGGTCTTAAAGGGACTATAGCTACTCAATTTTTTATTTTATTATAAATTTTTTTTTTAATATAATAACTTAAAATCAATTTCCCAAGCACAGATTTCTTGTTAATCTATTCACGTGAAAACAAGTCTTCTATGTCCTGACCACATCTTATAATGTCCCGTTTGTTCACCAAACTCCACCACGTTTGTTTGTTTGTTGTTGTTGTTGTTGTTGTTGTTATAGTAGAAGGTCTTCAAAGTTGTCGTCTGGACAGCGTTTCCGAAAATCAAGACGAATCGACTCTCATCTGAAAGTCATTTTCGCAGAGAACAATGGAAAGGAAGCGAGACCCCACCGAGCCGCTTTTAGGAACAGGCTTTTAGGAACAGGCTTTTAGGAACGGGTTTTGAGAACGGGCTTTAGGGTGTAGCCTCTCCTCAGGGGGAGGGCTTAACTTAATACAAATACAGCCAGTCTCAGATCACTTCCATCAGATAGAAAATGACTTTCAGATGAGAGTTGAAATGTCTTGATTTTCTGAAACTCTGTCCAGATGACAACTTTGAAGACTTTCTACTATGAATCACTCCTGGACGACTGAGGGATTACGCCATGTTGTTTTTGTTAGCATTGTGGCTAATGGCAGTTAGCCAACCCAATCTCACAAGAAAGCGTATACAACGACATAACAGGACACGTCAAAAGCGTATGATTAGCACAATGTCACTCCTTTTTTCCATAAATATATGACACGTGTTGCATCTTCAGTTCATTTCTATGGTGGTTGTAAAGATGTTCTTATTTTTTAATATTAATGACTATGAATATTAATAACTATGGTGGTTGTAAAGATGTTCTTTTAATATTAATGAAATACTTATGCTAATGTTAACCTACCCCAAGCCCCAGGCCTAAACTTACCCATTTTAGTAACTTTTTGTCTCCACATGGCTGCAACCACAAGTTTATTTCACGCTATGAAATATTGTGTTTATTTTACGCTTTTTCATATCGTGCCATATACACGCCATAAAATACAAAAAAAAAAAAATTGTGAAATTGTGCTCATGCTATTTATGTGTCGTAGTGGTATATGTACGCTTTACTGTGAGACTGTGTTGAATTAGTATACTGGCACGTATCACTCCTTACAGTTGTGAAAAAAGCTTACAGCATTGTGCTTAACATTTTGGAGGTTCTGATCACATTAGGTAAATGAGAAAAATATTACCCAATATCAATTTTCTGACATCTAAAATGTATATTCCCTTAGCACGACGCACACTTCCTGTCCTTTTCAAAGAGCAGAACACAACACAATCTTAAACAGAAATTCAGAGTCTTCCTTAACATCACATCCCTCAAAAACTGCAAGCTCCTGGTAGTGGAAGCGTGTAAATCGACAGTCATTTTGTTTTGCTGGCATGTTCACACAGCTGGAGAGAGGTGAATTTCATGTGTGTGTGTGTGTGTGCCTACATATAGGAACATCGCTTAAATAAGACACGCTAATCAGCAAGTGCAATTACTTTCTCATAATCCCCATTGCATCCGGCATTATGACTCTAACCTTAACACTGCTTCCACCTATCAATAACCCTTCAACTAACTCTGAATTGTGCCGGCACTGTGTGGTTTCAAACATCTACAATCTTATTGATCTATAGGGTTCACTATCGTCAATCGTTTTGTCTTATTTACATATAGATTAAAACCAGCAGGTCACTTTGGATGTAGACTGAACATTGCATACTGTGAACCTCAAAGATATGGCTGTAGGGTGAAATCTTTTTTTTTTTTATTTGCATATCAATGTAACATAAATATAGTCTACACTTAAATTGTAATACTTTTTATTCTCATGAAATTGGCTTTGATGCTTAGAAGTAATTGATTGCTGTAGCATTCCAAGCCTGCTTATTTCAAGGGCACTTTGCTGTCAAGTGAAGGACATACTTATGTTTTCCATGAAAGACGATCTGTATGGTTGGATTTCATTGTTTATGTCCTTGGAACATCTATTGCTTCACTGCTTTTGTTCTTAAACGTATTTTAATGAATAGGAAGAGACGGGACCAGATAACCTACTAACATTATGGCTGGTAGAAAGGCATCAATAGAAAATTGATTTGTTCTTTTCAAAAGGGCGGAAGCATGGTGGTGGAGTAATGATGATTATATATTTTGAACAATACAATAAGCTGGTTTAAGATTTATACAATAGTTTACTTTAGGAGCTGTAGCCCTATGTACAGTAAAGCTGTTCTTAAAACAATGAAAACCTTTAGAATATATCCATTAAAAATTAATATATATATGTGATGCCACTCTTATATTCCCTATTCCAAACATACCTTCTTTATAGACTCCAATTTAGATGTGTCAATAGAATTACTTACACTGCTCTTATGCCTGCATGTAAAGCAGTAAAAGTAGAACGTCAATGTAGGGAAAGTAACACAAATGTAATAAGTGAAACAGCCTTTATATAAGAAGAGTATGCCTAAGTCATAAGCTTCAACTTCATTCAGCAAATTTGCAGAAAAACAGATTTAAAATGTTCAAACAGTATAGCCCACCCTATCAGTGCTCTCTGAGATACAATTCATGTTTAAATGTTTGATTAATATTTATTCCGGTCACTTTGTTCCATGAAAAGCCATTGCAAACAAATTACAATATATGAAAAATACATTACACGAGAGAAACTGAAGAGTATGAAAAAGATCTATAGTTTAATATATTTCACAGTATTTTCAACTAAAGGTTTTACTGGAAGAATGGCTTGCTTGTCCACACATTGGTTCTGCCCATCTTTATAGAAAATGTGGAACTTTTTTTCACACTTTTCACACACACATCATTTGTTCAAGACCAGGAATCAAGCCCACATCAAAGTAAAGCTGAGAAAACTGCACATGTGCATCGTCCTAACACCAGTGACCCTCTGGCAAGCACTGGACGTGACTCGACTTGGGCAAGCACTGGACTTGGACTCGACTAGGACAAGCACTAGACTTAAACTAATCTGGACAGGCACTGGACTTAGACTCAACTTGGTCAAGGATGGACTTGGACTTGAATAAGCACTGGACTTAGACTCGATTTGGACAAACACTGGACTCGACTTGGATACGCACTGGACTTAGACTGGACTTGGACAAACACTAGACTCAACTTGGATCTGCCCTGGACTTCGACTTGACTTGGACAAGCACTGGACTTAGACTCGACTTGGACAAACATTAGACTCAACTTGGATCTGCCCTGGACTTCGACTTGACTTGGACAAGCACTGGACTTAGACTCCACTTGGCTAAGCACTGGACTTAGACTCCACTTGGACAAGCTCTGGACTTAGACTCAAATTAGACAGGCACTAGACGTTAACTCGACTTGGACAAGCACTAGACTTTGACCCCAGCTGGACAAGCACTGGACTTAGACTCGATTTGGACAAGCACTGATCTTGGACTTGACTTGGACAAGCATTGGACTTAGACTCGATTTGGACAAGCACTGGACTTGTCCAAGTCAACTCAACTTGGACAAGTACCAGATTTAGACTCAACTTGGACAAGCAGTGGACTTGGACTTGAGTTGGACATCGTGGACTCAAACCGTGAGGTCTTGTGTGTGACTCAACTACAACCCTTATTACTCTGTCTAATGTAGCCAAACTTCTAATTCAGACTGTTTTAAAGAGAGACAGACTAGTCACATCACAATACTGAAGCTTATTGTGATGTATCAAAACACAAACTGACTTTTTTGCTATTCAAGGTAGTTATCCAAACTATTTCTTCTGCTATTCTGCATAAAAGTACATTTCAAGCAATCTACACACAGTTGTGTAAAAGTGAACCTCATTTGACTCTAGATGTGATAAAACATGCAATATCTACAATGTTATTTTCCTATGGCGTCAGCGCTTATAGTTTGTGTCCTTCATACAAAAAACATACTCCTTACACTAGAGACTAAGTGCTGGCTTGTTGCCTGAAAATCTTAAGAATTCATTTCTCGTTTATGTCTGAATCGCTGTACATGTAAACCACTTGATGAGAAGAAAATGGTGCTGGGAAAAGTAAAGAACATAATTAATATTCTTCCATCGTCATGAGTGTCCACAGGCGGTAACAGCTCTCTCTTGTGAGGTAAATTTCGTGTTAAAGACTTGTTCTGTAGCCCTGCTCGTCCACTTTGATGTCCAGCTCAGCACGCATTTTATCTTATCCAGGACATTCATTTCTTTCTACCCTCTGTGGCAATCACAATTAATTCTTTGACAACACCATTACACCTCAAATGTGGTTTCATCTTGTGCGTCCGCTGATTTGCTAGGCTCATATCTCCATGTGCGTATGAGTCGTGCAGAATTCCTATATATGGGAGAGCGGAACAGTGGAGCCAATTGCATGCTGGGAATAGTTTCACTCTGCATAATTTGTTTGAAGATAATTTATCCTTTGCTTTCAAGGTGGGAAAACAGGATTGTTTTCCTTTCCATTGGTCAGGGCTAATTAAAAATACATTTTGAAGAAGGTGCACCTACAACAAACACTGAGCGAAAGCATGAGTGTGAGTTTCAAACTTGAAGAGTCTGCTCTGTGCTAAACACACTCTGCTTTCAATCATCGTCTTATGAAAAAAGATAGACTTTCATTTGCTATAATTAGATTTATGTATGTATGAGAAGCTACATTTATTTTCTTTTCAAAAATTCAAAACACTTTGTTAGACTGGTGCATATGGGTGGTGACCAAACGGGCTATCTTGCACCACCAACAATTTTTAATGAAATGTTGACTTGCACACAAAAATAACATTGCGTTAACTAAATGTAATAATTCCAAAAATACTAGTGAAGTGAGGCATTTGCAATTTAAGTAATGCTAAAATTAGGGGTGTCAAATTAGTGCATTAATTGCGATTAATTAATTACAGGCCTAAAGTTGAGTGTTTTTCTCAGCAATTTTTGAGGTGAGATTAAAAATAGATTAGTTCGATTAATTAATTACAGATTATTATTAAAAATCTCTTCCATTTTTTAATCGCTTGACAGCTCTAGCTAAAACATTTAAAAATTTGGTTACAGTTACATTTCAAACAGAGCTGGAAAACTTGGCAGTGCTGGAGAACTACTTTTTTTTTTTTTTTTGACTTAGTTTGGTGTGGTAGTCTTTGTGGTGAATATTTATTTACAGGAGTTAAGTTGCAATTTATGAAGAAATTGACATAGGCTATAAAAGTAGAAAATTACAGAAGTAAATAAAGTTTTTAAATAGAACAAATGTCATCAAAAAGCACCCAAAAAAAAAAAAAAAAAAAAAGCACCAAAATGCAAAGACAATTCACACACAACTGACACAGTTTCCTGGAGTTTAATCAATCATTTAACACAATTAAAGTGTTATAAGTTATAATAATTTGTCAATTGTCACTCCTGTGTTATTTATGTTGATTTTGGCCCAGATTTACTGTTGATTTGTGGATTCTCCTCCAAATACGTCATATTTACTGGACAAAAGACGATAATGAACGTCACCAAAACAACCAAATTGGGTAAAAACAAGTTACTGTATATGTTTAGTGAAATCTTAATCATAATGATGTTTTACTAAAAATGTAGTATAACCTGTATACTTCTTTAACTCGGTGTTTAGTAACACGGTTGAGATTGGTACAGTTAAACTGGATTTGCACCCATCAGGTTTTGGGATTTGGGGCGTGGTTTATTCTAAGCGTGTTCAGCCATTTTGTTAGAATCATTACTTTTTTTTTCTTGTTGGTGATGCAAAAAAAAAAAAAAAAAAAAAAAAATCATAAAAAAAACTTTATTTCTTTATCTTGAGTTCAGCTTTTGAGTGTCATTTCCCTTTTCTTTTGCCACAACACTTTCATAACCTTCACTTTCAGTACGTCTGTAAAACTCCTTTTATTGAATCAACATAGACCGATATGTTGAATAAGCTGAATAAATGGACAATGACACAACTTTTTTCTATCGATTTAAGTAAATTGTCTTTCATTCTGCTTCCTATTCAAGGCAAGCCATGACAGAGTAATTTATTAAAACATGAATAGAATACTCACAGGGGCCAGTGTTGTACAATGTCTACGTAACGTAGCCGTCATAAATTAGCTCCAGGTAAACGCGCTATTGGCTGCACTTCTCCTCCGCGCGCCTCCTCTCCAGCAGTGCCGCGTAAAAGCCTCGTCTCCGCGCCTGGACGTCTTCTGAAGCTGAAGAAGGAACGCACAGCGTCCCGCCGCGTGCACCGATGGACACACACTATCAAAAGTGCTTTTGGAAACTTCTCCAAACTTTGCCGGGACTAACGTCAGACCAGCGTGACATGCGTGACTGACTGGGTGTTTGTGGATACGAGGTAAGTTGTTACAGTGATTTTGATGCTAATCTGTTGTGCAAGCACCAACTTCTGTGTATCTCTTCAGGCATTAGCTTGATACAAACACGTGCTTTAAAAAAAAAAGTAGCATCCAAAATATTTAGTCTAGTCTTGCGCATGCAAAGACTTTTTATATATTAAAAGATAATGGAAATAATTCAGTTGTTAATGATTTTTTTTATTATTATTATTATTTTTAACTTGTTTTTCAGCAACTCTTTTATCATGGCTAAACAGATAAATGACGATTGTTGGAGAGCTTTGTTGAATCTTTTACATACATGACTTTTCATCAGTGCTGCCTTGCTCTGTAATACCACATGAATGCAAAATCACACGTGTTCAGAGCAGAGCCTATTTCTGCACCGCCAATGGCAAGACTGACACATTCATTTCAACATACAATGCATACGAAGTTGCGCACAATGGAAAGCAGCTTCTAGTAGCGCGTTTCGTATGATTCATCGATCTCAGCGCAGTCAAAGCTCAATAGATGTGTTGAGAAAAGGATTTGCAATTTCTTTAGTACACACTGCTTACGGCATCACAACAATGACAGCACTCAAACTGCCTCTGTTTTATAAAGGATCGACGCGTTAACGCACAAGAATGTTATGTCTCTTGTAGAAAACCACTGAAAAAAGTCTGAGAAGACTTCAGACTAAATGGCACTATCTCATAATCAACAATTGAACACCGAAAGATGTTTTTGTGATGAAAACATCCACCAAAATTAGATGGAGCTACCAAAATTAGTCAGAAGTCAGAGTACTGTACTTACTTAGAAATATGTAAAACTACAACAAACTGTTTCAACCACTACTCTGATCTAGTAAGAGTAAAAAAACACGTGAATAATCTAATTTATAGTTTTCAAGTGAGTGTTATTGGAAAGAAAAAATGGTAAAAAGCTAAGCTCATTTGAAGGTGAATGAATGTCCATTTTAATTCTGAATTTCAGATTAGTTGAGTTTCACAACTTTTCATTCACTCAGGAAGCATTCACCTCAACTTCTTCATGATCAAACCAAATCTACATCTAGGTGCAAGAAGTGTGAACATTAGTTTAAACACAGCGTATCAAAAGTTGTATCAATTAAAATAATAATCACCTGCATAATTCCAGTGATGGAAAAAAGTTACAATACTTTGGAAGATTCCTTATCGTGATTCTGTGGGCAGATTTTAACATCAATGTTAATCTATGTTTGTTGTACACTTATAATGAAAATTATAAATAAACCATTTCATAGATACAAGCAGGAAGAGGCTCTGTAAGATCCAAAATTTTGGGGAAATGTAAACCTGCTCAGACAAAAGACACACATTTTTAAAATGTGTCTTAGTCCAACAAAATATCCAAACAAAAAACATCCCCAAATTTCCCATGAGTGCCTTTTAAGTGTGTTGTTAAAGTAGAACTTTGTGACACAAATCTTGATTGCCACATGCTTTCTTAACTAATTAGAAAACATTTGATCAATGTAATTTAAGTCACCGCATGATTGGTTGTTGTCTCCCCAGCTTTACATCTCCACCTTAAAAAAAGCTTTTCTAAAGCTGTGCTATTGGCCAAACGATTCATGCATGTGAAAACTGTGATGGAACAAAATACTTGTGAGAGCTAGGTTAGTTAATTAAAAGCCTACTTCCTCATTTCATGGCTTAAATTTCAAGTAGCCCAGCTTAATGCAATAGAATTATTACTTCATTCATAGAATGAGAAAAACGTATGGCTAAAGGCAAGGTCTGAGTCATGTTCAAACACTCACTTAAAGATTGAGGTGAAAATTACAGTAGAAACAAATCTTTTCACAGTTAAATGAAAAAAAAAACTTGTCTTTTTCATGAAATCACTGAATCTGTTTTTGTGAATTTTCCTGGAAGAATTATGAAATTTACACAGAATTACTCCAAGCGTATAGGTGCACTTCCACGTGACCTGTGATCAAAGTGTTGTTTAGTGACCCTTACGTTGTCAAATGATCAATGACTGTCGTTCAGGATCAGGATTGTTCTGGTGATGGAGCAGGCATTGGTAAAGAGAGGAGGAGGCAGATGTGCTTCATAAAGTAAAAAATCAGTCACACGTACACCAGCATTTAATAAAACTTTGCTTTGAAAATGACAAAAAACCTTGTTCAAAAACAGCTGTCATTAATAGACACATACTACGCATTATTTAGTTGTTCCTGTACTTCAGACATGTTCTTGAGCACACTCAATTTGGAATCCCCACGGACCAGAACCGATAAAACTATGTAAATAATAGTGCGTGCGTCTCTTTGACAGTCTGTTATGACAATTGATTTGATTTTGACCCAAGAAACAATCATTTCATAGCATTATGACGAAAGACACTCATGTTGTTCATATTGACAAACAAACAATCCCTTGTTAAAGCTTGTGTGGCATCCAAAGTCATTGAACAAGAATAAAACTTAAACTTATGTTAATGATAAAATCAAAACTACAGACTTAGGAATGGAGAGAGATAATAGAAGTTTTATATTTTTTTCTCCAAACCAACAAAGAGCTCAACCGATCACTGTAAGTCTCACAGAGGAAAAGCCCAAACAACTGCCTGATGAGATACACACACACAAAAAAGTATATCGGCCCCAAAATATCGGCCGGACGATGTATTGGCCTATCTCTAGTCTTTATGGACTCAAACAGTGCATACACCTCAGAAACCTACCGATGACAATGTCATACAGTAGATGCCACAACAGTGTTTTCTGGGGCTCAAAGAGAACAAACTTCTGCTGTGTTTTTGATGAGAAAGCAATGTAAGAACGGGATTAAAATTTCCCAAAAGTTAATTTTTCATAATATACCTTTAATGATATTAATATTGTTTCAAATCTAGTGAGCCTAAATTAGTATCAACCTTTAAATGTTATAATTTTGACTGACAAACAAAATTACTAAGTAGGTCTACAGATATATAGCAAAAACACCTCAAAGAATCCAAAAGAGACAGTTTTGCTCTAATTCCTGTCTGCAAAACAGGACTGTTAGCACTAGCACTACAGTAAAACACCACTCTTAGAGAAAGTGAGGAATAAGATTGAACCGTTAAGATTATTTTTGTTTTCTTTGCAGTAAAATCTGGTATGGAAGTTTCCATAACATTCCTTTTAAGAATTTAATGTCATACTAGAGGAAAGCGATTATAAAAGGTGGTACAGTTTTACAGTTCATGTAAGTGTGCACCTCCATTTGTCATTTGCTTCCATAACATAAATGCCTTTGAGCCGCCGAACTGTAAATGGATGACTGTAAATGTGTTTGTTTTTTTCAGATGGAGATGTCCCAGGATGACATTGACATTTCATTCCAGTCCAACATCCCTGTACCACTCGATATAATAGTGGCTGTTGTCTACACAGTTTTTGGTGAGTTAAATCATTATATTGAATTGCATTTGTGGTACTTCAAAGTGCTTCAGGCTCATGGTGTTTGTCCATAGGAATATGCTCTCTAATGGGAAACAGCACCTTATTGTATGTTTCCTACAAGAAGAAGCACCTCCTGAAGCCGGCTGAGTTCTTCATCATTAACTTGGCCATTAGCGACCTGGGTCTGACTCTGTCGCTGTATCCAATGGCCATCACCTCAAGTTTCTACCACAGGTACAACGCTTACGTGACTAATTATAGGAATTCTAAAATAGAGATTATTTTTTAGTTGATAACAAATATTTGTTTTGCCGTTGTGTGCAACATTGAGTATAAGACCATTTCAGAGCAAAAAACAGACATTTAAGGGGCGTAGTGTGTCTGTAACCATGTTATAACAGTGTTTTCTCATCATTAGTTTATTCAAAGTTGTATTTGGATTGATTCATGCATGTTCAGTAATCTAGTGTAACATCTAATCTTCACCTACATCTATCCCCAACCATCCCACCCAAACATACAACATGTGTACGCGTAAAAACGCAAGTGTTGGTTTTCCTGTTCCTTACAGTTTTAAATTAACTCGTGATAAAGCTGTAACAACTCTTGCTAGAGTTAAAGATGGAATAGCGGATTTTACACTGCAAACACGATTTAGGTTTTAATTAATATTTAAAGGTAATATCAACATGTATTCATTTAGTTTCAGTTAGATCTAATAAATTCATTTTTACAAAAACAAAAGTGAAACTGGAGAGGACCACCAAAGCACAGCCAATCAGAGCACTGCTTTTTATGCACCTGATTAGAATTACAAGTGTTTATTATTCAGTTCAGACAGTACACAGTGGTCTTATTTTTTCACAAAGTGCTGCATTTTCATATACTTTTAGTGGAAAACACAAAGTTTATTCATTTACAACTAAAAAAGTTAGTTACCCCAACTTTAATTCAACACTGGCCAGAGTTAATTCAACTCTATCTCAAGAGTTACCCATAGAGAACAGGACTGTATGGCTCTATAAGTTTTAAACAAACTCCTGCCATTTTACTGTGCACAAACATACAGCCATTGTCAGTATATATTGGAGACAATTGTATAATAACCTGGTCGTGATATTTTAGTGAATGCTAAATTGAATCACCTGCACATTGCCATCACTGACTAAAAGTGCACTATGAAGCTTATTTAGTCACCTGCCTGTCTCTATCAAGATGTTATTGTTTTGCCTGGAATGTTCCACAGTATCTTTGTATCTCCATAGAGCCAAACCACGATGCCAGATACAAGTCACATTTTTATCATTTTTTTTTTTTTTGCAAGAAAACTGTAATTGAAAATAAATAAATGAATAAATATAAATGGTCACTTTAATGCCATAGTTTGGAACTTTCTAAACAAACTCATAACACACCTAAGAGCTCAGAAAAGTGACATATTTCAGCTTCAAATTTCTTCATGCACCCAAATGTTAGGTAGGGTTAGGCACTTACAGTGTGACATAGTTATTTCATTGAAAAGCAAAACAAAACAACTTTTCAAAAGTCAGAATCAAGCTTTTCCTTTTCGCATGCGATATTTGATTTTCCGTTACCAGAAATTGTTACAACTAAATGTGATGAAGATTGATTTTTATTCAATATAGGTGACACAGTGTAGCTTTATGTGTGTGAAAAAATCAAATGCATTGTTCTTTTGAAATAGAAATTTAAAACAACACTTTGTGGTATCAATATACATCAGTTTCTTGCTATACTTTGAAATATTTTAGCTACAGGAACAGGATTTCCAGGGAACCATGTGAAAGTAGGCTCTCTTCTAGGACACAAAATAGTTACTTTTAGGGAGATGCAAGACACACAATTTTTACAATGTCTATTGTTCAAAAAACACCCAAGAAAAAACATCTTTGGTCAATCCTTTTTTGTCTAAAGGGTTATTTGGTGTATCATCTTTAAAAGGCACCAAGGGGACATGTGCGGTACCTCCCATCTGATGAACAAAAATGTACCTATATATTTTAGAAAACAATAATAAGATTTTTAATGGGCTTTATTTAAACTTTTTAAATCAATTTTAAGTCCCTAAAACTCTTTTTTGTTGTTGTTAAATTACCTTCAGCTTTTAAAGAAGATTTTTCAAAACCCAAATTTGGCTCTTATTCTGGCTGCAGCTAATTCCTCCAGCTTGATTGTTGTTTACATTTACCTAAGAAAATCTAGGCGTTTTAGTGAAAAAGGGCTGGTTCCTTATGGGGTTAAATATGAAGTACCTTTTTGTTTGTCTGAAAGGCTGATTTCAGAAAGATGGTTGCATAGATATTGTGAAGTGAAAGTTTTTTACTTTTTTGATTCTGGTGTTTTTTCATTGTGCCTCTTTTGATGTAAACTGTAACACTTCAGTGAATTCTGAAGACATCTATTGGTTCTGATGAGCCTCTTTGAAACAGCCCCTCTTCTTGATGACGTTGGCGGTGCCCCCTCTCTCACACTCTCTCTCCTCCTACGCAGGTGGCTCTACGGAAGAACTATCTGCTCCATCTACGCCTTCTGTGGCATGTTCTTTGGCCTGCTCAGCCTCACCACCCTCACCCTGCTCAGCACCGTCTGTTTTGTCAAAGTCTGTTACCCACACTACGGTGAGTCTTCAAAGAAACCTCCTGGCCGATAAAATGACATGGGATTAAGCAGCTCTTTCCCGAGTGTACGATTGTTGGCGCTTTTGTGGAGCGAGAGGAAGAGTTGATAATCCAACGGTAAAGCACTGCACATTAGCCCGCCTTTGATGAGTAACACGGCTCCACTCAGGAGGCTTTGCGTGTGATGTTGATTGAGGTAGTTCAATATTGGCTTCTTTTTGACCTGACAGGTTCCCTAAGGCTTTTATGTAATGCTTTTGTTGTAGCGAGCCATTGAAAATAAATTGGAAGCCAAATTCAAGCTTGGGTGCCTAATTGTCAAACAGTGAAATGAGGAAGTAGGTCTTTATCCTTCATCCTTCGCTCTGGCAAACACTTTGATACTTCATTCATTTTCACGTTCATGGATTTTCTGCCACTAGCACAACTTTTGAACAATTTCTTCTGACACAAATGTGAAGCAGCCAATCAGCTCTAAAACAGTCCTAAGTACTCACTGCAATTTGTATTATATGCAGCGGGGCTATTCAGTAATCTTTAAGTGTAAGGTGTACATTTGAGGACACCCTCATCCATTAGTTAGACTTGTCAAAATCACTTTCAGTGGGACTTTAATCAGTGTCCGTTGAACTACTTTTCAGCTCACTCGAACTTGAGAGTCAGACTCACTTGGACAGTTTGTGAGGCAAACAGTTTGGGGATCTTATTTATCAAACATTGTGTGTAATTCTGACTGAAAGTGTGGGTACGAGCAAAAACAAATGAGAAATTTAATAATTTCTCATCTCTATCAGCATAGATCTCTTTCTGCCTCATCTCTGAAATCTCAGAAGCACAAAGTTGAGAATTTTTGGATTGACTTGCTCATCTCTGTGCCAAAGAAACCACAAACAAAACAGAAAGTGACTTCAGTAATATTTGTACATAACATGCATGCGTTATAAATACAATTTCTGGTGATTCTGACTTTCAAGTCTGAGTGAGAAGAAGTCCAAGTGAGTCTGGCATTATAATTTAGAATATTATAGTCTACAATTACATTTTACTCAAAATAAAAATGTATCATTTACATTATAGATTATTTGTCTTTTGAAGTGTTCCTTTCTATTTCTCAGTCATCCAGCTGTACAGCATTTCATGAATGCGGGACAAGAAAGGAACATATTTAAAAATATCTCTTGTTCGAGACTTTGCTTTAATGTATTGAAATCCCTTAATCCCCCTTATGTCGCAGTACTGATCTATTTTGAAAATGAATTGTTTTGAAACCTTAAAGACATGCTAACACAACATGCCATGTGCATAAGAGCATCTCTGTTTTTAAACCAATGTACAGTCGATGGTTGAATCTCAAATTGTGTTAGGAACTTGATCCATTGTATTTCAACCTAACAATTACAGCCTGATTTAAAGCTAGTGTGAAAAGACATGTTTCACTAAAACTGACAGAGAAGATGTTGTGTTTTTCTATGGTGTTAAAAATCATAATTCTGACCTAAGCTCCACCCCAGTTAACATTTCTGGATAACTTAGAACATATGTTGCGTTCACATGACTACGATCCACAACATTCAGTTTAGCTGCCAGTGCTAAACAGCAATACAACTCAAATATTTTTCTGTCACATAAAAAAAAACTATTGTGCCATTCAGAAAGTGGTGCTATCTCCAAAGACATGATTGTTTGTGGGATTATTGACATCATTCAATTGTAGAACGTGGTTGTTGGTTTTCAGTTCCATATATATGTAAATTGAATTCTCAAATGTTTGCGATAATTGTAACAAATCACAATATTATTTTAGCGGCTCCATCTGTATTAAATATTATTGGCCTATGAAACATTGTGATGTCATCTGACTGTAAACACTACAATGATCTTACAGGAAATCGTTTTAAAGCTCTTCATGGACGACTTCTCATTGGTTTCGCTTGGCTGTATGCTCTGCTGTTTGCCGGCGCTCCGCTGCTTCACTGGGGAGAGTACGGCCCAGAACCGTACGGCACGGCCTGCTGCATCGACTGGCGTCTGTCCAACCTGCGCCCCAGTGCTCGCTCCTACACCGTGGCCCTGTTTCTGCTCTGCTACATCCTTCCATGTGCAATCATTGTGGCGTCGTACTCGTGCATCCTAATCACTGTGCAGGCCTCCCGGAAGACCATGGAGCAACACGCATCCAGGCAGACGCACATGAGCAGTGTGCAGGCCATTATAGTGAAGGTAGGAAGAAATGTTGCAGAGCACAAGACTTGAACAGTTTACAAAGGATCCTGACATATTTGTGAAATGCTAGTTCCAATACTAGAACACCCAAACCCAGTCACAATTGAACTGGGGTGTCTGTATCTGTCATGTCCTGCTTTGGTGTCCCTGTTCTCTTTTCTGACTGCCAAATATAAAATGTTAAAGAAGCAACTTGATATGAGACATTTTTCCATGAAGACCTTAGTTACAGCCCCCATTCACACTCTGGGACAAATACTGTCAGTCAATCCAGGAACTTTTTGGTAACACAAGTGCATTTTGTTGTGAAAGAATTTATTTCTTTCTCAGACATAGACAAGCGTTTTTCCATTAATCGCTCTGTAGCTCAAAAAATGCTATTCGCTAAGAATTTACGTTCACGTTGATATTGTGTTTTGTTGTTAATGTTTAGTTAGAGCCACTTTCAGAGTGTGGTTCCTGTATGTGAATGTGACCATGAGACCACTGGATCGTTTTTCTGATTAAAAAGAGACTGGGGGAACTTAGTTGTTGGTGCTTTCATGTGCAAAAGCACCTACAATGTATTCAAAGATGTAATTATGAATAAATACATTTTATTTTTTTATTAAATTATAATAATCATAATCATAGGGAACAGATGAATTTGTAATGTACTATCTATGAAAAACCTAACCCACATAAGATGTTTTTGCACATGAAAGCACAGCATCAAGGACTAAGTCCCTATAATGCCCCAATTTCTATTTCTATTTTAGCCAGCCAATCTTGTTTGCTCATGTTTATACAGCGACAGTGGTTTGAAAGTGTGTTTGACTTTAATAGTGCAACTTAATTACATATTTAATTAAGGTGGCTTTTCCTAACCCCACTTAATTGAATATTTAATTAAGTGGGGTCAGAAAAACAAGTCTTTTTTCCGTTCATCACACTTTTAAGCTCTGTAAGCCTTTTTTTTAGACACTGTAAACCTGAACCTGAACTGGAAAGTGCTACAAAAAAACTAAATAAAAAACGAACAATCAAATTCACTGGAGTAGAGCTGCACAATTATTCAAAATCAAAGTTTAATGGAATTAACAATTAACAAGTCACCAAGTAAGCACTATGATTTCCTTCACAATTTAGAAAATATTTTGTCAGTTCTGTCACTTCTGTTATTTAGATATGAACAAAGGACAACATGTCTTAAAACACCCTACATTTTATTTTATCACGATTGCCTTTGAGGTAAATGAAATCATCTCTTTTGTCAGAATGTTCCTACTTCACTGTGATTGGCTAAATCCAGCTGTCATTCGCTCAACAGAACAAATGCGGACCAGGGTTACTAGATTTTCAGAGAGAAACAAACAACCAACTCTTCGGAAAAAAAAACAAGCGATCCAATCTCAAAATCTGTTTTAGTTGATATAGTTTTGTAAATCAGACCCTATTTTATGACGTTAAAGTGCAACTCATAATTGATCAACTCTGAGGCTGAGAGAAGTAAGTTGAAGATAATGATCTGTGTTTGAATACACCGATGCAATAAATACAAAAATGATATGACAATTTAATCAAAAAAGCAGAATGTCACAGAGATGAGCTCACGATTCAATTGTTATCACGATAGCTACGTGATAACAATTGAATGTGAGCACTCATGTGCTATTGCGGAATAGCACATGAGGTGAGTCACATTGATAAAGATTTTGTGTAATTTGTTTTATATATGTTTCAACAAAGTGGAGAACTAGAGACTCACAGCAAACTACATAAGTGGCATTATTTTGTGCTGATTTCTACACAAGGTTATTGCATGAAAGACTCCAGGCATATACTTCCATTACTCTAGGCATGTAGTTATTTGTAGTTAGTGATCCGTTCACACCTAACTAATTAGCCCGCAGAACTCACAAGTTTTAAAGAGAGTCAACTGGTGCAAACCTATGAAACACATTAGGAGAGATCAGAGTACACATAAGCAACAAACTTCCCACACACACTAAAGAACACTTTTATAATCTAACCCCTGTCCTCTTTTGTCTTACAGCTCAGTGTGGCTGTGTGCATCGGCTTCCTGACTGCGTGGAGCCCTTACGCCATTGTCTCCATGTGGGCCGCCTTCGGACACGTGGACAGCATTCCACCTCTTGCTTTTGCCTTGCCTGCCATGTTCGCCAAATCCTCCACTATCTACAACCCCATCATTTACCTGTTACTAAGACCCAACTTCCGCAAAGTGATGCGCAGAGACCTGAGAACTCTGTATCGCACCTGTCTGAAGGGCTGCCTCTGCTTACAGCCTGAAATCGGAGTCCAAGTGCCAGCCATTCACAGACAGAGCCCCACACTGGATCCAGATGCTCCCCAGGGGTTGGATATAAAGGATAACAGCAGTAAGAAATGTAGTGACGCTTTCGAATGCTTTAGGCACTACCCGCAAACATGCAGTGCAGTCAATCCTGTGGCTAAGGCCGAATCGATGAAGGAACAAGATCATTCTGCACCTAAAAATACTAAAGACAAGAGTCACGGTCATAAGATGTGCCCACTAGTCACCATGTGCGCTAAAAGAACACCTGATATAGAGAATCTGCACATTGACTTGGAGATGGTGCCAGGGCAGGCAAAGTTAGCTTGGCCTTGACTACAGTTATGTTACTGTCTCTGGATGGACAGCACTTTACTATATAACGTCCGACTTCAGCTGACATTGCAACTGACAACTACCTGACATGAGTCTAATGCAACTTTTTCAACACCAAAATTATGATAATTTTAATAAATAGTATGTTCATTATCTCTTGTATGAGATGGGTCTATGAATTTGAGCATGAGGTGCTAGAGGTGGGCGTAAATTATTTCTCAGTATTTGTAAAAATATTTAGTCAATGTTTAAAGTGCCCATATTGTGATATTTATGATCCATGTTACAATGTAATTTCCTCACCAAAAACACATCCAAAGTTGTGTTTTGTTGCAATCTTACTTGTTTATTACAAAACCCAGCATGTTTATTCAGCACTGTAAAAAAAACACACGATCTGTTTCACCTTTATGATGTCATTATGTGGTAATACCAAATGTGCTTCCAAATTGTAAGCTGCAGCTATTGTTTTAGCCTTATTTACGCTTCAGCCACTAGATTCACTCCAAAATTTGAAAGAATTACTAAGGCAATGAAAACTGAACAAAAATCATAATTAAATACACAACAACTGATTTGAATACTTGTATTGTACAGTAAACAGCTTCAATTTTAAAAAGCAGTTAATTATAAAACTACAATTAATGACATCACAAGGTGGAACAAAACATTTTCAGCTTTAGACAAGTAGAAAGCAGGATTACTCAGACATTTGTGAATGAAGCAAGACACAACTCTGAGTATGTTTTGGCTGAGATAACATTCTAACATGACAAAAACCTCAAAGAAGTCAGTTTTGTGTAATATGGGACCTTTAACAATGGATGTCTGGATGTTTCTGTCTGCTTGTGGTTAGTTTTTAAATGTTTGTTAATGAATAGACCAGTGTTTCTCAAACATTTATTCACTATGCCATTTTTTTCCTGTGAAACCCAAAAAGTAATTCATCAAATTGTGTTATGCAGCTATGATTTTAATATGCAAGTTATGACTGAAGATATGTCAAATATGGGTCAATATTAGCCAGTAAACAGTCTTATTGCAACCACTTAAATACACAACCTGGATATTGTTATGACAGACATTTTTGGGTCGATACCCAATGTAGCAAAATTTATGATTTGGCACTAGTATCTAATCTCAGTATCAATATGGTGCATTCCTAGTAAAGCCCTCTGCAGTTTGACTGTTTAATTTAGAGGCAAATAAAAGATGATCTTGGGAATTTCTTTTTGAGTAAATCATTTTCAAATCTAACTTATCTACACGTTTCCTTTTGGGCTGGCTTAGTCTCAGTTTGGAGCGTGCAGGTGGTATATGGAAAGAGAAATATATTTGGTAATTGGTTTGAAAAGTTTGATACAGACAATCGACTCATATTCGTATTTCACATAGCCCAATAATATTTTCAATATTATCCTTTTTTTTTTTTTTTTGAGATCCTGTATTTCCCACCTCTTAATTGTGTTTTTCAATTTGGCACTTTCACTCTTGTTGATTATGAGGTGGAAATCATATCTTCAGTGTACGTTTTTCAAAGGTAAAAGTAGATGTTATTGATTTGCCAGTAATATTCTAGCTTAGACTTTATTTGTCTGGACCGTGTCCATATTAATAAATTAATTCTATAAAAAAAAAAGACCAACTGCACTAGATACTGCTACTTTTCATCTGCAGTCCCTGTGCAGGTAAATATGTCTTATCCTAACTTCATCTGGAGCAGGCATATCCAAACTGCGGCCCAGGTGCCCTTGGACCCATTTATTTTAACCATCAAACTTTCTGCTAGTTTGGCCCAAACACAAAAAGTCCAGTTTTTAACATCAACTTTGAGCAATTCTTCGATCTTAGTCAAAAAACAAACATTTTTTATGTTATACACACCTAAAATAAATGTTTAATGTTTTATAGTATAGTGGTTCATTATAAATCTGGTCAAATGCAGTTTTTTTTCAATGATTCACTTCACAGTCATGTATTATATGGCCCTCTGCTCCATCTAAGTTTCAAAATGCGGCCTGCTGTGAAAAAAGTTTGTACACCGCGATCCCTTGGCATCACCTGCTTGTCTCTAACACTGATAATTTACCATAGAATATTCCATACCAATTTTTTGTTTACACTGTATGCTAATTACATATAAGTCCATATTTATTTGTATCATACTTTTTATTTTGTATCATTTATTTTATTTAATTTTAAAGTACAGTAAATGCTTTCCAATCCACTTTTTTCTCTATAGATATCAAAAACAGTATATGCTGTTTTACCAGCAGTAGAAATGATGCCGATGATCTAACTGTGCAAACCAAGTCAAGCGATTGTAGCTTTGCGTTTTGAAGATGTTTACATACAACTGCAGGGTACACTATGGTGCTCAATGAAATATCTGTGGAGTCAGTGTCAGTTGTTACATGTGTGTTTTTGGTTTAACCATCTTGGCACACACAGCTTATGTTTTTATCTTTTTACAAGAAACAAAGATAAAACTTTACGGAGAGTTTTTCCATCTCCTCATCGTCTGTATATAAATTTTTGTTTATGTGTGTGTGTAATAAATGTAATGCTTAAAACTTTGCCCTTCTGTTTGCTTCTTCTTTGATAGCTTATCTACAGCTTATCTTCAACCACCGTCTCAACATGTAGGATTAAAATATTAATTCCTCAAAAATAAACACAAAAGATAACACCCTAATAGTAATCTTTCTTTCAAACACATTAAACAGATTTTATCGTCTTAACACATGGGGTTTTAGACGTTCTTTACTCAAATCGTGTTTGTTTAAAAAGCAATGAAGCAGCAATGTTATGTGTGAGCTTTTGGATTACTGAGCGTCTGAGATAATGCTAAGTTATTCACTTGTAGAATAGTCTGCAATTTCTTCTGATGTGATAGAACTATAAATTTATATGTATTTTGTTTAGATTTTATATTATATTAAATTAAAGATTTACTAACACAAAAACCACAATCCATGACATTTTACTGAATCATAAAACTGAATAACAGTTACATAACAATTAGATCTATTCACCTTATTCTGCTCCATCCACTTTTATGGCAGCACACTTCTGGTTTAGCTGCAGTTATTCAGTCCCTGGGTAATATTTATGCTTTATTGAGATCGCCCTGCAAGACAGACAGGCTAACATGATAGCTATCTTAGTAGAACTAAACAGGAAGTGCCTTGCCAAGAAAAGTGGGCGGGGCAGAATAAGGTGAATATTATCCCAAATTGTGCTTACAGGAGATACAAAGGCTTTTCAGTCCCTAAACTGGTATTGATCAATACTAAAGCCAACAGAAGTAGGAGTAAGTCACCTAAGCTCAATTGAAAAGTAAGTTTCAAGTCAGTGAGTCATAGGGTCACGTAAGTCAAGTCACTGTGAGGACATCAAGTCATGGCAAGTCATGCATTTTTAAAGACAATGTTTTAAAGGAATTTGAAATATTGAGTATTTCAAGACCAACAGCAACAGAAATAATGTAAAAAGTATAATTAAATAAAAAGTCACAACAGAAACTGGCCAATATCATTTATATTTATAACTAGTGTTGATCTTTTAAATTAAACTGAAATGGGAAAGTCATAGAAACCTGTCATACGCACAACAAATACAGGCATTTTTGAATGAGCATTTGGAGGCAGTGATCTATGTAGAAATAAACAATTCTAATTTATTGCATCCTGTCGTTGTTTTTGAGCTTTGCATCACGCTATAACTGATGTTATGACCATGTTTTTTAAAGAAAAAATGCTATGAAACAACATTAAATGAGTTATATCAAGTCAGCTTGCCTCAAGTCAAGCCAAGTCTCAAGTCTGACTTTTGGAGATCATGAATTAAGTAGGTCAAATTATAAAAAAATTGTGACTAAAATTAAGAAAGTCTAGTCAATCTCCCACCTGATAAAAGAGCCATTCCGATTCTATATACACTTTAAAGTACAATGTTGGAGACTTTATAACTTGCAAACTGATACAAACTACCTCAAGCAGTACATCACAGTTCAGAAAATGTTGAAAAATTATATATTTCAATGTTTGTTTGTGATTGTTTATGTTACAGAATAATTAATAGTATACAACTCTGTGTATCATCTAATGTGTAATGCAATGATTATGAAATAAAGAATTGACAGAATTTTGTTCACGAGAAACAAAAATGACAAAACAATCATACTATTCCAACACCAACAAATACATGTACATAAGAACAGACATTTGTACCCTGATTCAAGATACTGGAAACTAGAAATCATAATGACACTTTGCAAAGTACATTTTTGAAAAACACATGCATTCACGTTTTCATTCTCTCCACTGTTCATTCTACGTTGAAATGTTTATGGGGACAGTTCACATATGTCGAGGATTTTCTGGATCACATCTAGCGTTACTTTTCCTTCCAAAGCTTGGCAGAGTTTCCCTATGGTGCAGCCAAGACTCCCCTCCTTCATCTTCCACCTCTCCAGCATCTGGTACACCATCTCGGGCAGGCCATAGCGATAGGAGTCCAGCTCGATGGTCTCAATCTCCACGCTGCTAAGACCCAACCTCCGCGCACATCGCTTCCAGTTGGCCCCAATGTTATCTCTGAGCACCTCCAAGTGTTCCTCCGTCACTGGACAGTCCTCTGCGCAAAGAAAAAACTAGTTAGATAGCGTAAACAGACATGCAATTACTGTATATATGCTGTATATACCGGTCTATGTTAGCACTACAAAAAGATCTGTAGCAAGTTATTATGGGAGTAAAAAAAAATTACCATATTTTTGAATGGCTTCTTTGATGGGTGTGCTTGCTGCGCCGTTACAGAAAGTCGCTAAACTTGCGTCGTAACCACGGATACTGAGTTTATTGTTGTTGCCAATTTGGATCCCACTTGCATTCTGAATGAACAAAGATCCTGAAGAAAAACAAAAGCTTATTAAGTCAGTGAAAATAGCTTTAATAGAAATCTAATACAGTATATTGTACTTGTTTTCAGCATCTGATATTGTAATTTGTTTGTAGGTAAATAAACAATGTAGTTCTGAAATAGAAATGTGCTGAGCAAATTATAACAAAACACTTGTTTTTTCTTCCCTTTTTTATGAGATGAACTTAAAGATCTAAAACAGTTTCTACGACACAAAATAACCATTTCTCTCAAATCTGTCTAAATCTGTCATAGCAAGATATTCCATCCATCTACAGTGGTATCGGTTGATATCGGTTGGTATCAACAGATACTTGAAGTCACAGTATTGAAATCTGTGAAAACTGAAAAAGCTTGATCGGTGCATCTCTAATTGAGAGTCAATCTAAAAATCTATTTAGTACAATAAAGATACTTAAATGACACAATCGTGCTTTTATTCATGTCTATCTTTGGTCAAGTTTTTGTTTTACAAAGGGAAGACTAAAATATAAACTTTCAAATATTTTAAACTTTTTGCTTTTGTTTTTGGCTTCAAGTTTCAATAAAAGTCTTTGTAGTTTATTTAGTTGCAATCCATAGAAATAAGAAAAAAGCTCACATTATCTTATCTTTTTGTAATTTTATTTTTCTAAGAAACTGAACTTACATTGAAATTGTCACTCATATATTAAGACTGAAATCAAATTGTGACAAATCAGACTTGCCTGACCCCTAGTTGCAACTGTATAAAAATGCTAATGATAAAAAAACAATTGCATAAAAACCCAATCAAATCAAAGCAACTATTAAAGTTGGGGTAACTAACTTTTTAGTTATAAATTAGTCACATAAAAATTATATGTTAAATGCAGCTCTTTCTGACAAC
Organism: Mugilogobius chulae; assembly: GCA_038363315.1. Lineage (NCBI taxonomy): Eukaryota > Metazoa > Chordata > Actinopteri > Gobiiformes > Gobiidae > Mugilogobius > Mugilogobius chulae. The sequence continues at coordinate 38,719,405 of CM076395.1, read as the reverse complement.
TTTAGACCATTGAATAATAAAGAATTTTAGTTTTCAACTGAAGCACATGCAGCGCTCTGATTGGCTGTGCTTGGGTGACCTCTCCAGTTTCACTTTTTTAAGCCATAATATCAACCAAAAATGAATTAATATCGATATTAACAATGTGTTGAAGGATTTATGTGAGGAAGTTGTCAGATTTAAAACCTAAACATGCCATTTCACAATCGCATACCTGGATCCTGAACTGAGCACCCTTTGAAGATGGCAGAAGCCTCCCGGAGGTCAAATCCGGGGCTGTGCTATCCGAAACTGGGAAAAGCGGCCACGACTGTTGCCGGTCGATGTGTGCATGCTGTGGATTGAGCGCAGAGAGAGAGGGAGAGCTGGAGGACAGTAGAGACGGATGGAGAGGTGCGGACATCATGGACTCATAGCCACCGTAGGGCCGATAACATGTCTCTTCTTGACTGGTCGTCTCTTTGGTCCAAGACTGCACGGACGATACAGCTGAGGGCTTGTCCTGTTCCGGTTGTCTTATGTTGAAGTCTGAGTTTAAAGGGCGAGATTGCATGTAAGGAATGGCGTTGCTCTGGTAACCGTTGGCAAAATCAGACTGGCTCTCGCTGTTGTAGCTTCCGTGTTTGTGATACTGAAGCTCCCGGTCCAGCTTCTCTTCTAAATGTGAAGGGCTGTCTGGAGCCTGGGCGTCACATTCAATTTGTTCTAACATGGAATCAACCTGGATTTCATGAAGATCTTCAATGCTGGCTTCAACCGGGACGGATACGCTACGGTCGGAGCTCAGTAAAGGTGCTGGAGAATCTGGGAAAAGTGGGGGAAAAGTACATAATTACAATTTTAGCATTGGCTTAAGTGTAAGAGAGAGAAAAAAATTGAGCTAAAATAGTAAAACCTTTCATTCAGAAATACCATGGTTAAAAAATCTGACCATTTTAATGAAAGGCATATTTTTTACAGTTTTATATTTTTTATTGTAAACAAATTAACAACAGCTATAGTAAGCATATATGCCCTATGCATATTCCTTTTTCATAGGTATTTTATTGTATTTTTACATCCCAGATGTTGTGAGTTATCCATGTCTCTATGACAGACATTATATACAGTAGTATGCCCACAGGATTATCATTAAAGTCTTTGCATATCTTTAACGCAATGAATGGTAGAAATATGTATATGGTTTAATAATGAGTAAAAATAAGTAGATTTAGTACACCATTACTGACTTGTCAACAAAACAAAGCAGTCGCTTACTCATGATCCCACTGAATGTCATGCCATGTCATGTTGTAAGAAATTACAGTGACTAGTAACATAAAGTAAAGTTTTCACATGTAACTTTTGTAAGAACATGCATAGAAATACTGTATACTTTGACCACCCAGGATCATAGAACTGACCCTTATACAAGACATCCTCACCTGTTAAATAGCATCCATGTGAAACGGTGAGCGATTTCATCTTTTCTATTAGCTCCTCTGGACCTTCATATTGTTTCTAAATGGAAGCAAAAACAAATGAATGATAATGTGTCATACTTTAATTCATATTAGAAAACGAACATACTTTGACTTCGACTACATCATTCTCCACATGTTGTTCAAAATATTGTTGGTAGAGGGGAACGAAGATGTCATAGGCCTCTGCAAAAAAAAGGAAAAAGTTCATGTAAATCAGAAGATATACAAAAAAATGGTGGTTTGATAATAATTCCTTTGTAGCTTTAGAGAAACACATAAAGAGCTTATTTCTAATGAACAAAAAGTTTAAGAATAATTCGGGATTACCATGGATCTATTATATTATCGGGGATTACTAACTACGTAATAAAGAAATTTGGATTAAAAGTCTACTCAAATGGTTTACTACTCTTCGTAAACATTTGTCCATTACTTCATGATCTCATAAGGCAAATTAAAGTGTAGTTATATAATATTCCCATCATACTGCCAAATCAAACACTGTCCAAAATTGTTACTTGCCTCTGAACGTTGGCCGCTGTTGTGGTTCAGGGTCCCAACATCTCTTCATAAGGTCAATGATCTCCACAGGTGTGTCCACTGGAATGAGGTGCTCTGCGGGCGGTTACCATTACGAACACACTGACTAATATGGTCTTCACTTCTGGCGTCTAGAAATGATTAAAAAAAGACATTTTTATTTTATTGGATGGTGTTTGCTTTTTGTTTTTCAATGAGACACAAAATGCTTTTTAAATTTCATTTTTCGTAAATGGCAAATTTGATCTAAAACACCTTAGCATTAGAGATGGGACAATAATTTATCCCTTGTGTCTTGTTAAGTTATTAATCTCATGTTAGTGCCCTTTTATTTCACTTTTTTTTTGACGGCTGCTAAATCTGTTAATCCGCTAATCCGCTTCTGTTCTAACTAAAAATACAGAATTTGAAAAAAATAATAATAATAATAATAAATTTGCGAGATGTTAATGAGACTTAATTCTCAGAGGTGGTGAAAATGTGAATCTAAACTGGCGTTGTTTGGAGCTTTTCTTGAACATGTTAAAAATCAATTCCAACTTTGAGGAAATGTAGTTTTTGTGTAGAAGCTGTTTGTAGTTTTTTCACTCTCTTGGTCTGTTGGAGACATTTTTGACCCATTGATTTCCATTATAAACATTTTATTATGTATTATTTATTATGTATTATTTTATTTATATATTATTTTTATTATTATTTTATATATTATGTTATTGCTCTGAAAAGACTGATTTCCCAAACATTTTTGTTTGTTCCTTTTCAGTAGAGCTGAAATGTGTTATTTTTAGAGTTGACGATGAATTGTCTGTATTTCCCTTTGAAACAGGCCTGTGAATATTGAGCCACAGTTTCTTTCCCCATGCATTTTTAAGGAACTGTAATAAAAGCAAGTTAGCATAAGTACATTAGAGGTTTTTGAATGAATGAATGAATGTTTTTATTTGAGCTGGTACATCATATAGTCAGACAAGCAAAAGACATTTACATCCAAGTTGCATAAAGCTCAAAAGGAGGTTTATAGGACTATTTTAAACTAAACAATAAAGAATTACTCAACCATGCATGAAACCATCTAAATACTACATTGAATACACTAGTGAGAAGTAAATATGATTTTAACATGATTAATAACACAAGAAGAAATTTTGAATAATCTAGGTAACGATGGTGGTCTTTGTTAGTTGTTTCAAAGTACCGCTACAACACTACCAAAAAGAGCTTCTTATAGGTTCTATATTAAAATTTGTTGGATTATAATGTATTCTTGTTGCTTCATCAAAAATCTTCTGGAGAATCAGTCCAAATTATTAGAATGTCAACATCTCCAAAGCAGCAAATTCAGTACACTTTATGATCATTTTTTTAAATAAGTATTTTAATGTTAACAGCTTGTTTTAGCAACTACCGTTTTGCGCGAAAATTAACTTTACCTTACTTGAGATTGTTATAGCATTTGTATATTTTCCCAAATCACAGCGTTTGTTTAGCTTTACTAACTTGCATAAGGTTCTTGACCCGTAAGTATGACCCAGACCACAATGGCAAAGCTGTAGACGTCTGACTTCTCGGTGGAGACGGTGTGGATGCTCTCCAGGTGCTCCGGGGCCATGTAGCTGAGAGTGCCCGCCCCTCGAGCACCACATGAGCGCCCCATCTGGCTCTTCCTGCGAGACTCTTCCTTTGTCAGTTTGCTCCACGTCTGACACGTGGCCAGGCCCAAATCTGCAATCTGAAGCCAAACATTAAGGTAAGGTATAGTAGGGAAATGTTGTCTTCTGCATCTGCCCCAAGCTTCAACACTTCAGCAGACATTTGGAAAGCTTTGTCAGGTAAATGAGCACTCAGCTTATTACCAGCCAGGTCTCCGGAGAAAACGTAGATATACAACAAAATGTCAAAAACGTACAATAAGCAGGTTTTTACGCCTTTTTTTTTACGTCAATATATTACGAAAAGCCAAAATGTAAACAATTACGAATTTGGGTTGAAGCCACGTGGTGACATTTTCTTTGGATTTAACTGGTAAATCTTAACCTACCCCAAACCCCAGTCCTAAACTTACCCATTTTAGTAACTTGAAGCCTAAACTATAAACTATGTTTTCCTCAGATACTTATTGCTTATCATTGCTTATTACAACTGTCGTATTACAAGAAAATAGAAATTAATCTTTTCAAATTTTCATGCTAGGCTTGAGCTTATGTAACTGGAGAATTTTTACTTATGGTGCATGCTTTGGATTGGGAGGAAAGTAGAGTATCTGGAGGAAACCCACCCAGACACAAGAAACAACATGCAATTTCTCTGCTTATCTAGACTTCTTTACAACAAGGCAAGTGGTCTTCAGTATAGACAATTTGAGAATTATCTGAAAACACGGTTAATGTCATTTTATCAATGACATTCTGATGGGTTCACTGAGGAAAAAACTTAATTTTAAATAACAAAAAATAATTATTATTTAGTTTCAGAAATGTGTTTTAATATTTGTATAAATGTTTTGAGCAATGCGTTTAAAACACGAAAAACACCAGAGAAAATAAAATTTTTATTTTGTGACATACCTTGATGTGAAAGTCTTTGTCAACCAAAATATTCTCTGGCTTGATGTCCTTATGCAGTATGTTCCTGTCAGTCAGATACACCATTCCTTCCAGGATTTCCAGGATGATTCTGCCCTTTAGGGACATTGGTACAGAAACCTGGGACAAAAAACAAATTCATTAAACCAACTCTATGAGAAGACTTTTATTATATAAAATGTAATGTGTAGTGGATGCCGCGTTCAGACTAGACAGCGTTTTTGTGTCAGAAATCGCTTCTACACGCAGATTCAAATAGGAAACTCTAGTCTCTCTGTGCACACGTGTCGATCCCTGTTTGTACTAGGGTTGTCAAAAAAATCGATTCCCCAATAATAATTGATACTAAAACGGGTATCGATACTCGATACTTGTTTGAACAAGATATTTAAGCCCCACCCCGTCCCCTTCTCGCGCTAAGCCCCGCCCCCTTCTCTCATTGGAGGTGGAAATTATGACACTATCAAATACTGTATACATAGCCTATATACCACATAAACAGCAAATGTGTCTGATAATAGAACAAACCCCAGTCTTAATGTAAAGTTACATGAATCAAGTTAATAATAAACAAATAATACATTTAAATACTATTATTTTGATAATATCAAAAAGTAAAATATAAATAAAATAATACTATCAAAAGAAAAAAAAAATTAAGTTGGCACTGTAGTATCGAAATCGGTATCGAGTTTTTTTTTCAAGTATCAAATCGAGTTTGAAATTTTAGTATCGTGACAACACTAGTTTGTACTCAAAGCATCAAATTGGCTCACTTTAACAGACTAAAGAGTAAAAATAAATACACAAACAATTATGCTAAAATGCAGAACTAAGCAGCAGTAGTGCTCCTCCTAGAGTGTTCTTGTGCAAATACCAGTAGCAAACCTAAAACAATTTCAAATGTATTCATTTTTTCAAGGCAGTAAAAGTATATTAAAAACATCCAATGTAAAAAAAAAAAGGCAACGTTTCTCAGGAGAGATGTCCACAGAAATTGAAAGTGTAGGTTTTCCACCAGAAAGCAGCAGAGAGAGTGGACGTAATTTCAATTGTCCAGAAAATATGTATGTGACCATAAACAAAGGCAAAACGTGGCTTTCATCTGCATTAAAATATAAAAATCAGCAAACATCTGTTACTGGCAACAGCAGGGGGCCAAATATCGATATTGGCTCAAAACAAGTTCATATCAGCAAAAACTCAAGACCCAGGTTCACATTCACTGGTCTGAACGTAAAGCCTGTCTTTCTCTGATGATCAAAAGTGTTGTTGCTTGAGAAAATGTATTCAAATGTTCAACCAGAGTGCGTGTGACTATTGTGATTGTATCCTAATGAGTTACTTTGCATACTTGAGAAGTGTGCTTTTCATTGCATTGTGTGTCATTTACCGCCTCTAACATGACCAGCAGATTTCCTCGGGGGATGAGTTCCATGACTAAAGAACAGTCTCGGTCTTCCATGATGACTCCCAGAAGCTTGACCACTCTCTCATGGTTCAGACTCGCCATGATGTTCCCCTCTTCCAGCAGTGATCGCTTTCTGTCTCTGTTTAAAAAAAACAAACAAAAAAGCAACAATGAATAAGGGGGTTTTCGCATTGGCATTCCACTTGTAACTAATTTGTAGAGCATCAAAATTGTCTGCATTTTGACTCAATCAATGGAGCAGAACAGAAGTCATTACCATTATAATAAAAATGATAAAAATAGTGGAAGGCACTACTATAATGCACTTATATTTCAAAATTATTCAGTCTTTACATTTTGGACTAAGTGGGACACCTCTTGTGTCTCTCTCATGCATGTCAGTTTGTGGATTGTTTTATGTGCATTTTTATTTAAAAAATAGGTCACAGGAGACTCAAGCAACAGCTTCTACATTTGCTCATTTGATACAGATGTAAGGAAAGATATCTTCTGTGGCCATGCTTGTGTTGTGTAAGCTACAGTCCACACACATTTCGTAACATAAATATAATAGGTTGGATTCATTGATAATACAGGAAAACACTTGACCTTTGACTGTATTCAGAGCATGTTCTTGCAAGAATGATGTGTTAACTGCAGAGGCACAAAAGGTGGTTGATCTTTTGCTGTTTCTGAACCACACCTAGAGCTTGCTTATAACTGTAGATAATCTCTATAATAGAAATGTGTACTCTCAACAAAAATAACTCATATATCACAAACCTTACCAAAAATGTCTTTGCATAAGCTTTATCCCATTATTTGTGGATGTTTACTGAGAAACAGGTATAGAAATAGAAATAGTTAGCATCTTTAGGAGCAGGGGTGGGTAAAGACTGCAAAAAGTGGCCTCAAGTAAGAATAAGGTAAACTAGATAGTTGGGTCCAACGTGAGCTGGTTGCCATAATGAGTTTTTTTTTTCTACAACTGACTTAAAATGTTATATATTATTATTAATAAAAATAGTATTTTTTTTTTATCTAAACCTTTACACAAACCCATTTCCTAAACGTATCCATTATTCTGAATTGAAACAAGACCTCAAAAAGACTGCAACATGTTTTTTTTTCATCCCTAACCCTAACCCCTTTTTTATATACAGTAAGTTTATCAAAATGGAAGGACAGAAATACAGTAAAAGCACTGTTGCTCAAGCTAAATATTACCAAATGCGTGATTATAAATGATGGTAAATATGTTGTATCCACTTTTGATATCCAAACGTTTGTCTAAACGTCAGAGGGGGGAGTTTTACGGAGGCCCGTGAAGTAACCCAATGTGCGCATGATTCAAGTTACATGATTCTGCGCGAAGGGGAAAACCCAAACTCTACACACGCTAAAAGCGACACAAAGCACTTACTCGCTGCGCAAAGGTCCAGTGTACATAGTCTTCAGCACCACTTGTCCCAGCGTGACGTGATAACACAGGTACACCTCTCCGAACCCCCCGTAGTCCAGTGGCTCCCGGACAATGAGATCTGTGGACCGCATATGGAGCGAGGTCTGGGGCGGAGGCGCAGCGGCCATCCCCAACCGAAGCTGTAAAGTCATCAAACGGCAAAAATAAGTTGATAAAGTTGCAATGTGGACTCTAAAGTATACAAAGAGTTGCTATGCGGGTAACTACATCTACTCAGTAAATGACACGTCTAGTTTGTACACAGAGGAAACGTGTCCAAGATATAAGAACAGCGAAAAAGTATGCAAGCACACAAGTTTAGACAGCAACGTAAAGAAAAAACTCGACTAGTTTTACCTTTTCTCCACAGCGAGGATTAAAAGTAAAGTCACAGTATTGGTAATAAGCGGGTAATAAGCTGGTGACACAGAAATCTTTGTCCACTGTGCAAGAAATCCAATGTGATTTGCAGTTCCGGGATTTCCTCGACGTCTTGCCTCAAAAGCGAAACCGGATTTTGAAGGACTACAAACAGGCAACCAAATCGGTAACAGATATTAGTTTGTCAGGTATGCCTTAAAAAAAAAAAAAAAAAAAAAAAACTTTATGCAAGTTGTAACTTTTATAGTGGATGCTATTTATCTTTACTTCAAAATATTTTGCATAATCTTTGCACATCTTTCTACTACTCAGCTTTAAAAAAATGAGTAAGTACTTTCTGTTTGCAAGTATTGGATTTGAGCAAACAAAAACATAAGTGTATAAAGTCTAGAAACATTGAGACAATGATTGACTAAATCTGTGCAAAATACGTACTCTTTTTTTTTTTTGTAAATTAGTAAACTTTCTTCTAAAAAGTTTACAATAGCACTTTGTAAAAAAAAAAAAAAAAGAGGCCACTAAATATTTTCTGAATTGAAGAATTTTGGTTCTGGTCAGGATCCGAATGCTCCGCTCTGATTGGCTGTGCTTGGGTGGTCCACTTCAGTTTCACTTTGCTATTTGTAAAAAGTGTTTATTAAGCTATAATTGCAACAAAATTGAACACATGTTCATATTAACCAGTTGTCAAAGGATTTATGAGAGGAAGTTGTCAAATTTAAACCTAAATCGTGTTTGCAATGTAAAAAACAACCCCACCTTTAAGTAAGATGCTCTTTCCATCACTGGAGTTAAACAAACTGCTCTAAAGTACATCTGAATGTTTAGAAATTGTGAAACAGCGTGACTGTATGGAAATACTGCCGCCTAGTGTTGAAAACTGTGAATTATTTACTTGAATTGCCTTTACTGTACAGAAAACCAAAGAAATAATCACTTTCATCACAACTATTACAGGATTGTTTCATTGATAAAACACATTTATGTGAAACCAGAGCGGGAAAGTACCTGACACGAAGTCTTACTCAGTGTGGGCAGCCGATCACATGCAGACCTAGTTTGTAGACTGTAAAAGTGACATCTTCATACTCATTCTTCTAGCCACATCAAAGTGCACCGTCATATATACACGGCTTGTATTGTTACAGTTCTCTCTTTTTTATTCTGGTAAATGACCCCACAATGTTTTGGTCCTGGGGGTTTAATGAGAAGAAGCTGTTGACACTCAGACTGACAGCCTGCAGTAAAAGATATAGCTGCCAGTTTAGTTTAAGTGGGTCAGAATTACAGCAAATGTTTGTGCGCTGTAGACATGAGGGTAAAGGAAGTGGTAGTCATTTGTAAGACACTGAGCCAAACCAAGCATGCAAAGTTTTGAATTTGGTGTAATTAAGGCTGTATAACTAATATGTAAACCTTCTCCTCCTCCTAATATTAAAGAAATTATTTTTAACTTAATTTTTTATACAAGGGAATATGCATTAACTTAGAAGTCTTGTAATTAAAAAAATCCCAAATAGATACGAAATGCATAATAACAATAAAAATATTAAAACATGTACCCAAATACATATATGGGAAGTGTATTCTGTAATTAAATACATTTCAAAAGGAAAATGTTTATTTTGTATGGTTATTTTAGAAGGTTTGGTTTGTGGATACTTTCTCATTATGTTTAAACATATGTTAAAAATATATATGTTTTTGTATATTGTATATTTCTAGTCATGTGTTGTATTTTGGCCATACCAGCTTGTTAAAGCAGTCCCATCAGATTTCAGAAGCTAAAGAGGTTGGGCCTGGGCAGTACTTGGATGGGAGACCGCTGGAACCCTAGGTGTTACAGTGGGACAATCAGAGGAGAAAAAATACAAATACTGCAGAAGTCATTCTAGGGGGTCACATAAAATCATCTCGGGGCCCCAGTTTGACAGCCCCGCTTTAAATCTTAAGTCTATTTTTAAAAGTGCACTGTGTAACTTTCTGAAGGAAACATCAACTACATAGCCTAAATCAAGTGAAATAGAAAGTTAAATGATAATTGCATGCTATGCCAATGTGAAAAACATAGCTAAACGAACATCATTTGCTTGGGAACAAACAGGAGAAGGCCCCCCTACAGGCAAAACATGGTCCATTTTGTGGCCATGTAAACCCGTTCAAAGTAAAATTACAGATTGCCTGATTGTTATATGTTTAGTGCATGAAAAACTGTTAAATGGCAATTTTAGTCTATTGTGTCAACAACTTACACAGTGTGTGCATTTACAGCTATTAGCTTGCATTCTATTCTCAAACTATGCAACACTGTAATTTCCTGAATCCAAAAAAATTCTTACCTTAGGCTATTTTTTCTTACTTTATCTTTTAATTTCTGTAGATGTTACTTGTAACATGACTATGCTGCTTTGAGAGAAGAAAAACCAGATAGGCTATACAATTCCAATAATGTAACCAAAATAAAACAAGTGATAGCAGAGTGTACATAGTGGCTAGTTATAGCTAGTTATTGGCTGACAAATGTAGCATAACAATGACATCATCTTTGGAATGTGCGTTGGTCTAAAATAGAGCACAACTCTTCCTTAAGCCTGCGTAAATCCACAGTGGCTTAAAGTTTATTTAAGGATAACCACATGCTGCCATCAACCAAGGCGCTGAGTATTCATATTCATCATCACAACTAAATATATCTGCTAGGCTAGCTGTGATATACCTGTAGGCCTTCTCCTCCCGCTAACTACATTTCCCAGCATGCAGCAGTGTTTGTTTAGCCAACGAACAGGGGGCTGCTGTTTTGAGCGCTCTCCAGTGCCACAGAAGAGCGCTGGGATTCTTGAAACTTGGAATATTCACTTCATACATTGTAGCAAACATTTATCGAACTGAATCAGGAATTTTAGGACAATTGGAATACAGTATTGCAATGGGGAATGGGATCAACAAGGTAAGGATTGGTTTGTTTATTTGTGGAGGGGAGTTTGCTCACGACTTGTAGAGCACTTACTGTCATTTTCAGAGATTTTTCAGTAAAGCTTGACACTAAATGTAGCCAAACTGGAATTTCCTTGCAACATATCTAAATGAAAGATATTTAACCTTATATTATAGAAAGTGCATGTTAAAAATTATTTCTAATAGCCTAACTTATTCTTTCTAGGTCCTCCCTGACTTGTACTTGGGAAATTTCCGAGGTTTGTTGGCTTAAAAATTTGCCAGTTGAACATTTTAACATAGATCCTAAATTAATAATAACTTAAAATCCCAAATTGAAGGAAACTGGAGGCAAAAGTGAAGTGGAACACACAATTTTAATGGAGAATCTGGAATTGAGACCTCACAAAGTAAAGAGACGTGAGTGATCAAAATAATTTGTTATTTTTTCTCATAAAATGTTTTACTTTTTGTGATGCTACAATGTTATTGCAATAAAATAGCATTTCCACTTAATATATTTCTATATTATGTTATAGGAAAGTCAACATGTCCATCTTTGTTTTTGTTATAAAGCCTTCAAACCATATTTGTACCTTATCAAAATATGTTTTGGTCTGCTTCATTTTGCATCGAGTTGTCTTCATTCAGCTATTTTAGTATTCTTTTAAAAGTTTGTTGTTATGTCTTCTTATGTTTCTGACAGATGCAAAAGACAGAGAACAATTAGCTCGAAACAACGTTACACACATTCTGTCTATTTATGACAATGCAGCTCCTGTACTCCAGGTAAGGTTATAGTAACTTGGCACAATCTAGTAAAAACTTAATTACTATCACTGAATTTAAGACTGAAAATCACACACAATGTGTGCAATCTTGAATGCACACATTTTTATACCAGTCTGTCAGGTAAATCAGGGAGAACTACTATTCCTGTCTGTGGTCTTAGCAAAAGCATAGTGGCTGTTGAATGAGTGAAAACAGAAACGGGGCTCACGGGACACTTATCATGAGAAATGCCAGTCAACAGCAGCAGGCGATGAGCTGAGATGTCGGCTTGTGTCGAATAAGAGGCTGCTGTGGGCTGTCAGAGTGGGCGAAGTTTCTGGCTTTGCTCAGCTTCTTTTACTGGAAGAACACACTTATTGATTTTGAAGCCAAGATTTAGCATTTTGCATACAAACTTATGATTGTTTTTTAATCTGAGTATGTGGAATGTGCATGACTCAAGGTAATCAAGCATTTTGTATACATTAGAAGCTGTTCTAAAAATTAGTGCTACAATGAATAACAGTCAAAAATATATACAAAATCAAAATGTGCTATATAAATAAAGTAATTCATTCATTAGGAATCTTGCTGAGGTTGTATTGAAATTGTATTGTATTGATTGACATTAGAAAACTGCAACAATGCTAGTGTATTTTTGTTGCCCATCTTTACTCTGTTCTCGTCCTTAGGAGATGACCTACCTTTGCATTTCAGCAGCCGACCTTCCCACACAGAACCTGTAAGTATTACATACTGCACTCACAGACATAGGAGGACATAAAGGCAGAAGATCAGAGACACAGAGGAGAGCTATATTAATCTACATTATATTTGGAATTCTACATTCTACAGTAAATGATAATATATTTTAATAATGACCATCATCAACTTGAATATGATGGAACTTAGAAGTGATATCAGCACCACAGTTTGATAACCACAGAATAAGATTATCCTTATCCAAGATTCATGGGTTTCATAATGTTAAGCGTATAAGTCAGTTACCTCAATGATTACTTTTAATTAAAAATCTGGGTGAAAAAGTCCTAAAACATGTTGCATGTAACAGGTAGCTGAAACCACTGGACACTGGACATAAGCATCCTTCGTCTGTTACATGCTAGTGATCCTGAGAGCAGGTCAATACGTTTATTTTATGACTTTAATAAGGGGTGTTTTCAGCATTCATATGCATGTGAAGTAGGGCTGGGTGATATTGACAAAAAGTAGTTTTATTTTAAACATAGCTAAACTAACATCGATATGAAAATGTTCAAACACATCTTCAAATGTATTAGCTGAAGTTTACTGATCATAAAAATTAGGCTGTAGACATTTTTTGCCATCAATCAATTAGTCAACTAAAAGGTCCCCCTTTCTCAAAACTAGTGAGTAGTCTCAATGTTCTGACCAAAATCTGACCCAAATTGCCTTCACACATCTACAAACTCAGAGATTTTGATGCTAAATTACTGTTCATAAAGAAAAAATGCATCTAAATGGAGGGTTAGGATTTTCATTCGCGGCACGGTGGCTGAGTGGATAGCGCTCTTGCCTCACAGCAAGAAGGTTGCGGGTTCGATTCCTTTCTGTGTGGTTTGCATGTTTGCATGTTTCTCCCCGTGTCTGGGTGGGTTTCCTCCGGGCACTCCGGTTTCCCCCACCAAACAATAACATGCATGTTAGGGTAATAACCTCCAGCTACGGTAGTCCTGACCATCGCTGCACTGTGGCGATCACTGCTCCTGAGGAGAAGCCCAGAGGCATGGAAGGATGGGGACAAATTTCCCTACGGGGACAATAAAGTATACCTTAACCTTAACCTTAAAAAGATTGAATACATTTGCCATGTGCTTTCTAACTAATAAAAAAATTGGCAACTAACAATTAATAAGTGGTCAATTAACTAAAAATATCACTACACTTTTTTGAACTGGTACATGACTTTAACTTTTTCATTTGTATCTTTAAACAACTATATTTGAAGCATTTTTTTTTTTACTATAAACGATATACTCACTATTCAGTTTTTGCATATCTTCAAGACAACTAACACAATATTATCTAAAAAAATCAATATACTGCCCAGCTTTAATGTGAAGGATGTGTTCAATTTGACAAAAGCCTGGTTAGCATCTGTTAGCCCAGTGATTGGGTTTGTAACAACAGGCAGAGTTGGAGCATTATGAATGCCTATGCTATGTGAATGTATGTATGTGTATGCATTGCATTTGTTTTTAAAACGTAGACAGTTTTAATAATATCAATAATTATTTTTTATGTAGTGCCATTTTAACGTAGTAGCAAAGAGACTAAAAAGTAATAATAAAATGTTGGCTAATAGTAATTCTTTTTTTATGTGAGTTTTTTTTTTGTGTGCAAACTTAATTATATTATTTTGTTCAGTCTATTTGAGAGCAATTGCACTGGAATAATATAATGTTGGCCAACACATCTGAAATGAGTAGCTGGTCATATGTGCACATTCTAAGCATACCGCAGTGGTGACACAGTAGTCTAGATGTGTACTCTAAACCACCAGCAGACACTGCAGCATAGTAAAGGCCTTTAGCACAAAGGAAGTGTCTGAGTGTGTATCTGCTGCTGTAGCAATGGTTGGTGCTGTGCTTCTATTTTTATATGGCCCCACATACTCACACATTAGGCTCTGCGTGCTCTGACACACACATACACACACACGTACCCTGTTGTCCTTAGCCGCACAGTTGTTTTCTTCATCTCAGAACTTTGCTGGGAACCAACTGTGTGAAATTTGAGCTTGTATTTTTCAGTAGAAGGAAATCAGTGAAATGCATAAGGACAACAACATTTTCTCTGATGTGTCGTTTTTCTATATTATATTCACTCAGAATATACTTCTTTTGTATTTATTTTTTATTAATTTGTTTATTGTCATGTATAAGTAAAATTGAATTAGAGAAACATTTGTTGATTCTGAATAAACCAGATAGTTACTCAAAATGCATTATCAATTTATTTTTGTATGTATCCTTACAAGTCATCATCAGACCTGAGTCCCTGCAGTCAGTTTTTAGAATTGACTCTCCTTAGAGCAGAAGCTGTGATGCCATGTGACTTGTTATGAATTGTCCACTAGAGGCAGCAAATCCTCAGTTTTAGAACGTCTTCGACCACAAATCTGCAAATTAAATTAGTTTGATCAGTATCAAAATTTGTAGCAAAAATCTTATACTCATAGCATTGTATGCAAAAAGGATTTTGTCATGTCAATGTCTTAACCTGCAGATTAAGAACACATTTGTGCTCATTCTCAGTGTGAGGACACAGATGCCGCAGTCTGGCAGGGAAGTGCTAGTTTCTGACTGTCACAAGCAAACACCTTTGCCATTTAATAACATCGACATGACAAATGTAAATAGTTAAAGAAATCATTGATCTAAACATGTTTACCTCCCACCTTGGGACACATATATGAAGTTTTACATATCCTCTCTCTAAGACAATGTACAGGATGTGAAGTATAGATCAAATCAGATTCATTTGAATAGAACAAAAAAAGAACACAATGTGCACAGAACAGTCTCTTCAATATCAAGAAGACATTTGTTGTACTGTATACACATTTTAGCTCATATGCTAAGCTCATGTCATTCTGCCACATTTGATTTTAAACAGTTATTAAATGCTTCTCAGGGTTCAGCACTTCAAACAAAGCATCATCTTCATACACGAGTGTCGTCTTAAAGGAGAAGGCTGTCTAGTGCACTGGTAAGTCACTCACTTACCACAATATATTACTTTCACATTTGTGAAAAGCTGTGTATAAGACCAAAAGAAGCCAGCCATGCTGTCTTCTGCACAGATGAGAGGTAATGATAAAGAAGGGGATATTGGAGCACTCAAAGAGGACAGTGACAATGGTGACCACATTTGTTTGTGCAGTGGCCATATCAGCTCTGGGGAAGGTTATATTTAGCTTCACTGTGGCTTCTCAGAAAATAAAGAGGAACAAAATGTTGCTAGTGTCTCTCTACAGATTCGTAGCTTTAATGCCAAACATTAACCATTAACTATGTAATGCTTTGCATGTG
This sequence comes from Mugilogobius chulae, assembly GCA_038363315.1. Classification (NCBI taxonomy): domain Eukaryota; kingdom Metazoa; phylum Chordata; class Actinopteri; order Gobiiformes; family Gobiidae; genus Mugilogobius; species Mugilogobius chulae. The sequence continues at coordinate 38,703,785 of CM076395.1, read as the reverse complement.
TGTGTGATGAGGGAAAGAACTGTGTCTCTACTCTATTTTTAAGACAGCAAGAAATTAAGAACATTTTTTGCAAAATTCTTTTTGAGAAGCTCTGAATAGATCTTAAAAGCATAGCTTAAAAATGACGTCTTCCAATGCACACTTTACACTTTTGGTAGATAATCAAACTTGCAAAAGGATTTACAGATTGAAACATCTCAGAAATACAAATAAATACATCAGTCAAAAATGGTAATTAAGAGTGAAATATATTTGAATTTAGAGCCTGATTTGAAAGTGTTGAAAAAGTTACTGGAAAAAAAATACTTCAGTAGAAAACTTGTTCTTTTCTGAAACGCTTTACCTTAAACAGTAGTAATATTAAACAGATCTTAAATAAATGACTTTGATTTAATAAACTATTGGCTTGGTGACTGTGCCCAGCTTGGCTGGAGTATCCCGTAGTGTGACTCTGGTGGTGGCATACCTCATGACGGTGACGGGTCTGGGCTGGCAGGACGCCCTCACCGCGATCAGAGTGGTCGGCCCAGCGCTGGCCCAAACATCGGGTTCCAACGGCAGCTTCAGGAGTTCCAGGATAAACAAGCAGAACAAGTAAAGACCGAAACATCATAATCAGTTAACATTACTCATTTAAAAAGTCAGTTTAGTTCACTGGCACCATAGATCGAGCACTGAGGTCATAAATTATCACCAGACTCGTTTTGAGAATTTTGGTGTCAAACCATGTTTATTACTACTGCATTCCTACATAATGTTTGGCAGAACTCTAGCTTTGTTTATCTCTTCCCTGTAATTCACAATATTGCCAATAGATGAAGTTCTTACTCAATTCATGATGTGGGAGAAGTATAACTATTATTAAGTAATGTGTGATTTTATTTATGTATATAAAAGTGTACATGCAATCAAAGTAATACAGTACTGTGTTTGCGGGAAATAACTCAACGCACTCTAAAGATATACTTTGCAAAAAATGGATCTAGTCTCCACTCCCGTCATCATCTCTCAAAATTAACTGTGATTTAGAGAAAAATCTGACTTCTTTCAACACACATTACATTTTTATTTTTATTTTATTTTTCAATTCTGCAGAAATTGGCATTGTTTTTTTTTTTTTTTAAATCTCCAGTGGTATTTTTTTCCTATTTAATTTTATCTTATAAATGTGCCTCCTTGATTGGCTAATTCGTCTGTCAGTCACGCCCACTGAAAATTGAGACATGAACATGATGGCAGATTATATAATTCTATTAAATATAGTATTGTTTAAGAGGATAAAAGGATACTACTACACAAAACAAAGGCATTCTCTCAATCGTATCTAATTTATTTCTTGAAAAGAGTCCATGAAAAAGCAGGGCCACAGTATGGTAACATTATATACAATTAAAATATATAAGTTTGATGGCAAAGTTAAATACATTCCAAGCAAAAATAGATCATTTATCTATTCTTCTTTGTACAAAATTACTGCAGATTCAGCTAACATGTTAATGATTTTTTCACACTTTGTTTAAGACAATTTTAATGTGCATCTGTTACAGTTCAGGGAATGGTTTCACACGGAGTACAAAGACAACCCATTCAACGACGAGGTGGACATAAGAAACTTACTGCTGAGAGTGCCCAAAGTGAACGGTGAGGTTGTCAGGCAGGAGAACGGATCTGAACAAATGTGACACGATTTTACACATCACAGAGTCGAAGAAAACAAGGAACTCTGGAGCCTGAACGTGGCACACTGACTGCACTCAAAAGAACTATTTATTTTGTGTAAACTGTAGCTTTTTGTTGTTGTAAAATACATTTGATAACTGAACCGTTTGAGCACAGTGTGTTGTGTGGGGGGCTTCTCCATGCTGAACGTGCACCTCTGTCTGCTGGTGCTGCTGTTTCCTGTTTGTCTTATGTGCTCGAGAGCTCATGCATGACGTCGTCTACATATTTCTGCATTGCCACCCATCTCTACTCATACTTAACGGTTATTTATTAAATCATTGGGCTTAGACATTTTGTATTCGTTGTATTTGTTGCAGCTGTAGGTGTGCATAAAATTTGCTGTAACTTTACAATGATGGCAGTAACAATTTTTAGATTGTGTGTTTTTTTAATCCCAATACTGCACCACGAACTAAAATGCCCACTTGATTAATGGCCAACGTTTTCTGAGCTATGGCACACTTTTTTGACTGAAATTTTTCACAGTACACCGCCTACTCAAAGAATGGTCAAATCAAATCAAATAATTTAATAATACACTTTAAGGGGTGCTATATAACTTTTTTGGTAGCTTGGAATGATCCTCTTACAAGAGAAGCAAAGCCAAGTGGTACAGGTCAGGTTGATGAGAAGAAATTAATATGCAACTTTTGAGAAATAAAATGATCTATAATTGATGAAATACATATTCAGTATGTTTATATTTTACTTTGGAACATGGTCAAAGTAGTGACACAATGTTTGTTGTAAAAGTTCAATGTATCTTTAAATTATTCATTAAATTTGCTTTCAATTGTAGTGAAAATGTTGTTCAAAACACTCCAACAATTCAATTAATTCTGTTTAATCTTATTTCATGGACTGAATTTTGAAACTAGTATATCGGCAGTAACTCAGGGCACACTAGTGTTCCCGGCACACTGGTTGAAAATCACTGAGCTAAGTGACTGCGCCCATCAAACACTGAAATAATGTCAACTAATTCACAACTGAATAATCACATTGTTATTTGGGCTCTAGACTTAAGCTTATCATGTGCTATGATTCAGATGCTTCAGAAATTACATCAAAATGACACATGGAAATGTAAAATTTGTGTTTTTGATGGAAAAACCTATTTTTCCTGTAACTGGGTCAAATGTAGTAAAATCTCATTCATAAGCCTTTAGCAACCAAACAGCTAACCACACATCCTCAGTATTGTAACGATGAGTAGGCCTACTGAAAATAGGTATTCAGAATACTCATTTAGAATAACTTTATTTAGCTATGCTATATATTTTTTTTTCATTTGGAGGTCTTCGAATTACAGTTAATAATTTTATTTCATTTAGGCATTTCCACACACAACTTTGAGTTTAAACTTTTTGGAACTAGTGAGAAACCTTTAACAAATTACTCTGACAGTGAGTGAATATTTCCTTCTCTAATTAATGATTAATGTTTTAAAAGTAAGCTGTTTGAATCATCATGAAAAGTATTCAAGGTATTAAGAATACAGTACTCCAATATGACACGGAATGCATTGCAAAATACATTTTAAAGCAGGTATTCAATATTCTGTAACAATACATTTGTTACAGTATTCTCATAGCTGCAAATACGCAAGAGTCTCATATTTAAAAACAACAAAGATTTTAGCCATGTCTTCATGTTGCCTCGTCAAAAATCTCCCGATTTTCATTTTTGTTTCAATCACAAATTCATTTTTGTTTCATTCACAAATGTTTTTATTTAATTAATCCTGATTTTAGACTTATTTTACATGTTAAATGATTCAAAAGACTAAGACAACCCAAATGCAGGATTTGTATGTTTTTAAATGTGTGAATGAAACAAAGCTCAACTCATATTTGACCCGAAAACAACGTGAAAAATGTATTCAAATTGTGTAAAACAAGCTCTTTTGGCTATATTATTCAAATCAGTCTTAATGAATGTAAATTATATTCATTGTGTCTTTTTTCTAGACTCAAAACTTGTACTACTCTGTAATCACTAACTTAATGTGCATAATTAACCACTTGGGGGCAGTGTACTCAATTAAGCTCAGTGTAAATCTTCATTTGGCACGTACGTCCTTTTCTACTCCACAACCTCAGCCGAAGCACGCAGACGCACAATCAGAGCGCGCGCTTAGTTTGTTGTCACACTTTGTTTATGCAGAAAAGAAGCGTCGGAATAACGGAGCGAGTGTCTGTTCTGTTCCATTGGGGTAGTCTCGTCTCCGGGGCAGAGGGATTCCCCACCACAGCGCGCAGTCGTGCGGCGTGGGCGCAAAGTTTCACAGAAATGAGCGTCTCAACTTCACGCGTCTCCTTTTTGAACTTCTCCATGACTCCTCCCCGTTACAATGAAGTGTTAACATTTAAGAAAAGCGCAGCACACGGACTACACAACAGTTAGAAAGTGAACGTCTTCTCAGGAATAACAGGTAAGCAATCACAATTATAACTTTTATCACTGAAATCAACACAATTTTAAATCTGTTTTGGAAGCACAATTTTAAATCATGTTGCCAGTTACAATTCACGTGTAAGTGATGGCTGGTTTTAAGGATCTTGCAGCAAATGCAGAAGTATTTTTTACAAAAATAATGTATATTCTAAATTAAAATAGAACATTGCACCACAGCCCAAGTATTAAAACCAATGTGTGTCATAATGCTTTTATAAATAGTCCTGCAGAAGTCACTTACTTACAGCACTTCCGAATAGAGTACAGACTTTTGAAAGCTGAAAAAGAACTACATACATTTCTACTAAATAATTAACATCTCATATGATTTTCAAGGGCAACATGGAGGACAACCTGTCAGTCAGCTGTGGTAATGGCAAACTCAGACAGTGGCTGATTGACCAAATAGACAGCGGGAGATATCCAGGCCTGGTTTGGGAAAACGATGAGAAAACCATATTCCGGATTCCATGGAAACACGCCGGGAAGCAGGATTACAACCGGGAAGAGGATGCTGCCCTGTTTAAGGTATAGCTTTTCTGTAAATGTGTTTATAACTGAATATTTGATGTAGATTTTAATATTGTTTTCAGGCATGGGCTGTGTTCAAAGGGAAATATAAGGAAGAAGTGGATAAGCCGGACCCTCCGACTTGGAAAACAAGGTTACGCTGTGCTCTTAATAAAAGCAACGACTTTGATGAGTTGGTGGAGAGGAGCCAGCTGGACATCTCTGAGCCCTATAAAGTCTACAGAATCATCCCTGAAGGAGCAAAGAAAGGTTTGTTTAAAATAAATGCATTTATTGTCTATGCAACAATGAAGAATAGATAGTAACAGTGGACTGAGATTTGGAGCAATTTTAAAAAGTTATATGTCCTGTATTTGACCCAAAGTGCTCTTAAAAAGACTACAATGCTTGAAGTTTACGCCGAAACATTATTAGGATACATTGCATTTACATTTAAAAGGCAGATAACATATTGATTCAGGCAAAAATCTCCAGCTAATCTCCAAAGTATTTAGTCAGCTATTACAAATGTTGGTCAAAGACACCATTGATTGGTTAATGACTATTCTAGCCGTATTAGACCTCAATTTTTGTTTTATTTGAGCAATTGACAACAATTATTAGTTCCTTTAAATAATTAGCACACAATAAATAAACCATTATTTTGTACACTTTATCTGACTTTATCTTGCGTTTACTGTATCTATTTCGCGACCTAAAAAGGCGCTCTTCTGCCTGCCTGTTGTGTCATGCATCACTGAAGCTGGTGTTGTTTATACCATAGGCATTTTTACACATATGCAACGCAGCGCTTGGTTGTGATGCGGCAGGAAGCACAAAGGAAGCCAGAACATGTAGAAAAAAAGACCTAATGCTTTTTATAGGGGGCTTCGGTTACTATGTGCAAGGTGCAGAGCAGGGCGAGTTGAATCGGTCTGTAAACTAACGCTAAAATATTGTTTTTTTCATTCAGTTCAGGAATTTTTTGTGATGACAGCATGTAATAAAGATGCACTATGCAACATTTCTGAGGTTTGCCATGGAGATGAAATTGCATTAGATTTTAGCTTTCTACAGAATGGCATTAAAAGCTTCTACATTCATTACATGAGTTTATATCTAAGAATCTCCATAAAACATGCATTTGTACATTGCCCAACAAGCTAATGTTATACTTAAATAAATACTTAATTACAGTCCAGGCTAGAACTAACATATTATAGGAGAAAAACAATTAGAACATTGTCACACAATGTTACATAAAACGCCTTTAAGTGCATAATATTTTTGCAAATCTTTGTTTTTGTTTTCACTTTATAGGAATGAAAATGAGCAGTCTGGAGGAGAGTTCTCATCTTGGCTATTATCCTTCATATTCATCATTGCCAAACCAGGTTGGTCAAAATGTAACTCTAATAACGTATTATGCATAGCATTATGTGATCTTCCAATGTTAGACGTGTGTTTAAAATTTTAAATGTAATTATATATATATATATATATAATACAGTATGTATACAGTATATATTTTTAATGGCTTAGATGACTTTGTGGCACTAAATAAATAAAAATGCATGATGTTTTTTAAGTGAGCTGTATGGCCCTAAAATGAACTAATATATGGTCAAGAGGAGGGCCCTCTTGTTTGTTTTTATAGAAAAGTTGCTCATTTAGACATATTTTTGACACCATGGCAAAAAACATATCTGCCCTCAAAACAAATGTTCTGAAGAATGATTTTATCTTTTGGCTTCTATTGAATTGTGAAGATAACTTTTCACCTCCTGAAAGTTACACAGTGCACTTTTAAGCAACGAAAATCAAAAGAAAAACCGACAAAATCCTACCATAAAAGTGTAGGAATTTTTTTTTTCTTCAGTAATTCTTCTAAAAACGCACAGATTTATGCAGATTCTATGAGTTTTTAATGTACTTTAACATTTCTGTCTGTGCCCCAACATGAAAATGTTTAAGTTTGTGTTATAATTGTTTAGGTTCCCAGTTACATGGAGAGAAGAGACTGGAGAGAGTTTACCTCTGCAGAGCAGTCTTCTCTACCTGCTCCTCCTCATCACCATGAGCTGCAGTACCACTACCCATCAGCCCTGAGCCGGCCCTGGTCCACAGCACACCCAGAGAATGGTAAAGCTACAGGAAGAATGGATTGCAAACAGGTTACTAATATGGGGTTGTTAGTGATAATGACCTACTGGATCCAGTGACCAGTGCAAGCAATAAGTAGTTAAATTAATGTTGTTTAAATATAGTTTTTGTTGAAAAAAGTTAATTGATTTACCAGAAATACGCAGATTGAAATTGTGTGAAACAATCAGTGGGAAAGACTAGCTCTTGCCCATCAACTAACCTATTCAATTCAGGCCAATAATAGAATTGTTAATAAATCACATCTTTGTGGTCATGTTCAAGCCAAATCTTAAGTTCGTTTTGGGTTTCAAATCCTTTCAGTGGGTTGCTTTCACATTCTAAAAACGATGATGGCATAAGCTAAGTTTTCATATTAATAACATTTTACTTGGTCATTAAATATCTAAAATGTCATTTTGACTTTTTCATTCTGGTGATATCTATTGGCGACTTGATCCATACATTTTTGTATTACATCAAAATCTACATTTAAACAATATTCATTTTGGCTGCCCACTGTTTCTACTATAATATTGACCATTAATATTGACCTGTAGAATGTTGTGATAAATACAGTCACACCTCTGAAAAAAGGTACCTCCCACTGTTATTATTCAGTGTGCATTTGCTTGTATCTCCTTTTATGCAATGTTCAGACAAAGACCAGCTTTTGTGTCGACAAAAATGTTCCTGTGGCTTATTTTAACCTTTCAGACTTAGCTGAACATTTATATGTGAAATGTTTGCATAGATACATTTCTCTTAGCTCAAACTACAGCTAATTTAGCCAATGTACATTTTGCACTTGTGTTTTATAGATTATTTTCAATAACATCAGTTCACACATCTTTTCTCCACAGGCTTCCAGCTCTCCTTCCACACGTACTTATCAGAATCCCAAGCACCTATCTATGCAATGGACCCTACAGCCACCACTGGTAATACTATGTCACACAAATGCACACGTTTAGAGCATATTAGAGGTAAAGGGCACAAGAAGCTGGCTGTTTACAAGAATACAAGTAATCCTAATGTATTCTCAAACTCAATAAATAAAGACGTTCATTCACTACCTTCAGTAAATAAAAACACAGCAGCAGAAACCACAAAACAACCACAATGAATGCACCCCAGTATGCACTGACATTGCATATACTAAACTACTAACAACAAAGTCTATACCTGCTATCACTAGACATGTCAGCCATGTTTTAGTAGTGTTTTGAGTAATGTTGTAGTGTCCTGAAAATTAATGTTTCCACCTACCCCTATCCCTATCTACTTGTCAGTATTGTCAGTATTTATTTAAAAAAAAATCTGATTTTTAGGTGGTTTCAAAATTGTAAATGCAGCCACTTTCAAATGAAAATAAAAAAAACTGTGTTCATTGTAAGAAAGGGGCCTTCTAAAAGCCTGTACATTTACTGCACTGGCCACTGTCTACATAGGTCTATGTATGTGTTGTTGTGGTTTTACTTATGCTTTAGGGCAGAGTGTCAAACTCAAACAGAGCTGAGACCAAATTAATCAGAGTCAAAGTTGATTGAGGGCCACATTTTAAAATACGTGTCTACCTGTTTTATATTCAAAGATGGTAGTTACGCTATGCTTAATATAACACACAATTTTGTTGTGTATATTACAACAAACATTACATTACACATTAATTGTGTTGTATTGCATAGTATTATATTATATTATGCATTCCAGTTCATTTTAGAGTTTTTAAAGTCACAATAGATGCCTTTATACTTCTAGAGGCTTATATTCCATTCTGGCTTATGGCTTGTCTTGTGCACTTCACACACAGGTCAAGAAAGCTTGGCTGCAGTGTATTGTGGGACATATAGTTCAAATTTTGACAAGCTTTTATCAGTGGGCCACTATCAATAAGAATTATAAACTCATCCTGGGGGCCACATGAACGCATCTCAGGGGCCACAATTAGCCCCTGTGCTGCCAGTTTGACATCCCTGCTTTAGGTTAAAAGTTTTATGCTCAAGAACAGGTGAATCTTTTCTTATTGCTGCCTTGGATTGTTTGTTAAGCTGCGTCTATACTGACAAATGATTGTTTAACTTTTTGTTGAGTAGATTTTTAAAGGCATTTGTAGTGCCTGTTGCTGTGATTTTTGACAAGACAAAAATAGATTTAATTAAAAATGTATTAACACTATCTTGGAGAATTGTAAATTTGTGCAATGCCCTTGTTGGTGACTGTATTTTGACCCATTTTGTTTTTCAGATTTTAGTCTACATGTCTCCCTCTTCTACCGAGAGTCTCTGGTGAAAGAAGTGACCACCACCAGCCCAGAAGGATGCCGCATCTCGTCTTCTGCCTCCTCCTCTTCCTCTCCCTCCTCCTCCCCTGACGACCGTCTCTCTGTGGGCCCGGAGGTCATCCTGTTCCCCTTCCCCTACCCGGAGTCCCACAGACAGGGTGCAGACATGCTCCCTAACGTCCTGGAGAGAGGAGTACTGCTGTGGATGACACCTGACGGGATGTATGCCAAACGTCTGTGTCAGAGCAGGGTGTACTGGGAAGGGCCCCTCGCTCCGTACGTCGATAAGCCAAACAAGCTGGAGAAGGACCAGCCCTGCAAACTGTTTGACACTCAGCAGTTTCTAATTGGTAAGACTAAAAACATACACTAAAAATTAGCTTAACAATGGGTTGACTCAATTGATTGTGCTGTTAAATCCAAAAGAGGTACGTGATTAATTTTACGCTAAGCCTTTCTTGTACTAAATAAAATGGTATTTTATTGACCTTTATTTAACAAGGTATTCCGCTGTGATCCGAATATCTTTTTCAGAGGATTCCTTGGTAGGAGGTGCCTATTGTACATGTTTTTAGTGGCAGAGGAAGCCTACACTTAAATGGGGAGAACATACAAACTCCACATGATAAAGGCTTGTATTTTATTGTAGAAGAGGAGCTTACAGTGTAAATGGCCTCATAAAATATGAGTGTGTGACAAAGTTGAGCAGATTTTCATCTTTCTTTTCAATCATCTTTGAAAAATAATCTTGTGGAAATTGTCTTACCATGAGCTAACAGCTATTGTTTTCAGCCTAATTTAAAAAATGCTTCTCTACTGTCTGTGATGTAGCTTCTGGAAACAATAGGATTTTCTCTCTACATAAATTAGAAATTGGACCTGTTTTTTATTCATTTTCAGTACAAAACAACATACATTGTACACAAGGCATCTACAGTACATAAAACTGCTTAATGCATGGCAGGATCTAGATCTGTGAAATACAGATAATAGTTCATTTTGATCTTAAAAGGCACCAACACCTTGATGTAACGTATTTCTTCTTATTTGCATTTGAGTGCTTGTGAAGTGTGAAATTTCCAACTGCCTTTTGTCATTTATACATTTCCTACAGGCCTATTTCCTGTCCTCACACGCGTTCCATACTTTTATGTCTAATGTGGTCATACAAATAAGATAATGAATGTGATTCTGGTGCAGTTTGTGGGTAAGTCCCATAGGACAGCAGAGGAACCACTCAGGCTCTTATCTTGGGACCGGCTGTGTGGAGTCCCCACCCACCTGCTGTGGTGCACCACATGTGACATATGACAGGATCGTGTTTTTCAGCCTTTTCGCTGAAATTTCCACCAGATTTACCCGTAGTTTCCAGACAATCCAAGTGTGAGAGAAAAGATGTTTACCTATAATGTGGTTAAATAAACTATTCTGCTTTATTGTTGTAGAACTTCAAGAGTACGTCCACAATGGCCGACCTCCACCGCGGCACCAGATAGTGCTGTGCTTTGGAGATGAATATCCAGACCCACAGCGAACCAGGAAGATGATCACAGCACAGGTAAGACAGATAATGTACCTCATAATCTTACAACGTAAAGTTATGCTGTTATTACTTCTTCTGCGTGAGCCTTTTCACCAGCTCATGTTTTTAAATTAGCAACTCAAACATTCATCTGCTTAAACAGAGGTAAAAGAATGAGAACATTGGACTTCATATTTTGAAAACATCTTATCTTGGTTAAGATGTTTTTGTTCATTTATTTTGATTATTTATTCTTATTGATGAATAAATATTGAACTATTTCTACTGCCATTACAGCAACTAACGATCATGTTATTATTCTTCTATTACTTGATTAGTTGTTTAGAATTCAAACGTCATGTGGCTACAACATCTTTTACAATTTTGATCCAGACAAAGCCTGGAATTAAATTTGACCATAAGTTTAAAAAAATATTTGCCATTGGAACAATCATAAAAATTTATTGTTTTGCTAAAAAAAAAAAGGTTTGAAAATTGCAAAAAATGTATGTTTTGTTTTTTCCAGTTCATGCATGTTTGAAACCTATGAAGACCTGTTAATGATTATTATTATTCTTTTACTAAATTAGTTGACAATTAATTCAATAATAATTAGTTGCAATAAATCGATTGACTTCTTGCAGCCCTAGTAATAATAATGTTAATATTGATATGCATAAGCTTTTCTATGATACCACTGTGCACAACAGTACATTGTACTTATTTCCGTAGTTGCTTTTTGCATGCAACTAACCTTTGACATTCCTCTTCAGGTGGAGCCAGTATTTGCCAAAAAACTGCTCTTCTACTATCAGCAGAACGGCCACTATCTCCGAACCTACGACCACACCCAGCAACCCAACCCCTCTCCAACCTCGGACTACACTTCCCAGAGACCTTTGCAGCACATTCAGGAATAACTTCATCATACTTCTTCCACAAGCATGGCTTGATTATGAACTGTAGGTGGAGCCACATGACTGGAGGCTAAAGTTGAACTGTTGAAATGTCTCGGGGGTTGTAGAGGGGAGGCCCTGGCGCTGCACTGGTATGAATTGTCTGGTTGATTTTCAAACAGTGACATTTTTTTCTAGAGTGAGTATTCTTGTGACAGTGTGAAGGATGCGGTTTTGAGGCTGGGGGTAAGAGGAGAGCAGAGGGCCACTGAGACAGGAAGTACTAGCACAGGTGCACAGGAAGAGTGGCCCCGACAAACTCTGAGATGACAAAAAGATAAACATGTATCCGAGCTATGGCACATTCATAGATTCATAGATTAAGGCTGGGGTATATGACTTTATCATTGTGAATGGTTGGTTTGTTTGTTGTACAGTCTGGCCATCACTCCTTCCACCAAATCAGGCTAAGCAATTCTTTATTTAAGCAATGCATTGCAAACAATCTATTCATTTTGAAGAAAATCAAAATTTGCTCAGTGATTCTGCAGAAGTCTAGTTTGTGTTATTTTTTATGTCTTTTCCTTCCTCCTTTTTACATGTAGACCAGCATGTTTTGTCGTTTTAGACACAGACAAATTATGCATTTCTCTGACTGGCTAATTTACTTCACACGTCAAACACTCATTTAAAATGTTTGTCTTTATATAGAGTCTCCCTACTTTGACTGTGGATTTCTCATTTATTGTTGGATTAAGAAAAATAACAGTCGACGCAAACTAGCTACAATATCTGGTCGTTTTCAGGTCAAAAGACACACAAAAATGAGCAAACATGGCAGTTAATAGCTTTTCAGAAACATTTGTTAATTGTTTATTTATCACTTATATGATAAATATGTTTAAAGAAAAACTTGTTGTCTTTTGGCCAGTGTGTTGGCAGTCTATTGAAAAAGTGTGAAAAGCAGTTTTAGGAGTTTAAATGTTATGCATTTATGTGCCAAAGAGTTTATGAATGTGTAAAAACTTGGTAGCCTAGTATTGAGAAACGAAACATAGACATTTAAAGTTAAATTACAGAAGTGGTTTAAACTGAGATCTCTAAAAACAAAAGTAAATATGGAAAAATATTTATGTTGTAAGTCTGCCATTGTTTATAGTTTATCTATACACAATGACAGTGTGTAAAACTGACACAGTTGGACATATTAGGAATATACAAATCTGAAAAAATGCCAGATGTATTGCTTGACTTTGCTGACATATGTATAACAAAAATTGCAAAAGGGATTTGGGATATTGTATTTTGTATAAACGTAAACTAGATCGGTCTGAAAATGTGTTGTTCTGTAGGAACAGCAAACCAGTTCAAAACAGTGAATTTCAATTTCTCCAATAAATTTTACTTGAGCAGATTCAGACTGTTATAATAAATAAGGTACAGTAAAATTTGTTCCATCTTTAATAAGTTATTGAAAAACACCATTAAAAAAGTTGAAACTGAATTTGTAAGTTGACTTTTATTTGAAAAGGCAGTGCATAACAAACAGCAATTGGACATTCAAAAGGATTCTGATAAGTGGTCCGCTTTTACATTAAGAGGCATTTATTGTCAAAACCTTTGTCTATAGTCTATAAATGGACTTCGATGGGGAACTGAAATGGAAAATGACACTCATCCCAGAACTTTACAGGTAAAAGGTACCTGTTCCTCTTGATCTGAAACTAAACCGACCTTAGATCAGGAATTAAAACTACTGCGGTTTGTGTGCCGTTTCACCGAGGAGGAGTTTAATTCTCTACTCTGAGAAAGGGACGCCTCTTCCCAATCCTGTCTCAAAACATTGTGTAGGGAGAATAGCCTTCAATCGGTGCAATTGTTCTTTTTAAAAGGTTAAGTGTTGTGAGGGCGTTTATAGTTTTATCTAAAGTTTGGGTCTAAAAATCCAACATTCTACAAGTCAGTAATATTGTTCAAATGCAGATTTTTGTTAATGGTAGCATGGTAGCTCTAGAGCTGAGGGGTGGTTTTCCAAGTAGTTCCTGAAATACTGTACATATTACAGTGAATAATTAACATCCATACTTTTACTTGTATATACACATTAGGTTAAATACACTTTATTGCTCATGTTTGTCCTGCATTTCAGGATTAGGCTTCAATGCCTCTAGGGCAGTGAAGAGCAGTGAGTCCTACAGGGCAGCCCCCATGGACCCACCTCCAGGTCTTTTTGCTAGGCTAGGTCAGGACTACCGTAGGTGGAGGATGTTTTTCCCCTAGTGTGCATGTTTTTGTTAGTGGGGGAAGCCATTGCCTGGAGGAAACCCACACAGACACGGAGTGAAACATGCAAATCCACACGAAAAAACTGGGACAGCAGGCAGCTTGAGTTCAAAATGTAAAAATTGAGCTTAATTTACAGTCAATTTGATACATTTTTTGGTTCTTTATTGGGTCATTTTTGAGTACAGTTACAAACAGTAATTAAAAAGTGGCAATGACATCACTCAACTTTAGAGCTGGTTTATCCTTTGTTTAAACTTAGAGCATTACAGATTTCAATATTGCCTAAATGCAGGACTAGTAGATGTAAGCTATCATTAATACTGACAAATCTGCTACTATTGCAATACTATGCATACTACAGCATTTTCAGGAGGTAATGTATGTTTCAGCATGTGAACAAATATGCTTTGTGGATTTTTACAATGTTTGCTCAATCAATTAAAGGTGGGGTAGATGATTTTCACACTACAAACACAATTTAGGTTTTAAATCCTCTCCTGAATCCTTCGACACATGGTAAATATCAACTTGTATCATTTTTGTTGCAAATATGGCTTAAAAAACACTTCTTACAAACAGCAAAGGGAAACTAGAGAGGAACACCCAAGCATGGCCAATCAGAGCGCAGCCTTTAGCTCCTGGTTTGAACTGAAGGTCTTTGTTATTCAATCCAGACAGTACACAGTTGTCTATTAGTGCTGCTTTTGAAATATACTTTTTAATGGAAAACACAAAGCTTAATAATTTTCAACAAGCCAGCTTTAATAACCACCACGGTTGATAGAGATGAGAATCAGCTCAGCTCTGCAGAAATAGTTAACTGCACATTCTAATTCTCACACAATCAAACCAGTCATAATTGATGGTCTTTCTCCAGTCCCCTGTTCACTTTGGTAACACCTCTTGTGACCTTAATCCCAGCTGGGAGGGATCCTGCTTTTTGTGTTTGTGGTCCACAGTTTCGATGGGTGCCTCCACTTCCCTCACACTTCAACCACATCACTTTCACAACAGATTCAAAATCTCACACTGGAATCATTTGTCATTGTTTTTTTTTCCTCACAAAGATCCAATGTTATGTAAACAGTCAGAAGTAACATATCTTCATCAGTCTAGCTGTAGAGTATACTGGAATTCCCCATTGTGGGACAAATAAAGGATATCTTATCTTATCTATACTTCATAGTCACATCTGAAAGTGGCACTTAACCCAAGCATTATTAAGCATAATAGTTTATTCATGTAAATGGTGTGTTACCTACATCATAAATACTTTCTAATTAAAAACAAGCCCTTTGCTGGTTAGTGACGTTAAGAACCATGTAGGCGTGAACATGCGTGTCTCTGTCACATTATGACTGTTATCAGGCTATGACATTTTGGACCCAGGATCAAACAATTAGTACGCCCACACACACTCCCAAAACAGTAAATCAGGCTAAAACTACACTTTTGTGAGTTATAACCATGTTGTAACAGTGTACTCATCATTACATTCTTAAACTGTAACACTTTCAAACAATAAAAATGTACTGCTGGGAACAGTTACGTTTTAAAATAAAGAGATGAGGCAGTTTTGAAACAGGAATCAATGGACATTTTTTCATTAAGTTGTTTAGTAATATATATTATTACCAATATTATTATTATTACCTTTGAAAAGGAGATCATAAAAGTGAAGGTATGCTGAATCAGCTGTAATGAACTTTTGTAATTTCTTCATCATTAGTTTATTTTCACTGTGATTGATTCATGCATGTTTAAGTATTCGTGTATGCAGCGATTCCCAAATTCTGCAGCATCGCGGTCCCCTTAACAACACCCAAAATCCACAGGGCCCCTCAATGATAATGCTAATATTAATAGATATTATGATGGTAATTCTTGTTGCGTTATTATCAGTGGTACTTAAAGGTAACTATACTGGTATATGTAGTGGTACCAAAGAAAAAGTCACTGGTATGTTCAGTATTAACTACAGAAATAGAGATTAGCTAATAGAATTGATCATTATTATATAAATCTGACATTAACTCACAAAACAGACAAGCTAACATACCTTAACAGAGTTAAGCAAGAAGTGCATTGCCATGAAGTGTTAGTGGGGCCTAATAAGGTGAATACTACTACAGTAATTATCACTACAGTCAGGTTGATAGAAATTTGGGGCCCAGGGCCAGGGTGGCTCATATGGGCCCGCCACTAAATGTAGCACTTTAGCAGGGGTCTACAACCATTGACAGCAAACGAGCCGCAAAGCCACGATTTGAATAAAAAAGCTGCAACTATTAAAATATACAAAACAAGATGAATTTACACAAATTTACAAAGTAGGCCTATTTAAAAAGCTTGAGCAAACAATCTGCCCCTTTCTGTTCACTGGTGCATTATTGATATATAAATTTAAAAAAGCAAAAACCTCCAAAATACCTGTGTGTATTCCTGGAAGTCTTGGTCTGGAGAGATTGCAATATTTAATTATTTTTGAATGACATTGTACATTGTTGTTAGGGGTCCAATCCCAAGGAGCCGCACTGGAGTCTTTAAAGAGCCACATGTGGCCCTCCTGCACTATAGTTATCGTTAAGTATCACTGATATGTCACCGGTCTATTAACTAAAAGTGCTACCGACAATACATAATGTTTTCCCACTTTGTGCCGCACTCAATAATATTAATACATTAATAAAAAAAAAAAAAAAAAGAATTAAGACCCAGAGAGAAAGTTGTGGGAAAGAGTGCAGACTACTCTCTTTAGCTCTTGCACAGAAAGCTTTTTACGTAAGCTCCTTCACCATACGTACAGCTTCTTTTTTCCGTTTGCCCTCCGCAGACACGTTCACTGGGGTCTGCTTCACTAATAACAGTCGTCACTTATGTCTTCTCTTCTGTCCCAGCAGCCACAGACTTTCAAAGAAGTGAAACTAGATCGTTCACCAAAAAAAAGGAGTCTGAGTGACACAGTCCGTGCCCACGTGCTTTAAATCCAGACCTCCTCATTGCACAACCAGGATGACTCACTCAGATATTTAACTGGAATCAAAATATAAAACCGGAGGTGTGTCCTAAAAATGTAGCCTATTCATAAAATATCCATTATAGATATGATTAATCTCGCCTTCATTAATTAATGTTTTAGTTTAGAATATAGTAAAGGAGATTTTTTTCTTTTTTTACCATTGATTGTTTGTCTTATCCAAGTGTCCTTGCTGCTCTCTAGTGGCCATCTGTAGTAATACATCAGAATAGTTCATTTGAAAATCTGGACAGTAAAAAAGTATTACTAAGCTTAGGATTTCAGCTGACATCACAACATACCATTGGCCAAAAATGTGTGAATCTATGGAATCATGCATGTCATCATTCCCCTCCACAAGTTACACAGTGTTACTTAGTTTAAATGAGTATAATAGTCAAAAGTCAACTCTAACATGCACTGATTGTTAAATTTCCTTTTAAGGATAAGATGTTTGTTATGAAATGTAAGACTGAGCGATATTAATTTGAATAACATTGTTTAGTGTAAACTGTTTTTTTTTTTGTTTTTTAATTATTATTATTGTCACCATGCAACTTTCTGGACATGAAAAGTCAGCTACCCAATTCATTAGAAAAATAAAGTTAAAACTATACTTTGGAACATTTGTAATGTGAATAAATATGCTTTATGTCTTAATGTGGAAAAAGCACAGCAAAAATAAAACTTCTTTTTATAGAATCATACAAGAAGAGGCCCTCCTCTTGGCAAAATAATGGTTAATTTTGTTGCCTTGCAAGTCTGTTCCAAGTAAAGACACAGCTTTTTATAATTTTAGTGCAGTAAACGCATGTACATTATAAAAACATGCTTTTATCCAAGTCTGTTTTTTGGTGGAAAAGTGACATGGTGTACCTTTGATGTTTACCATTTGTACTTACTGTTCAAAAAATAAAAAAATCAAATGGGTATGTTTTTTCCAACTTATGTGTTGTTTAAAAAGGTAAAATGTGCGCACATGCAGCTTTAGCTGGGATTTCAATACATTTAATATTTTAATAAATTCATAGGTATCTAACATCTTACAAATATGTGAGCTTTGTTCATATCTCAGAAATTGTAGCCTAATCATCCAGCTATGCACAATATTGCACAGTTCAATTATATTTGATGTATGAGTGTGTGACCCATACTGCAAAAATATGAAATGTTTTAAAGGCCTTTCAAAAATTAGAGAAAAATGCTAGTTTCAAGTACTCTTGACAAGACTTTTAAGCAAATCTATTCTTGATTCAAGCAATTATGGCTTCAAACAAATACAAATGTGCTTAAAATAAGTTTTTATATTTAGATAAGATAAATAAGGATAAGATATCTTAAAATAAGTCATATAATCTTAGTAAGACTTGGTTATAATAAGTGAAAAATCTGCTGTGAAGTGAGCACTGTATGTTTACAGTTGTATCTGTCCATTCTGTTTCATCTGCATTACACACAGACGATCCAGAACGTGTAAAATACAACACACAATTTATATTATAACATGTTGCAATAATACAAGAATTTAGAAAAGTGTTTCAAATAGTCTGTGCATACTAAAATTTGCAATAAAAACAAAAACATAAAAATAAATAAAATAAAAAATGTCACTCTCTTTACATTGCAAAGAAACAGCTATGCCATTTCCTTGTACATAATGAAATTGGGCCATAAATTGTATTCATTTTGAGTTTAAGTTTTCAGTTTCGTCATCGTCTTAAAATTAAAAGTTTGTTTGTTTGTTTTTTAATTTACAATACTTTAACCATACCTTTATGACAATAACTACACTTACATTTAATTCAGTTAAAATTGACCACCAGACTATGTCCTCCATGTATGTAGATCACTTTTAACTATAAGATCGTACAGGGCCACAGACTTGCCTTTCAGATGCACTTTTCGTTGGTGACCCCATTACGTTTGGGTTGTACATTTAACGAGCCCCCAGCCTCTCACACGATGACAACTGTACTTAACTTTTGTCACGTCAGCCTGATCCCTCTCTTTGACCCTAGGAGGCGCTGACAGGTCGTTTTTTACACTGACTAATGCACCAAACATCACTCAGCATCCTCCAACATGTGCTCTCAAAGAAGAACATCCACTGAGCACAGTTTAGGACATAATTCTATCGACAAGCGTGTCTAAATGGAATAAAACAGCCTTATTCTGATGTGTTTGTTTACAGCTCTGAGGTTAACAATGCACTTGACCTTGTGATGGCAGGAAAGCAATAACAGTTGTCGGATAAGGAGCCTCTCACACACTGTAAACAGATACAGATGGAGATAAAGACGGAGGTCCACCTGGCACTCATGTCAACCGGCCTGGACAGGAAGAAGGGCCGGAAACAAATGGGTCATTTTTGTTTTAGAGAAATGAGCCACTGACAGGAGTTTTGTGTGGTTAAAAATGTTATTATGCCAAGATATACAAATGGATCTGGCAAATTGTGAAAAGAAGCCAAATCTGTGCCTTTTACAATACATTTTTATTTCAAGATCATAGAGAAGATATATCTACATCATTATTTCTGTCTGTATGTTTAAAAATGGCATAGGAAATGACAATACTTCAGCACAACTCAAACGTTCATTCATTCATTTTCTACTGCTTGTTATTCGTGTTCAGACTTCAGAGTTTTTAATAGAAGCTTGAAAGATACCACTGAACTCTGTACCAGCGGTTTTAAAAGAATACAGAAAAATAGTAGTAGAAAATTTTAAGACTTTTTGTTTCTAGAAATGTATTTCAAATGAAAAACTCAGACGCCTAAAGCGTTAATGCAAAGCGACAGACAGACAATCATTCACTCGCTCATTCATAGTGTAAGTCAACTGTTACCAAAGAGCTCGAACCAGTGCACCCTGTACAATGAATAACTTTTTTTTTTTTCCACTTTTTAATCTTAAAGTAAATGTCAAAACAACTGCAGTACATTAATGCTTTCACTTAAGTTATTTTAACCCCTTCTAATTCTGAAAAATGTATTTTGTTATGTATAAAAAACAACTAAGAAACACCAGGAAATGTAAAAAATCAATATAACGTTATAACCCTCTTATTTTGTGTCAAATTAGCCATTCTGGGATGAATCAATTGGTTCCCTAAACTTTAAAAAAAAGAGAGAGAACAGAAGAAACAAAACTCTCAAATGTTCCAAATTTTAAGTTATAAACTCAATATAATGTCAAATTGACTTTTTGAGTTTTTAATTCTATTCTAAAATTGCTTCCTCATCCAAACACGGCTGAAGTTCTGTCTGAGATTATTCCCCCAAAAACACTGTTCTGAATGTTGCTGGTCTGTGATGCCATAGGTAGATCTCAGATCTTTTGACTTGTTTTTAAGTGCATAAACTTTATTTATAGGCCAGATTTTGCCGAGGACCATGGCCTCTGGGCCTGGTAGTTAGACAATACGTCTTTGATTTTGAAACCATTTATTTCTATAGTGGTACAAACTAATGCTACAGTCTTTTTTTATTGCTCTATGTTAAACCACATAACCAAATCTGAACCGGGAAAATCTCCACATTTAACCAGATTTAAACCAGGTCTAAAGCAGAATTCAATTAGGACTGAAATATACACTGTGAAAAGTGACAATATTAAACTGGATAATGCTAAGAATAATGTTAAAAATATGAAAATTTAAAATTTTCTAACTGGAAATGAGTAAAAAAAAAAAAAAAAACACGGGAAAACTGGAAATGAAACAAGAAAAATACACTATATTCATTGACTAAATAAATAAATAAATCTTTACTAAATTAAAGTTGGCCGCTATTTCTTGAGTAATTACCTACAAACAAGAGAAAATATGTTTTTGTAATATTTTAAAGTGAATTGAGGGCCGGACCATATCATTAGCACCCAGGCCTTAAGTTGCCATAAACCATCCAGCCACATTTTGAGCATTTTGCAGCATTAGCATATCAGACAAGATCAGGTTGATTGTTTACCCTGTGTCATTTCCTTTGTAGTCATTAGATTGGATTTCACTTGTAACGTTCAATTTCACAACTCTTTCTCCAAATTCTTTGACTTACGTTGCGTCCGTTTTGCGTACACATTTGCATTGTTTACTTCTAGTCTGAACAACATGGAGGGACAGTTGTTGTACAGTTGTGTGTATATGAGTCTGACCCTGTGTGGTCCCACTGTGTGGTCCACAACTAGAGAAAGAGAGATAGAAAGAGAGAGAGGAATAGAAAGAGAGAGAGGAGTAGAAAGAGAGAGAGGAGTAGAAAGAGAGAGAAAGACTGAACATCAAGCTTGTATGTTGTTGTGTAATGTTTCATTTCTCAAAACAATATAGAGGTTATGACATCACAGCATTACAGATGTTAGAACTGACAGTCAATGGAGAGTCCTGCTCAAAATACACCTAAGATGGGAAAAAGAGAAGAAATTCAACCCACCACAAGTCTGCTGACTACTGGGTTTGAAAATCAGGCAAACAGTGATAGCAAAGCAAATAAATAACAAGACTTTAGCATTTCTCACAGACACTGAGATCACTCACAGTTGAACTTTGCATTTCTGAGTCTGTTTGTTGCAATTAAAATGTCCTAAATCATCAACAGCAATCAACTTGTTGCCACAACAACAAAGAAATACATTATTTTGCTTGTAGTTTTGCCCTTAAACATATTAAATGTTGAGGAGCATTTTTCAAATAAAAGAATGTCCATCCATAACATCCATTCTTTGTTGATTAGTGATGGAACAATATCTTATGTAAATGTACAGATAAAAAATACTAGTAGCACAGGGAAAATAATAGTAAGAAAGGCACTTTTTATTACTAATAACAGTAGAATGAAATAAATCGAATGAAATGAAAAAAGTAATCATTGTAAATGTATTATTAGTTAACTAAAGTAAATTTACTTTTGCATGTAAATGTTTGCGTCTGATTTTATTGATAGATGAATGGATTGAGAGCTAACTTTGTGATCTTGCAGCAAATGTTTTATACAGATTGCCGTATACAAGTGCACAAAGTCAATAAACTACACTGAAAAACAGGTACTGTATGCAACTACATACAGAAAACCTCCAAAGACTTCAGGGATATTAAACTTACTGGATACAAGGTGAAAACTATTCCACCATGTTGGACGTAAGTAGAGCAGTGTTTTGACTGACATGTCTGTGTGCAGTCTGCAGTGAGTCTCACGGGAAGAGCCACTGTGCTGGTCCCATGGAGAGAGTCAAACTAAACAAACATGGCCACCCAAACTTCCAATTATCTGCTGAAAAGACAGGAAGTGCTCAGGACACCATTAAGCCACGCCTCCTGGTTTCTATGTAAAATATTAAAGACTAATTTTTAAGTCAGTTTGCTCTCTCAACAAAAAACCTGCTCAATTAATTACATTTGTTGAATATGTTTTTTACTTGTGACATGTAAATAATGCGGATGTGGTTGAATTGGAATTTTTCATTTAAATTTACTTGAATTTTAATGGGACATCGTAACTTCAAAAAAACTTTTTCCTTTAGAAACCCAAAGATCAGTTCACTACATATCTTTTACAATCATTTAGTTCAGTGTTTTTTTTTTTTTCAACTTTTTCAGTCGCAACCCCCAAAATAACTGTAGGCATTTGTGACCCCCAAATACAAAATCTATGACTACATGAAAGGTTCTAATGTAGTCTTTAATAGAGAGTTTATTTATTTATCAACACAGGGGAAGTGCACTCAGCCTGCAAGCAGAAAGAGAATTGACTGACAGGCTGCAGCAGCAACACTCGCCAGCGCTGTTGTCAGACAACTACAAAAGTTTATCTCTGTGCCAAAACACAAGTTATGCAACTAAATCAACATTTGTAAATGAAAATCAGTTTTAACTTACACTCATTACACTCCTTGTCCACGCGAAGACAAAACGATGATAATTTTAACAATAAATTGCATTCTGCAGATGAGATGCAACCCTGGGTCAGTGATGTCACTGGTAAGACACTAAACCAGATTTTTAACATCTTTTCACTCTGGGACCTGGTTTCAGAAATTCGTTTTCAATGTCCCAAAACTCCTGCCTCATGTGGTTGATGGTTCAGGTCAAATATTTGTTCTGAAACATCTGAGCTTGGCTTCGTGTGGACAAGGTCTAAAGTGAGTGAGAGACGCAGAGAAAAACACTCTCTCAAGCTTCAGGAGTCAGACGTCTGTCACACCAGTTTATACAAAACAGCTAGCTCTTGTTCCGTTTTGTTGTTTTTATCAAAGACGTCTTTGCAGCTAACTGGACAGACGGCGTATCTTTTCTGCCGGCAACATGCGCAGAGGAGCAGAAAGCGACATGGACCAAAAACCCTCTATGGATACGCTCAACCGGTGCCAAATAAGAATCCACATTTACCACTGCATTTGAAAGGAGTCAGACCTTGTGGAAGATATAAAGTTCAACTTTACACGTCATCAGAGAACCCCCAAGAAATTATTTTCGAACCAGATTGAGATTAAGAAATGGGGAATTCGATGTAAGAGTAATTTCATTGGTACTCATAACTCAAAAACGCATAGCAAATGCTTTATTTGTTTAATTTCATTTAAGTGATCAACATATAATAATGGTATGTGTTTGCTTTATCTGATTAAAGTAATGCATTTTACTGTCATGGAACATGGAAGATTCTGGCATTAGGCAACTACAGCAGATAACCTGAACATGTCCTGCTGTCTCCTCATTATAAACGGTCCATCCTGGTTCTCCTGCACATTTTCGGTTGTATGGCTCTTCTGGGAAACCCCGGTGCGAGGTCTTCAGTGGCTCTGTGCCGGGACCACCCACAGACACAGTGTTTGGGCTCTGGAGCTTGTTTGGAAAGCAGAGATGAGGAAGATAATGCAGGTTTGATAGACTCATTACACTGCTGCTGCTGCTGCTGCTGGGTCAGACTGATCCTTCTGCTGGAGGATCAGAACATTTTAACTCATTTTAACTCAGTGAAAGAGAAAGTCAATGAAGCTCAGATTACCTATTGAATAACACTTATGACATCAGCTTAAAGCACTGGTCTAATGTCATATTCAAGCAAGCTTTTTGATGCGGTGTTCGATGCTGTATTTTTCAAATGAATTTTCTCATATTTATTGTTTTAGTGACTTTTTATCTTCATGTAATTTATATTTGATTATTTGGTTGGGGCAGTATTCTAATCAGACTACATATTTTCACGAGAGGGACAGACAAATAAAAAAGAAAAACACTAAATGGTGAATGTAGGCAAATTATTTATTGTTTGCCAAGAGCCAGAAAAGGCACAAGCAATAATTTGTTTTAATAATGAACATATCAACACAACTATTTGTACAATGTGAATAAAAGTAAGTATTCATCATTTTTTGTTAAATTTGGAGGGACACAAATGAGCTGGTTGCTAGGGTAATAAGATAATTTGGCCTAAACTATTACCACTATTTGTTTTACATTAACCTTGTATGTAAATTGTTGCATTCCAGTGCAATTTAGGTTTTATAGTCACATCTAAGCAATATAAGCCTTTAATTTTCTAAAGGATTATTATCTATTCTGCCCTATGTGGCTCCGATCAGTGCTAGACTGCTGTGTATTCTGGGACCTTTTGTTCAAACTGATCCAAGCTTTTATCGGGGTTTTTATCACTCAATAATAGGGATGGAAAATCGATCAAAGTATGCAGCAATCGTATCAAAATGCCAGAATCAATCTGTTTGCTCATGCAGCCTCTGACTTACACACACTGTAGTTGTAGAATACAAATAATAATACAATAAAAACCATGCTGTATGAAGAAACAAAGCCTGAACTTGTGCAAGACCTGACAGAATGTACATTATTATGTTGTGTTAACAACAGATAGGTGGATCTCTAAATATGGACACTAAATATTTAGTTCGAATGTTGATAAAAGTACAAGTTCTAAGCTCAAACAACAGCAGCTTTGTTTTAAATGTCATTTCTTATTTTGTGTCTTATTATTAAAAAAAAGATAATATAGACAAACAAATAAAATTGACCAAAATTTAAAAAATGAGGCCGCAAAATTGAAAACTGAATTGAATTGTGACTTAAGTGAATTGTCCCTACTCAATAATAATCAGAAATCATCTTTGGGACCAAATTTGCCCTAAACTTAATTGTCCTTCCAGGCCTGACATTCTAGCCTCGACTTTAGTAAAAGGGCTCAGAAACTAAATGCCCCAAATCATCGTGCCATACAGGGAGCACTGCAAGGCCCACTACTAATGCTCATTTTTCACTATTGAGTGAGCACAACCCCTGGAATATATTGACCCACCGACTTCGGCCATGCTTCAGTTTCTACCCAGGACAGGGTAATGTCCATTTATTGGATGACTACCGTATGTAGGTTTAGCCATGTTATCAGTTCAAAATGGCCTAATGAGAATATAAATATAAAAATAATAAGTCGTTATAACAAATATATTCTTGTTTTAACAAAAAAAAAAAAAAAAGGAACAACGACAAAAGCTGAAAAAAAAGTCTACTCCACACTGGCAGCTCTGCGTTTTGCTAAGTTTGCCGGTTTTTTTTACCAAATTTTTGTTTCTAAAACCTGGACAGATGTGAACAATCAGAAAGAATCCACATTACTCACATCAATTGGAAATGGTTTTGTTTGCAGGAGCATCAAAATATGACTAATCTGATTTCTTTATAATGATTCACACCTGTGCCGGGTTTGACAAAGACAACCTTATGTGGCGTACTTTACTTCTAATTATATGTTATCAGTTATTTTTAAGATCAGACTTTTTTAGGCACATTAAGATATTGGGTCATATGAATGTTGTAGTTATTAGCTAAACTTTCTATGTCTATGCAGTGGCCATGTTAACATTCACACAAAAACCTGATCATAATCTGACTTCTGAATGTCTTAGATTAAATAACACATGATTTGACAGAAACCAGATTTGCATTACATATCTACTTTCTTCATGTAACTTTAGAGCTGTCCTCAGATGGCACTGTCTCACACGGCTGGGCTAGAGTCGTGTGTTTATTATCGTGTGTAAGATTCAGTCTCTCTCCTCTCTGCCGGTGAAGAAGGCCACCGGAAAACAGGCTGTAAACATGGACTATTCTATGAGCTGTGCGACCTTCTCTGTCAACAAGGCCCAATGTAACTCAATGTACAATAACTCATTGTAGCTCATTGTAGAGTTTATTCAAGAGGTGGCAACAACAAAGACTGTTAATTGCAATTATACATGAAAATGATCATGTTTAAAGTGAAGCTAAACACTAAAATATGGTGTAGCATTGCCCACTGACTGAATCATTTTTGGACATTTTAGAGCAAACTGAGCAAATTAGCAAATTTTAGGTCAAAATAGTCACAAACCTCATGTTTTACTGCAAAGGGTGGTGTCCTTTCGACCTCTGTGACATCAACAGAGTTGCCCACACAAAACTGTGCTGATTACAAACACCTTCTTGCAAACCAGTCACACTGCAGCCTCTCATTTCCATTGATTTTTTTCAGTAGCAAGCACTGAATTAAAAGTGTGGTGAAATTTAGGAGGTGAGCTATTCTTTAACATTAGCCTGGAAGAATGGTAAATTTCATGGTATTTTTACGTCAGATAAAAACACAAACTTTTCACAATAAAAGCACTTCAAACAATGAAAGAGTTTTTCCACAATTATGCATATTTAAAATAGGGTTTTCACAATAGAAGCAGCAACTAGTGTGAAAAAATTGAAAGTTAAATTAGGGTGTTTTTTTTTAGGATTAAATCCTGTCTCTGTTTTCAATAAAAAAAAAAAAGTAGAGCCCAGAGATTTGTGACAAACCTAAAACACATCACTGTGTGCTCTACGGCAGAGCTGGTTGGACGTCTTTGTCCCTACGTAGACTAAAACATTGGGACCTATTTATAAAGCCATGTTAGGTTTACTTCCACAAGATCTGGCGGATTATTGCCCAGGAGCTCTGGCGATGCCTTCAAATGCCTTCTGTACTTGGAGTCAGAAAAAAGGCCTTCAGCTTTGCTGCACCTATGCATCTTGGAATGAACTACAACCTGGTCTAAACAATCTGGCGTCACTAAATATGTAAGAGGCTTCTAGATGTATTAACTAACTGTATAAGAGGCTTATAGATGTATTAAGTAACTAACTAACTATAACTAACTAACTTACATATTTCACAATAAACTGGAATTGAAATGGCTATTAACACGTTTTACAACATTACACATTTCCCAAACATATTATGCATTCAATTGCAATGCCTTCAGTAATTATTATTTTTTTAATTTTAGTTTTGGAACAGTGCATGTTTAAATTGATAAATATTTGTATCAATTTCAAGATTATGATATGTGATAGGGTTAGGGTGGGTGAAGACAGAAACAAGACTGTGCACTAATACTCCTGTGGTGGGTCGTTCTTGGAGGTGCTAACGACATGCTACAATCGCTACGCTAATATTGTCCTTCCATTAAGAGCGACTTAGAGCTTGCTTTGCTGCTTAACGTTGATGCCTGTGGGGCTGTGCTGAGGGAGGCCTGGTGCATTAAGGTTAGAACAACACTACAGGCAGGAGAACATGCAAGTATACGGCTTAAACACAAGCTCAACACGTGTTAAGAACTTGACTACTGCTAAGATGAGGATTTAGATGCCCCATAATTTTACCACAAATACAAAAAGTTGAATTTAAATTAACAGAATTAGACACTAAGGTTGTAGAAAAAAAATGCTTGGATTAAAAAGGCAAATGTGTTTTGTGAATGAAAGCTGCATTACCCTTTTTCTCTTTGGTTCTCAAAAACAAGTCTTTAGCTTTTTTTATTTAAATTTAAAATGTTGCCTTTAATGTGATACTAATACATAGACTATTGTACTTTCTATTGATGACTATACTCATTCACTTTTGTATTACAACAAAAAACTGACTTTAATCAAGATTAATTTGAGCTGCAGTTGTTTTAAATGACATTGGACTGGAGAATGTTGTGATGTCATGTGAATGTAACTTATTGTCAGACAATGTGAGATTGTAATACTGCAACAAGTTGACCACTGTCCAGGGTTTTCCCCGCCTAAGGCCCAAAGTCACTGGGATAGGCTCCAGTTACTTGCAACCCATAACAAGCACAAGTGGTAAAAAATGACTGAAAGAAGAGAAAAAGAATATATTTATACCCCAAGTTGAAAGTTCAGAGCAAAAAAAAAAGGCATCTTTTTTGGCTATGAATACTCCATATTAATTTTATTATATCTTGAAACCAACCAATTACTATTAACTCTCACATAAGTCTTTTACATTTATGCAAACCGCATTAATGAACTGAAATGGCCTCTAAAACTGGTCTTCAAGTTCAAAACTACAAAACTGATAAGTACCAGCTCTAAATTACAGGCTTTTGTTTTAGTCAAAAATGCTGCGACGTTTTAGAACATACATGTTACTCTTAATTTTTCAAATATATTAGGTCTGAGTGTGACCAAAAATATTGTGCTACATTAATAGCTACCCAATGCCCCTTTTATTATTATCATTATACTTTTTTGTTTATGTTAACCTCAAATCTTTAAAGGGACTATACCTGATTTTTTTTTTTTTTTTAATAAATTAACTTAAAATCAATTTCCCACATAGCACAGATATCTTGTTAATATATCTATTCAGGTGGAAATTAGTCCGCAATGTCCCATTCGTTTACCCATCTCCGGTAATTTTGTCTGACGTTGTTGTTAGCATTGTAGCTAACTGCCGTTAGCATACCGGCACGTCTTTTTCCTAACAGCTGTGAAAAAGGCTTAAAACACATCGTGCTGAGCCTACATTCGGTAAGAGAACAAAACATGTAGACTGATGGAAGTTTAAAATGAATCATTTCTGTTCGTTTACATTTTTACGGAAGCAAAAATTGGGTATAGTCCCTTTAAAAATACAAATAAAAACACCAAATACAGACTTACAGCCCGATCTTGCCCCTTTGTCTTAGCCGGTCTTAGCCTTGGTCTTAAGTATTCCTCTGTTGGCCACTAGTGGCTCTCTCCAAGCTCTATACACTGTCAGTGTAGAAGGTCTGGCTCCAGCCAGATGTGAGGGGGTACAGTTTTTTTCATTGAACCAGACACATGCTCACGCCTGTGACAAGTGAGCAGCTGCTTTAGGGTTACAGGCAAAAGAGAACTGTAGCAGCAGCTTCAGTTTGAAAAAAAAACTGCAATAATAGAAATCTATTTGGTGAAATTCTATTTACTTGACAGACTTGATCAACTTCGTCTAAAAATGAGGGCAACATTTTTTTAACGTGTTGACACATAAAAAATGGTTTAAAAAATACATGATGGCCTCTTTGGCCTTTCCATAGCATTCACACCGACCCATGTTCACTCTCACATCTGATTATCTTTTTTATTAAGTCAACAAGCTTTATGTAAAAGAAAAGACACATTTTTAGACAAAGTTGTTAAAGTCTGTCAAGTACATAGACTTTCACCAAATAGATTTCTATTATTACAGTTTTTTTCCAAACTGAAGCTGCTGCCACAGTTCTCTTTTGCCTGTAATCCTAAAGCAGCTGCTCACTTGTCACAGGCGTGAGCATGTGTCAGGTTCAATGAAAAAAACTGCACCCCTCACATCTGGCTGGAGCCAGACCTTCTACACTGATAGTGTATAGAGCTTGGAGAGAGCCACTAGTGGCCAACAGAGGAATACTTAAGACCAAGGCTAAGACCGGCTAAGACAAAGGGGCAAGATCGGGCTGATAATGTTTCTATTGGGAACTTGGATATTCCTTTACAAGAGTTTTTCTTTTTGTCATCTTCAACCAATATTAAGTGGATATTGCTAAGTGTAATATTTTGGGAGGAATATATTTGGAAGGGTTGAAATAATATTCAATTATTAATGAACTGATATTGAAAACACTGCTAAACTGACATACTGCAAGCCATTGATTATTTACTAAAATGGCACTTATTTGTTTTTGCAAATAAACTCTTCTTAAGTACTCCAAACGCAGACATCTCATTTAGACACAAGCTGAAGTGTGTCTCCATAGCGTGACTGTGGAGCAGCAGCTGTCCCGACGTGAGGAAAGCTCCACACACTACTTCAGCTGTGAAAACACTTATCCAGACACTCTTTACTCTCACTAACTCACATGAAGATATAGAACCAACAGGATTTAACCTGCTGACTTCTATCCGATGACAAAATGGCCCACTTGTGTCATCTTATTGTTTACACACTGAAATGATGTGATCTGCTGTGGGGGATTTGAGTCCATGTACTCAAAGATCTGTATATTCGTAGACACTTCACTCACCTTGCATCGCTGACAGAATATTACTTTGTACAAATAAGTTGACTTATCTATATTTTCCTCACTGATCTATTTCAGAATATTGTAACCCTTATAGCTCCTCTGTGCTTTGGTTACATTAAAGCATATATCATTGTGAAAAAATGTGAGTTTGGATGAAGCGATGTGTGCACCACAGCTGATTTCCGTCTCTGATGTCACCCTAGTTAAAGGCTTTAAAGATGAAGACCACAACGAAGACCACAAGAAAGAAGACAACATTGAAGAAAATAATGACGAAAAAAAGAGGACGAAGAATACGATGAAGACAAAGAATAATAATAACTTTATTTATAAAGAATACAACGAAGAATACAACAAAGACAAAGAATATGACAGACTACAAAGACGAAGAATACTATGAAGAAGACAAAAATACGATGGAAAATATGACGAAGATGAAGAATAAGACAATGAAGAAGATGACAACAAAGAAAATGATGACGAAAAAAAAGACGACAAAGAACACAATGAATACAAGAATAGGATGAAGAAAACGACGAAAGAATACAAAGACGAAGAACACAACAAAAAATACGCCACAAAATCTGACGAAGAATACGAAGATGAAGAATAAGACAAAGACGACAAAAAGAATAAGACAAAGGCGATGAAAAATACAACAAAAATACAACAAAATTACAACAAACAATACAACGAAGACAAAGAATTCGACGAAGATTACGATGAAGAATACGTCAAAGAATATGACAGTGAGACAATGAAGATGAAATATAACTTCTCGTTAATATCATTTACCTCATTTGCGTATATGGCTAAAAGTGCACTGTGATGAAAAATAAAAATAGATTTATTATTTTTTGCCTGTTATTTAGGTGTTTTGTTTTTGATGCACTAAAGAAACAATTTTTTGCTTTGAGTGTGCATGCCACAAAATGGACCACAACTACAAGATGGCCTCCTCCTTTAAATTTGACTTAATTGTTAGTTGACTTTTAACCTCCAGATAATTACAATATATAAAGCCTTTCTTTGTTTTGTTATTAAGAATCAGTACATTGTGTTAGTTAAAAATCAAAGACTTGCTGTTGTTCCTGAGCCCTTCCCTCCTATTATTCCATACCACATTGACTTTACCATGATAATTACAAGCTTTTAAATAACCATAAGAACAACATAGAGGAATGTGGCTGCTGTTTGTATATTTGCGTAACTTGTTTAGGTAGAGGCCTCACCCCAACTGACAGCTCCTGTTCAGCTAATCCTGCTGTTCACTGCTCCCATTCTATTGTTTGTCGTGCCACACAGCTTTTACAATGCTTCATATTCTGTTCTTTATAAAAAAAAATGAAGTAAAATTCACAAAAAACAAAATCGCCTTGAGTACTTGGTGACACACAACAAAAATCCAGCTATAAATTCCCAAAGAAAACTTATTTATGAAAACAAGTTGGTGACATTGTTCCTGGAAATGATTAAGATGAAAAGAAAGTCAGAACTTTATTTAAAGTCAAATCATGCATTTGGGATGAATCAGACTAAACCTGCAAAATCTAGTGTCATTCAGGCCCAGGCTAGGCTGCTGTAACCTAGCCTGTAGCTCAGAATTTTTTTTTTTTTTACATTTTTAAAGAAGCAAAAACAGGCATAGTTCCTTTAAATATGTTAAAGAACACATATTATGCATTTTTTTGTGTTGTTTTTTTCCTTCAAACCTGCTCCGAAGCACCTCCACATTGGAATCTCATGCACCAGAATTAATTTAAAAAGTTACACAAGGGCTGTGTGTGTGTGTGTGTGTGTGTGAGTCAGAGCTCTATTTGCTCACTCCAAAGAAAATTACAGATGTTATGCAATCAAACCAATCTTGCCTGATATGCTAATACTGCAAAAATGCTCAAAACGAGTCTGGAGGATTTATGGACAGAGCAGAATATCTCAGAGACGTCACAAGTCTGGGACATTTAGAACAGTGTTTTTGGGAGAACAAAAGATATCTCACAAACAAAACTTCAGCAGCATTTTAGGTGAGGAAGCAACTAAACATTTTACTCTAAGACAAGCTCAAAAATGAACATTCTTCTCTTCGTCTCATAACATGATTAGAAACAGCACTCTTGGACTTATCTGATCCTTGTGCTCTGACGTTAAATCCTTCCTAACAACTCCACTTTGCATGGAGCATTGACGTCTAATAAAGAGGCACTCAGGGTAAGAATAAGGTTGTTGTAATAATAGTTGTAATCGTGGCTCCTCACTGTGGGGGGCCTTTACCTCACTGATTGTTGTTTTGTCAGAGTGTGTTTGATGCTGAATGAGAATCTTGTTGCAAACACTTTGTTTTGCTCCACAGTTCTGCAGACTGGAAACCACGACTGGGCAATAGACGGGAAACGCTTTCATCAGCTGGGACTGGGGCGGTTCCATTGTGTTCAAGGTAAAGTTGTGTTTGTCCAGACTCAAAAGTTATGGTATTGGTTCAGATTGACATGTCAATGATGAGGTGTAAAGAAAATACACTACCGTACTGGGTAACATAGCTCTATTTCTCTCTGCAAGCACCTTAGATTATTCATTCAAACAATGGCAGTATGCATCAGAGTTTTATGAGTTTGGAACTGAAATAAAACAGCGGCTGTCAACTGGAATGTTGGAATTTAAATCACAATGTGAACAGAACACTTTGACCAGCCCCAGTGTGGCTGACAGAAAAGGGAATTGAGCCTGCCGCCCTCAGAATATTAAGGGTTCTAGCTCTTGCTTACAGACAAGTGAATATAGGAAAAGCTTTCCCCAAAACTATGACACATGTTTTATCAATATATCTCATTATGAAATAAATGTCAGAATGAATGGAGAAGGGCACTTTGATGAGTTAAATTTAACTTCAATTAAAATGTACTGCTAAAAAATGGCCCGGGGTGGTAATAAAAATATATTTGTGTTCTGATCTCGATGATTTGCTCACCTATTATTGACTTTAATTAACCAGGAAAGCCCACTGGATCATGTTTTTTGAGGTAGGGGAAACCGGAGTACCCGGAAGAAATCTACGCAGACACGGGGAGAACATGCAAACTAGGAATTGAACCCAGGACATCTTGCTATGAAGCCAGAGTGCTAACCGCTGCGCCACCATGTCACCCATACATTCCCCATACATAATCTATATGCACTCCTTCTATTGGTCAGGCTGTGTGATGCTCTGAGTGAGTGACAGATAAAAAAAAAACACATTACATTTAAAAGGCAAAGTAAAGATATGAATTATAGATGATTTTGATAAAAATCTAAACAAGAAAAAATCCTGATCTTTTGCTTTCAATATACAAAGAATTCAAACAATTCTAAATTCAACTGCAGCATTCTTGCTCTCGACTTTTTCCTCAAGTCACCATCTGGGTCAAAGGTAGAGCAGTGACCACAGACTGGTCAGAAGATGGAGGTCTAAGCAGGCCTTCAAAGAAACCAAAATAGTCCTGACACAATGTAGCTGCAGAGCCCTCCCCTGACCCGGCAGTCACCCCGCTTCCCCCTGGACCCAGACACACCGTGCACTCCACAAAACATCCTCTGACTGTCTCTGTGCCAGCATCCTGGAGGAAAGCTACAACCAAGGAATACCAGCTGTATACTCAGTGTTACATCAGTGTGAAGGGAATTTATGAAGGAATTAAGACCCAGCTTCAGAGCACTAGATTGAATTAATACTTTTCTTATATTCCAGTGAAAATTGGGATTTGAGACGTAGTTTGGGACATGAACATCCTTGACTGTCACTCAAATTTGGACATTGAATGTAAATAGTAACTTTCTGTGTCATGAGATCTTATGTCCACATGAATTATGTTTAAGAAGATTAAATGATGTAGCACTTACCAAGGGACTTCTTGATCGTCTTCAGCAGCAGACAGGTCATACAGTAGATGGTCCTGAAAACAACCACCTCAGCAGCTTTTGCATCTCAGCAATCTGAAACATAATAGGGTTGTTTTAAAGACCTGTTGTATACTCAAATCTTGCAATGAAAGGCAGGGCTAATCAGTTCTGCACATTAAATAAATGGACCTTATACTATTACTCAGCTGTTTTGCATAAATTGTGTTTTACAAAAAAAAACAAAAAAAACAAAAACAAATGTAAATTACTGATCTACATATATTATAGTTTTTGTTAAATAAAAAAAAAAAAAAAAAAAAACCTTCTTTAATAAACTACATCTCCCACAGCACCTGGTAAAATCAACATCCTCCAAGTCAATACATCTCATATGGTAAGTTTCCCAGAAGCCATTTTAAATACTCAAAAAAAGAGGTCAAATTATACTGCCACATTCTCTGAAAGGTGGGACTCATCAAAACGGTACAGTAGTCGTTAAAGGAATTTGTATTTAAATTCATATACTTGCCATGTAAGAATAAAAGTGGAAATGACTATCACTATAAGACACACACACACACACCTCCAAGAGAATCTGCCTGATTTGCACTTTGTGACTAGTGGCTATGCTAGCACATTTTCATATTTGTTTCCAAATTCTGAAAGGCTAGGATTAGTTTAAGGTTAAGATAATATAGGTTAGGTTAGGGTAAAAGGGTGGGTGGACAGATACTTTAGCCCAGCTGTAGATTCTGTGGAGAGAGAAAGAGGGTTCAATTAGTAAATGTAAATGGGAATTCACATAGGACTTTTTGTAAATATTTTTGCTTTATATTGGGGTTATTTTGGAGCTTTAACACAAATGTAATGTTCTGTTGTCTGTGTGTTTGCGTTCGAGGAGAGTGGTGTGTGCACATCTTCTGATTGTGTTTATCTAGTGTTTACATTCACAGCACATGTCCAGGAGGTCAGACTGGGGCAGGTGGACAGAGCATGTGGGAGCACTTTCAATCTGTTTACACATATCCAGCTGAACGATGACAGAACATCCCCACGGAGCACTTACCTCAACAATATGTTTTCAGTCAAATGTACTCATTTACCAAATAGGATAGAAATCATTTAAACACTGTAAATACTTTAAAAGTACTTGAGTTATGTTATCTCTTATATTCATATTCGATTTTGTCTCAGCAGGTCAAAGTACAAGAGCAAAGAGATGGTCAAGACAACAACACAGCATAAGCTTGTATACTTTACACATTTACTTTCTTGGACATACTCTCCGCTTAATCTGGTTGAGAATAAGAAAATACTGGATTAACATATACTGCGCTCAGACAAGCCCAAAATTCTTTTCAATCATCAGATTACAAAAGAGATATTTTAACATACCTGGTTGACAACAAGGAAGTACTGAATCAACATGTGCCGCGTTCAGACTAGCCCAAAACTAAAGAAAACACATTGTTTAAGTTAGCATGCTTCTGCACTCTTCACATCAACAACTCTACAACACAGGATTAACTTCGGAAGTGAATATAAGGTACAATAAATGTGTGATGTAATAGTTGTAGATTAAGTACAAAACATCAAAATCAGTGTACTTCCTCCGGTTGGCTCAAATATTTCTGTGTAAAATTTGCATGTTTCTCCCTGTGTCTGGGTAGGTTTCCTCCCTCAGCAAGAAAAAACATGCACAGTAGATCCAACAGTAGTCCTGACTAGGGCAGGCAATATGGCCTAAACTGTTTATCACAGTATAAAAGTGAACATTTGCAGTAATGATATAATTGATGATATACCTATACTATTGCATTTATAACGGTATATTTATGAGTTAATGGATATTTTAGTTACAGTGTAAGTTTCAAACACCATATTTTACTTCTTTCATTATTTCGTTTTAGCCTCAGCAGAACTGCCCCTGTCTAGGGCATATGTTACTTTTGTTCAAGGTTTTAGAGACATCAGATGAAAACTGTCAAATTTGTCTACATCAATATAGAAACTTTGCCTATAGACCTTTTCACGTGATGTCATGAGATCCGCCATTTTTCTCTCATGGGAAATGGGTTGTTCCAGTGCTATTCTATGCTTATGAGGAGGTCAGACTTTTTCTACAAACAAATCAAAATGACCAAGATCACGCTGTCGACAGCACTTGTTCTTCGGATATGTACTGAACGACCCTTAAATCCTTTCAAAAGATGTGACTGTTGCCTAAAAGAAGCTTTTTTTAATGAAAGCTAATAGCTATTGTGTTGGCTAATGGCTAAAGCGCAGTACTTTTGCTGCGTGTTAAATGTTAAACCACGACCATTTGACCTAATTTGCACACAAATAATAATCTAAAAGGGTCTATGAATTTTGGCAGTGAAGGGTTGTAAATTTTAGCGGATTTTCAAGTTTGATCCATAAAAATATCTCATTAATGAGTAATGACTGAAATATAAAGCACAAAATGTGTTTTAAAAGTCTTTATTAATGATAAGATGGTTTGTTTTGGCTTTTTTCAAAACCTTGCCGCTTATTAATCTCTGAAAATCTGGCAACAACTTTGAGATCGGCTTCTCCAATAATCTTTTGCTCCTCTATCTTCTATCTACTGTAACTCACAGATTGTTCTCAGCCTGATTCACACCATCTTTACTGGCCTGTAGTTCATCTGCCAGAGCGCTTTGAGATCTCTGACACTGTTTACATGTCCCTGATGTGATTGGCCTGATCCTTTCACATGACAGCTCCTTCCCCACATGAAGGAGGCCCGGCTGTGTGCGAGGAGCCATAATCAGCGCGTTTATGTGGGCTCATGATTTATGCAGGCTTATCAGATGTTGTAAATGGGATGATTCAGAAGAGCCGTGTCTCCTGCACCTTTACTGGAACAGACTGAAGAATGACCTCATGTTTGAACTTGTGGCCCCTTCAGTCATAGGGTCAGGACCTGTTCTGTAAAAGACACAGATTATGAAATGTAATTGTTTTGTAAGATGTTAAGCTATGTTGAGCTGTTGTTTATCTGGTTAAGTCTTTAAAGAGGTAAATACTTTCTAAGGGTGGAAATTGTTCTGAATCATGGGTGACAAAGCAGCAGTGTTAGGCACGTTACTAAAAAACTGTAAGACATTAATATAAATCAGTAGATACATTTTATATTTTATACTTAATTGTTGATTTATTTTTAAAACGTGACATTATAATGTGATAAAATAAAACTTGTAATCATATTTTATTTACTTTTGAATATTGGCCAATCGTGAAAACGCAGTAACTCCGCCTAGCAAATGTGCTTTCTATTGTACTAGGTCATGCTTTATGAAGGTCATAATAAAAACAACAGTCTTTCTTTGAAGTAAGACAATCTATGCAATGCATCTTCCAGGCAGACGCGATTGTAACCAACAGGTTGTGTTCACGTGACATTCTACAGGCCAATCATTTTTCTTTCTGTAGGAGGGCAGGTAAAATGTAGTAGGTTTTTTGTTCATATTTTAGCACTGTTATCTCATTGTCCCCACCCACTTGTCTATAATTACCAGCAATTACTCATTCAGATTCCAAGTAAAAGATGTAGAGTTCAAAGTTGTCATACAGCCACTTTCAAATAACAAAAATAGCCATTTTAAATCTGTGGCTTATAAAGTTAAATTTTACATTGACGAGGCGGGGCTCATCAGGGTTGAACAGGAAGTCAATGGACCTGTTTCTTTTTCTAATCTGCTTTAGATCGTTTTGTGTTTTATAATGAACAAAATGTGAATTCATTATCTGCATAAGCCATAGTTTCATCCTAAATATACAGAGAAATGTAAAAATTAAATGGGTCTAGTCACCTGTAAAAATAGCCACATTTTGATTTGTATATTTTTCTAGATACCTTTATGTAGGTTCTGCCCATTTGTACTTGGCCATACAACATATCTATTTTCTTTTCGTCTCTAAAAACAGTAAAATATCTGGATGATTTTTGGCCTATATATATATCTACATTTCTGAAAAAGCAAACAGGCCAATACTATAGTAACTAGTTATTTTTATAATTACTTACTAATGAAGTGTCCTTTTTTCCCTCATTGGTGTCACTTTTTCATTTAAACAACTATGCTTCAATGTGCCATACAATGTAATACAAATGAGTAATGTAACAGAAGTAATAAAACTCTTAAATTCTGTCTATTTCAGCAAAAGTACAGTAATATATTTTTCCAGACACATAATTTTCTAAACTTTTATTAAAATAGACAAAGTTGTTTGGGCAATTTCTTTTCTAAATTTAACACCCATTTCATTTTTCCCCCACTTTCTCTCAAAAAACGTTCACAGACTGTCTCCATTCAGTCAACATGAGTAAAACATTTGTCGTAACTACTGCAGCCTATTCTATTTACAACACTGACACAAACCGTGACTCCTAATTTCCCATAATTCTCAAGATATTATAACTTTTTATTCTACTACCTATGTGAGCGAACACATGCATAATCTCTGTCCAATCTCCAGAGCTGGGAAAACCTCTACAGTACAGGATCAGATTACAAGAAGCGTTTACATTCTGCACACTCTAGACATACCACACACCAAGACAGGCTGAAGGCACGGCAATGGCTTTAACAAGTACACACAAGGACATACTCGAGGTCATTTATGTCAAACACTTTTCAGGAATAAAGAACGCAAAGGTACAATAGTTACACAAATGCTATAAATAATTTGTTTACTTTAAATTCAGTCCCATTCATAAAGTCCAACAATGACTTCTGACGTTCTGCTGAGTAACTGGTGCTCGTCATAAAAGCCCGTGATAAAACAGTATAATGCTGAAAAGAGCATGACGTCATAAATATAAAAGAGTGGAAAATTTACAGCATAAGATCGTAATACAACCATATAAATTACATTTTAACAAGGCTTTGACAAAAGTCATTCAACAAATGTTTGAGTGATCCTACATCATTGGAGTGTTTGTATCTCCAAAGGTCAATGTTCCACCCTGTGATCTCATTAACGTGCTATTTTAAAATCTATAACTACTTTTGCCTCACGTGAACAGCGATACTTTGCAATATTCTAATATAATTTCAGTGGTGAAAGTGAAAGTACTGCACAAGTTACATTTTAGGTTTCTCTGCTTTATTTACAGTGGAACTTTTTACCTTTAGATTTGAACAAATTTGTATGATTAAAAGCAAATAGCTACAGTAAATAGCTGTGTTGATGTTGTTACTTCTTTTCAATCAACACATTTTTTTTAACATGCGATGCTTTTAATTATTATTTTATGATGCTTTAGTTATTTGTTTTAATTTTTATGAGCACTAGTACATGTGGTTTGTTTGTGTTTATTATTTTCTTTGCAGCACTTTGGAAACTTTACTTTGTAAAATGTGCTATATAAATAAAGTGGATTGGATTGCATTTCAGCTTCCGAAATCTGTTTGAAATGGGCCTAGTATTACTTTTTACTTACTTAAAAGTTCATTTTTTCATT
Source organism: Mugilogobius chulae (assembly GCA_038363315.1). Classification (NCBI taxonomy): domain Eukaryota; kingdom Metazoa; phylum Chordata; class Actinopteri; order Gobiiformes; family Gobiidae; genus Mugilogobius; species Mugilogobius chulae. The sequence goes on along the minus strand of CM076395.1, from coordinate 38,664,264 downwards.
TAAGTAGATGATTTTAGAACTTTTATATTTATTCTCTGCACTTTTTCATAAAGGTACTGTGTTTTAAGCTTTTTTTCCACAGCTGTTGGGAGCGAGATGCAAGAGATATGCTAGGGGCAGTTAGCCACAATGCTAACAACAACAGAAGGACTTAATGGAGTTTGGTAAACAAACGATACATTATTAGACATAGTCAGGACATTTCAGAATAATTTCCATTTGAATAGATACATTCACTATTCTACTGTGCAGGTGGATTTGATTTTAAGTTGATTCAGTGTTAAAATATGGCGGTATAGTGCTTTAAGTATCACAGTGAACATCACTGAAAATCATTTTGTCAACTTGTTTTGTACATAATCTAATTTACCTTTCTCAGGCGATCTGGGACCTTTCTATGTGGTGTTTTTGTCTGTCTGGTTTTCCCCTGGTTTCCTCTACCACTAAAAACATGTCCAGTGGCTCTTCTCCTCTCCCCAAACTAAAGATGGAATCTGGTACAAGCAAATTATTTTAGTTTTAGTTTTGTGGAACCCAAACCAAATGATACTTCTTTCATTGCTATTTTATGACATCACCGTTTCAGTTCAAGAAAAAAAGCAAGATTTCTGTGTTTAGAAGTGTGATTGAAACATAACACAACTCCGGGTATGTTTTTTGATGAGGAAGCAACATTACAGTGTACAGTAGTTCAAAAATGTTCAAAAGCAATGCAATTTCCACCCCTAAGGTTCCACTCACATTTGATCACCTGCTCTGAACTAGGCCTTTATTTATTTATCCATTTATTTATTTGTTCATTTTGTCCTACAATCAGTAGTAATTATATTTAATCTACCATTTAGCTTGCTTATGTGATGAGTTTTATATAATGTGTGTAATTACACGAACAAAACCAAATTGCACACCCAATAATTACACTAGTTTAAAACACAATTAAGGCTCATTCCACGTGTCAAAAACGTCCTATTAGATAACAGCTTTGTTTATGATGTCGAGCGGTTGTTTGGGTTTTTTTCCCAGTAAAAAGCGGAGGAAGCCAAAACAGAGGGTGCGTGCCAGCAGTGCAGAGGAACTCCCTTCAGGTGAGCATGTGTGTAAATAAAACATGGGGTTTACCAGTGCACGCCCTGAGTCATTCACCTGCCACATTCCACTGTCACAAAGATTTAAGGCTCCAATACACTTGAACAAGACATTCTGGCGTGTTCTTCAGTCAGTTTACTAATACATAAACCTTAATGTGTTTATCTCTTTTGCCACTGTTATAGCTTTTGTGTTAACCCTCGTATTGTCTTTGTTTGGCTCTGCACTGTGTGTCTGCTTGGGCATTATACTTTTTCATATCAGATATCATTATAGGCTACATTGTAATTTTGCAAAGGATGTTTGGCAACACAGTGAAAGCTTTATAGCTATATAAAAATAAAAAGATAAACTTTATTGTCCCTAAGGAGAAATTTGCTCTGGGTTTACCACATTACACACACTGACACATCGTTCAGACAGAACATCAACAGTCTTAGCCTCACAAATTCAAAAAATACAGTTCAGTGTCCTATAATTCTTTCATGTCCATTGTTCAAGTTGTGCACTACAAAGACATAAAGCTATAAAAATTCTATACAGAAAAGAAAATTATGCATATAACACACAGTAAAGTAGACCCTTTAAAAGTATGGCAACATCTCACAAAACTAGTTACATAAAAAGGACTATCCTTCTTTGATTAACAGGTTTGTTAAAGGAAATCTAAATTTAAAAAACTGTCCAAAGCTTTCATATCTGATCGAAACAGCTCACCTCTCGATCACTCAAAAAATTTGTGCAACCAACTAGACCTATAACACCCTTATATAAAAACATTTTAAAATATATAAATCAAAACCAGAAATAAAAGCAACACAAGCCAAAAGACTGGAAGTTATGCATGGCAGCATAAAGCAAGTAGCACTAGATTTGTAAGTTAAGTTAACCATTTCTATTGAATACAATTCAGTAAGACTAAAAGCTTTAGCCTGGAGAATCCAAACTGACATCTCTCCATTATTTCATACAACCAGTGGTAGAGTCTGGAAGTGCTACTGAAACATGGCAGAAGCTTAGAGCCTGGAATGACTTGCTACTTTGGTGCTTGGAAAATAAGCAAATAATTCTGTCGTCAATAACCCTAATAAAATGGTCTCTATTTATGATTTTATTTATTTATTTATTTTTTACCATCCAAGAATACATAAGGACACAACAAAAAGTCACTTCAGCCATTTCACTGTGACAATGATCCAAGTACTGACCAGACTGTTTTGCTTAGCTTCTGAAATTATGATGGAATCAAACATAAATCAGCAGGTACATAATAAGTAAGCAAAAGTAAGTAAAGAAAGCAAAATAACTGTCACCTATCTGTCACAGTCAGCCAATCGGTATACTTTTCAAAACATCTCCTCACCAACCACTCTATTATCACCTGCGTCTTTTTTGAGTAATTTTAGTCATTATCCTCTTCAAGCAGCATCAGAACAATCAACCCCTGTCTTTGTCCTTGTTAAATTGTAGTTTATTTCTCTCTTCACTTTATCTGTTGAAAGTGATGAAACCCATGAATAAATTGCAATAAAAGTTGAGTCACAAAGTTATTACGTCTGTAATCAAATAGCATTTTCATACCTGGCTGACTCAAGTTGTTAGGAGTTACCTGTACTTCAATGTCTAATAACAAGAACATTTGAACTGCTAGACTTTGCGTCTCCACATTCTCATCACCAGTTTTATGTTGGCAAGTATAGTTTATACTTGCATGTATCGAGACTAAAATAGAACTCTGACATGTACAATCTTGCTTTCTCTACATCATAAAAAGTTCTTAAATATATAAACAAACAAAAGCGGTTATATAAGAAACTGAAAATGAGAAAACAGGAGCCACGTTGACAATGATGAGGAATGTTTAAACAGACACTTACAATGGCAGCCAAAAACAGCTATACCGCAACTTAGGGTTTGACAAAACCTATTTAAGCGTGTGATGCTTTGTTACAAAGATAATAAATATGTTTTGTCGAATACCACGCGTAATAGGGACATGCCTGGGCATTAGTTGAGCAGGTAAAAAACCGTGCTGTTGTTATAGTACATACTCTGTCTGGTACGAATACATCTGTGCCTGTGTTTACAACATCGCATACTGTTACAAAAACATGTAAATAAAAAAAGAAAATAGAAAAAATCTATTAACAAAAAAAAAAAAAAAAAAAAAAAAAAGTAAAAAAAAAAAAAATCACTGTTATGAAGACTAACTAATTCAGCATATGTTAAGTAACAGGCACGATACAAATTAGAGTGTAATACAAACAGAAGGCAATTATTTCTCTTCTTGCTTACAATGATTGACGCCCAGCCCAGCTTTAGTAAATAATTTTGTGTATTGCATGCATTTTCATGTGCATTTTTGCGTTATTGTTTTTTGTTATTTTCCCTTCCTTATGGCATCTTTATTTAGTTTTTTTTTAAGTGTAGCATAGGGATACTTGATAATTAAATAATAATCTTCCTTTGATTTTTAAATATTTCTGTAGACTATAGCTCAACTTTTTAAAAAAAACTTTTTAAGATTCCTCCAGAGATGTTGCATGAAGTGTCTGGGGAGAAGAAAGTCTAATTGCTGCTGAAGACAGATTTCAATTATGTTCTTTGTAACATTCACACGCATCATTTGTGAAAAGTTAGTTAAGGTCAAAGCTATAAGTGCACTATATTGAAGCAAATTCTTGTAAGAGAAATACCTGGAACATTCTTGTCAGTTTAATGCTTTGTCACAGGTCTCGGGTGTGTTCTCAGATGTGAACATAGTCATGTGATCTCCTGTCAGTACAAAAGAACATGTGCATAAACATCATCTAAAAATAACAATACCTATAAATGTTTAAAGATAGATTTTAATGTGTCCTTAATGCTATGCATCATGTAATGATGTTTACATTAGATTTGACTTTGACAGTGATAATTCAAAGATTATAGTATATGTGTTTGAGTAATATTAGACAATGTTTTTCAACTTAGTTTAAGATACACAAGTCAGTTAAGATTAGATTACACTAATTGTCAAAAAGCACGTCATTGTTTTTTGAAATTGTTCTCTGCACTTTGCCAGTGTTTTAATGCTGTAAGACAGATTTCAAGAGTAAGAAAATGACTTTAATCATACGCAAGGTTTTAGGTAAAAGGAGTAGGCCTAAATTGTGAACTATAGTACATTTGTAATGGGTTTCAGGAGTACAAACAAAAAAAAAAACACAGCACAAAACAACAATACAAATGTTTGAAATCTTCAGGGATAATCTGCTCTGTGTTAAGTATTGAGCATAAAACCAACATTTTTATTTAAAACCAGAAAATTGTCGAGCTCACAGCAGTGATTCTGACATGACAGTAAAGCAATTAAACACAGTGGTCTCATTTTAGCTGTAATAGCATCCTCCTTGTTTTGTTAGTACTGCATTTTGTGACTAAATCAGACCAATGTCTGATATAAAAATACTGTCTGATATATCTCATATAAAAATACTTTGTAGTAAACAGATATGTTGGCACTTAATAGTAATTCTTGTGGTATTACCAGTGGCACTTGTATAGTAATCAGAGTGGCACAAAAGTAAGTACCCACTTTTATGGTTAGCTAGTGATCAATACATTAGTTACTGGTAAGTGCCAGTGTAAGTACCCCAGGTTGCTGAACAACACCAATACATTTCTCTATCAAGTAAAGATATTTCGTTTTAAGGTTGTAATGCGTGGCTATACCAGCTTTCCACAGCCTGATCCTGTCAGATCTCAAAAGCTAAGCATGTTGGGCCTGGGCAGTATTTGGATGGGAGACCGCTGGAGGAAACTCAGGTGCCACAGTGGAGCAAACAGAGGAGAAACTGGTCGTTGAGTCCTTAGGCAAGACGCTTAACTCACATTACCTGTATGATTCCAGTGTGTGCATGAATGATTGGTGGTGAGTGTAGGGGCCGATGGCGCAAAATGGGTGCCTCGCTTCAGTCAGTCTGACCCAGGGCAACTGTGGCTACAATAGTAGCATACCATCATCAAGTATGGAATGAATAATGCAAAAGTGCAGTGTCACTGGGTGTCTTGAAAAGTGCAGATCCAATGCAGTATTTGTTTGATACTTGTTATGGGTGTGACAATGGTAAAGAAATATTTAAATGTTTTTGATTGTCGGTTTTTTTTGTAGTAGTTGTAGTACAGATTTGAGTTGTTTTAAGTAGGACTATAAGCACTATTAAGCAGTGTTTAAAGTTGGCAAAAGAAATACCGATCCTGGTAACATCATGGAGAGAACATGAAGTGCTATAAATTATCAAATTTTTCATATATAATTGAACAGTGCTCTGATTGGCTGTGCTTGGAAGAGCCACTCCAGTTACACTTACGGCTATGTCTAAAAACAATGTTTTATGCAGTGTTTGTCGACAAAAAACAGATGAAAGAGGATATTACCCATGGGCCAAAAGATAGGTGAGAGCTTGAAACTATAGTCTGAGATATTTAAATACCTCTTGGCTTAGCTTCAGCTATATACTAATAAAATACTGAGGTTTCAAGTGGAGAACCCATAGCCAAACTCATCTATACACCACAAAGTCCTCAAGACCAGGAAGCAACCCCAGGACATCCTTGTTGTGAACCACTCTGCTCCAACAGATGATATCCTACCACTACCATATTTAGAACACAAAGCACACAACATTTCTTCCAATATCTAATCTCCTCTTCCACTGGTAAATCCATACAGATTACTATTATTATGACACGTTTTTGCTCAAGCTGCAACAAGCTAAATGCAGGGTGTCATTGTGCGGTCAGCTTACAGGATCACGACACTGACATGCCACCTTTCAAAATAGTCTCTGTCAATACAAGGGAGTGTGCACTAAACAAACAATATTATTATCGTACAATCAAAACAGTCACACCAACGCAAACATGAGTAACCTATGTGTGCAAAAACAACTAATATGCACGTCAACAAAAGGTAAACCGATCGGAATGTGTGAATGCGGATATCTAAATAGACGCTAATGTGATTTTTTTTTCTATGTAACTTTGTAGAGTAAAACAGGGAGGTGTGTTTGATTTTGAAGTGATTGACAGGTCATAAAAATGACTATTATGCTCTCAGGGTGAGTTTAACTATGGGAGGCACAGAAATAACACTGGGCTATTATAAGATGCCGTACTTATTGGTAGCTAATTGACTTGTTGCCTTGTTTACATAATACCCTCGGGCTGAAGTCATACAAGTTGAATGAGGGTAGTGGCAAAGTAGAGATATTCTTGCATAATTTTATATACATGTTTTCGTGAAAAGCTAACAAAATGAGACAAAGTTTAAAAAGTAGGGCTGGGCGATCTGGGAAAAAATATAATCACGATTTTTTTTCTCTTTCTCTTTTCTCTTGATTGATCTCGATTTTTGATTCGATTCTGTTAAGCCTTTTGAAAACCAAATGAAAAAAGCCATTCGTGAATATAAACAAAACAAAATCTTTTAATATGTCCCCTTTCTTAGAATTTTTTTTAAACTACCGTAATTTCTGGATTATAAGCTGCTACTTTTTTCACAAGCTTTGAACTATGCGGCTTATAAGGCAATGCAACAAAATTATATTCTCATAGACTTACTATTAACAAGTGTGGCCTATATACTGTACTTTATCAATTTTCTTACTTAAATCTAGTGGCTTATATTCAGGTGTGCTCAATAGTGCAGAAACTACAGTATATATCAATTTTCTGCTTCAAAGTTTGACTTTTGCTCCAAACTACACATTTTTATTGACAAAAGATTGTTTTTTGATTTTTCGATTCAAAACCCACCACCAAATAATTGACGATTCGGTTCGATCCGATCTCAATCTCTCGATTGTTCGAATAATGGCCCAGCAGTTGGGTACGGTGTTCATAGGTTCACTGTTGAGACATCCATAGTTTCCTCTCACGACTTCTGAAGAAAAAAAACGTATATTAAGCGGCCTCAAAGAAGCATAGAAGCATTTGACACTCACCGAAGCATTCTACACTTACAGAGTAGAATTAGGCAAACCAATCAAAAAACAAACAATAATTAAAATAGCAACTGTATATGTAATATTGTTTAAAGGCCTATGCTTCTACTGTTATACTCTTTATTTTGTTTATAACATGTCCGACAGACTTTTATTTCTGATAATTTTGTTTATTGCATATTTTTAAGGTAGCCTATCTATTTGTAGCACATGAGCATTTTTTATTTAATTAATATTTTTTGTATTTTATTCCCTATTTTACAGTTCTTGTTGCCTTATGTTTTGTGTAAATGCAGTTTAAATGTGTCCAGCACTATCTTTTAAATGCGCTGCTATAAACAGAGCTTGACATAGTTTTATAGATTCCATAAATACATTTAGAAAAAAATAAATAAAACATATCAATAAATTTTCTGGCCCAGGTGACTCTAAAATCTGACAGCCATGCACCAGCTCTTTTCCCAGCCAGTTCAAGCCAGGTAAAGTTTAATAGCTTACATGCAGTTCCTTTGACAATACCTAAACATAATTTTATGGCACCTTGTCAAGACAGTTACAACCGCGGCGTTTTTATAGTCAAATTACTCACGCAATGGAAACCTTTTTGATTGTCTGCGTGTCTATACGTCGTTTGAAGTGATGTGGCCTCTCCCACTCGGGGCTGGTCTGAGGTAAGCCGTATATAAAGCGCTGCCGTAAGTGAAAGCAGGTAAGAACGAGTCTGCAGGTGCGTAAAAGGAGATTAAGAAAGTGGTTTGGATTTGCTGAGAAAACATGAAGCTGGAAGTGCTCTGTGGAGGTCACTGTAATCTCAAGACCGAAGAGGAGCTGGGTTCAGATGGAGACAGGGCAGCTCGCAGCCCGTCACCTGTCATTCCAGCGTCCAACAGCAGTCAGCCCAAGCCTTACGCACGGAGAGGCAAGCCACCCTTCTCCTACATCGCTCTCATCGCCATGGCCATACGCGACTCTGCGACAGGCCGCCTCACGTTAGCAGAGATCAACGACTACCTGATGAGCAAGTTCCCCTTCTTCAGAGGCAGCTACACGGGATGGAGGAACTCTGTGAGGCACAATTTGTCCCTGAACGACTGCTTTGTCAAAGTGCTCCGTGACCCGTCCCGGCCGTGGGGAAAGGACAATTATTGGATGCTTAACCCCCGCAGCGAGTACACGTTCGCAGACGGGGTGTTCAGACGCAGGAGGAAACGTCTAAATAAGAGACTACTCGGGGATGAAGACTTTCCAGGGCTCATGGTGAAGTCTGAACCTCGGGCCAAGTTTTCCAGTTCGTTCACGATAGACAGCATCCTCAGTACGCCGTTCAGAGGAGACGCGCGGGCAATAGAGACAGTGGTCCATCCTTCTGTTCACTGGCGTCACGCTGGACACGTTACGCATCACGTTGACGTACCCGCTGTTGCGTTTCCCTACATAACTGACGTGACAGACTATTCCAAAACAAACAAGTGTCACTTCTAAAGACTAAACTTCAAAAACACTGTCGTTTTGCATTTATAGGCCTGACACCTGTTACGTCTGTTTTGTTCACACTGCTTGATTCTGTAATTTATTTTAATTATTCATTATTTAATGTTATTTACTTGTAATAAATTATATTTTCTGTTTTGAGCTGCTCAGTAAAGTTTATATGATATTTATTTTATGATTCAATTGTGGCTCGAGTGTATTTTTTTTAATATATTTTTTTACATGAACTGTTATTTTTATACAGACATGCTGAAAGCTATGGCAAAGAAAACTAGAAGATATGTGTAACCAATAGTATGACAAAAATAAAATGTAATTCTACAGGATTTGTTCGTTTGTCAATATTTCCCTAGAAGTGAACGCACTCAAATCTATCTTGTACATTACATCTTGTAAATAAATACTCATGTATTTATTGTGCCATTAAGATGCCATACTTTATATACAATGGGACAATGTACTCACTGCATTTCCACTAGCCCTTGACCAAAACACAGCTTTATGATGTCGTCCAGACTTCACAGTGTAAACTGACACTCGTGCGCTGTGGGTGGTATAAACTTCGGGCCTCTTTTGATGGAAAAAGCATGCTTCTTGTCATGGCAGAGTCTGACCAGACCCCAAACAAATGCCTCCGCTTTGCCAACATCATTTCGACATGAAACCACTGGGCACAAAGGAAAACTCTCAGATCTTTGCCCACTTTTTGACGTTCATTGTTCCAAATGAAATTCTTCTGCTAATTGTTTGGGGAAAGTGAGTGGGTGGGAGGAGATTTGTCTTCTATTCGGGTCCGGTCCATAGGGAGGGGTCAGCTACTTCAGATTTGTTGGAGGGATTCACGGGGCTGATCATGGAGAGGCAGCTTTTGATTGGAATGTCTCCCATCGCTGCCAGGAATAGACACTGGCAGAACGGGTCGAGAATTTAACTGGATCAAGTAAAGTCGCGAGGATTTGGAGCGGGAGCTATGGCGACCACTGAGAGCCTGCATCAGCTGCTGGACAACTCCGTGCGCCCTAATCCTCCTCTGAACTCGCACACACTGATGAGCAGCGTGAACGACAGCGCCAAAGGTAAAAAGGCTGGACTCAGGCGCCCTGAGAAGCCCCCGTATTCATACATAGCTCTGATTGTCATGGCAATCCAAAACTCACCGAGTAAAAGGCTCACGCTGAGTGAGATCTACCAGTTTCTGCAGGCGCGCTTTCCCTTCTTCAGAGGCGCGTACCAGGGATGGAAGAACTCTGTGCGACACAATCTCTCACTGAATGAATGCTTTATAAAGCTGCCCAAAGGCCTGGGCAGACCCGGGAAGGGCCACTTCTGGACCATAGACCCCAGCACTGAGTTTATGTTTGAAGAGGGCTCCTTCAGACGCAGACCGCGGGGTTTCCGCAGAAAGTGCCAGGCGCTAAGGCCCATGTACAGGATGATGAACGGAATGGGCTTTGGAGCCTCTGTGCATCCGGGGACTTTTGATTTCCATTCGACCTCTGGCTCTTTGACCTGCCACAGCGGGTATAATTTAGAGCTAATCGGGAGTTCAGGAGGATACGACGGTCTGAGCGCGGTCACAAACTCTTCATACTTGTCCGCCTGTCAGGTGGGCAGCAGCCGCGCAGACTACAGTCCAGACCTGCGAGGAGACTCACTGTACAGTAATGCATCCACGCACTGGACGTCACCTGGCGTTTCGTCGTACAATAAACAGCCCCAAGCATCATCCACGCTGCATGCCGTCCCCTCTTTCTCCCTGGACCAAAATTATCTGCACCACCACAGCGCTCAGGACGCGCCAGAGATTTCAGGTAAACTCAAATGAGCTAAATATAACGGAGGTCACGGGTTAAATGTTTGTTTGCATTGCCATCTTGCTGCGCGTAATACGTGCTTTACGCACAAAAACATGTTTTACGCACAGTGCCTTGTGTTTATTTATTCATTTATTGTAATATTTATATAATGCTCGATTGGGATTTAAAAATACATGCTATATGATATTTTACAACGGTGAAGTTGTAAAAGATCATACAGAAGCAGTACAATCAGCCTAAATAGTTGGTTTAAAATGTCAATTTAAGCAAATATCTTGGAATCATCTTACTATTTAAAATTGCATGTTATGCTATTTAAAAAATGTGCGCACAAATAGAAAATTGAATGCAGAATGACATCAGCATACTGTATGACTTGGGACTATTAAATCTATTAAAAGAGACCCCTTGAATAAAATCTATTAATTGTTTTACCTGGTTAGCTGCCTTCTCTCATTATTCGTTTACTCAAAGTTTTTCTAGGAATGATACATGCATATTATTGTCCTGTAGCTGATGATTTCATGAGGCCTGTCCTCACCTACCACCTATCCCCACCCACTTGTCTGTAAATAAGTATGATTCAAAATATTCAGATTTACAGTAACGCATGTATGGTTCAGAATAGTCAAATAGCCACATTACAGCCATCAAAATTACTGCTTGATTCATTTAAATGTGAGTTCTGCAGTTTTGCACAGGAAGTAAACAAACCTCTTTCTGTTTCTAAGCGGTTTTAAATCAATTTTGTGAAAAAAAAAACAACAACAACTAAATGTAACACTAACATCTGCATATATTATAGTTTATCCTTAAATACCTAGAAAAATAGGTCCAGTTTAAACAATTTAGGGAAAAAAATAAAGTCAGTGTTTAAATGATTTAGATATGAAACTTCCGTGACACTGAGGTTTTGATCTGGTTATTTCATGCAGGTTATTATTATTTTTTTTACATTTCTATATACCTTCATTTTCCTCTGTTAGCCTATTCATAAGAAAATATTGTTGTGCATTAATAAATTGTGATTGTAAAGGGTATAATTAATTCTGCGTTGTACCATTCAACAGTTGGTCTGTCCAGATATTCATCTCATTCCATGTCCACGTGCGACCGGAAGGAGCTGGTCCTGAGCCCCAGCGCGAGCAGCGGCTCCTACTACCAGCAGCACGTCTACCAGAGCCACGTCCATCCGCAGAGCACGTACCAGGACGTCAAGCCATGCCTCGTGTGACCAAGATGTACTGTCAAAAAAAACAAAGAAAACAATAAAGACATTGAAGCATTTCACTTTGTTGTGATAATACATGTTGAATCATAGTGAGTTCATATTGTTAATATATGTTCATTTAAAACCAGTGACTCTTTCTGAGATAAACAGACCATGTGTGACAGTGACACCATGTACTCAACAGCATCATTCCTGAGAGAAAAAAAAGATACTTTGGAGGATATATGGAGACAGGCAGGAGTAGAGCTGTGTAATATATCGAATTTTAGATAATATCGTGAATGTTGCCTTTAAGATACGCAAAAATTGATTATCGAGTATATCGTGCAGTAAAAACATGCAACAAAAAAGCTATTTTACAAAAAAAAAAAAGAATATGTACACTAATTCAAAGTTTTTCACAAAACAAGAACTAAGGTTATAACAGGAGATTTCTGCACTATTGACAAATATGTATCTGATAAATAAACATGGAAAAACATAAATACAGTACAGAACAATAATTAGTGTTTGCATATTTTGAGTAGATTGTTTCATTGGCTTGAACTATAATATTGCAAATGAAACAAGCGTAAATGATCTAATTTGACATAAAATCAGAAAAATGCACATTAATGAAAGAATGAAAAGAAAAATAAATGATTCTGTTCTTGAAATGAGAGCTAAATGAAAGTTCAAACGTGCTCAAATCACAATAAACACTACGACTAGTCAATTTGAAGCTTATTGGCACATTTGAAACAGATTTAAATGTTTATATTGGACTGACAATATCGTCCAATTATTGTTATCAGGATATTTTAAAAATTATGGAGATATTAATTTTTGTCAATATCGCCCAGCTCTAGGCAAGAGCAAGGCACGCTTATTGTTTTCAGTGCAAGAAAAACATTTAAATGAAAAAAAGTTTTATTCAAGTATAACCATTATTTCTATAAAGTTATCTACTGCATTCTTTTCAGCTTTGTAAAAATAGACAGATACAGTTTACACACTTGCTTGAGCTTTTAGTAGTACAACGTAGTTAAACTAATAACTGGACAGAAAAGCATAAATAAAAATAATTGTAATAAAGTAATAATGATTCAAGATTGGTCCAATAAAGCACAGATCTCTGGCGCCATCTGCTGGTTCTAAATAGATCGGGTTCTGTCTTTCTCGCTGTGTAGTGGACAGCAGGGACAAATGTAACACTTAATCTTAGTTAAAGACTTGCTTAAAACGATATGAAATGAAGGGTGCAGATCTTGGCTTACATATGAATATGTTTGGGTTCAGTTAAACTGTTTATTTTGAAGCTGTTATCATTTCAAAAACAAAAAAAGTAAAGTGTTGCTCAACAACATGGAGCAAAGGGGCAAATGTAACACATAACATTAAAACAAATCATATTTAATTTTTCTTTATAAAAGATAATGTATTTCACAGACTGGAAGTTGTCAACATTTAAACCATCTTAACTCTGTAATTAATTAAACATGACAATGCTGTGGTAAAAACTTTACTGCCTGCTTTGAACTTTATTTGTGTTTTTCTAAAGAGCTGATTCTGTGTGTCTAAACATTTTTAGACACACACACACGAAAAAAAATTACAAATAACTAAATAAATATAAATAAATCCATCCAAAAATTAGTACATTAGCCCCAGATGAGGGCAGCCATATTTGGTGGGATTTTTTTCAATGTTAGCAATGCATATTGTTTGTTCTTGTAAAATTGACCAAATACAGGACAAAAAGTCTATTTTTAAACATATAAGAATGACAGCTACATCTCAATCTTATCATTGTCCAGAACAAAAACATTGGGTCATGTGATGTATAACTGCACAAAAAAACTTTTTTTTTTTACTGTAAAAGGATTCCTGAAAAGTCAAATGTCTTTCCACGCAAACAGCAGTTGGAGAGTTGAAATTAACAGGTTCTGTGCAGAGCTCAAAGCTTCTGCTAGAAATGGGAGCTTCTGTTACATTTGCCCCTGGTCTCCCTGTGCATCTTTCTGGAGATGACAAGTCAACTACATTTTTAATAACATTGTTAATGGTGATAAACCAGGCCTTTTGTATTGAAGGAACATCTTTTCCATGAAGACAACCTGGAGGAAGCTCTCCTCCAGACAAAGTAGTAGTTCATACTTCAAAGTAAAATCCATCTTTGGTCAAATAGTTACACAGTGCATCTTTAAAATTTGAATAAAGAAAAAATTATAATATGCATTATTATTTATGAATGAATGAATGAGAAAAGTACAAACAAAACAGCCTTCTAAACAACAGGTATGCTCTCTATGTTTGATTGGTCTTTTGTCCTTTGACTCCAGTAGAAGAGCAACACGTGATCTAATACTGTCATACTGTGATCAACCAAAAGGTGGCAGCAGCGATTCACAAATAACGCAGTGTTTCTGCTCTGACTACGTCTCGCTCAGTCAGAGGCTAACATTTTACAGTCAGATGTTGGTCTAATGTAAACGTGCTCACATCCACATTTGGAATTACATGTATTAGACATTAGCTCAGTTATTGGTTCGTGTGTGTGTACAAAAAACACGGCCACTACATGTTCAGTCCTATCTTGAAGCATCATTAAGTGTTGTTCTGTTTCCAGCCACATGGGGGCGTCATGACACCATTACAGTAATAACGAAGACATTCTCAGGCCTGTCCTTCACACACAGTGACTCACAAAGGTCATGTTCTTACTTCAGATATTTCCTTTACCTTTAAACAAATCATTTTTATAAATATTTAAAAATGTAAGCTATCTATTGTCTTGGTAATTTAGATAGCCAAATACTCTAGAAGAACAAAAACGTAGAATTGCGAACTGAAACAATTGATTTTTGAAACTGTATAGGCCTATATAATTAAACCAAATGCAATTGCTGTTTCAGGAAAAAGGGAAACTTGACTAAGGGTAAATAGGGCAATCGAATTTTGACTGATAGAGACAAAAACAGAAAAGAAAAAAAAATACAAAGACTGGCCAATATAGCCTAACTGTATATAAATTCACTTATGTATTTAATTTATTTATGTATTTTGTTTTGCCCAAAAAATGTGGCAAATACTTTTTCCATGCGCCTGTACGTGGCTCCATGGCGAGGTCTGGGTGGGCAGCGGGGCCGCAGTGAAAGGCCCGAGCCTGGTGGAGGTGCAGGGGTGGAGGGCAGAGTAAACAGCCCAGGGGCCCGGGTGAGGGACAGAGTTCACGCCCGGGTCCGTGTAAGGAGAAACCCACGCACGTTTCATTAAGACGACGCACACGGGATTACGCAGTGTTAGGACTGTAACTTATGCCTCCCTGTGACCATTAGAGATTTCACGCACGGTCACCTGTAGAGCTGCACACGGAGGCCTGACGGTCAAGTGAAAGGAATGGATTTTACGCACGAGTTTTAGCACTCGATGGACTCCTCGTTGTATTTAAAACTTTTTATTCTTCATTACACGTTTGGTTTAGCGATGAAGTGTGATACGTGGGACATATGGTGTGTTTTTGTGAAGCAACGTTCACACCAAAGGCCCTTTTGAGCCCTAGATGCTATTCACGTTGTAATGACAAGCCCTTTCGACACTAACTGCTAATGAGCAAACAGTGCTTTGATGCAACGCGTAATTTGCGTAATACCAGAACCCCAAATGGTTAATGCGCTCGAAAATAAAAATGCAGAGTGTGGCCTAAATGCTGCAAAGTAGAATTATTGATATACTTTTTTTTTTAAAATACATTGACCTATGTACGGTAGCATAGACGAATCTTGTTTTGTCACACAAGGAGGAAATTAATATATTCCAATACAGAAAAATTCAAACGTACAAAAAAAACATTTAGCTTTTTGTTTAACTTTAATTATTGGACCAAAAAATATTGAAAAAAACATTATATCAATATTGATTAATGATGATGAAGCAGTGCATATTGTAGCCTATAATAAATAAACTATGGCGACTTTATATAGCCTATTATTTCTGCCTAATAAGTGGCAGTTATTATTATTTTCACAACAAAAAAAATAAATAAATACAAATAAATGCAAGGTTATGAGAACATGACCTAAAAATTGGCAAACCTTTAATTGTGACACTGATTTCTCAAAGAGTTACCTCATCAACCCAATACAATAGAGCTGAAATAGTTTACACAAGTTTTCTTCAGGGCAAAAACTGATGGATGCTTTATCTCACATTGTACCTTCTTTCTCAAGTCCACTGCCTGTTTGAATAGCTCTGTCATGTCAAACGTGCACAGCGGGCTGAAGCTGACACCACCTCCTCCTCTCACTTCTCCTCACGCCGGCATCTTGCTCCCCTCAGCCTGGCCTGCCCTCCCATTGGACGTCTCCTGTGACTTTTTTTTTACGTTTAAGGGAGGAGCTACAGTGTGCTCAACAGGCTGCAAAAAAGGAGGAAAGAATTTAACTGCGCAAAAAGTTGTGTGTGCGCGCGGACGCTCCAAAGTTCAGAAGGATTTCCAAGGAGAGCGAGATGGGGACTGCTTAAAAATTCTAACACTGAACGACTTTTGCTTTCTTCGATTGAAATTTGGAGACTTTATTTCGATTTTTAATCACTTTTTAAAAAAACAGAGAAGACATGCAGGCGCGCTATTCCGTCTCCAGCCCCAACTCTTTAGGGGTCGTGCCGTACATCAGCGGTGATCCCGGCTACTACCGAGCTGCCGCGGCTGGAGGAGGCTACGCCGGTATGAACATGTACTCTCACGCCGCTCACGAGCAGTACCCGGGCAGCATGGCGCGCGCCTACGGACCTTACACCCCGCAGCCCCAGCCTAAAGACATGGTGAAGCCTCCTTACAGCTACATCGCGCTCATCACCATGGCAATCCAGAACTCCCCGGACAAGAAGGTGACCCTGAACGGGATTATCAATTCATCATGGAAAGATTCCCGTTTTATCGCGACAATAAGCAAGGATGGCAGAACAGCATCAGACACAACCTGTCTCTGAACGAGTGCTTCGTCAAGGTCCCGCGTGATGACAAGAAACCTGGCAAGGGCAGCTACTGGACTCTAGACCCGGACTCGTACAACATGTTCGAAAACGGCAGCTTTTTGAGAAGGAGACGTCGCTTTAAAAAGAAAGACGCGTTGAAGGAAAAAGAAGAGCGCTTGCAGAAGGAGGTACAAACTCCAACTCGACAGCAGCAGCCCCAATCTCAATCACAAGGCCGAGAGCAGGAGCAACCGGTGCGCATCCAGGACATAAAGACTGAAAACGGTGCCCTGACGCCTCCGCAGGCCGAATCTCCGTCGCTAAACCCCGTGCCAAAAATCGAAAGCCCGGACAGCAGTAGTATATCCAGCAGCGGCAGCCCTCACAGCTTGCAATCCGCTCGCTCCATCGGTGTCGACACTCCTGAGCACCATCACCAGCAGCAGCAGCAGCACCAACAAAATCAGCACGTACAGGCCTCGACGCAAGGCTTCAGCGTGGATAACATCATGACGTCTCTACGGGGCTCGCCGCACGCGCAATCAGACTTGGTGGCATCTTCAAGAACCCCGTCTCTGTCCTTAAACTATTCCCCAAACCAGACGTCCGTGTACAACTCCCAGTGCAGCCAGAATTCCACTACCTCCAACGCTACTTATCATTGTAACATGCAAGCTATGAGCCTGTACGCCGGGGATAGGTCTGGGCATTTGGCGCAGAGCACGGTGGATGAAACGCTGCCAGATTACGCGGTTACGACCACGGGGAGTTCGCTGTCCCACGGTAATTTGAATTCGACAAACGACGGGCACCATCACCAAGGAAGGCTGGCGTCGTGGTACCTGAACCAGGCCAGCGATCTGGGGCATCTAGGGCCGCTTATCCCAGCCAGCAGCAGAATTTTCACTCGGTCAGAGAAATGTTTGAATCGCAGAGGATTGGCTTGAATAATTCGCCAGTGAACGGGAATAACAGTTGTCAGATGTCGTTCCCGCCGAGTCAGCCCATCTACAGGGCTTCTGGGGCGTTTGTGTACGACTGTAGCAAGTTCTGACCAAAGTGAACTGAACTTTTGACGTAAAAAATCCCAAAGCGTAACGGACTAGAGACAGAAAACACACTGACTTCATGTTGGTTTGTCAAATGAACACGTAAGTCTCTCTTTTGTGACTTTTTACGCAGTTTTCGAGGACGTGTAAATTGCATATAGTAATTTATTTAAGTGTAGCCGGATATTATAAGGACCAAACACCAAAGAAAGTGTTTCCAAATTGAATTGTCCAGATTTATTGTGCCATTATAAGAATTAAGTACAAATGGAACGTGTATAATAATATCACCATACTATTTTCAAAGACTTTTCTTGTCAGAAAGTATTTTTGAAGGATTTGTTTTTGTTTGTTTAAATAAATTGTCATTGTATGTGAGCTAAATTCACGTCTCTTTGTTTTAACTGAAATGTAGACAGTTTATTAAATTGGCACGCATTTAACTTGTGTCATCCACGAATATAAATACTGCTACACATCTAAATTTTCTTACACAATATTTGAAATAATAGACAGCCCATAAAGCCATAAATATAGTTTGTAAATCATAGGTAGTTTTATTGTACTGTGCTGCGTAAAAAGTTATTTTACGCACGTTTTTTGTGATTTTACGCAGGGCCTCATTGTCTCTCCTTTTACCTGTGTGTGACCCGGCGCCATGCAGACAGTCAAAGCTGCTACACTGTTGTGTTTTCATAGATAATGGAGGTCGTTCCACTTGTCACTATTTGTATTATTATTATGATCTTGTCTGACTGTCCAGAGGAGGATTTATCAATATCCTCAAGGAACAATCTCTCAACAGCTGATTAGAATCAACTCAGTTAAAAAAAGAAAAACACACACTCTCACACCCATGAAAACGTAGCTTGCTTTTAGAAACTGCTGTATTATTTAGCTGCGTAATAGTGTAAATATAAAGCCTACTTTTTTGAAACTTTTACCAAATACACTATAATTCTCATAGATGGTGTGACTGCAATTTAATTTATCAAAAAGGCCCGAGAAGACGCAAAGCAAACGTGCACAAACATTCAAACAAATGTAAATTATTTTGTGTGTTTATGTTTGCTTAACTTTTTCCATCAGCGTGTGCCAAATGTAAACTTTCTATCAGACAAATGCAGCGTTGTAATTTATCTAGTTTTGCATTTTTATAGATCAATACTGTAGACTATTTAGTAACAATAAAAACTCCAGCACGTTTTCTGCGAATTCCCAAATCACGCCGGTAATCTGGTCTCATAAAAGCCATTATGAATGCCTGGCCATTACGCGCGCCCGGCTCATAAACAAATGTCGCGTTAGGACTGAGATTGATGGCGCTGCCACAGGATAGAGTCGAGGCAGGAAGGAATAAAACGCAATCACACGGCTCCCAGCGTTCCTCAGGAGACACGGAAAGAGCGAGGCAGTGTGAGGCAGCGCGAGACAGTCAGTGAGGGGCCCGGGGTCAGGCGGGAGGATGTCGGACAGTAACACTATGGTTATGGATATTATTAAACAATACTTTTCTAGGTCTATTCATTTGGATTGACTAGATAAAACAAGTAGCTTTTTCAAGTGTCTTAATTTCTGAGAGGCATCAAATTAATAGTCTAATAATAAAAGTAAAATTAAAAAATAATAACTGAGCTGTTATAGACGACTTTAGAAATCATAATTAATTACGCATTGGGGTAATTGTGCCAAGTTCTTTGGTACGTGAAATATTGTGGTTTTAAATCTGTAATATATAATAATTGTTTTGTTATTGTTTCCAAATTGACAAACCATCATTTTATTCCACATCTTAGCCTATAACTGGGTTTAGCTGCGTCTCAAAGCACAATCCTGATCAACTTGACCGTGCTCATGAAAGACTCGCTTCAAACGGCCGTAAATGGACTGTGAGTGCAGTGATAGAGGTCAGGTCAAAGTTCAAGCGAAACAATTCACAACATAACAACAGTTAACACAACACAGAGCGGTTACAGTTACCTTCAGATTACACTCATTTAGTCCAAATGCGCAGCAACATGAGGCTTTACGCACAGCAATAAATCAGGCCAATACTAGCCTAGGCCTGCTGCTCTCCGGTGCATCTGTACAGTCGGCCGGTAGCCTACTAGAATGTTGTACATATTATTAATAATAATAACAATTTTACAAAAGCAACACTAATAATAATAAATAAATAATAGCCTACTAATAGTAATAATACTAATATTTTTTTTCTTTACATTAGTTTTAGGTAAAGTCTACAACTCTAATGCCTACACCTTATTACATTTAACAAAAAACAACAATTTTAGTCTTGTTTTTATTAGACACATAGAATATTGCCTTAAAATGGCATCACGGAATACAATTTTGATCCGCTGATTGGATCTCGTCATTCCAAAGGCCTGCTCTCTCTTGTGTTGTGCGTCTCGTTCACAGTCCAAACTGCGTAGGCCTGGACAAATACTGTGGCGTACTGAACGAGCCCCTAGTGTCCGCGTGCACCTGTGTACGCTCGTGCCTCGCTCCGTGCTCGCGCGAGACTGCAGCTCTTAAGAGCCAGGTGTTGGTAATTAACAGGCCAGAGACGTAGACGTGCGTGGGTTGTGTGGACAGGACAGCTCCAAGGTCCAGCTCTTGTCTGCTTTGCACAAATGGTTTTATTGCATCAAAACGGACGCAAAATATGAAATGTTTAAAACGATGATTTGGGACGTACAGTACATAAAGTCGCTCTGTATAGGCGCGCTTCGACCTGTGCGTAACCCTCCGCCCTGGCCAAGGACCCCCGGCACCTGAACAGTGTCGCCTCTGTGGCGCACAGAACGCGCCCCTCTGGAGCAGGGCCTGCGGTTACTAAATGTGGATCCATACACTGTGTTTATTCTCCACCAGGGCTTAGTTTTATGAATGTATTTTGGAGGCTGCTTTTTAGGACTTTATAGTTTTTCCCCAAAATGCCCAGAAGAAAGCTCTGCTGTGCAAAACATGCAAGTAGGCAAGATAAAAATACACTACACTTATTAAGTAGATTATAAAATATCTGCAGTGAAAGTTTAGCTTTCTAATGACATCACACTGATACAAGAATAAATATTACATCATAGGCCACATGTGGCTTAAATAGCAATTTTACTTTCTCTTGTGTGTTCTTTTTTAATTTAGATGCACATTTTGTTTTAACTAAATATAAAATATATTCTATACGTTTAATTATGTCCCAGTCCAGTCAATATAACAAAACATGATCAATATTTTTGTTATAGCGACACAAAATAGGCCTATTTTCTGATTCTAAATGCTGGTTATTTTGCATCACTTGATTAAATTAGCCAAACCGTAAATTCACAAATAATAAACTCTATGCTCAGCGTGTTTGATTTCATAGTAAATGTAGAGAGGAGGCCAGAGATGAGCGGAGCAGCCCGGCACATGAAAAGGCTCAGATGAAAGCAGCTGACCAGTGGCTCCTGCCATCTGAGCCACTGCAGTTGTCCACACACCGCCTGCGTCCGTCTCTGTAGCACTCTTTTATATGCTCCAGGCCGTTTTACAAGAGTCACAAAAAGGTCAATGAATTTGTGCTTTTTTGTTTATTTGTAAAACGAACTTGAACCTGGTCATACAACTTTTAACATCAGTGTTATCAAAAGTTATATCAAAGTTGCGCAAAAGTAAAAAAAAAAATCTATAAAAAAAAAAATATAATAAAAAATCTAAAATTGTAATTAAAAAAAATTAAAGGTCATTTTCTATGATTGTTATTAGGCTTCCTATTATTATTGTTCTTTTTTTTTCATGTGTTAAACTTTTATAGTATTATAGGACGCTTCACTATTCTTCAAAAGAGAATATTTTATCTTCAAATGTTGAAGATATTGATATGGCTTGGAAATGATGTGTGTTGAAAATACATTCTAGAGTTTTTGTTGCAGCGCATCAAGCCTTTTCCATTGTATGAAATAAGTTATAGGCAAACAATTTCATATTTCACATTGTTTCAGATTGAGAATTAGCTGAATTAATAATGGGAATTTGCTGTATTTTGAAGTGAGACCATGACAAAATAAAATACAAAAAGTGTAGTTTAAATGGTTCTAAGATAAGCTAAGCTGATAGGGAAATAGAAATAGAGATAAAGAAAAACAAGATAGCTTCCAAAAAATACACTTTTGAAAGTCTAACACAGTCAGCGGAGTAGAAAAAAGGTTGTTCAATTTTACACATTAAGTCGCTATGACATGGTATTTTCCCATTCTAGGAATCTTTTCAGTTCCCGTTTTCCTTTTAGATCCAGTCCTCATTTAATCCTGTTTTTTTTCCGCTCTGATACTTTCAACTCCGAACCTTTAACTTTGTTGAAAAACAATACAATTTTCAATCAGACAAAAAATGTTTGATCCACGTTGACTCCAAAATTTACATTTGTTTTAGTAAGCTTTGTTCTTTGTTGAAGTTATAAGTTTAGTTTTCATAAACTCATTAAATTAGTTATCTATTAGTAACTATTTGTTCCACAGATTCTCATCCTAAAGCCAGTTGGAGCCATTGTTTGACTGTGGTGTGAACACAAACAAAAATACTGGGTAGTTTATATAGGGACTGGGAGAACTGGGGACATAGTTCGTAGTACTTTTATGTGCAAAAAAAAAAAAAAAAAAATCACCAAATCTGGTAGTTGTTTCCATCCTGTTTTGTCTCCTAATCTTTGTCTCACACTTCAAGCACTCCATAAATTGAGATTTTAGGCAAAAATAATTTTGTGGTATATTGTCAGTTGTTATTGCATTTTCTTGTGTTAATGCTTAATGTGTTGAAATAACATATTCATGATTTAAATATTCTTGAAATTCTGCTTCTTTTAAAGTCTAAAATCATTCCAAGTACACCCTGATAAGTGCATGCATACCTCCAAGGACTCCTGTACACCTGGTTAGCTGGTTAGCACCTGGTGGCTAATATGGTACAAATAAATAGTTCTCAAAAACAGATTTTGCAATAATGTGATTGAAGTGATTTAAAGAAGTCAAAATCCAGTCTTTGCATCACCACACTTCAATACAGTTTGTAATGTCGGACACATGAGCCCCAACCGCACCAGTGACCCAGTGTCTCCTGCGTGTCACTTCTCCTGTTACTGTCACTGGAAGCCTGTCGGACAGTGATAAACGACTTCTGCTGTAAACGCTGTCTCCTGGCATCAGCAGAGACACAGCCCGGAGCGTAACTTCAGCAGCAGCTAAGAGCTCCTTTTGTGAGACACCAAAGAGAACCACCACGGCCCCACGCCTTCATCTGACAGTGTGAATACGGTCGAGCATGCTGGGTGACAGTCATACAAGCACCAGGGTCACCGGGTCAGCCGATACTGGAGGGAGATTAGAATGAGATGGAGTGGGAATATTAAAAGTACAGCAAATCATAGAACACTTGAGTGAGTGGTTACTGACAAAATATCTACATAAAAAGTGAAAAATAAAACAATGAATACATAACGTGAATATACAAATAAATAAAGAGCAAATATTACGTTAACCAAAATAAAGGTAACATTCACATTTTTTTATTATTATTCTTTTTTTCTACAATTGTGCAAATTTTATTCCTGTTTAGCTAAATTTTGAAGTTTATCCTTTTACTTCCTGGTTGTAAATAATGGTTAGGGTTAGGGTTAACTCATCACACTAGAAAATCACCTAGCAATCATGTTTTACAGTGGGCCAAACTCATTTGAAATGTGTGTCACTCCTTTATTTTGATGACCTAATGCTTCAAGGATTGAAAAAAGAGCAGTGTCTGTGTAAATTATGCAACGTTTGAATGGAATGAGTCTTCCCATTGTGATGTCATCAATTAGTTTTTACTTCCTGTGATTTTCCAAAAATATGTGAGCTTTTCTTCAGCAGGTAAGCCGCCACCATGATGAATGGTTACTGTTTGACAAAATAAAATCTAGTGCAGGGGGTTCAAATTCAGATGAAGCTGGGGCCAAATCAGCCAGAGTCCGAATTGGTTGAGGGCCGTATTTTGAAATATAAAAATGTATTTTGTATTATATTCAAAAATGGAAATTGGACTGTATAGAGCTAGCATAACACATATACTGATCATGCCCAGATTTATATTGTATCACATTACATTACCTTGCATTATATTATATTGTACATACTGTCATTCCAAGACAAATGTTGTACAATTTGTGGGCACATTTAGCCCCAGTTTGACACTCCTGATCTAGATAAATGAAACTGAATTCATAAATAATTTAATATTTATAGATTATTTATTAATAAGTAATTGTTTATAAGCACATTTTAGGTGCTTACTAGCATTTGAAGATGTTTATATGATGAATGTTTATAAGCGATTAACTAAAACAAACGTGTGTTAATAAACAATGAATGGAATGTTTGCACTGTACAGAATGTTATTGTTAAGGGCATTTGTAAAATTGACAAACATAGCAGGAACATTCGTAATACCTTTAGAACAAATTGTAATAGCTGAAATGAAAACTAATTAAAATACTAGAGATATTTGTTAATATTTGAAATAGTTATGGAAGTTTACAAAATTCTGTTTCTGGGTTTTCAAAAAAAGAAAAATCTATATACAAATAGTACAAAGTACATTATAATTTTCAGTTGTGTGATTTGCACTACCTGCACACAGTTACACAGCTCCACATAATAACACGCTGGATTAGGAAGAGGCTGAAGTGAAATGCCTTTAAGCGAAATGAGAGCAGCCTAAAAATAAAAGTGATTTAAAGTGCAACTGTTACATTTTATGGTTTCAAAGGAAGTGCAAGTCTGAAATAATTTGTGAGGAGACGACACAGGGGTACTTACAGTGTAAATCATCTTTACAGTAGACTACTATCTGATCACAAAGATGTAAACAATACGCAAGCGGAAATGCAATATTATTTTTTGCAAGCAGTGGGTTCAGATAGATTTGGCTGAGATATTTTAACCATTTCGTAGCCTAATTCGGCTACGTGATTCCATGTTATCAATATGTACTGTATGTAACAGAATTTTGCTACTTCAGATCTGAAATAACATGGAATCAAACACTACAAAATGAATGTCAAAATATTTACATAGAACAAATGTAAACATTGACGTAAACTGTTACTACATGCCTGCAAGAAAAAACATGAAATATAAATAATAGT
This sequence comes from Mugilogobius chulae, assembly GCA_038363315.1. Classification (NCBI taxonomy): domain Eukaryota; kingdom Metazoa; phylum Chordata; class Actinopteri; order Gobiiformes; family Gobiidae; genus Mugilogobius; species Mugilogobius chulae. The sequence continues at coordinate 38,639,485 of CM076395.1, read as the reverse complement.
AATTATTAATGTATGCAAAAATAGAAATACGTAAATTAGATATGTGCTGTAATAGTAATCATAATAATTTATATAGCACTTTTCATAACAACCAAAGACGCTTCACATTATGCATGATTCAATCATTCCATAGCCGATATTGATAAGCTACTATTCTAGTCACAGCTGCCATTTTCCGCCATTGGCCCCTCGGACCACCACCAACTTTTCACACTCACACCGGATACGTTTGACACAACGTCAAATTTGTCCATAGGCAAGCACTGCCCAGGGCTAACCTGCTTAGCTTCTGAGATCTGACAGCACTGGGCTTTGACAAGCTGGTATGGCCATTACCTTAGTACTCAGTACTCAGTACTCAGTACTAACCCTTGTATCCTTACTTTCCCTCTGTAATTCAAAATACATTTACTCCCATATCCGCTGTACTTTATTGAAAATGTGTTCTTACTTGAGTAAATGTTGTGTTATGTTGTGAAACATTTGTCTATTTCTATTAACTTCAAATTTAACAGTTGTTACTCTTTGAATACTGACTTCTGTCTAGTGGACACATAAAACTATTAGGATACAGGCTAGTACAGTAGATATGAATCCAAAGTTAGCACTTAGAAATGTGGCACACTAGAACAAAGTACGTAACAGATTTGACAAACGAGCCCCCGAACAGCAGGTTGTGCAGAATTCTGAAATGTGTCTCCGCTGTCTGCTGTCCCAGCCTGTCAAAGGACCATGTGACCTTTGACCTGTGAAGAGGGAAGCCCTTTCCTCCTGACGCTCTTTTGTTTACTCTTCACTCACTTAACTCTTTCTTTCTCCCCGTTCATGCTTCACTGGCTCACACCATCAAGACCAAGTTTACTGTAAAGGAAAAATAAACAATCTTTTCTTTCTTTCGAGATAAGACCTGTGCATGTAATAAGTAAATTTATGTGAGCATAAATTAACATGACATCTTGTAAAAGAATAAATGATGCTAATAAACAAAATGTTTAAGATAATGCAATTGCATAATGTTGTGAAATAGTTTACTAGCATTTGTAGATTATTTCCTTTATCAATCCAGGTCAATATAAATATTCAAACAAGAAGTTAAACTAATTTAATACACACGTTGTACTGTTGCCATGACAGTTAATGTTTCTAAAAAAGCAGATCAGAAGAAGCATAAGGTGTCAAGTTCTCCAGGAGTGTGAACTCCTAACTGAAACTATCCCAGTGGCAATGGAATCATATTGGCATCTCTAATATGAATTATGAAAAATACGACTGTACTTTCCACATGGTTCTTATCAAAAAAGTTTGTTCTTTCTTGACACTTCTTTACGGTTGTCACAAAATCAAATCACATTTAAATTTAGCGACAAACTTGACAACTAATCCATTTCTAATTAATCAAGTAGTGCATGGGACAATAAAAGCCATAACGCTCTGTGTGCTGTGTTGTATTGTCCTGGTGCAGGTGTGCGCTGCGTATCCAGATGTCTGAGTGTGATGGAGGAGGACTACAGCGGCCGCTCCACTCACAACCAGCTCCTATCTGCTCCATCTGCAGCTCATGTAAACATCCCACTGCAGGCCTCTGAAGTCTGCCTCGCTCATGTGTTTACAGCCAGATCTCAGACGTGAACCTGAGGACAAAGACACGCAGGAACAATGGCCATGGCGATGACTAACCCGTTAAATTAGTTACAGAAAGGAAAAGAGAATGTTTGAATTGATTGTATATTGTTGTTTGTCGCCAATTGTCAAATCAAAACTACGGTAGTTCAGTTGGTGGAGACGCAGGGTTAGGTGGCATGACACCATAACCACCTCACATTTTGTGCTCATGATCTTCAACACTGTATTTAATTTGAATCCCAATGATAACAAAATCAGTGACACAACTCTTTAAAGATTTAGAAAATCAGAAACAGGTATTTAAATCTACCAAACTAGCTTGTAGTTCTCACTAACCTTTTAGCACATGGTTATGATATCCACATTAAGTTTAAGCTTAAATCATGGCTTTAAAACAGCTTTTTGCAGACAGCATTGTGAAACTGAGGGGACCACCCAAGCATAGCCAATCAGAACACTGCATTCAGTGATCTATGAGAAATAAACCAATTTTTTAGACAGATTCAGACGGTACAGCAGTCTGATTTTTGGACAAAATGCTACTTTTGCAGTATACTCTTTGGTGGAAAAGACTAACACAAAAAGTGACAGGTTCTCCAGCTTTAGGAGTGTTTGCCACAGTTAAACAATGAGATTTGCTGTTAGCTTGTCTTAAGGCGTTTTACTTGCTAGCTAATGTTAATTTGGCACTTCACCTTGCACATTTTTGTTCCTCTTATATTGACAACAACATGACGGTAAACAGACAGCTGAAAGTTTACCCCCTAAATCTAGCATTTTCGTCAGTGAGTTCAAATGATCAAGGAAAGTTGATAAATCAGCTGCTATTCATCCATCTCCTCACAGCAGGTGACGTCAAGTGTTGAATTCAACAACAACAGCTTCTCACCCGAGTCTCCAAATTGTTTTTCTTCATGTGTTATTTACACTTAGAAAAACTAGTTCCCGAAGACCACATCAACTCACTCATAAACACAAATGCATTGGGAATAAGATATGTTCAGTTGCTGCACAGTGGTTATTTTAAGAAGTGATAGCTTTATGTAAAAAATGGTTTCTAAAGCAACATGTGAATAAAGCAAAATGTAAAACTCTATTAAATAAAAAGATATGGTCAAATAATCTTAATGTATCAAGATTTACTCTGGTATTTTCTTTATCTATATCACGTTTTAAAGTAAATACAATTAAAAAGGCTAAACTTAAAAAACTAAATACTTGACTAGTGTTGTCAAAATAGCAACCAAAACTCCAAACTCCATCTCGATACAGAAAGTACTAGATTCTTGATACTGAAGTCGAGAGAATGATCATTTTCAAATGCATCAATTTGGGCAAAGGTTTAAGACAATGACATATCAATTATATAACACATTTCTAAAAGCATACAATCACTCTGTTGCGTCGCTAACAAAACGTAGCCTAGCATTGCTTAAAAATACCTCTTCAACATCAACCATGGCACATCAAAGCGCTAACATGTGACCGTCTCCTCTCGCTCCATTTTGCAGGAGCTCTGAAAATCCCCCCAACTTCAAACGCTCGCACAGCAAAAAAGTCATTTAGCCTTATCTTAATTGACCTGCAATTTGAATAACGATCTTACACTTTGGGACCTAGCTAGCGCGCAGAGCCTGGTCTTGCCTGCTAGCTTACTCACTCCAGACATCATGTGATTTATGATGACCTAATGTTTTGTTTACTCCACGCTTCTAACAGCCGGGCATCGGAGCTACTTGAAAGCGCGTAGCTAGCTTGCAGCAATTCAAAGATGTAAACAACGTAAGGCCACCTGGTGCAGTTTCTACCTAATTGGCTTGCTCCCATCAATCTGCAATGTGATGGGTGCACACTTGATTTGACCTCAGGAGAGAGAGAAAAGGCATTCGACCCGGTATGCGCTGGTGAACTTGCTCAATAATTGACTTGCAGTTGCCGTGAGAGGAGCAGTAGTTTTATGGGGTCAGACAAATGTGGGACAGAGGGGTCAGAAGTCCAAGCGGAGGGGACGCAGTGAAAATGTACCCGTTCAGCTTCTGTTAGTGGCTTGGTAATCAGTTATGCAGGAGGAGCAGGGAGATAATATTTAATGGAGGAGCTATTGTTACTTTACAGTGATGTGAAAATATTTGAGTGAAGTTAAAAGATCTGCTCAGATTTTTTTGTTTTTTAAATACAAAAACTTAAAATTAATTTTGCACCAGTAGGTTTCAGGGTTATATTGTCAAAACATTTTTTTGTGTGAAAATTATTAAGAAATGTCTTGCAGCGATACATAAAACCCAAAAAGTGCAATAATTTTGTTTTTCGTATGATTTAGCTTCAATAGCAAAAGAGCTCAACATGTCAGCGGTGCTGTGATTAGTTCTCTGGTCTCATAGAAAGAAAGTCTTGGGTTTGACTCCCAGGCGGCCGGGGACCTTTGTGTGTTGCATGTTCATCCTGTGTATGCTTAGGTTTTCTCGTTTTACCCTTCCACTAAAAACATGTACAGTAGGCTCCTCTCCTGTGCCCTCCTCCAGGACTCCCCAGACAGATTCCAATCTCAGAGATATTTTTCTGATTAAATAAACCTGTGCTGGTTTGTGATTGTTCTCAAAAAAAAAAAAAAAAAAAAGTAAAACTTTTAGGGATGGGACGAGACAGAATTTTCACGAGACGAGACGAGCCACGAGATTAGGTCCACGAGATCGAGACGAGACAAGATTTTTAAATAATTTGCATTAATTGTTTCAATTTAGAATTTCAACAAGGCAAATAAAAAAAATGATTTGTATTATTTATTATTGTTAGTTTATCTTCTTTTAGTTTAGCTTTACCTTTCATTATGTGCATCACCTTGGATTTTTATTATTTCAACGATATGAGTTTTGACTGAAATTGATCCGCTCCCCGTGTGTAGCTCAGACTCCACCCCCTTTCCCTTTCCTGCTTCACAGCGCTGCCGCTGACACTTCCATGCTGCTGAGAGGCACCAGACACACACAGATGAGGAGACTTATTGATGATACAGGCCAAAATATCTCTTTGTGGATCTATTTTAAACTATGTTTAAGTGTGAAAAACACTGCGCTGTTCCCGCGATGTCCGCGCGTATATTTGACGATTATATATTTTTCGCGCTAACTTTTACAATGTTTAGGACTAATTATCTCTGTCAATATTGGTCCTATCTTTACGAAATAAAAACTGAGACAGAGTTTAGACTGTTTTCTGTCAGAATAAGTCAGCTACAAGTCTGTGTGTGGAGGAGAATATTTACTACAGCTGCTCAAAGTTACAAAACTTAATTTCTTGACCATGGAAAAATCTCACGAGACAGTTCAGTACGTGTGCGCACGTCAGTGGTGCGCACAGTATCGTGACAGTTTGATCTCGCGAGATCTCGCGGCACGAGATCTCGTCCCATCCCTAAAAACTTTAGTAAACCGTTTTTTTGGCCTAACTTAAAAGAAGAAGAAAAAATGAGCTCCATTTAGCTATTAAAGCTACTACAATATGCCTACTGCAACACACAACAAGTTAATGACTAAAAAGCTACTTTCCTTAAACATGTCTATGATATTGCAGGGCTCCAGACTAACTTTTTTCTCAAGGAGCATTGTAGCCCCTAACTGATTCAACTTAGGGGCACAGAGAAAAATTTAGGGGCACTGGTCGTAAATTGTTAATTCATATATAATTAATAGTAGTTTAAATTTTACAATTTACTATTCAGTATTGTTTTGAATGTATAATTAGTTAGTTTATTTTGTTACAAAATGTTCCAAAAATTGCTTAAATATTAAAATGTTTATGAAATGTTAACAGCAGGAAAAGCAGTTAACATTTCAAGCAGTTAACAAATATTGCCGATTAATGATAGCAATAGGGCTGCACCATTAATCAAAATCTATCTCAAATTGCAATTACATATAGGCCTATTCAGTCACTTCTCTACCACATTTACTCAAAAGGTCAGTATTATGCTATTCTTTTACACACACTGTAAAAGTAAATGGAACATTACAAGTTTTGGGGGTCCTACCTATTGCTACCTACTGTAGCCTATACATTTAGAGAATATTAATATCCTACTGGGTGATCACAGAGACAAAATAAAAGCTTAACTGCAGATATGAAGCTTATTTGTATTAGTGTTAAATACAGTCAAATATAAAGTGAAATGGACTGTTAGATCCAGGCCTAGATTATAAAGCACAAACTTTGTAAAATGTGATGTGTTTTTGACACGACGTAAGAGCAAAATTATCAGCTTAAAAATACAGCCTCACGCAGGAGATTCCCACAAACCGCGCGTCCTCAGCTCCTCACAGCTCCTACAGGGGGCGGGTCACCGGCGGAAGCCTATATGACCTGGGCCATCCACTCTGCCTCTGCGCGTAAAGCCCAGACGTCGGATAAAGGATAAAGATGTTTTATTTTTTTACGCTGATAAGCGTTGTCATGAATGTCACGAATGGAGTCGAGTTACGTTTGAACGCACTACCTGTGTGCGCGTGCCCATGTATTGTTCCAGAGTTAAATACACGCTGTTTGAAACAGATTTAAAGCTGTGTAACACGAGACAAAAAATGAAAAAAGGCATTTTCATTTCTGCTCGCACCGGAGCGAGTGGCTGAAAAAAATACTCGCACTGGGGCCAAAAAATAGTCGCAAAATGCGAGCATTTGCTCGCAGTCTGGAGCCCTGTATTGATATCTTATCCTTAGAAATATACTAGTTCATCATGCTATTCATGGCTACGTTCAACTTGACATTCTATTACTGACAAAAAAAGTTAATAAATTCTCATTTTGTTGCTGTTTGATATTTAGAATGTGTCATTTATCTGATCGTTTCACCAAGACACATGTTACTAGCAATAGTCACTAGAAGCATCTTAGTTACACAAAGCAGTTTACCAGAAATACACAAGATCTGAAATCTCAGCTTATTATTTTAAATCAAACACCAAAGTTTTCATATTTTTGTCATTTTACCAGCTCACTACATAAAAAGGAACTAATCAATCAATTTAGATTTCTTTGCTCTTAATGGTGGGTTTCAGAATGATGTTTGGTTTTATAATACTTGTACAGGTAACATTTTTTTATGTAATATAGCACATCTTTTAAATGCTAAAAGTCCTCAAAATGTTGAACGGGAAGCAGAAACTAATGAGAGGCTGCACTGTCACAATTAGTCTTATTTTCAAAGACAATTCATTGTTGATTCTAAACATAACTACTACATAATGTTGCATCAAACCTAGCTCCATTACAAACCAAATCAAAAGAAATTATTGGGTATTCCAATACTTTTTATGCATTAGTTACTTGAATACATGCTACAATAGGCTTTCCATATGCACAGTATGTCTTCTGCTTGATTATAGAATTAGTCAGCAGCAGAGAACATGAGCAAGGGCTTGTTTTGACATGGTTCACTGGTGATATATGATTTACCTCAAAAAGACATGCTCAGCAATGAAATGAAGGAGATCTTAGATGTGTCATTTACTGAGCTCAATAAACATTAACATAGTGAAACAAATTCTGCTTTGGATGCACAATATAACTTTTATAGTAAATATTTTTATCAAAGCACTATGCTTATAGTTAGGGTGATAAGTAGAATTGGTTGTTGTTATTGTTGTTGGCTAGTATCAGAAGATTACGGAACAACTCACTTTAAGACACTAAATACATGAAACAAAAATATGAGATTGTGACTATATTGAAGGAATATGAGATACAAAAGGGATATTTACAGTATGTAAATATTTACAATAAATAAAAAAAAAAAATTAAAATAGCTGAGAGTCAGATAGTTTGTATTTAATTTGAAATGTCAATGTTTATTGTAGCAACACAAAAGCAGAATTTCTATTACTATTCAAGAGCAAGTGTGAGCAATTCATTCCAAATGTCTAGAAAAAGAGTTTTTATGGCAATGAGGTGAGAGTGTGAGAGAGTTGGGCTCTTTTGCCCCCTACCACACTGTAGAAGAGTTTGTTATGGTCTGTAGGTTCTGGGGCAACTCGGCATCCGGTTGAGGATTGTAGAAGGTAGTACGGATCAACAGTTGTCGATGATGATATTTAGATGAGGAGGAGAAGCGAACTAGTCTGTGTGGAACAGGACATTTAGCATTTTTTCCTCGCCATCAGTGCAAATCCACCATAATAACAATAACATGATAATTTTAGTTCCCTACTCAATACATTCAATCAATTATTTGAGTAAATAGGCAAAATACTGATACTGATCAGAATTTGCAATGCAAAAAACAAGCAATTACATAGATACATTTCAGTGACAGTCACATTTATTCCTGATCAATATAACAATTAGGCCCTAGTCAAATGCAAGCACTAAATGTCGACAATAAAGGCTTTAAATTGCAGTTAACTATTTAGCTAGCGACCGCGCTAACTAGCGTAGCATGAATTCTAATATAAAGTAATAAGGTGCTAGCATGCTAGTCCCGATACAAACAATAGCAACAATAAACACTCACCAGTCACTCTTTGAAACCACTCCGTTTTACAGCAGACCTCCGTGGTAGGTGTGACTATAAGTTAAAAGGCATATCAGTCAATGTATAATAATAAAAGTGCAAGATTCAAAGATTATTCAGCAAATCACTCACCTGTAGCTACTCTACACGAGGCACACCCACACCCTGCACATCGCTACATAAACGCAAACAACGCGCCATCTTCAAAATATAATGACGTAGCCAAAAGTCTCATAAAAACGCTACAGTCTCGCGATACTGAGGAGCGCAGCATACCAAAAATAAAACAACGGGTTTTAGATCTGTGGTTACACACACATATTTATTTTATTCTCATCAGGTAAGGAACAGCTTATTAAAACTTGATATAAAAAAATACTCATATTTTAGAATCAAGATGTATTGCCATTATCACTGAACAAACAAAATTCACAAACTTGCTACGATGTTAATGTGCAACATTTAGCCTAACACAGAAAATACAAATAGAGAATAAAAAAATATAAAGAATAAAAAACATCAACTATAATAAAATACTAAAAAAATTTATGATATATAACATGCATGCAAAAATAGGCCAATAAAATAAAAAAATGAGAACAATAGTGCAATATGTCAGTGCAAAGAGGATGATACTCACAAGATGAATAAAGTGGCATATTTCAAAGTTTTGCCAAGAAAATGTAGGCCTATGACTTCAATCTACATATTCTTAAACATCTGGCCATTGAAAATGAGAAAAAAAATTCCATAACCTAGCTATTTCCTATTTGCGCATTTGAAGTAAGCGCAGGCGACCGCCACATTCTTATCTTATCTACACCCACCATCTTGCATTGCATCGTGCCCAAACAGGGAAACAGACTTTTATATCCAAAACAGTTCTTTAACTTAGAAATAGGCCTAAATGAAAAAACTACAGAGTAACAATGTCTCAACTTGGTTCATCTTTGTGGGGGTTGGTGTTGGTTACTAGTGAAGAGATTGTGCATATAGGAAAGCCCCTCTTCAGGCCCTTCACACTCCTCCCTCTCTCGGCTCACGATAAGAGCAGAGGAGAGAGTCTGTACAGGAAACAGCAGGGAATCAGTGCTGTCCATCAGTAACCACTCTGGAGCAGAACAATGGCCCCAGACTTGGCCTGAGCGCTGGGGAAACCTCGTCTCACTACCTCACTCCCATGGTAGATAAAGATTTTTCTGAAAATTAAAATGCATGAACACATCCTATCTATGCTTAAAAATAAAGTATTTTGTTCCCTTGTTAGCGTTTTGTGCAAGTTGTCATAAGCTTTAATATGACGAAACTTACCCTGGTTGTGAAAAGCGTTTTTAAACTCGCGGTAAAGAATTAAGAGGTTCAGAGTGTGTTAGGTAAATGAGCAAGACATGTGGACTAAAAAGATTTGAATTTTAAAACTTTTGCTCCATTACATTTTTAAGGCAGTTAAATCAGGTACATTCAAGAGAATGAGATTGGATGTCGCACATCAGTAGAATTTTCAGTTATCTTAATGCTAAATCACTGAACATTTAATGATGCTAAATACTAAGCACAGAGTTCATTGAAACACAACATATGTCTATAGATTAATAAGCATGTGGCGACTCAGCGGTGCAAGTTGTTACAGAACACCTGCAAAAAAACAACAACAGACTTTTCCATGATAAATGTAAGCTTTGTTATCTATCTCAAGCTCTATATATGCAGAAGATGTTGACAAGCCTTGACCAGTTCCTACAATGTTCCTATTTCTTCACTATTGTTCATATCAAGGTGGCCAGAGGTTGAGGCGCCAGGTGCTTAGGCGAATCGACTCTGCTGAGCTGCTCCATGGCTGCTTATCACTGAGCCCTCACTCGGGTTTGGAAGACTCATTCATTCATTTTTTCTTAATTAATTAATTGAATCAAGAAGAAACCTGATGCTGTAAATGAATGTTCACCACAAGTAGATATGCAAATTTTGTTCTAAATAAGAAAGGACATTGTGTACACATCATTAACTTAAAACAAACTTGAACTGAGTTTTAATCAAAATACTGGATTTAGTAGTAGGTTCTAAGCAATGAGCAAAGACGTCTCTCAATCAAACCTTTACATACAACAAGGAGTTTGCAGGTTGTACTTCTGACCATCCAGGCCTATGTCATGGTTCTCATTGTGCTGGGTGGGTTTCTTCTGGGCACTCTGGTTTCTCCCACCAACCAAAAAACACGCACCATCTAAAGAAAATCTTCAAGTCCTGACCACACATACCAAGAAGCTCTGGAGATGGATCCCTCACTGCTGAGATGCTCTAGTGGCAAAACACAAACTTCTTGACATGGACAAAATGGAGGAAGACTCTTTTCAAAATTTACAATCACAAGATAAATTTGAGAATGAGAACTGAACCAGCAAGTTTTAAAAACTTATAAAAAATCAGAGACCACCCCTGAACGTCAACAATCTCAAGTGCAAGGACCCTTGATATTTTCAAGTGTTCGGACAATAGGAGCAAATCCATCAACTCTCCACACCAATACAGCCAATGCAAGAAACAAAACAAAAAAAATTGCCCTGGGCCTGTCCCTCTTCACCCCACTTGTATCCACTGACTCCAGCAGATCAGATGAATGTATGCATTCCTTTCGCGGCTTTTCTTTACACGGGCGGAAATCTAACACCAAGCGCCCAATCGCCAAGTGAAGTCTAGATACGCTACAAAAACAAACAAAGGCTGGAGACTTGTTAATTTAATGCCACAGAATACATTATTGCACAGGAAGCGGTTCAGCTTGCCAATATAAATACATTCCAAATTCTTGTGGTGCAAAACATGGATAAAGTGTCGTCTGAAATGCGTGCAAAAAAGACAGTAGTATCAATGATGGATGTAATTGCATGCAAGAAAGTTACAAACACAGGATAGTCATTTATGTCATGCTTCCTGGACAGAAGGAGCATTAAACTTACTCCAAAAGGGAAGTTGGGCCTTAAGCTGTTTTATGACATCAGCTAAGTTTAAGCGACACCGTTTATCACCCGCTACCAAGCATGGAGACATTCATAACATCCGGACAGGAAAACCTCACGGAAAATAATCACCCAAGCTTTTGATAACAACTTGGCAGCTACTTCATGTTATGATCTTTGGCGGTGTGATGTTGCAATCTGCTATCAGTCAACCGCAACAATAATTTCATTTGTATATTAAAGTTAGTTAGTGATTGGTTTGACAAAGTTTGTAATGGAACAAAGTGGTTCTTGAAGCGGACATGAACACATCTTTCCAGTAACGAGTCTCTTGGGTTCAGAGGTTGCCTGGCACTTTCCCGGTGCAGGAGTCTGATCTCTTTGTAAGTGACCCGCTCTCACTTTTCTGCGCCTGAGGTGAGTGCGCGGCTTTTGTCTTGTGTCAGATGATGGTGGACGTGGGCCAAGTCTGTCTTGTGTCTTCCTATTTTGACACTGAAGCACCTGCCCTCGCTGGAGCATGGCACTGGAAGAACAATGGAGAGCAGGGTTGTTTTGCACTCTCTCTTCGGTGTAGCGGCGTCTGTCACTCAAACGCAGAGGTCAGGATGAAGATTAGTGACCTCCCCTTCACCAGAGCACACGCCCTACAGATACTGCACTCCCAAAGTCACTTTTTCCTCCGACCAGCCTGTTCCTCGAAGGGGATTCCCAAAAGGAAATGCCTCAGCTCTGAAGGATGTGCATGCACACTTTATATCTCTCTCCACTTCTTTGACTGAGCCGGTGGTGTTAATGCTGTTATGTAAGAGGCCTGCAGCACAATGGACTTATACTTTCAAAACTAAAACAAAGATAACATTTCTATATTAAAAGAGACAACATTTTTAATTGTGTTAAGGGGAGCTGGTAAGAGTTTCAATCCTATCATAAAGTTCTTTCAAAGTTGTAATTAGGATAGATTCATGCAAGTTTGAGCAATCTTATTGTCTTGCAGCTGATGCTCAGTGCTCAGAAAAGTCCTATTTCCATCCACTTGTGTGTATTAACTTGACTACTCAAACAAAATCGGCAAATGGGCCTCAATTATTAATTCAAATGCTAAATTGCAAGTGTAAAGTGAAAAAAAAAACATGTCTTTGTGAACGTTTTGCTGTTAAGTTATTATTAGCAGATCAACAAATAACAATGTTCACAAAACCAATGTACAACCCCTCAAATTTTGCATTTTCAATGTCTGTATGAAACAAAAATATCAGTTTCAAGTTTTCACATCCCTTAATGCATTTTGCACATGAGACAGTGCACAAATGATCATGTAGTCATTTCCCTAAAACACTATGTTTAAATTTGCATCATAACATGGTTATTTACAAGTTAGCAACATTTCTGACACATGTGAATTACATGCTTGTTTACACAACCATCCCAGACTTACTTTTCTTTGCTGCTCTGAGTAAATGAAACACACTTGGCAGACTCTTTCGGTGAAGGGGTCACATGACATCCTTGTTCTGCAGATGCAAACCTGTCCTGCGAGTCAGATGATAAAATTTATAACACAGTGCATGACAGTGTAATTTATGAGTACAAATGACAGTTAGCAGACTTGTGCCAGCAGTAATAATTCTCCTCCTGCTGGGCTTATTAATAAACATCTGATGGGCGGACATGTGTGGAATGTCGTTTGGAGAGTTTTACCTTCACTTGAACCTATAGACAACCACAAAGACTGTTTTTGTGCTTTGCATAAATGACATCAGAAGGATGCAGCTAAGTATAGGTGAGCGCAGACATATAGTCTCTACAGCACGAGGACATGTACTCTCTATAGCAGTGGTTCCCAAAGTGGGGGTCGGGACCCTCGGGGGGTCGCGAGATGATTTCAAAATTTATTTTTATAATTATGAATTTACATTTAATTATTGTTTTATGTTGAAAACAGCATGTTTGAGTGAAGTAGGGTCAAATAAAGCAATAAACTATAAAAATAAACACAATTTAAATGGCTTTGTAACTTAAAATTATTACAAAAAAATATATTTTTTTGCTGTGGGGGTTGCGAGTTGGTTGCAGGCGAGTTGGTTTTGCGAGTTGGGGTCCCAGGCTGAAAAGTTTGGGAACCCCTGCTCTATAGCACAAGAAGTGTGGTGAGCCAGATCAGACTGAATCAAACTCCAGTCTTTGGTGTAAAACAAATCGATCAATAGATCAAGCATCAAGGCAGGAAAATTTGTTACAGTATTTTGAAAAATGCTTAGTTTCACCCAGCATCGGTAGCTATGGGTAAACTGCTGGTTAGCATTTTCACCTCACAAAAAGAAGGTCCTATCTTTATCTCAAAAGAATCTATCTGTCTATTTGTCGATCTACAATAACCATATATTTATACTTTAAAAGAAATCATTGGATAAGTCCATTGAATATGTACTCTATATTTTGGTTGAGAGACGTATCTTATGGCTTTGTATTGGATTGGTAAAAGTCAACTTAATTTCTAGGTCATTTTGACATTCCACTGTTCTGCTCTGATTGAAACACCTGCTGCAGATGTTTGTCTGACCAATCACATTGCTCCTTGCAACATGAATACGTTTAATGCCCTACAGTGGATCATTGTAGACAAATCAAAAATATCTCCATGGATACAAGAAACAAGACAGTTTTAGTCCACAATTTTTTAATGCTAAGTCAAATTTACTGGCCTGGTGGGCAACATAAAACAAAGCAAAACAAAAAAACATTATAGGCCTACTATGTGTTTTTTAAAGATTTTTAATTTTGTCACCATGAGATAATTTGAAAACTAATGTTTAGTTTGGTTCAACTGTATTGTACTGTTGTAAAGATATCTGGCATGCAAATGTTGTTAGAGATGTTAAAATAATTGATAAATGTTAAAAATGAAAGTCAATGTTTTTGCAGCCTTGCATTTGGCACAATCAAATTCAATACCTTTTAGTGCTTTTAAGACCCTGCAGCTACCCCTAGCAGGTGGCAGATTCCCATCAGAAATGCACATTTTGCACCTCATTTAGTTTTTTTGTAATGTACCTCCACTGTAGGTTAAATAAGGGAGTGAGGTGTAAACACTGAGTCACACATTTTCTATATACCTCGTTGGGAGTTAATCGTCCTGGAGATGGGGCTGTCTCTATGGTAAAGCTGCTCCGTACTCCGCCCAGTTTGTCTCCGTGGCGACGTGAAGACAGACAAATGTCCTTCTCCATCATCGGGAGAGGGAGATAGAGCCACAGCGATGACGAGCGGCCCTATCAGAGAACAGTTCTGTCTGACTAACGCTTCAGAGAATCCATCAGGACACATTTCAAAGGCCTGTTTGGAAAGCCTGCCACCACTATTTTGTACAACACTTTTGATGGATATATTTTCGCGGTAAGAAACGAAATAATAAGAAAAGATTTTAAATGTTTTGAAGTGGATTTGTTTAAGACTTTTGCAAATGTTTCTCTCAGAAGTTCCAGCTTAAATGGTTTTGAAAAACTCTCTCGGTTACATCCATTAAAAATATTTTTGCCTCCACACAGTTCACAAAATCAATAAAAGTACAGATTATTCAGAAATATTTGCATTTCTAACTGAAGTTCCACATATAAATTCTGTATATCTAAATAAATATCTGTATGTTCACTTTGTTGAAGCCTGAATAACTTACAAAGAGTATTTCGTTTTCTTCTATTAAGTTCATCTATGGCAAAATACAACAAGCCCCGGGTTTATATTGTGCTTTAATATAAAACTGCTAACATTGGTAATGAATGTGCAGAACATTTCAGATGTCTTTTCATATGACGTATCTATCTATGCAAGTAAATAATGATTTTTTTTTATATATATATATTGAACATTAAACTTAACTATTCTTGAAGTTCTATTCCTGTCACATCACAGGTCATAACATTTCATAATAGAGGGCAGCTTGTTTACATGTTTTTTGGGTTTTTTTTCATTCCTTTTTTGAATGGCTCTAGTCACCAGATTGAAATTGTGTGAAATGACCTTTTAGATATTTCATATATTGCCTCAAATCAAAAAGATCCAGGGTTTGACTCCCGAACAGATTTAGCATGTTGTCCCTGGGTCTGCATAGATTTCCTCTGGGTGCTCTGGTTTTCCCTACAACTACCACTAACAAGTGCCTTAGATCATCAACTCAAACCTATTGCCTTAAAAAAAACTTAAGCTGTGAAGCGAAGTAAGTTATTTGACAGTTTTTCCTCAACCAGGGGATGCGGAGAACAGCCCTTGCCTGGATGTACTTAATCATGATACTGTATAAAGATTTTAAAAAGGTGTGTTTGAAAAAATTAAGGCATAAAGTGTTCTTTGCCAAAAATGTTATACAGACATTTTGATATGAATGTCAACAAAACAAGCAATGCAATGGTCATGAATGAAAATAAACAAGCAAATCAAAATAATGTAGGAGACATTTTTAGTATAGTTATGATACGGATACACGAAAGGTTGGGATTTATTTAATACATATTGCATATTGAATTAGTTTTCAGTTTAATTACAGCATTCAAATAAAACTTGCCAAGGTTTTTTCAAATGCAAATTACTGTAGTGCACTGCAGACATGATGATTTATCCCAAGAACATAAGCCATGTCTTTGGCTTTATGAACTACATTTGTACAAGACGTTCTTCTGTTTTTCATGTTTCCAGCTTTGATTTCTGATTACAAAATCACTGCTGTGAAACACCGTCCAACTAATAATCCAATTCCAATGTGAAAAACAGAGCGTATTTTGGGACTGGAGCGGAGATGCTAGCCGATCGCCCGCCGCCTCGTTCATGGCAGCTGTCAGCCTTGGCTCGTGGTTCCCTTCCCTGGGTCAAAGGTCATCCAGCTGTGGCCCCTCCCCCTCTGCAGCAGCAGATGTGGTCGGACCACCATGGCTCGGGCCCGGACCACATCTGGCTCTGATTACGGCCAGACAATCCAGCTTTATCAGCCCCATCCAACTGGGCTCTACACAGGCTCTCCCAGAGGTGAACTGTAGCACATTCTCAACTCACCAATACAGAGCGTGCAGTGTGATTTATAAGCTGTTTAATTCGACCACCACAGTACGCCGTCTGTGCATAGTAGCGAGAATTAAATAACTTTTAATTAAATATGAGTCAGATATGAGGCATGTCTCTCTAAGTTAGTAATGCTGTCAAAACACTCATTCATTCCCAGACAAAACAAATGGAAAATGTCAGTGTCAGAGCTATTTTTAAACTTGAAGTCTAAATATTCCTGCTTCAGCAAAGTTGGTGGTGAGTCTAGAAAAAAAGCATTTTACAAAGTTGTATGTATTTAAAAATTGTCATTAAAAATCTGCCAGTTGTAGTGTGAAATGGGTAGAGCAAGAAGACACAATAAATTAGTGCTAAGTGATTTAGCAATAGAACACTGTGTACTGTGATGGTCTGTGCAATACAATGGATTGGGTCACTTTCCAGCTTCATAATATTGTACTGACACAGTGCTTCACCTCCAACCATTATATTTTTGGCGAGCAGAAAAATATTCATAAAACGTATCTTAGAATTTTCTACATTAAAAAGTTAGGTCATTCTCAACTTGAACATGGCTGCTGTTTTGCAGCTGCAGCCTCACAACCCTTCACACCAATGTATTCGCAGAGTAGACAAAATGGAATAAAAAGGCCTGCATAGTTGTAATTCCACCTTTAAACCTTCCTAAACATGCACACTTAAAAAATATAGCATAGCACTTACAGTACATTTGGCTAATCTTCCCTAAAACACTTGACTAAAATCATCTAAAATTTAAACTGAAACTGTTTTTGGAGCACACACAAACAATTGGCTGGACTCTTTGTGAAACTGAAACCATGTAGTATTAGCTTTTGTTGACTAAGAGGCTGAAATCATAGATGAGAAACTCATGCACACATAAAAAACCAACCAACCAACCAACCAAAAAAAAAAAAAAACTGAATCAAATTTCCACCTTTTGATGGAATTTAGACTTGGGATATTTGGGGTTTTAACAATTCCTCTTCAAAAACTGAAGGTAATTTTTCTTAAAGTTTGTTTTAGGGACCTAAAATAAGCTCCTACAAAATCTTTAACATTTCCAGGTGATTCATAGTCTGTTTTAAACAGATAATGAACAAAAATGAATTTATCAAGAAAACATGCAGGACCCTCGAAATTAGAAGCTTGCAATAGCATGAAAACTGTGCTCAATCCAAGCCATTGTGCTGTGTAATAAACAACCCCATTCAATCTTCTTTTATTTTATTAAAGATTTTAAAAACTTTACAAAGTCCCACCCGCAGCTATACAAATTTAGCTACTAAATAAATAAATAAACAAGAAAAATAATAATAATCAGGAGAATAAAAATAACTAAGCACATTTCAGTGTGTTCTTTTAGTGTGGCCAGTTTAAGGCCACCTGATGCTGTTTTCATAGAGGTGGGATATATCTCAGCAAAGTAGTCCTCTCTTATGCATATTGTTTATGAATAGAATTTGAGGAAAAGGTCTTTTGTGTATGGACGGAGTATTGTATATTTTTGAGTTCAGGTAATGACACAAAACTTTCTTTTGACATGAGCTAGCTCTAAAACATTAAAGAAGGTGGTCGTCAAAAACAGTATTTTCAGTTCAATATGTTGGTTAAATCTGTGAAACAATTTTCTATGCGTGATTTCCTGCTCTTTTTTACACACAATAACATTAGCTTGTTCTTGCTAGCCACCACTTCATCCCTATCCTGTGTGAAATAGATCACGGTTTGAGATTGAAATCCCAGTATCCATAAACAGAGACGTTTGAGCGCGGCTAGTGTTGCATGAGGGGTGAGCTAGCTGCAGTTTATTTTCCCAGGGTGCCTTTCCAGCCCTCCCCACCCTTTTTTGCAAATGAAATCTTCAGAGCTCGTACTATCCGCGGGTACATTGGGATAACTCAAATCACTTCAAGCAAATATGTGCATTCCTAAAACCTGAAAATAAAACTTTGAAGATTACAACGCCAAGCACAGTTGCAAAGACTGCAGGTCCGACCACAAGAGGGCTTCATTTTGGTTCATGGTTTTGCGCTCCACTGACAAAGTAGTGACCCCTAAGATGTGATTGCATTGCATTTAAGTGAGAGCCTTGGGTAACTACACCATAACAACAAATATACAGTAAACAACCACAACAACAACAACAACAACCACAACAACAACAAATATTTGACCATTAGAAAAAGCTGCAAACAAATAATATCGATTGAGTGGTCATGGCGAAAATAAATGGTATGACACTTTGCAATCTTCAATGAATGTCAAACTAATGACCAATCTATATTCATGTAGAATAAAATGACAATTACTTTTTTGAGATTTCCAAATGGAGTCCATTCTATTGAGTCTAAAGTTATCAAAACTTTTTCTGATCAGAAATCTCAATATTGATGTTAGTCTTTATCCACATAATTGAGAAATCACAGAGGCCAGCCATGAAAACATAACTTACCTATCACCTTATTTTGCCCGGCCCGCTTTTGTTGGCACGTCACTTCTGTTTAGCTCGGCTGAAGACATTTTTGAGTTCCTAGTACTTTATTTAGTTTCAGTCCCCATTTTAGACCTGTTTACACAGAGCAGAACTATGAACTGGTGCCACTTTTTTTGCTCCTGCTCTGGGGCAGGTACTTCCATCAATCAGACCAAGAACTTTTTGGTGACAAAATCACATTTACAACACTAGCGCTGTTTGGAAACATGTTTTATATATTCTGACATTTAGACAAGCATTCCTTATCCTAATGTTAAAACAATTTAGCCCCACTTCCACAAACTGTTGCTGTGTGAACGCAAACATGGGCCAGGTAAGTCCCTCTGACTAAACAGGGGCTATAGGGACTTAATTCTCGGTACTTTCATGTGGGAAAACACCTATAGCTAACTTGTTTGCGTGTCGATCTCAAACAGATATAATGGCATTTAAAATCAAACTAGTGACTGATTTCTACAGGCCAATCGTGGCTAAACAGGAAGTAGGTTGGGGCAGAATAAGGTGAATACAAGAGTTAATGCAATAGTGAGTTTTTATTCTTGCTAGTTCTGTGGTCAAAGGGTCAAATCGGAGCTTTGTCTGGCCAGATTACAAAACCCGACTATTTATGCAATTCTATTTAGTTATACAGTATATTTTATCATTTTGATCATACGATATTTGTGGAGGTCTCTGTTTAAACACGTGACACCTCTTCCTGTTTTTGATTCTTAAAGTGGTATTTGGAACACATGAAAAATACAAGATTTTGGAAAAAGTTTGAATAATATGGGTTTTAAAGGCATGTCTTTTCATTGACTAACTGTCTCTTGTGATTGTTTCCACCTCCTCTTGGGCTAAAAGTTATCTCCTAGCTTTTGACCTTCCCTTACACCCTTGCATCCTCCCACCCATCATCACCACAGTGGGGATGGGTAGTGGGTGACAGAGGGAGCGGGCCCCAAATGTCAGGCTCCAGAACAACCACACACAGGCACTAAAACTGTCACCGCCGCGTGCTGCTTCAATATGCATGGGTTATCTCTTAAAGGGAAGGAGAATTATTACTGAAACACAATTACTATTCTTAAAAATGTTCAATAGGCTAATATCTTATCCATTGACATAATAGATTGCCTATAACCTCGCAAACATGTTATGAAAGAGGTCATTAGTTCATGTTCTAGTATGAGTCTATAGTTATTTAGCTCAGTTTTGTAAAGGACAACAACTGCATTTGATATTGAATAATGAAACACTGCTGAGCCTGTCGTGAATAATTGATGAACACTGTTTATCTTTTCTGACAGAGTATATTGAACTTAGGGCCAGTTTTTGTTTCATCTGGATCACAAAGTAATCACAAAGAAATAACGACAATCTGTCATTTAAACAGACAAGAACATTCTGACTTGACCTCCAACTCGATTTTCAAGTTTCTAGAAAGTCATGATGTCATGTGAACACAATTCACTGGGCGGCTTTAAGCATAGACAAACTAGGTGAGTGCCTGGGGTGTCAAACTACAACCATCAAAACGAAAAAACGTTCTATCACTCATCAGCTTTGGGACAGTTTTTATTTCACACATTGGACACAAATTCATTGAGTTATGATCAAAAATAGCGGAACGTCTCATATAACAAGAAGCTTTTTGACCAAAAAATAAAATAAAAATTTGGCTTTAATATTTATACAATAGTACAGGGCCCAACAACAATTTGAAGCTCCAAACAATTTGAATATTGGTGAGAATATATACTATATATTAAGATATACTCTTGCTTGTATATCTTCTGGATGTGTCTTGACTCTTTGCTTTAAATAAAGAAAAAAGAATATATAGGCTACTGCTATTGTTGAACAAAATTACATCTAAGTACAATTGTACAAGATGCATTATGGTCTAAAATACTCCAGATTACAGAAATAGCAGCTATTTCTTCATAAATTCAAAAATCATCTTGCCTTCAACACCATTATGCAGAATTATACTTAATAAAAAAAAATACAATTAGGCTAAATAAAGTGGGGACGCAGCATGTCAAATTAAATCTTGCCTAGGACACCACCAGGGCCTGACGCATCCTATTCAGTAAGATATTTTAACATTTATAATCAAATAGCTTCTTAGGGCAGTTTTTAGAATTAGCCATTTCTGGTAAATCTAAACATCTAAGTTGCATTTTGTTTGTTTTATTCTTTCGTTTAGCCATAAATAAACACAAGCAAGAGGAAGCAATCCATATTGTATTGCTAAAATGAACAAAACCATCTTTAATTCTGTGCATTTAATCTCAGACAATAACAGTCCATTCAGTTAATTCAACATTAAACAAATAATGTGAAAGCTAAATGGTGATATGATTAAAAGCTTCTAAACTTGAAATGTTACCGCATTAAAAGGATTTTGCTGTTAAACAAAAACTCCTTCCCACTTGTTTGACTTGCAAATGGCCTCCCGCAGAGGCTTAAAATGGCACATCAATGTCAACTGGTCTTGTGTTTGTACAAGCACTTAACATGTCACTGCATTCAACTCAAATACAGCTTACTTTTGTACTAGCAAAATCTTATAATGGCAATGTTTATTCTGTGATATTCTGCCTAAAGGTTTTGAGTTCAAGTTCTTATGTACTGAGAAAACAAAAACAAGAAATATTAAGAAATGGATTCAGTCGCTTCTGTTGACCAAAAATCTGCAATGCTTTATCTAAAACTACTACATACCTGTTCATTTAGGTATAAAGCATGTTTTTTATGCAATTTTAACAGTGTTTATAATGTTTGTTTCATTTTAATAGAGAACTACAACTAAGTCACTCACAACTCAAAAACTACAACAGCAAATGTGTGTATTTTCACATCTACAGATGTATCTTATATACCTTAATGACACAATGCAACATCAACAAACTCCATTTAAACTCACTTCTGATTCCAATTGAATTAGTTGTGCTAAAAAGGGTTAGAGCACTTAATTCACCCGTCTTTAAAAAGGGCTTTGTTTCCAACTGAATCAACAAAAGTCTTGTCCTCATGACAGGCCTCTCCTCTAAATATGTGGTCTTACAGAAATGTGTATCTATTATGTTAAAGGTGGGGTAGCTAACTTTTTTAGTTGTAATTAAGTAAACTTTGTGAATTCCACTAAAAACGTATATGGAAATAAAGGCACTTTGGAAAAAAAAAAAAAAAAAAATAGACTACTTAGCCCTTTTTGAGCTGAACAATAAAGAATTTTAGTTCTAATCAGGAGCCAAATGCTGCTCTCTGATTGGCTGAGCTTGGGTGGTCCTCTCCAGTTTCACTTTGTTGTTTGTAAAAAGGTCTTTTAAAGGCAAAATTGCAAACAAAACTGAATACGTATTGATATTAACCATGTGTCAAAGGAGAAGTAGTAAATAAATAATAACATATTTTACCTCCATCATAGAAATGAACTGGGGCAGCAACATTATCAAGGTACACAAAAAGAGAAAATACTGTATATGCATACACATTAAAATTGCATGGTACATATGCTTTCGAGAGAATGATTAAAAAATGAAGCATGCTGACAGCATCTAGATAAAGATAATTCCACTTTGATTAACTAGCAACCAAAAAAGGCAAAATCCATCTAAATATTCTCAGTGCAGTTGGCTTGTTTTTATTCAAAATAGTACATCCTGTACACACAACATTTCCTGTTCAATTCTTTCTATGAGGCTTTTACTACATCAGTTTAAAACAAATATACTCTTTAGATCAGACAGTTGTGGTGAATGTTACAGAAAACATGTTAAAGACTTTCCATATTAGAGGAATATTTCACCAGAGGCACTGTGTTTAAGAAGAGATATGATTGTGTCTAAATGCTAACGCTAACAGGAAATGGTCGTATGTACAGAAGTTAGCTATTATAACGTACACAGCCAACTGAAGTTTCATGCACACAGCCAATTTCACGATATCTAGCAATTGAAAATACTCAATACAATTTATTGGTAAATGATTGCTCAATCTGTCACAAAAAAGTGTCATCTTTGTAATGTTGCTTTTTGATGACATAGATAGAGGAATGATTTTACAACTTACAATTTAGAGGAACTGCATTTTCAGTTCTTCTAAATTTTCCTCAAAAACAGCCACTTGACTCATACAAAATGTACAACTGCAAACTATAGTCATAAATAGAAAAAATATGAATAGATTTCAAATACACAATTGAGAACTTCACCACTGTTGCTTGACAATAGACAACTTGCCAACTGGTGGCTGTGTGACTTTATGGGTGTCATTGAAGTAGCTGACATGTGTGAGAGTGTTTTCTTTGGGGGAGCAGCAGGAGAGAGAGGGGGGTCCCGCTAACTGCAGGGAGCTAATTAGAAAGCACTCTCTAACTCTGAGCCAAATGGAGTCATTATCTGGACGAGTGAGTAGATAATTCCCTCCCATTCATCTCGCACTGTCAGGGTCCCATAATGCACTGCCCACCGACCTGCTCTGCCCGGGACGGAGGACTGAGGGTCTGTTCACACCTAACCTCCAGAGAACACAGCGGCCCCTCTGAGGTAGCTCCTGCTGTTTTCATGTGACAAAGTGAAGATCCTAAATGTGTTTGCAGAGAACTTAAGAGCTTTGAATGACAGCTTTTTTTGTTGTGCTGTCTGCTGGACACCACGTTCATCTCCAGTAGGCATGACTGACAAATAATTGTACAGTCAGGCATTAAAAAAGTGAATGAAAAAATATATACATACATATATATCAGGGGGATTAAAACTTTTTTACTGAATCTGCTGGCAAATAACGCATTTAGTGTTAGGTGAGTGAAATTTGAGTTGTCAATCGAACACAGATGCTTATACTCTATGTCTAGCAGATGAATTCTGCGATAATTGTGTCACAAACTTTTGAGAATCCATCTGGCTATAGCCTATACAGTTAAAGCTGCTGTGTTGGGGGATTCAATAATACTGTAGTGACAGATCAAGGTACAGCAACCGAATCAAGCATGATGGCCCTGATATCGTAGTACGCTGACCTATAGTAGCAGAATTACAAGCTACTTTGATGATTACTTTTAAATGTGCACACATAGTTGATTTGTGCAGTTGTAGATGGGAAAGATGTGCTTTTCTGTTGTAGGGTTTCAACCAGTCAACTTCAAATATTTAGTCCGATTGGGTGTTTAGCAGGTGAATTTAATCTACAATGCTGTGAGTCTGCTGTCAGTCTGGTTGCTAATATTAAAATATATTACTCATTATAGCCTCCACCTATTTTAGTGTGAAAATGAACTAAGTTTCATTATGTACAGAGGTTATGCAGATGACATCACAGCATTCTAAATTCTAAAAGGACTGAGTGGCAGAAATAAGAATCAAAGGAGAGAAAGGAGATTTTTTCCAGTAAGAGCTCAAAATCCAGCTAAAACAGGAAAAAGACACTACAGTCTAAAAACAAATTCAACCCACAACGGCTCTACTGAGTACTGGGTTTGTAGCTGACATGTAAAAAGAGAAAATCAGGTAAACAGTGAGAGTGCCTGTAGTTTTGGCACTCTTTCTAAATGTTTCTTACTTCATTAATACTTTTTATTTGAAATTTTAACTTGAACTTGAAGAGTTTGCATGCTAATAATAGGAGCATGTAATATTGGCAGCAGTTGACCAGAAAGTGTACTTTATTTGGACCCAGCAATATCTAAAGAAAGAAGATTTCAAGAAGTAATCCTTTTATTAGGCACCACATTGTTGTAAAGAATAATGGAAGATCAAATCAGATTTTAGTGTTATACCTTTTGAACAGTTCATACACACCCTACCAGTGTTCGCAAACAAAACATGTAATGCATTTGAAAGTGCAATGAATAATGCCATTTATGAACTTATATTATGTTATATTTTAGAGCACCATCCATAAAATTTTTAAGAAAACAGCATGAAATCAGTTTTACCTCTGCACAGATTGTATATTGTCAAAGAAAATTAGGTAACAGTGTCCTGTCTTCATATAATATATGACTACAATCCACAAAGCAGTTATTTATGTTTGTGGCATCACTCTAGCTTCTGGATATGGATATTTAACAAATAAAGTGAATAAAGTAATACAGCTCAGAATGCATAAGATAAGAGAGCAAAATGTGGGCTGTCAAAAGTGACTTAGTGCCATGTGTTGGGAAACATTGTACTGCACACATGATGACCCAGCTTTTCTCGCAGAAGGACTCAATCTTGTACCACACTGGTCACAGAACACAGCCCCACTCACCAGGATTTATGAAGCCTGACCGCTCATGGTTAGCTTTAATTAGTCCGCCGGGCTGTGGGAGTGCTGGCCTAGACCAATGATTAATGCATTAGAGAAAAAGAAAAATATCATCATGTAAAGCTGTTGATTGATCTGGATACAGCATTGCTAAAGGCACTACTTCTTATTTATTTGATTACCCTTGATTGGAATCAGTTCACTTCGTCTTTTTAAGTACTTCAAAGTGTTTAGTAGTGTCTGTGTTCGTGACAGAAGTTGCCATAAATTACCTGTGTGTCTCAATTATAACCAACACAACTCAAGAAGGCTTTTCAACACTGGGGCTGCAGAGAAAGGAGGTGATGAGAAAACCCGACTACAGACTTCACTCATGCAGAACCAGGAGTGTCAGGCTTAAGCTGCAAGTGACAAGAGAGGGAGAGAAATGATAATAAATACAGTGGGTTAGATCAAATACTGTATGTCAAAGTATTATTCTTGGCATGATAAAATACAATGATGCTAAGATGGTTGATGCCACTGTTCCATAAAGTGTTTTTAGTATTGATTATTGCCAGTAGTGGTACAAAGTGTGTTAAAAAACAATACCAGAAGCAAGTTTTGTGTTTCATGAAACTGTCTAAATTTTTTTCATGTAGTTGTTAAAATATCCTTTTATACAGCAACAGGGAATAAAAAGTCAAACCATAATTTGTGCGTGGCTCCTTCCTTGTTTGTTGCTGAAGTAAGCACAAGGACACAGACGTAGGGGTCTGGGTGGTTGCCTCCTGACTCTGTAGTGATTTAAGAGTGCATTTTGTAACCAACAAAGTTTAAAAAGGCGCATGCACAAAAGCTTTAGTTCTTGTATTGGCTGTAATGTTTTTTTAAAGCTTAGCCTTTTTGCTACTTATTTAAAACACAATATATTCATTGACCTAAACCAGCAACCGTTCCACAGATACCCATCTATCAATCTAACATCAGCAAAAGTTGACCTGTTTTGATTGTCAAGTCACTCAGACCTTTCTGTGTAGAAGGCACGTTTCTCCGAATGGGTTTTCTGCACCAATCTTAAACATCCACGATCTGGAGAAGGGCCTCCTGGCACTGCCTGAAGTCACATGCCTTGTCTGATCATCCACCCTCATCCATACACTATAAAAAAGATGAACAATAGGCTGAGTATGGGTGGACTATTTGAGAAAACACCATCGGAGAAGCTGCTTTCACCAAGAGCAGAAAATTGATGGCAGCTGCCAACATGGTCTGACGGAATGTTAACAAAATGTGCTCATTATTACATGTTAATAATAATGAGCATGATTCTACCCCTTTTTGCGTGTCCAATTTATCCCTATTTGTTTCTATTTGACGCTGTTAAAAGTAAGTAAGTAAGTTATATTTGTATAGCGCTTTTCACAAAGCCCTTCACAGTGAGACCCCTACCCACTCTGTAGTAAGCAGCCCTGGGGCAGCTCAGTAGAAGCGACACGTCTTAAGCACCTGGCGCCTCAACCTCCGACCACCACCAAGGGTCCCTTAACCTGCATGTTATTGGTTGGTGTGGAAATCAGAATGCCCAAAGGAAACCACCCAGACACAGGGTTAGGGTCTGCCACCGTACCACATTCAATAGAAATGCTATTTTCTTTCTGTTTGGTTGAAGCCACGTAGAGACATTTTCTTTGAGTTTAATGGCTAAGTTTAGCGCCCAAGTTATACAAATTGGTAAGTTTAAGTCTAAGAATTGAAGTTGATTAGATTAGAACAAGAATTTAACTAATATAGATATGAACTGGGGCAAAAGGAGAAACTTTGTATTTATGCATTTAAATTTGCATGATATACATATTTCTGTGAGATTAGGCCCAAGCTACAGGCCACTGACAAAGAACCCAGAGACAGACCCTAACAGCTAGAGTGACCATGATTCAAAGAGCTCCTACTGTATATTGGAGATCCAAAACCATCCTTTTTTGGATAGTTTTATAGAAGTTGTTTCCAGAAAAAAAAATTCTTTTATTTACTATTCTATTCTTCTATCTTCTCTCCAAACATTCCTTCGCTCCAGCACCACATCCTGGACTCACCTCTGCTGCTTCCTTCACTTTTCTGTTTGCTTGTGTGAAGATGACGTTAGCTTAGCATATAGCATATACATCATACTACTGCGACACTGACCCTATAAATGGCCCCAGGTTGGACTTGTCACCAGCTCAGACAAATACATTGATTGACAGCTATGGTTTATGTATACATCTATTTACCCTTTCTGATTAGATTAACAAATGGAGAAAGATAAATGTTAAAACGGTTGAGGCCATTGCGTAGAGTTGTGTGTATTTTTCCTGGCAGACCGAGGTACTTTATAACGCCGATTCTGTAGAGTTTGGGAGTGTAAACACTATTTGCGATTATGTTAAAACATTTTGGGATTATGTACAGGAGTAATTAGTCAGAGAAGCTGGCTGCAGTGCGCGTGGATACAAATCATAGCCACTCAACAGCACGTTTCATCTGGAATTAATTGAGACGTTTCATTTAAGATTTTTTATTCTCCATTGAGCGTTTGTCTATTGTTCTGACAGGTGCTGACAGGAGAAAGCTACTGCATGTTAGGACTAAGTCTGTAGTCCAGCAAATACAGTTCTCCCTTTATTTGAACTGAAATAGGTCTGGTCAGTTCACAAATAAATAATTGTGTAATGTGCATCGCCTCAGCTCAAGTCTCTGGTGGAAGAAAGTTTTGCAACAAAGTTAGAAACAAATATTGTATACAGAAACAACAAATTACTGTTAAAGTTATGAATTATTGAGCAATAACAATAAATACAGTTTATAAAGCCTTAAAAATACAATGAATAAATTAAGGCTCTGTACCTATACTGTAATTTCTGGACTATAAGCTACAACTTTTTTGAACTCTTTGAACTCAATGGTCTATACAACTATGCAACTAAATTTTAGATTCTAGACTATAAACACAAATCCTAAATACTGTATGTGCTATTGAGGTAACTTAAAATTAGTTTTGCATAGCTTACAAAATTGCCACATAATCCCTGTAAATACTTATAAGACTTTGAGACAAAAAAGACCAAAGGTCGAACCATAAAAGTTCCTGTCTGTCTACTAATAGAGAATTTTGCTTTTAAAATCTTGGCAGTATGCTTGTCATGTTGGGTATATCTGAATCTATTCCTACAAACCACACGGCACAAGACAGCAAGTTCAGGAGAGAAGTGATTGATTGATTTTCTGGCTTTGTTTCTATAATGAATGAATTTAGAAAAGGCCTGGGTGTGAATACATGAAAGAGGGGTTTACAGGGTTTGTACCATTTTACACCGGCTTCTGGACTACCGAGGGACAAAAAAACTTAAAGGACTATCAAAGATCGCTCACACCTGACATACAATGAGCCTCCCTAGGGTTAAAACGCTTTCTCGTCTCATGGCAGCGCAACGAAATGACTAGATTTTAAACATAATCACACATAACTTTACATACTTATGGGGGGCACGGTGGAAGAGTGGATAGTGCTCTCGCCTCACAGCAAGAAGGTTGCATGTTCGACTCCTGCACGACCCGGGCCTTTCTGTGGAGTTTGCAAGTTCTTTCCCGTGTCTGGGTGGTTTCCCAGAATAACCCATACTGTTACAGTTTGTAATTATAGGTCCCATATTATACAAAATTGTCTTCTCTGAGTTTTTAGTCCTGTTAAAATGCTGTTATCTCAACAAAAACATACTATGAGTTGTGTTTTGCTGACCAGCCCTGCTCTGGTCCACCTTGTGATGTCACTAATTGGTAGCTGAACTGGTTTATTGTACATTTCTATACTATTCAAATACTGTACCTATCAAATCACTATCTTAAGTCGTCTTATATTTCTTGTAATATTTTGTTTAGTTGCAATTGCCACAGAAAGTCTTCCTAGTTTGTTATATGAAGCTAAAACA
The DNA here is from genome assembly GCA_038363315.1 of Mugilogobius chulae. NCBI lineage: Eukaryota > Metazoa > Chordata > Actinopteri > Gobiiformes > Gobiidae > Mugilogobius > Mugilogobius chulae. The sequence continues at coordinate 38,610,668 of CM076395.1, read as the reverse complement.
ATAGCTGTATCTTACATTTTAGACAATTACAGAGCAGAAGTTGTACAAATGTTTAAAAGTACAGTGAAGCACACACTATCTTGTTTTACCACATGTAACATCATATGGTGGAACAGAGTGTTTTTAATTCAAGCAAAAAACACTGTCTTTTTGGTGATTTTGTTGGATAAAATTTTACATAATATTGGCCCTTTAACATAAATACAATCATTTGATGTTTGCAACTGTTCTCAGCAAAAAGTGTAATCAGAAAATATACATTCGATGCAAATCTCACAGTTGTAGGCCAACTTTTTTGATAATACTCTAAGTTGAAATCAGTGCTCTCTCAGTCACCTGCAGGGCCTTTTGCGGCTGACGTAGCATGGAATCAGGATATTAACAGGACTTAGACAGGGCCCGCCGTGGCTCGTCCTGGGACTGCCTATAAAGGTGCCCAAATCCTAGCTTCTCTGCTCCATATGAACTCATTTCCTCGCGCTGCCTCTCCGGTTCAGGCCGGTGTAACCTGAGCGGTGCGTGGAGGGCCGCCCCCAGGGGATGAAAGCGTCCAAAAGCTGCAGAATTAACCCCCAGGTCAACGGCATTATCTACCTCTATTTATAGTGAAAGTTTAATTTTTACCGGGTGAAAAAAGGCAAAAAACTAGATTACTGGGGTCACACACACAGATTTGCAGTTAATTAAATCAATTGTAGAGACCGGCAAAATGTGTGGTTTTCCCCTGGTCTGTGTTTCATACGAACAAGGTTTATACAGATTACATGACATCATTTCAAAGATTAGCTTCTTAACAGTGTTTTGTAAGCTATGAGGACTTTCAAAAGAAAATCTATATATTTAGTAGATGAGTGCATAACATTTGACTAAACAAAATTGTAGATCATTAAGTTGTAGTGTAAAGAATCAAGGGCCTCATTTATTAAACCTTGACCGAACAAAACACAAAATGTTTGTAATGGATAACTCGATAACTCAACTTCTATGTCAAGTTGTCTTTTAATAAATCATAAACTGAACGCGATAAGTAACATACATAACATTTTTGTATGTAAGCACGCTTTATAAATGAGATCTCAGATCCGTAGGTTGCTCAAACTCCCACATGAGTTGTTCCATACAGTAGGCTGAGGGATGTAGCAAACATGAAAAAGGTGAAAATGAAGGGAACTTTTCTCTACTTCTAAAAGAAATGTTTAATACAAAAGTTGTTTTAGATTTAGTTGTTTATTTTGCTTGTACTTTGTTCTTTTTCTCTTATAAACATTGGACTCAGCTGAGCTATAGCCAGTTATTATTCATCTATTTTTTTTGACCCATTCTTCAATCCCAGTAGGGCATCTCCTCAAGTGCCACAAGACAGTGCTCAACACATCTTCTCTTGGTCTGGATTGGAGCTGGAGGATTTGGGTCTTAAGAGCACGGAGCAAGTTGTTGAAGCTTAGTTTTGAAGACTTTGAATAGTCTGCGTCACCGGAGGCCACATATGAATCAGTGCGCTGAAAAATTGTGTGAAAAAGCATTAGGCCTACATCAAGCACATGCCCACTCAACGTTTGTTCAGCGACTGGTGGCCCCTTAGATTGCATTTGTGTGAATGTTCTTCTACATCGAACCACCCCAAAGAGACTTGAACAGATGCCTACCAACAGCGACTCGACCCTACCAACAGCGACTGGGGGTTCATTCTTAGTTTTTAGGTTCAAAAGCATTTTGGAACAGCGACAATACCGGTGGATGCGGTGGGAGGTTGGGGTGGGTTTGTTTAACTACCCTCCAATCAAAGGCTCTGACCCAGCACTTGCCCCTAAAACAAATAAATCTTTTCTTCTGAAAATATTTAAGAAGTTCAAAATGAAACAACCTAATTGTTAAAAAGGGCCGTTGAAGGAAACATATGGGATACAGTAGGTCTAGGTAATCTATGGGATGTGTATCAAAATCTGTTTTTGGGCAGTGCGGCGTCTTAGCATTAAACTGGATCAATACGCCCCAGTCCTTTCAATCTTGAGAGAGCATGTAGCTGCCACTGTTTTGGATGGCTGTTTGAATTGAAAGTAGAGGGCCATTGAAGTTTATCCATTTTTCCCCTTTTACAACTAAAAATCTCAACAAAAAACATAGCATTTTTCAAAAACACATTTGAGCATGAGAAGATCCATGTTCACAGACTGGATGTCCCTCAGTCTTCTGCAAACCAGCCCTCCTCTCTCACCTCCTTTACCTCACCTCACAGCTGCCCCCTTTGGCCCGCCGGCGCACACCCCTGTTCTGAGCACAAAGGGAGCTTGTGTGAGGTGTTCAGACCCCCCTCCACCTTCACCTCCACCCAACCCAGCAGCTAAACCCTCTCTCTCTCTCTTTCTCTCTCCATTTGCTCCTGCACATGATGGACTAAGGCGGGACCAAGCCAAAAGTTCAGACACCTTTCCTGTTCACATGGCACAGGGGCCCGTTTGACCTCGCTCGGGTTACCTCTGGGGGGTCACCTATACAACCCCTCGCTTCTGGATGTGGGCCCACCTCCTAACGCTTCAATTTGTCCCCTCATTTACGTGCTATAATGCCGTAACTGCCGGGCGAACGGGCTCAAGCGGCTGTTTCCGTGCCAGGGAACAGTGAGTGGGGGGTGTCGAGTGTGTGAGGGGTTCATTGTGCAAGGTCAAGAGTAACAGAGGTGCACAATACGCATACTATACAAGTTTAAATTCACGTTCATTTGCCATAAGAAAAAAAAAACTGTCCTTATAAATCGCTACTGGTCGGTTTGTGGAAATCCGAAATTGTTGTGGTGAAAACTACAGTCTTTGTAATGTGAATGTGCAATGTTACTTTATGGATGATACTTGTTTAGCATCATTCATTTAGCCTTCCCCATTTGTTCTTTTTTTACAAATAAATAACTTTAACCCATTTTTCTCTTGATATTTTGTTAATGTTTCTATTCAGGTGAAAATCAGTTTGCAATGTCATGACTACGTCCAATAATGATCCGTTTGTTGTTGTTTCCACAAAGTTGTTGTTGTTGCTGTTAGCACTGTTGCTAACTGCTGTTAGCATTTAGGTATGTCTCAGTTATAACAGCTACAAAAAAAGCATAAACACATCGTGGTGAACGATTCGGAGGTTCAGAATGCATTTGATAAGTGAGTAAAACATGCAGACTGATGTAGGAAGTTCTGCTTGTTTACATTTTTAAGGAGGTAAAAAAAAAAAAAAAAAAACAGTAAATCAGAGATTGCCAAACAAGTAGCTCTCCAAATAGCTCCCCATAGGATTTTAGATCATAGATAACATGCTTTACTAATTTTGATTGATTGCATGCCTACTTTTCTACTGCTAATGTTAAAAAATGCAGCTAATGGTTCATATAGGCATTTAAGTCTGTCCCGGTTAACTTACATTTTAGTGCTCACTAAATGTCATGGCTAACCGCTATAAATTTGTTTTGCTCCTGCCGAAAAAGTTGATGACCCGTTATCTAAACAAAAGTTTTGAAATAAAATAACATTCTAGTTACTTTGTTCTAGGATTGTTTTATTGATTTTTAAATACTAGCTAATGCGTAAGGGGAATATTAAACAATTTTGGGGGACCTAGATAAAAGCAATCTTATCTATCAGGGCTTCGGAGTGCAAACAAATACTATGTAAATGTGACCAAAAATCTGAGTGGTGTAAGTAGCTTTTATTTAAGATCTGCAATCATTAGAATCTGCTGTGAGAGTTCATCAGGATGTTCATATCTTTAACATGAACTTTAAACAGCTCAGATATTTTATTGTCACTTGTTTTATCATCACTACAACCTTTGTCTCACTTTATTCGCTCTCCCCAGCCATCATAGCAGCACAGCATCAGGATACTCACGGTAAGTCTAGCATCGTGTCAAACTTCCATAGAAGCTTTTGTGAGAGAGCGACAACACACTTGTTTTGTGGAAGGCTGCATAAACCTTGGTCAGTGAATGCATATTTGACACTTCTATAAGCAGCAGTGAGCCACTAATGCAATGTGTATTTAGTAAAATGTGGCCTACTAATTATAATGAAAATAAGACAATTAGATAGGCTATAGTGACTTTTAGGTAAAAGCTTCACTAATGTTTACAAAGTGCTCAGTAACAGCTCTGATAGAGATGTGTCTGGGTGGCCGGTCATGAAAAGAAAACAAATGGCATTGTGACCACTCCTGCTTCCTCTTTTCCCACAATTCAGCTGTCTCGCCTCAAAACGCTCTCCAATTTGGTGTGTGCTCTTGGCCCTCCCACTCACAATACTCTGTTACTATCATCACCACTACAGCACCACCAGTATATGTGTTTACTATCTAATGCTTTAAGCGTAGAAGTCACAAAGGTCTAGATGTACCGAGGGTTACATTTGTAAAAGCCAGTTAAGGTGAAAGTTATTTAATGTTAAGATTGAGTTGAGCGGTTACACACTAACTGAGCAGTGACACTTTTAAACTTTATGTGTCATTTATTTTGATTCCAGTAAAGTTCATCGAGGTTGGGACATATGCCATGCACCAGTTCAATTTGTCAAAATAGTGTTTTTTGACTAAAAAAATACACTATATTTATATGATTTTACAGTGTATTTTTTAGCATTTTTTTAAAACGCAATTTATTCCAAACATTAAATTGAGATGAATGGAAATGGTTGTGTGAGTCTACATATTGTTTAAACTTGGAATTCCAAGGCTAAAACTGATACTTACTGGTATGACTCCATAGTAACAACAACTTAATTGAATTAATAAATGAACAATGCTTATCTCAATAATAAAAATACATTCATTAGACTTCCGGTCTCGTGGGCAAAGCGATGACAGCTTAGAGAACGAGCTCCCGACTATTTTCACTTTTAATACCCTAAAATTAACTCGAAAGAGTATTAAAACTCATCACTTGAGTTATCAGAACACAAGGGCGATAAAATGCCGAAAAACCCCAAGAAGAAATCCTTGAAAACAACGGAAAGATGTGAAGAAGAGGATGAGGTCCTTTCGCAAGCTAGTAGCGCTAGCAATATGGACGACAACGAGCTTCGCGAAGCTAAAGGGAAAGACGGAGACGGAGAAGGCAAGTTCGACCAAATCCTGAACGAACTCCGTGACTTCAGGAAAGAAAACAAAGAACAGCTAAGTGCAATGAGAAAGGACATAAGTGGTATCAGCAAGAGGATGGACGAGGCCGAGGAACGGATTATTACTGCAGAAAACCACATCCAATCTGCAGAGGATCTGCTAATGGAGCTTGCTAAACGCCAATCTCAAGTTGAAGAGAAGCTTGTTGACCTGGAGGGGCGGTCACGACGCGATAATGTTAGAATTTATGGAGTGGTTGAGGGCGCCGAGGACAATGCATCATCTGTGATTAACTTTATCGAGACTTTGCTTGGAAACGGCCTTGGCCTCTCTTCCACTGTCGCGCTGGGCATTGAGAGAGCGCACCGAGCTCTGGGAAGGAAACCGCCGAGTGGGGCCCCACCGCGGTCCTTTCTGGTTAAGTTTGGAAGCTAATCGAATGAAGGAGGATGTTCTCAGACGAGCGTGGCAGGCGAAAGGCTTTGACTTTCAAGGGAAAAAAATCTATCTGGACAATGACTATGCACCAGAGGTACAGCGAAAGCGTAGAGAATATACCTCGGCGAAGGCAGCGCTCCGTGAGAAAAACATCCGCTTTCAGACGCCTTTCCCGGCTAAGCTGAGAGTGCATTACAGCGGAGGTACGGTGATTTACAACTCGGCACAGGAAGCCACGGAGGACATGGTGAAGAGAGGGATCTCCGTCAACATTGTTAAAACCCCCGCTTCGCTCTTGGAGCAAATGAGAGAAGGAATGTGGCAGACGAAAGGAAAACGTGCCAACAAAGACGATGGAGACACCGCCCAGATGCCATCATTTAAAGAGAAGCTCCAGGCCTTTAGACGTCAAGAAGACACGGAGTAGGAACAAGCTGGGATTTATGTCGTATCAAAAAGGGAGGTAAATCTATACAATAATGTGTTCTGATTTCCGAGATATATATATATATTTTTTTTTTTTTTCTGAGTTTAGTTGATCATCTGTGATAAGGGCAGAAACTATTTTTATTTCGTAGTCGGGTTATAGGTTTCAATGAAAGACCCTAGAGACACCTGTGACAGCCTTTGTGCCGAAGAGGGCGCTCTTGTGCAAGAAGACAGAGTAGCCCTTCCCCTCCCCCTGGCCGACGTAGTGGCCAACATTTTGGAAGTCGATATGTTATATTTTTGTTTTTTTACATCTGTTCTGATGTTTGTTTGCGGTTCTGTTTTTGTTTTTACGGGTGTACTTTTCAAGATTATTGGATTTTTATGGGATTATGCAGAGTATTAAGCCAATCAAAATAGTAACATACAATGTAAATGGGTTGGGGAATCCTGTTAAAAGAAGTAAAAATTATGACAAAGTTGAAAAAGGAGGAAATAGACCTGGCATTACTTCAGGAAACGCACTTACCTCAATTAGAGCATGAAAAACTTGTGAAATGGAAATTCAAACCAGTATTCTTCTTCTTGCCCCAAAAGCTCAAAAAGAGGGGTAGTAACACTGATTTCTAACAAATTAAGCTTTGAATGTATACAGGAGAAAAGGGATAATGAGGGAGGTATGTTCTGACAAAAGGATATTTACAGGGGGTTTTGATTACAGTTTTAAACGTTTACGCTCCTCCAGGAGCTGATTGGAAATTTTATAAACATGTTTTTGAATTAATTACTTTTGAAGCAGAGGAATTCTGATATTGGGAGGTGATCTGAATATCCGACTCAATTCGTCATTAGACTCATCTAATCCACAAATACAGGGTACAAATAAAATAGCCAAAAATTTTAAATTAGCAATAAGAGAGTTTGGGCTCCTTGATGTTTGGAGAGAGCGCAATCCTACTCAAAAAGATTATACATTCTTTCGCACCGCACAATATGTATTCTAGATTGGATTATTTTTTCGTATATCAAAATGATTTACACAGAGTGCTAAATTGTAAAATTGGAGTTATGGATTTATCAGATCACGCCCCAGTGTATATGTACATGGTGCTGAGTGAAGAAAGAAGGGATACTTCGTGGAGACTGAACACAAGCATTTTACATTCTATGAGGGAACAAATTAGAGACGATATTAAAAATTACTTGGCCGAAAATAAATAATGATGAAGTTAAACCAATAATTGTGTGGGATGCACTGAAGGCGGTCATGAGGGGGAAAGATTATTGCTATGGTTCAAGTTTTAAAAAGGAAGAGGAATGAAACATTTTAGATCATCTCCAAAAGCAATTAAAGAGTTTGGAAAATGCCCATAAAATCTAATTTAAGCCCCCATTTGAGAACAGAGATAAATAAAACAAAGAATGAAATTAATGAAAGTCTGTCTAGTGAAATTAAGAAGAAACTGAAATTTTTGAGACAAAAGATATTATGAAGTAGGAGGGAAATCAGACAAATTACTGGCATTTAAATTGAAAAAGAACAACTATTAGAAAATACAATTAATAAAATTAGAGATCCACAAACAAACAATATTGTCTCAAAGTTAGAAGATACCATCAGTCATTTTTAGTATTTTTATAAACAATTATACACTCAACCTAAAGTGGATGGCACTCTTATAAGTAATTTTTTGAATTCAATTGATTTACCAAAAGTAACTGAAGACCAAAATAAAAGTTGATAGCTCCAATATCTGAACTTGAAGTTAATAAAGCCATTTCTGATTGTAAAACAAACAAAGCACCAGGGCCGGATGGCTTCCCCTCTGAGTGGTATAAGGAGATGAAGACCTTATTGTTCCAATTATCACAATGTCATTTAATCATGTTTTAAAATATGGAGTTTGTTCCTCCATCATGGAATGAAGCTTTGATTTCACTAATTGCCAAAGAGGGAAAGGATAAACTTGAAGTGTGGCAGTTATCGCCCCATAAGTGTGCTTAATCAGGACTATAAAATATTTACTCACATTATATCCAAAGGCTGGAAAATATTTTACCTAATATCATAAGTTTAGATCAGACAGGTTTTATCAAAAAAAGACAGACACAAGATAATATTCGTAGAACGATACATATTATTGACAAAGTAGTTAAAAATCAGGATAAAATGTTACTCATAAGCCTTGACGCAGAAAAGGGCCGTTCGATCGTGTAAATTGGGAATTCCTTTACAAAGTTTTAGATAAATTTAATTTCCATCATACATTCAGAAAAGTAATTCAAGCATTATATACATGCCCTAAGGCAAGAATCAAAGTAAATGGCGCCCTCTCTAATTCATTTAACCTAGAAAGAGGAAATCGGCAAGGATGCCCAATTAGTCCTTTATGCTTCGCCATTTTTATAGAAGCATTGTCTCAGGGAATTATTCAAAATGATAATATTCCAGGTGTAAAAAATGTTTGGTCAAGAACACAAAAATCTCCTTATTCGCGGATGATGTGCTAATCTACTTAACAAATCCAGATATAGCTTTTCCTAGTCTAATTTCTTATCTGGACTCATTTGGATCAGTTTCTGGGTATAAATTGAATATCGCTAAAACACAAATACTCAGCTTTAATTACACGCCTAGTCAATCCATCATTTCGAAATTTCACCTAAAATGGGACTTGGAATATATAAAATATTTAGGCGTAAATGTCCCTAAAGATTTATCAAAATTGTATGATATTAATTTGAAACCTTTAATCCAGACAATTAACAATGATATTAAAAGATGGAATTTGATACCAATATTCAATTTTGAATCTCGTGTTGACACTGTTAAAATGAACATTTTACCTAGGATGTTGTACTTTTTTTCAAACACTTCCAATCTTTATTACTGATGAGCAATTTAGTAAGTGGGACAATTTGATTTCTAAATTTATTTGGCAGGGGAAAAGGCCAAGACTGAGACTAAAAACTCTTCAGTTGGCTAAGGAGAAAGGTGGCCTTGGCTTGCCCTGTTTGAAGGACTATTATACCTCAGCCCAGTTTAGAATCCTCTTGTGCTGGTGCAATAGACATTATGAAGCCAGGTGGAAAGAAATAGAAACAAAAATTTCAGACCATCCAATCCAGGCTAAACTAGGTGACAAGAGACTTATTAGAGAACAGTTGCAACAAGATTGTCAGTGTATTAATGTATCATTAAAACTTTGGTTAAATTTTATTAAAAAAAATAATTTTCATGAAGAGATAAAAATATTAAGATGGGCTTCTAATGACCTTGATTTTGCTCCAAATAGACTTGATAATGTGTACAATAGCTGGCCAGGACATGGATTAACATCATATTGTATGTTTTTTCACCATGAAACAATGAGAGATTTTCAGTCAATTCAAAGACAATACCAATTAAATAATAATGATTTTTTCAGATTTCTACAAATACGTCATTACATAAAAGGCTTTATGCCAAAAAATAAAAACATTTTTGAAATACCAATTTTAAAGATTTTTATTAAAACATATCAGGATGATTCTGGTTTAAAATTGATTTCTAGATTATATAAAGACCTTCAAAACATTAAACTTCAAATACAGAATATATTAAACAAAAATGGGAAAGAGAAGCGCAAATTGCCATATCGAATGAAGCCTGGCTACAATATTGTGCTTCTCAGTGGAAGATTTCCAGTTCAAATTCGTGGAGATGCTTTGGCTGGAAGTGCCTCAGTAGATTTTTTATAACACCAGAACAAAGCTCACATTATGCAGGCCACTCCAATTGTTGGAGAAATTGTGGTGCTCAAAGTGCAAATCACTTCCATCTATTTTGGTCCTGTCCTCAGTTACAGTCTTTTTGGAGCAAAATTCAATCTGAGTTTAAACTAATATTCAACTTGAAGACAACCTTACGATGGGATGAACTGTTATTTGGCGTTTTAATTTCTGTCAATGTAAATATGGCAACTAAAAAATTGTTTGGCATGTTAAGTCTGGCTGTACGAAAGTCTATAACGAAAAAATGGTTGAAGTCTGATGCTCCAATCTAGATGACTGGTATAATGTTGTTTATTCAATATTTGTAATGGAGCGTATAACACTTCATAACAGGCTTCAAATGAACATATTTGATAAAACATGGAATAAATGGAAGTCATATATTCTGCTTCGAAGACCGGAATTGGTGTGATGAGTAGGGCTGGGCGATATAGACGCGTTATAGGTATGTCTTTAAACAGTTTTGCTCATGTTGACAGGTTGCATTTGCATTACAGAATTTGGTGTCGTGTGTCCAGATGGAGAGTATGGGACGATGCTTCCTTTTGATATCATTTCGGTTTCACACATTTTGTTTGGACCCACTGACTCTTTATGTTGACGGCGGATTTTGGCGGTTCATTCCTCATTTGTTTTGAATATTATTGACCTATTCTAATGTGATGTCATGTGAATGCAACCTTTTGGCAGATGGAGGTGAGAAGATGGCAAAATTTAATACAAATGGGCACAACTAATANAAGCCCCCATTTGAGAACAGAGATAAATAAAACAAAGAATGAAATTAATGAAAGTCTGTCTAGTGAAATTAAGAAGAAACTGACATTTTTGAGACAAAGATATTATGAAGTAGGAGGGAAATCAGACAAATTACTGGCATTTAAATTGAAAAAACAACTATTAGAAAATACAATTAATAAAATTAGAGATCCACAAACAAACAATATTGTCTCAAAGTTAGAAGATATCCATCAGTCATTTTTAGTATTTTATAAACAATTATACACTCAACCTAAAGTGGATGGCACTCTTATAAGTAATTTTTTGAATTCAATTGATTTACCAAAAGTAACTGAAGACCAAAATAAAAGTTTGATAGCTCCAATATCTGAACTTGAAGTTAATAAAGCCATTTCTGATTGTAAAACAAACAAAGCACCAGGGCCGGATGGCTTCCCCTCTGAGTGGTATAAGGAGATGAAGACCTTATTGTTCCAATTATCACAATGTCATTTAATCATGTTTTAAAATATGGAGTTGTTCCTCCATCATGGAATGAAGCTTTGATTTCACTAATTGCCAAAGAGGGAAAGGATAAACTTGAGTGTGGCAGTTATCGCCCCATAAGTGTGCTTAATCAGGACTATAAAATATTTACTCACATTATATCCAAAAGGCTGGAAAATATTTTACCTAATATCATAAGTTTAGATCAGACAGGTTTTATCAAAAAAAGACAGACACAAGATAATATTCGTAGAACGATACATATTATTGACAAAGTAGTTAAAAATCAGGATAAAATGTTACTCATAAGCCTTGACGCAGAAAAGGCGTTCGATCGTGTAAATTGGGAATTCCTTTACAAAGTTTTAGATAAATTTAATTTCCATCATACATTCAGAAAAGTAATTCAAGCATTATATACATGCCCTAAGGCAAGAATCAAAGTAAATGGCGCCCTCTCTAATTCATTTAACCTAGAAAGAGGAAATCGGCAAGGATGCCCAATTAGTCCTTTATGCTTCGCCATTTTTATAGAAGCATTGTCTCAGGGAATTATTCAAAATGATAATATTCCAGGTGTAAAAATGTTTGGTCAAGAACACAAAATCTCCTTATTCGCGGATGATGTGCTAATCTACTTAACAAATCCAGATATAGCTTTTCCTAGTCTAATTTCTTATCTGGACTCATTTGGATCAGTTTCTGGGTATAAATTGAATATCGCTAAAACACAAATACTCAGCTTTAATTACACGCCTAGTCAATCCATCATTTCGAAATTTCACCTAAAATGGGACTTGGAATATATAAAATATTTAGGCGTAAATGTCCCTAAAGATTTATCAAAATTGTATGATATTAATTTGAAACCTTTAATCCAGACAATTAACAATGATATTAAAAGATGGAATTTGATACCAATATTCAATTTTGAATCTCGTGTTGACACTGTTAAAATGAACATTTTACCTAGGATGTTTACTTTTTTCAAACACTTCCAATCTTTATTACTGATGAGCAATTTAGTAAGTGGGACAATTTGATTTCTAAATTTATTTGGCAGGGGAAAAGGCCAAGACTGAGACTAAAAACTCTTCAGTTGGCTAAGGAGAAAGGTGGCCTTGGCTTGCCCTGTTTGAAGGACTATTATACCTCAGCCCAGTTTAGAATCCTCTTGTGCTGGTGCAATAGACATTATGAAGCCAGGTGGGAAATAGAAATAAAAAATTTCAGACCATCCAATCCAGGCTAAACTAGGTGACAAGAGACTTATTAGAGAACAGTTGCAACAAGATTGTCAGTGTATTAATGTATCATTAAAACTTTGGTTAAATTTTATTAAAAAAAATAATTTTCATGAAGAGATAAAAATATTAAGATGGGCTTCTAATGACCTTGATTTTGCTCCAAATAGACTTGATAATGTGTACAATAGCTGGCCAGGACATGGATTAACATCATATTGTATGTTTTTTCACCATGAAACAATGAGAGATTTTCAGTCAATTCAAAGACAATACCAATTAAATAATAATGATTTTTTCAGATTCTACAAATACGTCATTACATAAAAGGCTTTATGCCAAAAAATAAAAACATTTTTGAAATACCAATTTTTAAAGATTTTTATTAAAACATATCAGGATGATTCTGGTTTAAAATTGATTTCTAGATTATATAAAGACCTTCAAAACATTAAAACTTCAAATACAGAATATATTAAACAAAAATGGGAAAGAGAAGCGCAAATTGCCATATCGAATGAAGCCTGGCTACAATATTGTGCTTCTCAGTGGAAGATTTCCAGTTCAAATTCGTGGAGATGCTTTGGCGGAAGTGCCTCAGTAGATTTTTTATAACACCAGAACAAAGCTCACATTATGCAGGCCACTCCAATTGTTGGAGAAATTGTGGTGCTCAAAGTGCAAATCACTTCCATCTATTTTGGTCCTGTCCTCAGTTACAGTCTTTTTGGAGCAAAATTCAATCTGAGTTTAAACTAATATTCAACTTGAAGACAACCTTACGATGGATGAACTGTTATTTGGCGTTTTAATTTCTGTCAATGTAAATATGGCAACTAAAAAATTGTTTGGCATGTTAAGTCTGGCTGTACGAAAGTCTATAACGAAAAAATGGTTGAAGTCTGATGCTCCAAATCTAGATGACTGGTATAATGTTGTTTATTCAATATTTGTAATGGAGCGTATAACACTTCATAACAGGCTTCAAATGAACATATTTGATAAAACATGGAATAAATGGAAGTCATATATTCTGCTTCGAAGACCGGAATTGGTGTGATGAGTAGGGCTGGGCTATATAGACGCGTTATAGGTATGTCTTTAAACAGTTTTGCTCATGTTGACAGGTTGCATTTGCATTACAGAATTTGGTGTCGTGTGTCCAGATGGAGAGTATGGGACGATGCTTCCTTTTGATATCATTTCGGTTCACACATTTTTGTTTGGACCCACTGACTCTTTATGTTGACGGCGGATTTTGGCGGTTCATTCCTCATTTGTTTTGAATATTATTGACCTATTCTAATGTGATGTCATGTGAATGCAACCTTTTGGCAGATGGAGGTGAGAAGATGGCAAAATTTAATACAAATGGGCACAACTAATACTTTTCTGCCCTTAGTGGATAACATATTTTAATTTTTTAATCATTATTATTATTATAGATTTTTAATTTTGAACCCCCTTTTGTTCTTATAAACAAACTTGATATTTAATTTTCTATATTGAAATATATCGCCCAGTCCTTGGTGAAAGGTAACTGTTGAATCTCAAGCTACAATTGTACACCCGTTGTTTTTTTGTTTTTGTTGTTTTTGTTTGCTTAGTCTTGTTAAATTTTGTTTGTTTGTAAAAGAAAACTTTGGAGAAAAATAAAATTTAAAAAAAAAAAAAAAAAAAAATACATTCATTAGTTATGAATTAGACATTAGGATTAGCCAACATTGAAAATCTCTTTTTTCCATTTATAATAAAGCATCTATTTTATTTAGTAAGATTTGAATGAGAAAATATAATAGTTACAAAGTCTGACTGAATCCTTATTTCATGTTGAATATTGTATGTTACTAATTCAAAAAAAGTTTTATTGCAACATTTTTGGAAGGAGCTTATAGGACTGAATAGAAACAGCCCATAAAATGTGTGTTTTGAATAGAAATGACTTATTCTCTTCTTAGTTGAATCACAGATGCAGTGGTGATACCACAGCCTGACACATGAGACAAATAGAAAACACAGAGTCAGAGTTGGTCAACTCTGTCACTCAGACCTGGGACAGTTTACAAATATTATGTTCACATGTCAAATGCCTCTGAGAGATTTATAACACTATGAAAACAAAGGCCGGTCATATTTTGAAAATATGGAAATTGGACAATAATCTGGAGATGGTCCTTGAATGCTGCAGCTCATGGTTCCTGCAGGTGCCCCTAGCTGCGGCAATAAATTAACTTCCCTCAAGAGGGAAAAATAAAGTTTAACCATAAGGAGATATTGCAAGTTAGTCAATCAACTAGTGAGCGCCCAATATGTAGCTTTGACAAATGAGTATTAAAATGTGATCAAATCTGAAAATAATATACATATTTTCTTTAAAAATAATTACTTAACTTAAAACAATCAATCAAACAATGTTTGTTTTCTTGCATTCTCTGTAACTGCCTATATTGTCAGTGCCAGTTGCTGTAACCTAATACAAAATTATATGTCTTATCCAAGGACACAACGTCAGCATTAGTCTAAACACCACATGAGCACAAAGCAGAGCCACCAGTGGCAGCAGAGCTACAGTGAGCTCCAGTAGTGAGTGATAGCACTCATTAACCAGTGAGTCTGCATGAACACCTCTGTCTGCTCTCAGAGCTAATGGTTAGCTCAGCTAACAGCAGCAGTGAGCTGAGAGCTAATCCATCAGATTTATGTCCCAAACCACTGCACCTCTGCTCTACAGTGTCCAGAGGAGTTTTTTTATTACCTGTTGTAATGAATAATATAAACCCAAAACACGTATTTGTCCAATTAAATTACTGAATAAAAGCACCTCCCATACAAAAAACAAGAACAACTTTGTTTGTGCAAAATTGTTGTCAGCTTAGTTGTCTCTCTCTCCACATTCTCTATCTGTATCAATTAAACAAGTTATGATTTTATTATTTTTGCTGTACTGGTTTTCAATAGTGATGGTTCCCCACTGTGAAACAAAGGTAACATGGGAGAGCAGGTCTTCAGTGACAGAGACGCAGGCCTTCAATCATTCCCATGGCTGCTTAAAAGTGGGCAGCAGCGTTTCCCAGGCCCCTCCTGAAAAATGACACATTCTCAGACCAGATGCTCCATGACCCAAGCACTGTGCGACTTTAAGCAGGGTAAGCTATTTTTAACAAACTTTCAGCATCAATCCACTCAAATATCTTTGCCCAATATGTGCTCTGATTTAAAAATCAGAGCACATATTAAAGACCCATACTCTGGAAACTGATTAATCTCACTGTCAGCTCAGGCACTGACCGGTTCATTCTTCATTCCAACTACTTTTCTTAAATTCACCAGGAGGCCCAGAAAAAAACATATTATTTCTGCAGTTTGTCTGTAATTTTAAACATTTTAACTACGCTTATCAGTTCCATTAAAAGGCTCGAGATAGTGACATTACACATGAGTTGAATGTTCAGTTGCTTTAATGTTAAACAAATAAAGATTTTAAATGGCCAAATTCAGAAAATAGTGTTTATTAAAGCCTAAAAAGTGATAGGTAAACTTACCATTGTGTTGTTTACTTTTTATATGTTTAAGCTAATGCATTCCTATGGAAATTCTGGAAACCTGACAAGAATGTCGGATTTCTCATTATTTACATGGTAACTATTGCTTGCCTGGAAAATCCAGACGATATATAAACAATAAATCGTCTTGCCACAGTGTCCCTCTTTCGGATTTCAATGGGCGTGATCGACAGATTATATAGCCAATCAGACACATGCATTTTTCCCGTTTGAAACCAACATGGCTGCTTACGTAAAAAATATGTGGAAAAATATCACGTGGAACTGAATAGCATCACAGATTTCTGCCGAATCAATGAGCAAAGCAAAAAACGAATTATAGTGAAGTTAGATTTTAGTCTAAAGGACAAAAACCAATCAGCTGCTTTGTTTCATCTGCCTGATCTGACCTGAAACGGAGGTGAGATGATCAGACCCACTATTTGCAGTTTGCTGAAGCGTGGACTCCGAGGCAAAACCATTGTTGCTTCCCGTGTCTTATTAACCATGTGTGATGTCATCCATTTAGAACTCTCTTATAATAAACATCCTGTTATTTTCATCATATTGTACACTTTTCTTCACAAACTGTATGGTGTAAAACTATCATTTCCATTCACAACATTCAACAAAATAGTCAAAAATTTCAAAAACATAAACACCTGAGACTCACTTTAAGCAACTAGTTCTTCAACATTCTACCAGGTTTAAAACAAGAGTCAGCAAATATCCAACTGTGAAGGCTTCATCGAGCTATTAGCATATATAGACCTATTCCCAGCATGCACCACACTTTAAGACTATCATCACATTGACATCTGGTTCTCCGTGTACCACCTTCTGTTCTGTATTACGTTATATTACCCATCATAACCAAAGCATTTCAATTTCAAGCCTAATTGACACTGGCGGGAATTCAAAAAAATAGCTTTAAATCGACTTTATAGTAAATGGGAGAAAAGTCCAGGGGTTGTCTGGAGGTCACAGAGTGGATTTGGAGCAGCTCTACAATTTCCAGCAATGCTACATTTACTTTCTGTCACTGCACATAACCCGCAGTGAGACCGGGCGTACGCCGCTTGTCTTATTGTTCGCTGGCGCTAGCTCTGCGCTGGCATTCCAACAGGCTATATTTCCCATACATTCCTGCATAGCTGAGAGGAGGATGGCAGTGTGGGCTGTCAGATTGAGACGCACATGACGAGCTGAGGCTGAGGGCGCCATGAGGGTTGTCAAAGCGGGAGCAGGAGGAGAGAGACAGATGCTTAGACAGACTGATGTTGGGACGCAAAGAACACACGGTAATCAGTGCAGGCGCTAGCTTTGAATGGAGAAGTCATGTGGAAAACCTAAGTAGACGTGTTTTTGTGAGATTCTGAATGGTCAGAAATTGATGATATGACAAGTTTAAGTGGTTGTGTATATCTGAGCTGGTTGTCAAAACAAGAGTAGGTTGCAGTTGTCAAAATACACTTGAATTATTGTAATGGTATTATTTGCTTGGTTGTTTTCACACATGAAAGTCATGAAAATGCATTCATGTAATGAACTCTTATAGCTGCACAATGTACTTATTCTACAGCAACGGCAATATGAGCTATGCACTGGCATTTTCATTTGACAAATGCAACACAATATCACAGTGGCAGGAAAGACTGGGCAGCCAACTGTATATGCCACTTAGAAATCATTTTCTGATTGGTTGGTTAGTGGTGACATCACTCACCTGTAAAAATGTATCTGCTCATCAGGACTTTTGTTTCATCCATAGTTGATCTATTTTTGCTTTACAACATGGCTCTGCAGTTAGCGCTCTGTGCTCATAGAGTTTGCATGTTCTCCCTGTGTTACGGTTTCCTCCTACCACTAAAAACATGTCCAATCCCCTTCCCAGGACTACAGAAATTAGCTGTAAAAAAGCTAGAATCTGGTACATCTTTGCCATTGTGTTTATTGTAAATGTGCATTGTCCTTCATAAACATTACCGTGCCTTTAACTGTGCAGAGCTTACTTTTACGTGTTTGCCAATGATAGGATGAGTTACAAGAAACTTCTACTTGCCTTACTAAAATTGATTTTCTCAACCAAGTGTTTTTATTTTAGATGAAACATGAAACTCATCTCTCTTTCCTTTGAAAATGTAACTTGTTGGTTCCATAGATACTAATACATTTCAGGTCATATCATGAAATATTTTATGCAATGAATGCAATAACATTTACATGGAGATGCTTTTTTCATCAGCAAAGTTACGATAAGTTGAGCTAAGTTGCTTTGCACAAAGTACACTTAATCGACTCCAGTAAATAAGTTTTAGAATGCATCCAGGTTCTCTAATCATTAAGTTGTGAGGTTCTCTAATCATTATATTGCAGTAAGATGTTACACAGTAGAAGAAATGAGTGTAACAGTCAAACAATATTCTCATATCACCTGCTGATCAGTGTCCCAAAATGGTCTCTCTCTCATGTCCCTCTAAGTCAGTCTAACGCTGACATGCTGTAAGAATGGATCAGGGCCAGACCTCTGCAGAGTCCTGGTGCTCCTCAGACTTGAGCAGGCGCCAGCCATCACTGCCCTGAACATGACTTAGCCATGGGAGGACAGCTCGGCACACCACCTATTTTTAGAGCCAAATAAAAAATGGCATGACGGTGAGCACGGGTCAGCTAGAGTTTGTAATTCACTGAAGCTCTGTGGTCATTTGTACTTTTGTTTTGGCATGTAAAGAGTCAATGGAAAGAACACAACACATTTGTTCATTTTCTACTATTTCCTTCATCTCTCTGTCTCTCTCGCTTTCTCTTTCCTTCTCCAGTGGAAGGTCTTTGCTCCTCAGGAATGTTGACTTCTCCGTGCTCGCTCCCCAGGGGGACGTTGGTCGGGGTCCTGACCCTCTCCTCCTGTATCCTGGAGCCTCTCAGCTAACTAAGTTAGCATGAGATAAGTCCAGCAGCTTGTTTCCTTCGGCCTGAGCGAGCTAACAGGAGACAGCAGCACACTCGTCCACCTCAAGTGCTCTTATCAGACACTTGGGTTTAGTTTGTCTCTCAGCACAGCTCTTCTATCACAATGCTTCACACATTATCACACCCTCTATTCATCATGTCACAGTGTACTAGTAATGTATGCTTATGACACTTTTAATTGGGGGATAACGAAGTAAATATTGTCAGTGAAGTAAAACTTGATGACATTAGTTTATCAGAGGAAAAAGTAAACCTGTAGAACTGCAGAACACATGAAAAATGTACTTTTACTTGTGTAATAACGTTGTTTGAGGAATTCTGTTTTGAAAGTCATCTCCCTTCTGATCCTTATAAAACATGTTGTTTAATGTTTCCCCAGATCATTTTAGCTATCAAATTATTAAAATAAAGTTTTGATTTAAAGTTTTTTTCTCTTTGCAGTTCCTTCTGCAGCTGGGAGTTCTAACACAAATCCTGACGAAGGACTGCTTTACAGACATGTTGTCTACAAAAGGCATGATCTTATTTCTTAGGTGTGAAATGCTGAAGCAAAAGCATGTTTGCAGGAGCAAGACAATACAAATGTAGCATGTTATGTATTGTGTGTGGACAAATACAGTAAAAGTTGCATGAGGCATTTTTCTGAGCAGATCTGTTTTGTTTTTCTTTGAGCGATAAAGATTGTGTTAGATTTCCTGTTTCACTTATGTATTCTTTTCTGCACAGGAAATAAGCTGAGATGGTTATTCAACCAATTACATGACTTGATGTTGCAACTTTAGAATCAGAATAAGACTGGGAGTTTCATTCAAAGTATGTAGACAGTGAGAAAACAACTAACAACGCTTAGAATATGTATTTGAAAATCTGAAAAGATGAAGAAACTCTGCCTAATGATATGCAATGGCCTAAAAAAAGACACAATCTGAACAATTTTGCCACATTTCTATTCAAATTACAGCTTGGAATGAATTCCACTTCCACCGAAGCCTGAATCTAAAAATTGACTGTTATGCCTCTATTTCGCTGGGTATTTTCTCAAGCTTCTCTAATTTTCTCCCACACACTGTTTAGCCCCATGCTTCCACCATGGTGCTCCCTGTCCCCCTCACTCACCCCTACATGGACCAGCATGTCCTGGGGCAGTGCTTGAACCGGGGACGCACTCTGTCCCACAGCGGGACGACAGGGAACCACAAGGAAATGGACTTTTTCCCAACGCAGGGAGTCGGAGTGCCATGGAAAACATGAGGAAAGGTTTAAAGAGGAAACATGCTGATCAGAGGCCGAAAGGACAGATGCTGGAGCAGAAATGTATATAACTAAAGAAGGACTGTTATAAGCCAAGAACAGATATTTGGGTCTGAACATATTGTGCATAAAATCGGTCTTTTAAACATGCTGTGATATTGTTTTATCATCATTCTTGTGATGGAATTGGAATCTATTCAGATTCCAGGTTATGCATGCAGACTTGAAAAATATTGCATTGACACTTACAATAAAACCTTATAAATTATGGAAAATGTATGTCTTGCTATAGTGAAAAGCCACTTTGAAGAGATGAAGCTTCTCCTACTTGAAAATCAACCTGAAAGTGGTTGTCATTTTCTATATGAAGATACTGGACTGAGAAAACAAAAAAGGTAGATGTTAACAGAAAACATTCATAGGTCTAGCAAGTAAACAAAGCCAGAATTTTGACTTCAAAACTAAACTATTTGAGTAAAATAATAGCTTCTCAGTACCTTCAGATTCAAAATGGCTTCCGGATTGCAGGCAAAGCTACATATTTCCATCTTGCAGAGCATTATTTGTCACAACTCTTCTTCACATTAGTGCAGCAGCCATCTTAGCCACTACCAATCACTTCAAAAAAAGAGTAAGTAACATCTTATTGCGCGTTCAAGGCAAGTGGGAACTAAGACATTTCCCACCTTCTACTTGAAAAATACACCAGAATGCCCGTCAAACTGGTTAAATACTACTTGTAAAACTGAGAGCTGGTCAAAGGACTCCCAGTTCATGTATGGGATTATAATTACCCCGAAAAATGAATCTGGTGAGGTTAACTGCCACAAAAACTATCTTAACAAAAGGTATAGCTTAATAAACGCTTTAAAATGTTACTTTTGTTTAGCCTACTAATTATCATCAACTGCTATATAAAAGTTCAGTCAGTTGGAACAATATTAACAGGGAACTGGTCAGATTCAACTGGGAAATATCCTTCCAGTTGCCTTGAACGTAGCATTAACGCAGTGTTCCTGCTTGTCCCTCATTTGTGTCTGTTATGCGTCATAGTTGAAAAATAACCTGTGTAAAATTGCATGCAGTCATTGATGAAAATGACTTTGACAACATCAGATCACAAAGTCAAATGTGGTCATTAATTTTACAAACTTAAACTTGTTTTTGGGCTTATTTTGTGTTATTATGGAAACCACACAATTCAGGCCATTACTACACTATTTATGATTTCCACTATGAAGCAACCAGACAGGACTGTAGCGTTTCTCCGGGCCTTTATTGCTTGTCTCCTAAATGAACCAGCGGCCAGCAGACGGAAATGACTCATGGGTCCCTCTGGTGCCAAATCCTGCATGGTCCAAGTGCGATTAAAGTCCGCCATTCATATTTGTGCTGCACAGGCTGTTTCTATGTGAAATATTCTGCTGAAATACTGCTGCACTGATTGGGTAAGAGAGCACAGCATTATGGGAAACTGGTCTGCAAGTGCGTAGTCCAAGTTTATGTTCATTTACTTGCCAATGCTTATGTACAGTCCTGTATAAGTCTGGAACAGGTGAAATGAGAAACCAGCAGAGTGATCGTTAAAGTTAGTTATAGTTGTTTTGTTTCTGTTTCTGTTTGCTTTATGTGTGTTTGCCAGTTTTCATTGTATATTACCTTTACTTCCTTATGTCATGTATTTATGTCATACTTGAACCAAGACTGCTTCAAATGAGGGGAACTATGTAACTTTTTTTAATGGAAGACACAAAATGCCAGACTGAATTCTACACATGTACCAATCTTGCACTAAAATTGACTGGTAAAAGGCAGTACTTGACTATTTAAAGCTGCGCAGTAATGCTTTTTTGGTTAAACTGATAAAAAGTAATACAAGTTTTATAGCATCAATCCTTCACACTCGCACCACATCCACAACAGACAAAGGGTGAAGTGTTTTGCAAAGGAAACATTTTCTTTCTCTTGCTGCCCCACTGTGCCACCTGATATTCCAACTGTCTCCCATCCAAGTACTGCCCAGACCAACCTGCTGAGCCTATGAGATCTCTACACTAAAACAGGCTTAAAAATGTCCATCAGCACTGCCATATTGTGTGTTGGTTGGTTGGGTTGTTCTCACTTTTGGTGTCACCCAAATGTTAATGTCGCCCTGTGATTGGTCCAACCTCTATGATCACAATCACAGCAAGTCTAATTTCTTAGACTGTTCTATGGCAAGGATTTTCAAACTAAAACCTCAAACCTAAATCTAAAACAGATCTACAGTATAAATACACTTTTCCAGATCTAAACTAGAGCTAAATCATATCTTGAGTATGAATACATCACTGAAACACACTGAAATTGAATAAAGACATGGAGGGGTGAACTGAAGATGTGTTCCAAGGTACCAAAGAACCCAAGCACCACACTTTGAGAAACACTGTTCAAAGGTATGGAAATAAAGCAGATGACGCCACTAGACAAAGTTATAGTTCTGTGGAGAGGCAAAATCTCTGAAAGTATTTGTTTGGCAATAAATCATTAAATACAGTACATCAAAACAGATCTGTTTAATACTGTAGAAGAACAATGTATAGACAAAGTTAACGAACTTAATTGACACAAGCAATGCAAGCACCGTCAAGCAAAAAAAGTTGTATATCGCCATAAGTTTTGGAGCAGCAAGTTGACCAGTTTTAATCAGATGTATATTTCGGCTTTAGATTGTTAGCTTTATGACAACTGGTTGATACAAACAAACAAAAAGATATGTTGATTGGCCCACAAAACATGGTAAATTACAAATATTCAGTATTGTGTGCCTTGTTCTATTTGTAAATCAAGATCACAATTGCTTTAATCTTGCTGTATCTACAATGTACATTGTGGTGTGACTAAGCGATTTGTGGCTACTAGTTTGAGCAGCACACAATAGTTTACTGATAAAGTCTTACGTAATAGCTACTCTACAATCAGTCCACGAGTAAATGTATAGCTGCTGGAAGCTCATGAGTCGTCCCCAGGTTTGAAGACGTCCTTCCAAACAGGCGTGTCACTCAAAGCCCAAACACTGGGTCACACATAAGGCCCACCAGTACAGTGCATGCTCCGCTGCCTCTGATCTCTCTCCATATGCTCAACAACAGTGCATGGGGTCTGCATGCAATGAGAGAAACATATAAACATTTTAACAAAAGGCGGCTTGTGGGCAACAAAACAATTTCTGCTGATGTGTCACATAATGTAAAGTATGAAAGCTTGGCCAAACAACAGCCTGGAAGCATGAAGGAGGAAAGTGGCTAAAGGCAATGCAACAATTTCAACACCAACTGACTTTTTTTTCTAATTTTTCTTCTAGTTATTGTATTATTTTTATAATTTTAACTGTCAAATAGGAACTGAACCTTTTACTAAAGTTTAGGTGAGTTTATGTAATTCATAAAACTATGCCTGAGAGTAGTTGCTGCACATTTCTGTAAAATTCACAGCAGAACTCAGTTTGTTAGGAGGCAGACCTGACTAGATTTGTGGTTTAATTACTAATCCAGGTTTCCTCTATGAGGTACACAGCATTCTCACATGGTGCGAGTTGTTCTCTGGAGAAAAGCTCTGTTAAAGTGCAATGGTGCAGAAGAGGGCTCCTGTGCTGTATATTCTACAATATTGTCACACAAGCTCAAAGAGTCTTTGGCTTTCAGCAGATACAGTTTCTTTCACTGTGACTCATAGAGGATCTTTTGTTCACGTTTATTTGCTGTGAGTGGCATAAATTATTGTTGAAGATCATATTTGCACAAAATGTTCTTTGTTGGATATTTTACTATTAATGCACTGATCCAACTTTTTCAGTTCCCATACTGATTTCAGTATCTACTGATGTGCATATTAACAGATACTGATGTAAGCACTAAAATATTTTTTCTTCTCAATACATAGGAAAATTGGTCTCTTGGTGTTTTACAACAGATTTTTAGGTGCAAGTAACAACTTAACAACTTGATATAACTAAATTCAAATCATTATGAGATGTTCTGAATCAACATGAGTCTAGAAATAAGTCCTATTATATTCAATTAAAGACGCAATCAGAAAATCAGTTCATGGATCATTCCATCCCAGTATCAGATCAGTGCATACTGTTAACTTCAGGATGTAACAATCTGCAAATCTCACGATAAGATATTTTTTCTATATGAAGCTCACAATACGATAATTATTACAATATCTCAATTATTAGAGGCCCCGGATATTGGGATTTTGTTTACAATAATAAAATTAAAGTCATTTTTTGCAGTCATTCTTTTTATCTCAAATTTTTTCCTTTTCTTTGGAAAAAGATTCTTGAGCAGGACAATAGTTTCCAGATCACATTAGCTGCCCATATAGTAGAAGCAATCTCTGGACAAGCATTGAACATGGAGACTCAGTTTGTAGTGGAAAAGAAAAAGAAAAAGTTCCAAACAGTTCTAGGGGAAACTAGTCAGAGGTCGAGGGTCACACATACATGGCTTTTGCAGACACACTGATACATTTTTGGTACTTTGCCTTGTAGTAAAACCAGTAACCTTTCACAGTGCAAGTCAATGAACCAACAGTTTGTTGTAAAGAACACCTATTATGCAAAATCAACTAAGAGCTTTTGTTACAGTTTTCTCATTGTCACTTAACCTCCCATATTGGTTATTTAGAGAGACTCAAGTATTTTTGAGTAATATTGTTGCCCTAGCCTAGACCAGTAGTTCCCAATCCTATTTATCCCAAGGACCACCTAATTTTGGTCCCACATGTCCAGTACTCCCTAACTAATGCTTTTAGGTAAACAAATACATTTTTTTAGTACAACACTGCCAATTGTCGCTTTTGTATTTTCTTGTTTTCATAAAATTCTGGCTTAAAATGCCTCAAAAGTAATTAAAAAATGATCATCACTAGTAACATTTTCAATATATCAAAATACATTTCATTTATTAAAGCTTCAGTTTAGTTATTATAAAGCATTAACCTGTTGGTCTACGTTTTACCAGCAGTGATATAGATAAGATTCAGCATTGCAGCGAACCATTTTTGACTACTGTTTTATTTAATTTGTGTTAGCTCAACATTGCAATTCAGAGATACATACTATATACATAAAGAGATATAGACTAAAGCTATAAACTGAACAGAAAACACATCTTTAAAGTTTGCATGTACAAACACACACCACAGGACCATCTATCCTCATCACAGACCTGGCCACATGATGATTTAAGACCGGTACACAGGTCCTCTTTTACCTTGATTGTGGATAATGTACGAGCAGACAGGACACAGCAGACCGACACCAGCACACTCTCTCTCTCCTGGGTGGGATGTTCTGACGGGTGCTTAAGCGGCTCAGGTGGATACCGCCAATCGTATCACGCTGCTCCCATTGGGTTCTTTGATGTAAACAAGATGAATATCTGACATGTTTATGCTTTAATTTAGTGGCCAATTGTGAGAAGATTGCTTACAAATTGAAAAATGAAGATCAGGTGCGGCGCCTGGGACCAATAATCATGTCCGAGTGCGTGGTTACAGTCGAGATGTAAATACAAGACGTTTTAAGCAAAGTCCCTTTTACAAGTTTTGGATTTCACCGGTCGAACTTGCGCCTGTAAACTGGGCGTTACTTAATTATGGCGACGCAGTTAGGAAAGAGTATTTATAGAGAGTCCAATTTAAGGAAAGGGCCACGGGTTTAACTGGAGTTGTTTGCCCCCGTCCTGGGAGAATGGAACATGTTGTTTTCATTACGAGGGGGTCATGACGGGGAGGAACTGGCGAGAGCGAGGAGGTAAAAGTTAGCATGCTCCAGTGTTCTGTCTAGTCTACATGCGTGTATTGTAAAAAAACGTGCGTGTAATTGCGCGGATGCTTCGGGATCGGACAGTGTTGACGACATCCAGATGACTTTTACTGCAGTCAGAGCTAACTGTCGTCGGCATTGTGCGGTGAGCTGACATAACGACGTTACTGCGACGGCGTTACGGTTTGTTGGCCCTGTGAAGGCGCGCGCACAGATAGAGGCTGCGGTGAGGTTTTAGGAGTTGGCTCGAAAACCGCGACACAATGGACGTGACATGTTTTACATTAGCTGCTGTCAGCACTTATAAAGCGGTGAAGTCAGGTAACCTCAAGTCAAGGGCATACAAAGATGTTTTTATCGGAATGGAAATGTGTGGAAGTTTTTTGATGAATTAATTTACTGTAAAGGAGGCTTTGCACCTATTTTGTAGATTTAGAGATACATTTCTTTTTTTCAGTCCACATAAGTTTGGAGCTTAGGAAGTAAATGAATTGCTAAGATGCTATTTGCTAGTACTTCTGTGCATACATTTACTATAAACTGTATAAGATTCTAAAAAAAAAAAAAACAACTTAAAACATGCCTATTTTCAGTTGTTGCATACGACATGTTTCTAGTCAGCCAAGAATTTCTGCAGTTCTAAGGTGCATTACTTAACAAATAACATACAATGTAGAAATGGAGGTCTAGTCGAATTCAGGAGATCAGATTACTGGTATATTGTATTTATTTCAACTGAAACCAATTAGACTAAACAGCCTTTTTACTCTGTGATTGATTGAAATAATAAATACATTAAAACAAAGTGACATTTAGTATTTGCAGATGGCTTATAAATTGGGATAGGCAATATGATGAATTAGAGTAACACTGTGAATGAGACCTACTTTGATTTTTCTATATATTTAGGAAGAAACTATGGCAGACCAATAATTCATATTTAGTTTATTGTAAAACACAAAATTGATCTAAAACGGCTTAGAAATAGAAACAGGTTAGTTGCCTTCCTGTTCAAAACTGATAGGCCCCGCATCTTCAATGTCATTTTAACTTTAATAAACCACAGATATTAAATTACTATTTTTTGTTATTGGAAAGTGACTACGTGACAATTTCAAACCCTACATGTTTTACTCATAATCTGATTTTTTTAATATTCGCAAGTATAGACAAGTGGCGGGGATAGGTGAAGACAGGACAACACAAGATTACTCAAACATGCAGGACTCAATCCAAATAGAACTTTGGGTAAACTAATAATGACAGAACACTGCTGTAACACTGCAATAACAAACTCACTAAAGCAGATTTTACATGAAAGGTCCCCTTTAAAGACATGCAAGATATACATCTAGTTAAATACAGAGCTGATAAGGGTTCTACAATTTTGTAATTAGTTTTACAAATATTTGATTTGCTAATAATTATATAGCTCAACTACATTTAAAGTCATGTCTTAACACTTAAAAGGATCTATTGTGTAAAATCCCCCTTTCTGAGTTTTAAGGGTCCCATTATGTACTTTTTCTTAGTTTTAACCATCTTATTATAGTGTTTGTTCACAAAATATTATATTTGGATTGATTCTTGTCTTCAAAAATGTTAGAGGGGCTTATTTGCTTTTCAGTTTTAAACTGAAAGTCAATAGATGTGCTTCCATTTTAAGCTGTTTTAGATCAACTTTGTGTTTTACAATGAAGACAGTGTAAATTACTAGTTTAAAACTAAATATACAGAAAAAACACAATAGGTCTCCTTCAATTACATTTTTTTTCAATAACCCAATGATTAAGCTAGCATAAATTATTTTTAAATACTAAACAATAACTCCTTCTTAATAAAGTAGTTTAAATATTTTACAAAACTTTTCCGACACAATCCAACTGTTTACACGAAGACAAGCTTTGCGCCACATGTTAGACCGGCAATGAATGAACGCAATTGTAATGTAAAATGTGTTTGTCGACACTGACGGGCTTTAGAGTCTGTCAAAACATTTCACACAACTTCTGTCCCTCCTGCGTGAGCCACAACAACAGAAGAGCGCTGCTTCCTGGTCCTACTCCGAGCTTAGCGTTATCTGCTGCGCTCCTGTGTTTTAATGTCACTATCTATTAGCCCAGCAGAAGTCCCATTTCTCCTAATCACGCTACATCTCCCATCCGCGGCGACAACATCACCAGTAACATCAATAATAAAGCTGAAAACAGTGTTCGTTTAGGACATTTCCAAAGCAGAACTCACACACTTCTCCGAAAAACATGTAGTGAAAGTTTGTCGGAAACAGGTGCAGCGCTGTCCGTTTGATATCCTTATAAGAACCAGACGGAGAGGGAGTGCCGAGAGCAGCGCCTGTCAGTTCCCCTGTGCCGCAGCTCCGTGAGGGATAGACTGTTTAAAGGCTTAGAGCTGACAGCAGGCTGAAAATCTGCACTTCTGTGGGTTACAAATGTCTATTATGGGATATTGTGTGATCAAATGCAGTGGTTTTTAAGAGTAAGGGCTTAGAAGAGGCGTATGGCTGAAATGCATGTTGTACAAAATGTAACAATTTGACAAATGATAATTGTATAAGCTTCTGGTAAAGTTGAGTTAATATTAATGTTCGCCTTTTAATCTTAACAAATCGCACAGTAGATTTTAAATTAGTAGATGCACAATCAGTAGCTCGGTTCAGTTGCTACAATACAGACAGTGTTGTCATATTAATTTGGTTAATGTGAGTTTAAGTGCAAATTCAATGGAACACAATTTGAGCAAAAACACGAGAAAAATGGACTGATATGAATCTTTGCAGCATCAAGCTTTTTCAAATAACATATAGTATTATAATTCCTAAACTGATACAATAATATGCACGAAATGCCAGACAAACCTCTACTTCCACGGATGAGTGAAGCCATAGAAGGCTTTTGGACGTCACTTTCCGCCCTACTGCGCTAATGCTTCAAGCAGAAAGAGCCACTCTCCACCAGGTTAGCTGGGGAAACTTGTTTGAATAAAAAAAAAATCTTCTACATGAACAACTTTAAACGTGACAGAGAATGTAAGAGATGTACATGAAAATTCTTTTCTTGAAGTTCACAAGTCGTTAGCAGTTTTCTACACTAATTTATCTGTATTAAACACTAAAAGATTTGCAACTCAACGTGGTTTGTAACAAACTCTGACTTGTGTTAAATGTGGTCGTTGACACTCTCTGGATGCAAAAACTTGGTGTAGCTGACTTTTTTTTTTTTTACACAGACATTAAAGATGCAGAATTTGAGGTGGCGTATATCTGTTTTGTGTAGTATGTTTTTGTACATCTTCCAATATTAAAGTTTGCATAAATTGCTCGCAAATAACATGAGTTCTTTTTTTACTTTGCACCCGCAATGTAGCGCCTGGTTGATAAATCAGGGCCAGAAGTTACTGAGACCTTGACCTCTTTTGTCAGTCAGTTAAGGAAGAATCTGAATCACAGCCAATCATCAATTGCAAACTAGAGGTGGGATTTAAGGTAAGAAATTCTACAGGTTACAAAGGGTAACACTTAGAGATGATCTAACACACAACTCCTTAACAACATCAGTTTTAAAACAATGAAGTCTATAGTGGGAAGCAGCACAAACTGATTATTGTGTTATAGAGGTTGTGATTAAAACAAGCCCTATTTAAAATTAATGCCGTCAATGTCAAAATCAGCAGCAAAAAACAGCCAATCTCCTATACAGAATCTGCAGTTACAAGTGTTGACTTTTGTCCAATTCAGCAGTAATCGGTCGATTCATTTCACTTTGTGGAAACAGTCTGACGTGGCACCATTGAGGCTCAGTCGCTCCACGATAAGACAGTATTTTCAATTTTTTTTTTTTTTTTTTGCTTTAACAATCACTGTTCAAACACCACAGCTCAGTACTTGCTATTAAAAATAACATGGTTCAAAAATGTCATGGAGTCATTTTTCAACAATTAAAACATCCAACTGAATGAACTGTTGAACAGAAAGTCCATAGATCTGACAGCTCCACTTTTAACCATGTTCTGTCATCATCTGCCTTTATTCAAAGTGGTATTTGGATTGAGTCAAAGATAACTGAGTAATCACAATCAGATTACAAATAAACCATGTTATGGTAAAGCAAAAGCTTTTGAATTTTGAATGATGACGTAGGGTTTATCAGCTCTGCAGTTTTGAACAGGAAATTTAGGTCTTTTGGGGTTTTAAAATTAACATATTTAATAATGAAATACTTGTGCTAGTTGTTATTAAATATATTGGAAACAAAGTGTATGTCTCCTTCACGGCCTATGATGGACACAATTCTAAATAATGATCTACATATATTCTAGTTTGATACTAAAATACATTTAATGTTGTCTTTAGGTTCATTCAGTGACCTGCAGATGATTCTAAACCGTTGTAGTAAACAGCTTTAGCCTGCATTTATCTTACTAGCCTTTTCGGATTTGGATTATTTACAACAGGTCAAGGCTGAACTTGTCATTGTAGCCTGTTCCCAGCAGCCCCTGCCCCTCCAGTCTCATGAAGCTGGCACAATAAAAATAAATGGCCACTGATGATGTGTTAATCTGCTCTGACAAAACGTCCCACCACAGAATTACAATGTCATTTTTTATCACCAAACGGACACCTGTTTATAATAGCAGGTCTGGAAATACTTGAAAGCTGTTACTCACCAGCGGCTGAAAATGAGCTCACAGGGGAGTGCTAGTCTTTGGCATAATGGAGAAATTAATGAATGTTAACAGTTAAATTGGTATCAAATGTTGAGATATCCCAGTCCCCAAATGTGCCATGCCATCTGTCATAATAAAACTATGTGTTATCATAAAAGTTAATGTGAAAAACCTTGAATGAATGTATATGCTACGGGTCATTTGGTTTAAGTTGGTAGGTCTCCATAGACTGATTCCTGCCACCAAGGTCACTGCACTACAATGCTTTGGCTCTGGGGCATCGTTAAAACAGATTCCCAAAAATGAATTCAGTTTAATAACAGAACTACTTGAAAAACTTCACAATTTTATGTTATTTTTTTCCTGAAACTAAAATATGTTTTACAGTTAGTCATGTGATGTGTCTTGCCCAACAACACAAGAACTACATTTCCATTGGCCCTGCTTCCCAAGCCATTTCGGAATGGGATCGCTTTGACATGGTTCTGTTTCTGATTGGAGCTTGTTTCCATGCTCAAGGCCTAGATCCGGATTCTTAATAATAAAATCTAAATCATACCTAAATTATGCCTGATTATATTTTTGCATAGGCTTTAAAGCTTAAAAATGCATTAGGCACAAAACACGTGGCCTGTTGCCAAAAGTAAAACCTTCAATAATGATTTTTCACATTTTAGAATAGTACAAATCAGGTTTAGTCATGATGTTGACCTCAGCAGTTCAGTAATTACTTTGATCAAGTGAAGAGCAGGCATGTCATGTGCAAGCCTCAGTGTCGTGAGTTTCAAAATGGCTTTAACAAAGTACCATTCACAGTCTTTCCCAGTCCCATTTTATCTTGTGTCGTTCTGTCTGATATTAAAGCTTGTGTGCCATTAGATCAATACAAATATGTTTGTGGTGCTGTAAGCATGATTCAAACAGAAAACTTAATCTAGTTTCTTGTCTGCTCTTGTACATTTGCTTAGAGCCACATTTGTGGCACTATGTTCACCTAAACAGTAGAGATGCTTTCGCTCGGAGTGGATTGTCCGTGTGTTATGAACAGTGGACTACTACGCGAGGCGGGGGTAGCTTATAGCGCGTTTTGCCAGGGATGTTGTGTAGAGACCCTAAGTTTAGTCGACTGTCTCATGTACTTGATTTTTCTAGTCGATTAGTCGACTAGTCTGAGCAAGCCCTACCATTTACTTTCTCATGCTGTTGTTCATAAAATGACAAAGTAAACCCTTTTTAGGTCAAAATTAGCTTTGTGTATCACATTTAATAATACAGTGTTTTCGTTTCTAAAACCCAGGAAGTGTGCTTGTTTATTACTGTTTTTAGCATGAACTAGAAGGCATTAGCTTGACTGAGATGGCACGGCTCAACTCAGTCTTACTTCTGCTTGGGCGAATATAACAAAGGTTTACATTTCAATATTTTCAACATATCCCAGGAACATACAGTATTCAGTCAGTCCAACAGAAATGTGCTAAGACGTGTATTTAAACTTTAATCTTGCTAAGTTTAATCGGTTGGGTTCTTGTTGTAGAAGTCCAGATGATGGGTTAAAACTAGTTTTCCTAATAATAACATTGTGCTCAGCCAAGTAATTTAACACATTTTCATTCTGGTATGTTCAATTACTTTTTGCATTGCAATAAAAAAATGACTTTAACTAATGTGCATTTTAACTAAGCATCTGTAGAATATTGTCAGAATATTGTAAATTTTAAATTACGCAAAAATATTCTATTCGTTGATATTATTTATTAATCTTTTGCAGCACTACTTTTTAAAAATTCATTCTTTATCAGTCACTGTAAACAACGTGCATGATATTTATCTTTTTTTAATCTTGAAAACGGCTTGCTCAAACTAACTTCAATATATTGCCCACCTCTACTTGCAAGCACAATGTTATGAAGAATTAGGAGCCTCAGAATGCATTAAGTAAGTGAGAAAAACACGTGGACTTCTGGAAAAAGTTTTAAAAAGTTCTGTTTGTTTACATTTTTAAAACAATTTAAAACATCAGGTACAGCTCCTTCAACCAAAAGCAGATACAGAATTCAGATGCTGCAGCTTAGTTATTTGCATGAAAGCTGAAACAATCCTTGGCACGTCTCCCTGCTGTGACGCCTTGGTCCAGCTGCTGTCAGTCCAAACCGTGTGGAGCTAAACCATGCAGCCCAGATGTGGGTGAGGTGTCCGGCCTCTCGTCCTAATCAGATTGATTAGGCCTGGTAATCTGGCAACTGGACCTGTTCTCTAAATAATTCTGAGTAGTGAGAACTCCCAAGATGGCCGCTTCTTACACAGTCCAGATCAGCTTAGTCCTGCCTGGTCTGACATGAGAACGCTTAGCCCGGCCCGCGCCTGACTATCACATGTGGAGCCTGTTTTCAATCAAAACCGCAAGCTCAAAAGTTGCAGTCTTTGAGGAGTATTTTTACTTTTGAATATTTCTTTGCTTTTCAACTCCACTTCCTTCCATCGGATGAAACTGCGTCGAAAAAGCGTGGAATCAAAGCCGTCAGCATGTCGGAGAAAGCGAGAGAGGCCAGCGACAGGAGGTCTGATTCAGCTCCGGTTTGTACTGTCAATCCCACCTATTGAAAAGATTGCAGGAGGGATGTGGGAGCCCAGATAGCGGCGCTGACTAGCCAAGCCAATGATCAGAAGGAGGAAATGCTGTTCTCAATGACCTTACTGTTACCCCGGACAACGTAGCACAGGGCCGGCTCTCTCTGATACGACTCCTGGGTTTGAAACTTCCAATTCAGTCCGATCCCAGGAACTCTCTTTCCTCTCATTTCCTGTGTGTGCTGCACTCGTCGCAAACTTAAATTAGGTTCCAGTAAAGCTCCCTGTTCTCTTCTCAGCATGGTCCCTTCACTCCAAGGATATTCTGGATCCACGCCAGCTGTCATATGCACGTTGGAACTTAGTGAGACACTAAGGAAACAACCATGATGTATAAAAGTCCTATATTTCTTACCTTATTATATATACTGTATACTTGAAATTTTGTTTTGTTGATGCACATAGTGTACATAGTACTGTGTAATCGAGTAATTGTGATTGACTGTAACTTATAAGCTTGTTCATAAATCTCCTTGATATGGAAAGTAGGTGGTTTCTTTACAATTGTAGAATACATTTACTTTTATTTCTGTGAGATTTGTCACATATTTAATTTTATCTCTTCACTCTTTACATTTAAAGGACACTAATGCTGTGCAGTCTCTCTATGATCATATTAATAATCTTGATTTCAATCATGATTTAAATAATCATGATCATTATTTTCATCATATTCGAGCACCCTAGATGCACATTCATTTTAACTCAAAATTCTAGCTGGCCTTTTTCCTCTGCTTATAAACACTCTGTTCCTCCGTGTGAGTGAAAATAGCAAGTGCTCCACACACTTTTGCTAGAGTCAACTGAACACTTTTAGACTTGAAATGGCCAAAATTTGATGCTCCAGCTATTGCAATAACATTATTACCTCACTTCATAGTTAAACTGAAGTACCACTTCATGATATCATGAGATGAACAAAGCACTGTCAGCTTTGGAGATGGAGACACCTTAACAATCCAGGATTAACGTTTGTGAATTAAACTAAACACAATTTCAGTGATGTTTTTGGTGAGTTAACAACGTTCTAAAATGGCAAAGAGCAAACAGAAGTTCGTTTTGCATATTATGCTAACCTTTAAGCTCAGTGTAGGCTTGCATCGACGAGGATCGCAAAGGTCTGTGTGGCCAAGTTGTGTCATTTTTGCAGACACACTCTGTCCGTTTCGATATCAGTGGAAACACAGAAATCTGTGGGATTTCAAAGTCAACTTTCTACTACCCTCCACAAGCAGTCACTTGAAACGCACAGAAACTACGAACACTGTAGTGTCTACTCTGCTCCAGTCCCGGCGTCACAATTCCGTAAACACTTTACATGCGGGAACCAAAAAAACAAGCTTCAGATATACACCGCCTTTCATTAGTAACTCTGCAATGTTTTGTATCAAGTATGACAATCCAGTTAAAGTGACATCAGCTGCATTTTTTATTTATTCATACTAGACAGTCTCTTCTAAGCGCCTGCATGGGATTCACTTTGTTTCCCTTATAGCAAGTCTCCTGCAAAGTTTTTGTGAGTATGTTAGATGTAAACTTTTGCTGTCAAATTCACAATGAACAAATAGTTCAATAAAATGTTAGTCACCTTGTCTAATGGCTAGAATTATAATTTTTCTCACAGTTAATTTGCACCAATTTGACACCAAGATAACGCTTTGTCTGGTAGCGTTTTCCACAATGAAAGCCACAATGTTGTATGATGTGTTAATACCACACTGTGTACATCTAAACTAGATTGCGACATTAAAACATTAAACATTTAACTAAGTGTGTAGCCAAGACCTTTAATAACAGCTGTCAAAAACCCTCTTCTGTGTACACCTAAGACAAGCCAGACCGCCCAAGATATCTTCATATTCCATTTTGCTATTGTCATCATTCTTACTGGAGCAAACCCTCTGCCGTTCCTACATAACACTACATAAACAGATCCAACCGCATGTAAAATAATCAATATCGTAGCCGTATAAAGCTCCATTTCGGGATGTGTGAAATGATCTCGCTGAAAACTCCAGCTCGTTACTTCCACAATTGAAACCGCGGCTTGTCTTACCTTCTATGAGATGGACATTGTTACTTTAAAAAGAAATGATGTGGGATTTATTGAAAAATTGCAAAAGTCTGCGGGCCAGTATGTAGCGTATTCCCAGAGCGGTTGTTAAAAGGTGAATTTATTGTACTCGTTTACATTTCGAAGCACGTTCCAGGGGAATCGGGGAATTATAAAAGTCCGCTCTCTGAGTATGCATAAATGTAGAGAAAAATGCAGACAGTTTGTTTTTTTCTTTTTACGTCTCCCCATTGGTAGAAGGGAGATGGAGGACGGAGATTGTAAAATGTGTTAAGAAATAAACAGCCAGGGTCACTTGGTTTGTGCAAGGTCAATGTACTTCAATTAATTAGCCTACGCTGCATTGATGAGAAGCATAACAAGTGTGACATTAATATTTAAAGCTCCATGTGTTGAAAATGACCATGTATATTCTGTTTTTTCCCCAATTGGGAGTCAGTTTCAATCAGGTAGTGTCATGTTTATTCATAGCTGTGAAAACATTTGGTTTATCTAAAACAACAAAAAAGAGCAAATCCTCTTCAGTAGGACAGTAAAGAAGGCTGGACAGTTTTGTGATAACAGTTCAAGCCCAGTCTCCAAAGAACAGTCTAAAGTTTTTGACAACGAAATGTGAAAAACGTACGATAAGCGACTAATGAGTACATCTTAATCTAGCCCAAGCCCCAGTTCTAACCTTAACTTGAAGCCTAAACTTACTAGTTTTGTTTCTTTCTGAAAATCTGGCAGCGCTGGTCAGCTTTTATCCCGCTCTAAGTGAATTTGGCCTTTGATAAGAGGGAACTTTCTGAAAAAGCAGATAACTGTCTTCACCTCAAAGACAATTTAAAAATGCAAGAATTGTGATAAAATTGAAATTGTGATTTAGCTCCAAGGAAATTGTGATATTTTATCTTGTCATTTTCAGTCTGATGGAGCTGATCTCAGTACTAGACCATATTTCTACTTTGTGCAGATGACATCACAGTATTCTAAATGTCAGCAGAGTCAATAGAGTCAATAGAGATAAGTGAAGTTTTCTTATGTAAGAACTCAAAATACAACGAAAGAATCAAAAAGTTTCTACAGTCTGACAACAAATATAAGCTACAATTCTTCTGAGTATTAACCTTGTAACATGTAAAAAGAGAAAATTACGTAAACAGTGGTAGAAAACCACAAAAAAAACAAGAACACTATATCCTTCACATTTCTCATTCAGAGATTTTAGAACCAACCTCATGACCTCAAATAAGATGTTTTTAGTCCATTATTATTAGTGAATTAGTCTATTATTAGTGCAGCACTGTTGAAAATAGAAAATCCACTTCGACAAAAGGAAAAAAAAATTAGGCCAAAAAAAGCTAAGAAACACATTTAATCAACTGTTTTTCTTTGTAATTTTCCCACTCAGTCAGAATGTTGAAGAGCCTTTTTAGATGAATTTATGTCAGTGGATAACCACTACTTTTTCAAGTACACTGCAGTATCCATACATTCTCCAAACGTAGCTTCATAGCACCACACTTTAACTCAAAAGTGATTTGTAATTTAGTACAGTAGAAATTGTCCATTCATCTAAATTAGGTTGACATTGTGGCCTGAGTGGCTCTCCCACTTGTCAGAAATCTGTTGTTCTGTGCTACCTCTATATTTTTGATAATGGTTCTTTAGGTTTATGGTGACCACAGAGAGAGCATGAGACCTGACATGGTGGCCAATAAAATCCAAAGTACAACATCCCCCGGTGAGTTGTACAGTCACATTTGACATCAATCACAGATATGCAGGGTCAGCGCTGTAATTTTGTCAACGGGACTCCACGGATCACTCCCTCACACTCCTGCAACCTCGGACCGGGCCTCTACATCAATACTGCGCTGGGAGGGCACTTACTGGACATGAGCTTGTTACTGCCAAGAAGAAAAAAAAAACATGTTGTACTACTTCTGGAGGTCCCAATCTGTGAACAGCGAAAAGGGTAAGAACAAGAGTGGAATATTGTGTTGATTTTGGAGTGCTTTATGTTTCTCTTCGTCCCATGACTGAGGGGTCCAGTGGTTTTTATAGGGCATGCGGCGGACATTTTGAATCTGACCGTGTACTTTTGTATCTTTGATGTCGACCCCTGCAATTTTCACCGCAAAAAATAGTCATGAACAAGAGATTTTACGATCTACGATTTGAGAGGTCAAAATGAAGCGATCAATCACGAGCACGCCCAAATATTCGCACTTTTCGTCAATGGTCAACAAATTTTCGCCTCAACTGTCCGCGGTTGAAATTACGACTTTCCCTCAGGGTCAGGTTTTGGAGCGGTGCCGACAAAAGAATCTCGGGGAATTCCCAGCATGCATCGAGAGGGAAAGGGTCGTGTACTTCGGTCAAAAAACAAGACGGAATCATGAACTCTGGGAAAGTATGACACCACTAGCGTTGTGTGTGGCTAGCTAAAAGCGTTGTAGCTATAGTTACTGATTTGCATGAGAGATGAATTGACTTAAGTGATGTGTCCGGGCGAAAGTGCCAAAGCCGTGCCATGTGTTCGTGTTTTTCTATCCCTGTGCGAGTCAAGTGAACATTTGGAAGCAATTTTTCTTTGTTAATATGAGTATTATTTTAATTGTAGTAATTATAGGTTAAACTGTTCAACTGCTCGCGAGGTGCTAGGTTGCGTTTGACAAGAAGACAAGCTGTCCAATTCCACTTCACTCTGTCGATCCGTATTGACTTTCCATGCCACCATTGTCAGTACCTTGAGTGGAGTCCAAAGTTGAGGAATCGTGCAGTGGATTTAGAGTTGAATTAACAGATGTCTTCAATGTGACAAATAACACGAGATGTGTCAAGGTAAAATGACTTGAAAATCACTGACTTGGAAATAAGGCAAAGGTTTGACTGTGTCTATTCCACCAGCTCAAAATCTGAGCTTTCTATACATTACTATAAACTGGTTTAGTTGTGGCAGAATTTCTATGTATTCAGCAAACTTTTTACAGATACAGTATTTCATCAAAGTATCTATTCAAGTGAAAGTGCTGGTCTCAGAAAACTGTGTAAAGTACATTTGAACAAATTGTGGTGACGAAATATCTGACTGCATTAGGTAAGTGAGCAAAATTCATAGACTACGCTAAAATAAAATAAATAATTCTATGTTTTTAAGGTAATAAAAATTGGGAGAGGTGGGACCAACTCACTGTTTCTCAAGTAACTGTCAAGATTTTTACCTCAAGTGAAGTCTCGAGGCAGTGCCTCAGTCTAAAATCAGTCTTCTGAATTTAGTTTAAAATGTTTATGTCAAAATACTGAATTACTGAAAATGTCTACATTTTCATTTTGTAAACTATCCCATTAAAATACATTTCTGCTCACAAAAATGAAGTGATGAGGAAAATCTTGCAGATTGTTGATGTAATTTTAATTTTTTTTTGAGAAGCATCAAATCATCTTAACTGTCACATAAGGCTCCAAGTTCAAGTCAAGTCGAGATCCTGACATTCAAATTCCGAGTTCCAAGTCGTGGTCCATTTTATCAAATCAAGTCTCAAGTTATCAAAATAGTGATTAAAGTCTGACTGAAGTCCAAGTCAGGACTTTAAAGTCCACATATCTGAAAATTGGTACCACAACTGTAAACATCAGTTGGACTGGATTATTCAACTTTTTGTCTGTGATAGCAATTTTTTACTTAGCTTAAGCTAAGGTGGCTAGCTCTAATATCTGTAATGTGCTAATATAGTGCAATGGGTTGATTACAATGGTTGTGATTAGAATTACATCTTTTCAAATTTGCTTTGCGATGTTGTGTTTTTTCTTGGTAAAAACCTGTTGCTGTCCAATGCTATTCCGACTCTCAATCCACTGTGGTCTTTTTGACCACTGATCTAGTGGCTATTGGACATGGTGCAGTGTAGAACATTTTCAGAGTATTCATTTTTAAGCTGTTGAAAACAAAAAAGTATGAGCCCTAAATGGTGCACTAAATAGGGAATTGTGTGGTCATTCAGACCTTACCTGTGTTCAGCAAAGCACATCATGTTAAAACGTTACATGATCCTCCTGAAAATGATACACTAACCCTACACTAGCAGTTGAAATAGATATGACAACAAATAGTGATCTAACAGAGGAAATAAAATATCTCATCTAATATTTTCCCAACAGCACTGCTCAGTGTAAAGTACTTTGTAAAGAAAAGTCTGAGTGTAAAGCATTTGTAATAATAGTTACACGTTGGCTCTGGGCTAAGTCTTCTCAGCATGTTACTCACATGGGGCTATAGTCAAACTCCATTATGTAAACCATTTACTTCTCCTAGTCCTGTAATCATCTTTGTGCATGGAAAGGACCTCTCATCTTTGTTTGTCCTTGCTACCAGAGACCATACGAGGCACAGACCTTTTATCAGCTTACACTCCGCCCAGAGGCTTATAAAACCCTTTAAAGTCGAATTTTCAACAAAGCACTTTATGTAAACTATATTAAGCTTATTGTGAGAAAGTGAAAGTGGTAATTGTCCACATTCCAGCAGTTTCAATATATAAACTCTGGACCGTGGGCCATGAACAAGCAGCTGCTAGCAATTTGTGCAGGAGATAATAATCAGGCTACATGCAAAGCAGCGTTCCTGTGTCAGGCATTAGGCTGTGGCCCATGCTGTAGAGAAGTCTGATTTATAGAGAATGGTTGGATTGGTTTAAATAACCTTGGACAAGAGGGAAAACTAGACCCTCACAGTACAGACACATTAACAAAGTCAATCCACGAGAGGTCCAGATCATTTATGAAGATATGCTTGAACATGGGTAAACTACATTCTGCAGTAAAATAGAAAGATTTTGAAGGAATTCTTGTTGGGGAATTACTGTTTGTTAGTAATAATCATTTCAAAGTAAACAGCTATGACATTACTACTACTACAAATAATAAAGCATTGTATTTGTATAGCAGACATTCAAAGACACTTTACATTATGCATTATTCATTCATTTCTAAATCTATGGTGGTAAGCGACTATTGTAGACAAAGCTGAACCGGGACAGACTAATAGAAACGAGGCTGCCATTTTGCTCCACCAACCATTCTCTCACACCAGATTCATCACCCAGATTCAATGTGGGTGTGTCACAACAAAAATTTCTCCTATAGTTGTCCCACTGTGGGACTTGGGGTTCCTCCAGTGGTCTCCCATCCAAATAATGCCAGGGCTCAACTTTCGTAGCTTCTATGATCTAATGGGATCAGGCATTGTTAGGTTGGTATGTCCATGATGCATGCATTCGTAGTTACAACACCTGATCTAAGACAACTCAATAAGTAGCGTTTGTGCTCTAGAATATGATGATGCCATAAGATCAGATAATCGAAATAGTAATTTAAAAAAATATTCATTAACTTTAGAATTACAACAAAAACTGCGTGGAAACAATATTAATTTTAGCTGCCCTACATGATTATTAAATGTTATTGATCACGTGAGAGAAACATCACTGTTGAAAATTGCGAAGGAGATTCCTGCCGCTGCAATAAATTACTGTAATCAATCTTTGAAAACACAGTATCACACTCCAGGATGAAAATATTAGAATTTTTATATATTTGTTTCGAATTAAATTTTATTCATTTTCTATTTTTTTCTTTCTTTCTTTCATTTAGATTAAGCCTTGTAAAACGCATAATATAATCTTCATAATATTGAATACTTGTAATCATTTCTTACTCGAACATAAATCACTGTACAACTATTAGAGCAACTAAGAGGAGAATGCTCACTATGGCTAGTGTTGGAGTAGAGTGGCAACAACAGACAATGTGAAGAGGCAGTAAAACAAATATGCTGATGACAGGTCCTTGTATGTCTTCACAATTTTGACTGTAAACAATAACACAAGTAGGGCTCTGAAAAGCAGCTATGACAGAAATGCCTGTGTCTTCTTCAGGGGCAGACAGCAGCAGCAACTGCTCCCTCCTCGTGTGATTTATGTGGAGGTCCTCAGACTGCCAGGGCCCACTGTGCGGCCCATAGGCTCACCTCCCAACAGCTGGCTGACAGATCTGATTGGTAGCTGGGACAGGCTCTTGGCATATTGGATGTCATTCATTGGTTTTCTATTCTTACATGATAGATCTGGTTTCATTTTGGTCAGAAAGATTCACAGTAGCAATTTTTTAAATAATACAAATCAATTATGTTGTTGTATGTAAAAAAATAAAGAGAAAATGAAAAGAGCTCATGTATATAGTAAAGATGTTTCCCAGACTTGTATATCCTTTAAGGTGGGCAGACACTGCGATGTTTTCATGCAGCGCCTGCTCAGACTGTACAGGTGAATCGCTAGGGTCAAAAGTTAGCAGCTCACGATTCATGTCCTCACACTACACGGCCGGATGGTCTTATTTGATCTGAGTACTCACACTGTATGTCAACCAAAGGCACGTCAGACTCCTGTATGCGGAAGCACAACATAAAAGGTGGAGGAGTACATTGCAAGTTTGATTTTCTTGCGATCCTACAATCGTTGATTGGAAGTTAGTCGTGAGATGTTAATCGCTTCTCGTTACCCCATGTACACTACACGGTGCACAACACACGACTGAGCTGAAACTCAGGTCGATCTCCAAAATTGTCACACAAGTGAAAAATCGTCCCAAATGGGTTAAAAATCGCACCATGTCTGCCTTCACAGATAACATGCACTCTTCAACATGTATTTTGGCTTCATGTTTAACCCAGCCTTTCACTCCCAGTAGGTATAGGTATGAAAATGTGTTAAAAAAGTATTCATAGTTGTATATCAAGTTTTAAAGCACATAAAAGCAACACTTTGGAGACTATGTGCATTTGAATAATTTCAAACACTCATATGAACTCTCTAATTCATAACTGCTAATGCATTTGATGCATTCAAGTTTAGTTTTGTAACCCTTTTTTTCCTCTGTACAATGTGTTTTTTCTATTTTATGCTTTATAGAAAAAGTAAGACTTGCAGCTTCACATTCACAACACTTTTTGAAAAAAATTACTATTACTAGCACGTTTTGTCATTATCATATGATCCACTGACCTGCCATCGATGTGCTCCTGCTTCTTCCCGACAGGTGCTCCTGCAGACCAGGGAGATTAGGTGATCAGTGCCCTTGGATTCTTTCCCCAGTGGAATGTGGCACATGAGGAGAAGGACAGACCTCGGCTGGCTCCCTGGAGAGAGGTTAAGGTGAGGTGGGCAACATGATGAAAGCAGGAGTGTGACTGAGGACAGAGTAAAGTTTCCATGAAGAGATGTGAGAAATGGGAGCAGTAATGGACATGTCATGACAAGGCAGTTACAAGAATGAGAAGATGCAGTGCTTATATAATTAAGCAGACACAGTCATTGCATTTTTTTTTTTTGGCTTTTTTCTATAAATCTTCAACTAGTTCTCTCTATACTGAAAGTCAGAAAAGAGCTCAAACATATTACAAAAAACATATCAGCTGCATTATTAGCTGATTCATTGCCTAGTGTGTTAGTAAATTGTACAATAAAAGACACAATTAAAATGGTTTCGCTTGGATCTAGTAACGGATCTATCAGCCGATACCCTGGTTGTGCCTCTATTTGAACAATAATGGTATTTTTTTTTTGAACCAGAGCGTGT
This sequence comes from Mugilogobius chulae, assembly GCA_038363315.1. Lineage (NCBI taxonomy): Eukaryota > Metazoa > Chordata > Actinopteri > Gobiiformes > Gobiidae > Mugilogobius > Mugilogobius chulae. Next base: position 38,567,883 of record CM076395.1, on the reverse strand, counting down.
CATCATGTTTGATATTTTTAATAATAAAGTTTTTGTTCACATGAACTTGTTATTTGAACTATAAATAACAACACTTTACAAGGATTTTCTGATCGCTTTACAATAGGATTGGTTGAGATCAGATATCAGCAGATCCCTAAAAGCAAAATTATTGAAATTGGTATTGGAAATGAAAAAAAAAACTGGATCGATGGATACCTAAACCTAGTCCCCAACTTAGGTGATTTACCAAAATTGTGTCTATCATGCTAGTTGTTAGCTTAACCATATTTTCATTTATTATAGTGATATGTTTTAGTCTCGTAATGGCTTGGCTCTCTGTTATCTGTATGAGTTATTGTTCTGTTTGTTCTATGTGGTCCTCGCATAATCCTACACTCTCCAGGTTAAACCTGAAAAGCAGAGAGGACCAGTCATTAAATGTTAGCTCCACACAGTCATCCATACATGCACCTGTTCTTATTGGTTTTTAACATGAGCGGAGCTGAGATTTTATTTTACATTTTGTGTTTTGTTTTTTTTGTGTGTTTTGCATGTACCTTTTTGTATTGCATTGCTTTTATTTGTGCAGCACTTAGGGGTTTTAAAATTGAAAGTATGCTTTAGAAATAAACTTGACAATCACACTGACATACAAGCGAAATGATTTCATGATATTAATGTCTTAAACACCAAACATACAATTGGGCTCTAATATAACTTAAAAAGAAAAAAACAATCTAAGGAACAAATTAAATTCCATAATACTTGATATAGTTTGTCTTCTACCAATTGACTTATGATACTAAATCTAAAGAAGGGATGTGCATTTTTCTGCTTTACATTCCAATAAAATAATAAAGCAGCAATACTTGGGGTTAGGTAGCTCAAGATTTTGTCACCGGCTGAGATGGCAAAAATAAATTCACTGTGATACTAGTCTGATCCATGTTGAGGTTAGTGTTACGCTATACTCCAGCATACCAAATCGTAATGGCACAACAGGGCTAAAAACGCACTTAGCACCAATATCAAACCAATATTAAAGAAATAAAGCAGTAACACAAGCACATATCTACTGGTGCACTGTTGTCGAGACATGAGCATTTGACTGTGGCTCTGTGGTAATTAGATTAGATTGGGATTAAACGCATAGTAAAGGGATAGTCTGGCACTTAGCCCGAGCTTCAGCCTGACGACATGGAGACAGTGATGATACAGTGAGGCCGCAGAGGGGTCATGAGCGGGCTGTGTGAAGGGGGTCACACATGCTCCGATCCCCAGGGAGCTGTGCGCGTCCAGACGGGAGAGACAGGGTCCGTATTTGAGGTGCAGCTACTGGGCGCCACATAGATGAGCTCATGAAACGCTATGCTGTCCGCCGAGCCGGGGGTGAGACGAGGGGGCGAGAGGAGAGAGCACCCTGCCATCAATCACTCAGGGTGGAGCAGGAGTCTGGCACTCTCATGGATCAGGAGGAAGACCCGGTCAAGGCTGAAGGCATAGAGTGTCCCCCTTACTTGAAGAAGGCGGGGGAGGACGAGTTCAGACAATGAACTGCAAGAAGTTATTCAATATGAGATGTGTGCTTAGGAAGCTGGGGCCCAGGCTGGGCAGGGACAGTGACTGTGTAAAGCAGACGAGTATAGGGTGCATTTCACACTAAACTTGAAACTAACCCTGAGCTATACCAGAACGACTAAATGAGGATTACTACAGGAGCAAACATGGTGTTTAGCGGAGAGCTGAAATTCAAAACATGATAAAGATTCTTTCAAATTTGAGAGGTTTAATGCTTTTTTCTTTCAATAACTTTAGTTTATTTGTTGACAGACAAAGCTGCGAGGAAAGAATGGGTTGTTCTTGTGGGCTTCTCTGGCTTGGCTGCAGCTCTCGTCCCTCTTCACAGACTCTGGAGCGATTCCTGTTACTTTCTACAGCTTGGAGAGAAGTAACACTTTTGTTTTATTTCTGCAGTCATTGCGAATGGCAGACAATAAAAATGATTCTACTTTATTGCAAAAGCACGCAGACCAAGCTTTCTGCCAAGGTGCTGTTACATTGTGTGCTCAAGTGATGCTAGGCTGATTATATTTTTGGGACAACTTATACCGACCTCTGAATGAGGGCTTGAACTTCCTCCTTAATTTTTTGTAGACTTGAAGACTGGTCAATCTGATGGTACAGTATGCCTTGCGTGTTTGTACAGCTGACACTGCGTAACCACATCACCACACGTTTCTTTGTCTGACTGGAAAGTACCTTCTCCAAAAAAAGAAGCTGACAAGATCTCCAAACTGCAATCCATTGCTCCAGGTCACTGCATGGACAAACTGTGTCCAACGGTAGTCATACATTCTTGGACTGAATTTAGATTTTTTTATTTTGAAATGAGTGTGTCTAATGAACAGTACAGCATTGTATAATAAACCAGTCCAAGACATCTGTGGTCTAAGTAGCTCTTTTGTTAGACGTTAACTTCACGGTTGGTGGTTCTATCCCCACTGCTGCCTGTGAGTGTGAACGGATGAATTCTGAAGTAAAGACAAATCTGACGAGGTTGAGTGTTTTGGTGGTATGTACAGACTGTGGCTGAACTGGACTCAGACTGAGCTGTGAGGATGTGGTGCTGACAGACAGACAGCAGACCACCAGGTACCAGTCAGGAGTCCGTCAGGAGCAGCTCGGCACACTCAAGCACTCACACACGGTTTTCTAATGTGTACGTGAGCTCACAGTGTGCCAGTTCTTTCCTATTACAGTGCTGTTGCTAACGTAAACGTCTTCTGCCTGTACAATATCGTAGGTGTTGTGAGGCGGAATCTTGACTGAGAGACAACTGTTATGAAGTTATAAAAAGATATGTGATGCTAACATTTTTGTTTCAGTAGCTTTGTGCAAGTAACATTTGAGCTTGAACTTGGTAATGGTATTTATAAGTCATATGCAGTTTTGTTTTGTCTGTAACAGTTTAGCTAACAGTGGTAAGTAAAAGACTAGCAGAATAATCAACATTCACAAGATGCAGTGTGTTTCTTTTCGTCTGTGACAAAAATGCTACGTGACAAAATGCTACATGAAAAAAAATGCTTCTGTTGTACCAGCCTCTGCCTATGAGCAAAATACTACGTCTATGTATTGGTAATGGGTAAAAAGTAAAAAGCATACAAACATTGGAGACTAATTGATAGTAATGTGGTGGTATCATCACTAGTGTTGGTATAGAGGATTTTTGTTTATCACACGGCGATGCGCGCGCACCCGCCTGTAGAAGAGCCTCCGCACATAGACACAACAGTGGAAACAAGTCTAAAAAGCTCCGTTGTCAGCCAACGTTAAGAGTTTATCACTTACGAAAACAAAAGGCATGCTGCTAGCTAACATTATGGATGAACTTTGAGCCTACAATCCTTAGAAGTTACTTTAAGTAAGTGAGAAAAACGGCGAGAAAAACGCTGACTCAAGCTTCAGGGACAGACGTCTATCATACCGGTTCATACCTGATGAAAGCAGCTAGCTGTCATCCGTTTCGGTGTTTAATTCGAACAAGTTTCCATGTAAACAAATGGGAGGGCGCTTCTGCGGACGCAAGCGCAGTAGGCGGAGAGTGACGTCGACCGAAAATCCCTCTATAAATGAAGATACACATTTATTTCTCAAGATGTGTACTATTTGTATTTTAAAGGAGACATGCTATGTAAAACCAACTTTTAACATGGCTACAAAAGTATTTTCCCCATGACACACAAAGGCATGTTTGAGTAATACTGTTTGTACACAAGTCCTCAAAAAATCTTGTTTTACCCCCACGCTTTTTCAGTTGCAATTATTTAACCAATTTAAATTCAGTTACTGAGACAGTTCTAGAATGTCATGTAGTTATTTTACTTAAATAAAAACTTTTGTTATGGCGTGATGTCAGTATGACAATGGCACTTCTGCCTTTTTGAACTGGAAGGGAATGGACCTGTTTCCAATACATACAAAGACATTTAAAGTTGATACTATGGCTTACAATGATCAGGATTGATACTAGCCTACATAAAAAGCACATATCTTCTTTAAGTCTTTGGAATGTTATATTTAAGTTTTTGATTGATGATAATTGAAGTTTTTTAGGAACAGTATTTCACTGTGCTAACAAACATTTAGCCTCTTTGACATAAAATGTAGCTTACCCTCAGAGTGCTCCCATGTAATAGCATCACTTGGTACCGATTGTTAGCTAACCTTTACTGGCTCTTTAAGCAGCGCACCTGTACAGCATAAATCTGTAACAAACTCCCAGACAAGTATGTTACATTTCTAATAAGCGTCACAGAGCGGAGGGAGGGGGCTGTCCGCCGAGAAGAATGGCTACTGTATGGGCCTGTAATAGGAGCCATGTGTGAGTGTGCTGTGGGCCCAGTGCAGAGGGAGCGTGGAGCTGGAGATTTACACCGGGCCGAGGAGACGCTGGCAGGCACCCCATAAATCCTGCTCGTTGGATGGATGTGCTGTGGGGATGAGGGCTGGGCGATTAGTGTGAAGCAATACAAAGAGCTTAGGGCTGATGATGAGTGGGTAAACAGACACGTGTCAAGAAAGTCTCGTCTTGGAGGGTATTACAACTTGACGATTTGCTTAAAAAGTACAAGCACGCAAAGGTTCATGTAAATGTAAATAAACGGTAAAATAACTGCTTATGGTTGAACTAGGACACAGTTGGGAATATCAAGAACTGTTGTTGGAAACGTGCTCTTGATGAAATAACAAGTATGTAGTGCACTCTGATGACAAACATTTGCTGGTCAGTATGACAATGAAATTTTAGTTATAGTCTGAATTATTACATGAAATAAATTGGTTTCTCTGTTTTCATCCAGCGCATAGAGTTGCAAAACATATATCAATATATTTTAATGAATATAAAACTGTGATAAACATTGAGACAGCTATAGATTTGTTATGTATGTAATACTCAATGAGTGACAAAGCATTTACTGAACTATATATCTAGACTTGCTTAAAATCTAGTTTTGAGCTGTTTTAACTGGATAAGATTAATTGCTTATGTAATATAGAATATTTCATTTGTTTGATGACATTTTTAACAGGTTATGAGAGAATTTGGCTAAAATGAGAAAAAAAAATGCCAATGGCATAAGAACAATTGATAAGAACAATTATCTTGACCAATTGGCAAAAAATTTGGTTTGAAATAAAAAGCAATATCTTGAAGTTACACTTTGAAACAAGGAAAAAGTCTTTCTACAATAAATTGAGATTAAATTAGTCAAAATGCTTGAAATTAAGTTTAAATCCTAGAATCAAGCAACTTTAACTGGTCTTGAAATTCATTTTTTGCAGTGTAGGGTAGAATCCCTGTTTCTAATAGCAATTTTTTAGCCCGGTCTCAGAAGAAAACTAGATAGTAGATATACAACAAAATGTCAGAATACAGTACACACAAGTTAAATAACTGCAAATTTTGAATGAAGCCCCAGTCCTAAACTACCCATTTGAGCAACTTGATGCCTAAATTTACCCGTTAACCCAAAGAAATGCCACATTTTTTTTTTACATTTTGTTGTATATCTACGTTTCTTCTGAACAGTATTCACATTTTTCATTCGTTCAACAGCTTGGAGGACATCTCAAGCACTCATACGTCTATGAAATGCTGCTTTCCGCTTCCATTTTACACAGTCCCAAGCTACCATTTGAAATTCGACTTGTATACCATAAAATAAAACAGTAAGCCAGTACACGCTGTATTTGTCCTTGACCATAAAAGCACACATTCATTCAGCTGATGGTTTGAACATACTGCAAAGGCCCCTGTAATCATTGTCGGTTCTAGGGTTACATTTTATAAGGCTGCCCCCACAAAGGTTAGTGTGTGTCGTCTCCTCACAGCAGCAAGTGTCTGAAGGCTTCCATGTGCTAGCGGCTCACTCACAACATGTGCAACTATGTGCTGTTATGAACAAGACTTGAGCTGTGAGTCCTACATCATGTTTATTAAGAGTGCTAAATCTGGTGTTGTGCAGTGCAAAAAGGTTCATAAAAGAGTTTACAATTTGGTGTAGTTGCATGTTTTGAGTGTCTTAAGCTCCAAATCTGCACAGCATTATAGTTTATATTACTTTAATGGAGAAATGCAACATGTGATTGTAGCAACTGGTTATTATTTCTGTTGTTTAGCTTTTACTTTCATTCACACACTGGAGGCAAGGTGGGTGAAGTGCCTTGCCCAAGGACACAACATTAGTATGCCCTACAGACACTGCTGCCACACTGTGGCACTTTGTGGTCTCCCATCCAAGTACTAATCAATCCTGCTCTGCTTAGCTTCTGAGGTCAGATGAGATCGGGGCATTCTGCAGATTCTAGAGCCAGAGAACAAAGTGGTACAAAGTTGTGGTTTTAATTTTAAAAAGTGCAGTTTTTTTTTCTTATATTAAGTGGAAGATGTGTTTTTTGGTTTTACTATTGTCTTATGATTATTATGGCAAGTGAACTCGCATAAATTTTCACATATTTGTGATGTTACAAAATGAAATATACAGAGTCTCCTGGTCAAATGCCTGAGCTTCAAAATGTTTCACAAAACGCAAATAATCAAAAACAGGGCTTAGGGTTTGAATTGTTTCAAAGACAATGTCAATGTCAAGTGCTTTTTAACTAAGAGGTTGAAAATCCTAGTGTTTGCCACATTCGTGTTTTACATTTCTCCACTGCTCCCTGTGTGGGCCAGAAGCAAAAGTCCAGCCCTGTGCATCCTGGGACAGGGTAAGTCTAGCCTCCAGACTTCCTGCCCACATGCAAATGCACTGCACTGGAGAACATGGACAGGGTGCTGCTACAAATTGCTGATAAGCTGCTTTTCCCTGCATACTGAGCAGCGAGCAGTCATTAGGAACATGATCTGACCGCGTGCCCATGAGCCTGGTGCCTGTACAAACACAGAACAGGAAGAAGAGGGCCGTGTGGCAGAGAGAGATGTGATAGGATTCTTTTGTGTGTTCTTATCACTGCAGTTAGCTGTATGTGATTCAACAGTGACCCACCAAAAATGTTAATCAGCCTGGAGTCATTTTGGAGAAGGTAAATAGTGGCTTGCAAACTGCAAAATGGGTACATCGAGTGGTACATAGAGATGCCTCTTTACATTAATGCTTATTACACTGGTACAGTCTCTACTTTAAACTTGAGGTCTTAATTTGTTAAAAAAAAAAAAACTGTCAAGTGGAAGATGTGTTTTTGAATTTTAATTATTTGAAGTCTTGTTTTATTCTTATCTTATGATTATTATGACAAGTGAACTCGTAAATCCAGATAAATTGCTCTTCATACAAAAATGGTCACTTGTGCCTTAAGGGAGAACTTATAACTGGCTAAAAGGCCATTTATTTTTAAATCAAATAGAATGATACAATCAGTTCTACACAAGTGCAGAGTCCAGCTTACATCTAATAGTAGAGATTTAGGTCCATAAACCCCAGTAAGTGTTGCTTGCTATTGTTTTTAGCAACATGCTAGCTCCTGTTAGCTTAATGGCATGACTCAGCACATCCTGAGGGCACAGGATATTATCAATTATAGCAGTTTTTTTCATTAATAGCTGGTTAGTTTTTGGATGAATCCATGCATGTTTAAATAATCTTGTACAGTCCTCAAGGTGATGCCCGAGTGCTCCGAAAATTCCTGTTTTCACCTACCAACCTATTCCAGCTCATTTGTCTGTGTTAACTTGCAATTACTCAAAAATAATTAAAAAATTCAGATTCCATACGCGGTTCAAAATTGTTTTGCAAACAAATAAACAGATGATGGAGGCTAGCAGCTATGCAGATTTGAACAGTAGCCTAGTTAAAGAACCGGTTTCTATTCTGTTTGAGATCAATGTGGTGTTTTTTAATATACTAAATATACATTTTTGATTAACATATATCATAGTACTTTCTAAATTCATGAAAATCATATCGCTTTTAATGTTTTGAGACAGTAACAATCGAGTTCAGCACCTTTAACCTAACTCATGCATATTGATAAAATATCATTATAGAAATATAAAGACAACCGAGTCACAATACAACCGATCACCTTACACATGGACACGATAAATTCAAAAATACTCCAACAAAGCCTTATTGACAAAGCCGAGGTCTTTAGCATAGCCCTTTGGCACAGCAGCTTGTCCGCATCATCAATAAAAGCATTATGTCGCCCCTGTGGTCAGTAACCTCCTTTGAAGCCTGCAGCGGTCAGTGCAGCGCGGCCTGGTCAGAGGGAGGTGAGAGCCAGGGCCGAACGGGGGACAGGGGTTCACTCCGATCACGGGCCAATCGCTTCCAGACGTGCTAAATGACACATTATTGGATCCAGACCTGAGCGGGCCTTTGTGTATATTACATTACCAGACAGCGGGCTCACTTAAGCTTCATTACCTCCGTGTCTCCTCCCCACCGCGAGACCGAAAGAAGAGAGGATGATGGGAAGAGAGAGAGAGAGAGGGAGAAAGCGTCACTGCGCTCATTCTTCGTCTCGGCGCTGGGAACGCTTTTGGTACAACAACACCGGAGCGGAGTCTGCGGAGAACACCCAAGATGGAGCAAGTCCTCTGGGATTTTCTACAGATATTAGAAACATACAAGAAAGTTCAACCTATACCACTGCCTGGATAGATTCCCACACAATTTAGAACACAGACCATTTGTCCATTAGAATCTTCTCTGACATATTCTTGTTCCTGGGTCAATTCTGTAGGCCTACCCTAAAACCAAAAAGTTAAAAGTTTGCAGCTTTAATGCAGAATTTAAGAACAAAAACTATTGAATTTATTCAGTGTTATCAGTGTTTAGAACCAATCAGATCAAGGAAAGCATTTAAAAATGACCAATTTAATTGAATATCAGCGAAAACGACAAATGACAAACAATAAACTGATTAAATGAAATTTGAATTTAAGTTTTGGTTGATTTTAGAGCAACTTAACTTTTTCAAGTCTGGTAATCAAATGATAATTCAAATTCAGCTTAATCAGAAAAAAATAGAAAATATGGTTTATAAAAGCAAAATATTGTCAAAAAAGGTAAAAGTTGAATGTGTTTCTTAAACCAATTTTGGGGATGAAGAAGATGACCAGATAAATAAATCTATTTTGTGGAATGCTTTTAAATAATATCAGATTTTCAGAATTAGGAGGTTCTCTCGGCAAGTTACCGAAACACATTATGTAATAAATTAATAAATATATACATTTCTTTTGCTGCCATGCTGTGATTTCTATAATTTTGCTGTACAAGTGGTCATAACACCTTATAACTTTCCTAAACAGATAGAAGAGTGAGGACAAATAAAGTATTTTAAAAACAAGCTTGTAAAAGTTAGAATTCACAAAAATGAAGGTTGCCTTTAGACTCAATGGTGATTCACAAATAGAAATGAAATACAACATAGCAACTGCTCGAGCATAACAGTTTAACACACGCTGTTTGGTGGATGGTTTCTTGTGGTTTGGATGCCTCAAAGCGGGATCACAGCCATTGGTAGATTTGAGTAAACTGTGTCTTTATGCTGATGACATGTACAAATATACCACACTTTGGGTTCCATACTAAAGGCAGGTGTATCAGTGGTAGAGTTGGTTGGGGTTTTAAAATGCACAAGGAGAAGAGATCTAATAAAAATGCTCGGAGAGGGTGTGGGTCAGGGTGTGCAGGCCAGGAAAAACACTGGTATAGGTCCCAAATGTACAAATTTAACATCATGTGTAATTGGCCAAATAACTTACTTGGATTGCGACAGGAATTGTACTTGGCAGTTTCACACAGTACCAAACAGATAAAGGAAAAAAAGACAACTTGATCGTGTAAGAAAACCTATATTATATCAACAATTACAATGAAATACTGCATTCTGGGGAATTAAATCCATTTGCAATATTGATGAATTCATATATTCTCATTCCCATAATCCCATTGCTCTTTGACTGAAAACAAAAAACATTTTCCCAGTGTGCATTGCATTGCTGCCTGGTCAGGACAGGGAATCTGCTGCTAATGATAAATGTGTGTGTAAGAATGAAAGCTGTAATAAAGACAGTCTGTGTCATCCATGATATGTTCCAACAGAATTAGTATTAGAGTCAGGGCTATGCAGCTGGAGCTTCCAAAGTAGTCTAAGTGAAGGTGGAGAAAAGCAGTTATGTGTACTACACCACGTTAAAAGTGGAAAAAAAAAAAAAACGTGTGGCGAGTAGAGATCAATGTGTGTTTTTAATGGGATGAAATAAAGTTTTTGGAGAAAGTTTTGTTAAAGAATTGAATCATATTTGTGTTCTTTATGGTACGATAAAAGTAATGTTCAGAACGCAGCGTCCACATTTGAGCCGCACACCTTTGGTTGGAGGCCTGCACATCTGGAGTCAGATACTGTATGTGTCAATACCTCCTGGTAGGCAGCATGCATTCACAGACAGTGTGGTAGTGCATGACAGACTGAGTTGAGAGTGGCATTTGTGTACCTGCTATGCAAAGCCCAACAATGACAGTCAAAGCTCCTCAATGTTGTTCCTCCAGGCAAGCTCCTTGTCTCTGTATTAATTCTTGTCTCTATATTCAAATATAGATACATTCAATTTTCCTCAGATTGGCACAGAGAAAAGATTAGGACATCCTCCATTGCTACTGTGGGTCTTAGTTTGTTTTGGTCTTTACTTCTGGATACGTCAGTTGAATACTGTAGTGCGTCTGCGCAGAAAATTCAGTATTGATCTAAATTGTGGTACTACAACACCCCAGACGCGTCAAGACTTTGAATGTTTTTAAGGCGCACATTGATCCAGGAGTTGTGCCAGCACTGATGCCCCAAGACGCCCAAGACAGACAAGACACGTAGCCACCATTTTAAATGTAAAGTGGTCAATTCGACACTCCGAAATTTGTGCGGCTGTCATTCTAAGCATACACCTTCAAACATGCTAGAGATAAAAAATGTGTTGGCAAATAGTACAACAGCTTGCAGCATCAATTATGAAGCTCATTGGAAGGGTATCATTAATTCTCCAATGGCTCCAAATCAGTTTTTTCCTAGTCCATATTGTTAAAAATCTTGTAGTACATACTGAAAAGCTCTGTCTTTCGTCACTTCCTGGTTGACATCATTTGTTTCTGGCTGTTTTCTTCCGTCACTCTTTCAGCGCTGGCTTTTATTGTTTGTTTAAACTCTGCTCATTACACATGGCTGGCTGCAAAAGTCACTTTGATGCCAAGCATGGAGAATACACAATGGGAGCTCTGGTGATTTTGTTAACATTGTTGAAGAAAGAAGCTTTGCAGTCTTGGTTGGTTATCATGTTGATTTCAGAGTTTCGGGCTGAATGTCCCTATACTTACAGGTGCTATACCCAATACATTTTTGCTTCCTTAAAAACATAAAAACAATCAATTTTAAACTTTTCACATTTGCTCACATGTTTTGCCCAGTTACCTAAAGCGTTCTGAACCTCAACTGTTCACCACAATGTACTCACTTTAGAAGTGAAGTGTGTCGATATGCTAACAAAACTTAGAACAAGCAGGCAAACTTCCTGAATTTTAGTGGACAAACTGTACATTATTATAAATAGAAAAGATACTGCAGACGAATTCTTACCCGAACACTAGATACTTCTATACTACTGTAAGTTATTTTCTATAAAAAATTGAAAGTCATAAACCTCCATAGCCAGTCACAATAGCCAATTAAAGTAGCCTGAACTCCCAAGCAAAATATCACAAGAGAGAAAATGATTGCAAGTTGCCGAACCTATGACTACAGAGTAGACTACAGAGTATATCAGAGAAGATCTATGTCACTCAAAACCTATTGTAAACAAAGAATGTAAGCAAAAAGCTAGTAAAAGGATACCGGAGGCTAATGGGATTACTGCACTCACTTAATAACACATTTTAAGAATAAACCTACAATGTATGACCCCAAAACCCAAAGATCATTTAATATGCAGTGTGATGCTTTGGCTTAACTGCGGAAAATGCTAAATATCCAATGCAATAAACTGGCTAAACTATTGAATAATGAATCATATTATTTACTAAATAACTGTGCCAACACAAACACAATCACTAGCTATTTCTAGTGACTTTCAGCAGATTTGTATTGTGTGTTCCTCACTCTGCTTCATTCTAACAGTGTGCAGAGTGCGAAGGCTGCTCAGGGGCGCTCTGCTCCCCCTGTTCCACATCATTAGTCATGATTAATCGACATGTGAGTTTCCCATGATCCTCTGCTGCCGTCAGAGCTCAGCGAGGAGGGCACACACTGACCGCACTGCACCGGGGGCACATGGACCATAAACAACAGACACAACAGTTTTACTCCAGTCGTCACAAAAGTGTGGTCAACTTCTGAATGTATATAGTCAAAATCTGTAAATAAAAAGCTAAAGAGAAATAACTCGACATTTTCTTCATGTCCAATATATGTCAAAACAGAAAGTCAGCCATCCTCTTATTTTTAAGTTCAAACAGTTGTCATACAAATCAAAAATTAAACAACACGTGGATATGTAAAGATTGTTTGATAAGATGACAATTATTCAAGTCACAATACAATATTAATACAATGTGCTTTTTAAATCTGGTTCTTTTTTGCCATATTAACTTTATTTTGTCATTCAGAAAAATTTGATTTCATAAAGCTGGTCAAAGAATGAAAACTTAACATTTCACTGCAAAATTATAACAAAAATGTGATATCGTGACCTACATGCAGCTGTAGTAAATTGAAAATATTACCACAAGTACAGCCATGTCTGGAATACCACTGTCCAAAAAAAACGTAATCTCCATCCAATCACCGACGCTAAACCATTACAAAACACATACAAACATTTAGTTCTCCGTAATTAAGACATAAAACGTTTTGTGCGGCCTTTGTTTTGGAGGAGATGTGCGCTGTAATCCCCGCGTATCAGATCCAGCTGAGTAAATGCGTGCAGCACAGGACCGCAGGCACTGTTATGGAAGTATTATGGGATGTGTGTGTCAAATCTCCACTGCTCTGAGCGCTCAAATAAATAGGCTATGTATGTGTTTGCTTGGCTGCCCACAGAGAAGAGAGTGAGATGAGCAAACAAAATATCTAAGTTGTACATTTGATCAACTATTATTTATACAGTATATTTACAGTTTTACAGCAGCACTTTTAGTCAGTTAAGGAAAATAAACTATAAAATAAATGCAAAAGATCTGCATGGGATAAAAGACAATTTCCACAAGAAGAGACAAAAAATAATGTATCCTAATCTTTGGTATCTCTGTATCTATGGACCTATCTTTGGTTAGTTCACATCTTATTCCTCAAGTAAACCAAATATACATAAGTTATTAGTCTTACAACTAGTAGGTTAAGGTCAGGGTTATTTTTATTTATGTATTTATGATTGATTTACTGATTAGCATTGACATTCTACATGAAATCAAAACGAATTTGGACCTCAAATCTTCTATCATGACAACATAAATTGATGCTTCTAGAACAGTGGTCCTCAGGTTTTACAGTCATAAGCCCCAAAATAAAAAGCAGTTATTTGTGACCCATAACACTAAATGTAAGCTACTCACAAAATAATATAATGTTTAGTTTTATGTTTATTTTCTTTTGAAGACATAAGACTATGTATTCAACAAGTGCCAGCAGATGTGCCAAACCTTAATTGTTTTAAGACAACATTTTTCATATATAATCAAGGGACCTCCAGAAATCACAATTGTATCCCTTTAAAGGTCTCAACCACCAAGATGAGAATCACTAGAACAAACACTTGACAGCAGGGGAGGTCATTATGAAAAAAATATATATTATTTTTATTAACTTCATCAATAATCATGGCCTGGGTAGAAATATAATTGGCATTCAAAAAGATTTAAAAGTAGCTTGGTGATGTTGGTCCTACCTTTGAATGTTGTGTATAACATATGTATATTAGAGAAATTGCATTTTCGATGAGAATTGATACATTTGACAAACAATGGAAACCCTAGAGAGTATTTATTGCACAATTTAGATCAGACTCTATAGCAACCACTGTATTATCTCATTGTATGTAACTTTTTGATATTTGATATTTTTCTTTTTTGTGTGTGTGTGCGTTTGCTTTTAGTAAAAAAAAAAAGTTTGATTGTTCCCATTTACCTTGTGTTAAAAGAACAAAATACACATGAAAAGAACTGGATTAATGTGCAATGCATCATGTTCTTAATAAAAACTTGTATGGAAGTAAATAAAGCCTTTTTATAGCTTTAAAAGAAATGAGATGACTATGCTGACTACATGTTTATATGTTTACTTGTACTCTTGCATTCTCTGTGTTCTTTTGTGCAAATAGAAATAAATAAAATAGTAATCATTTTGTCATCAAATTGACTTTACTAATGCTATCTGAAGTGATTTCTTTAATAGTTTCAATATTTTCTAGCTGAATACACCATTTGGAATCCTTTTAGATTTGCTCACAAATTTGATCTTGTAATATAAAAATACATTCCGCCACGGTGATTTTCTCTTCATCCCAATAACCCACTCATTTTAAGGATATTTGCATTTACAATAGGATGAACTTTGGTGAAAGGTCATTGGTCGGGGGTCTGTTACTTCCCCCTCCCCAAAATGGAGCCCACACTGAACCTTGTTTCACTTTTGTTTAAGTCCACTGTTCCAAGATAATTCCGACACAAATATGCTAGGAGCTGCGGAGGTTTCTTAATTTCCTGTGCCGGCCACACACAGAAGAGATCCTCAGCTAAAGCTAATCTAACGCGCCAAATCCACTTCTGTTTGCTCTGGAAAAATAGATGGCAGGGAATCACTTGCTGTGCAGAAGGTTTAGCTAGCAAAATAATTACCTGAGTCGCCAGTGGTTGTTATGGTTACAATACTGTCAGATAAAGTTTCTTCAGCACAAAGCGTTATTGAAATGCTCCTGGGAAGTCTTTGTTTCTGTCTAATTGATTTTAGAGATGAATTAACTTTGGTTCTTTAGTAAATGATGTCTAATATTAGCCATTTTTCCTGCTGACGTGCTTATTAAAAAAAGATCAAATTAAATCACAGATGTATTATTAAAATATACAGTAGATTACTGAAATTGTACAAAGAAACTTTCTCCTCATGTTTTCGGTTAAGCCGAAACGACACAAAGAAAAAAATGCTTTAGAAATATAAACAATTATTTTGAATTTATACAGATACATTTTTGGTCCTACTATCAAAATGAATAATGGTAGAACAGAATGATGAGTAGAACTGGTAACTGCGGACACTTGGACCAACGTGTTTCTAAGAACTTTATAACTTATATGGATTAGGTACATTTTGAATGAGGGAAAGTACTGAATTAAAACTGATTAATACCTTTTTATAAAATACAAAATTATGCAAGATGCGGCACAATGCTTTGACAACAAAATAGCAAGAAACGATAAAAAAAAAAAGAAGAAAGACTATTATAATTAAATAACTCAAAATCAATTTCTCTCAGCACAAACATCCTAATGTATATATTCATGTGAAAAACAGTCCACACTGTCCTGTCTCCGTCTAAAATGTCCCGTTTGTTCACCAAATGCCACAAAGTTTGTTTGTTGTAGTTGTTAGCATTGTGGCTAACTGTTGTTAGCATACCAGCACGTCCTTGTGCATAGGCAAACTAGGCAGTTGCCTAGGGCACCATCTGGTGGTGAGGGTGCCAAATTGCAGCCCTAAAAAATAAAGATCTACCCCTCATGTATTTGCTAGTTTTCATTTTGAGTCAGTAGGACACTTATTTACTGAGTTAGATGATTGCAGATTTAAACTACTGTGGCAACAAAGGTCTCATAAAGATGAGGCTCCAAATGAAATCTTGCCTAGGGAGCCAAAAGGGCTAGGGCCGGCCTTGCTCCTAACAGCTGTGAAGAAAGCCTTAAGAAGCAGAAATTGAGCGTAGTACCTTTAACCAACTCTTTATTAAATCTGAATGATTTTTTTTTTGTGCATCTGTATTATACATTGTTACTATTACTATGCAGTGGAGTAAAATATCTGATACTCACAAAGAGCCTGATAGAGTTACATTTCAAACTTGACTTTGCGCCCACACTTGCAGTGGTGAGAGAGACGCGCTTCAGCAGCCACTGGCTCCTGTTGAATAATTCACAGTGGAAACGCATGATTGATGTGGGACGTTTGATTTCCACACCTCTAAGCGCTCTCTTTTAGCTCCTGGCCCTGGCCCGCCTCAGTTCAAAGCCCGGCTGAGCTCAGGACGTCCCGCTCCGTCTCTGCCAGACAACGGCGGCTTTATGTTCCGCTCTGCTGCTGCTGCTCCACACCTGTATTTGCTCCGTGCACCCATAATTGAGAGGCAGACCGCGAGAGAGGGCTATTTGGAACAGTGTGGCCCCCTCATGAGGAGATGTGGCCGGGGTGGTTCTGGGGGAGTCGTGGTTGGGGATTTGATGTGGTATTAAAAATCTTGACAACTGAAGAATTTGTCTCAGTGGGTAGCAAGCCTGTAAGCAAAATGTATGGGAGAAGCGACCAAAAAAGAAAAATCCGCAAAAAGGTGCTTTGGTGATGGGTGCACCGTTAGCATTTTCACTACAATCAGCCCTCTTTGAAATGTGAAGAAATGACTCAAGGGTATCTCCACCGCCATAACCTTATGGGCCTATTTGAGGGGTTCCACAAGGCAGGTAACTTTCGAGTCCCTACTAGCTTGTAATGGCTGAACGCTTTTGAGCAAAAGAGAATACAAACTCATGTGAAAACAGAATAACAAAAAGCAGACAAACTATAGTTGCTGATTTAATCTGGTTTCGAAAGCCCTTATGTTCAAACAGACAGACTTAGCTACACAAGGCTAGTGCTATAGCATCAACTGTTCATGTGTATCAATGCACAACAACATGTAATCTTATATTTCCAACACATAAGCAAATGACATTGTCCAAAGTCAATGCATTAATTACATAAAGAGAGGTTCAAACACAGTGCTTTGCAGAGACGTGAAATAAATACACAAAAAGCTGTTGATAAACTGGAAGTTGTTTGCTCTAGTTTTAGTTTATTTTCACAGCGACGCCAACTTGGAGTTTTATTTTTCATACAACCTCACAACTAGAGCTGTGCAATATAAAATTTTAATAATAAGATAATCGTAAATATAGTTTTTAAGATATCCAAAAACTGTTTATTGAATATAATGTGCATAGAAAAAAGCAAATAAAAACACATATTTGAAAATATAACCCTTCAACTAATGGCACAAAAGTCGTTTTTAGAGTAATTTCACATTTGTCTGGCAGGAGGTTGCCTTCACATGACATCACATCATATACTGTTGACCAATGATATTTAATAGAGATTAGGATCAAGCAGCTAAAATTCATTGTAGGACATAAAGTGAATGGGTCATCAACTTCTACAAAGTTAACGCAATATATTGACTTCAACTAAAAAGTTTCAAAACACGTTTTAGCACATTTCTGTTGGATTAATAAAAATATAGTCTAATTATCGTTATCGAGATATGCCAAACAGATTTTTTTTGTCAATATCACACAGCTCTACTCACAACAAAAAAGCGTATACAATACACTGTATTTCTATAAGAAAACGCGAGCTATAGAAACACTTTCTTCCATGAACAGATGTGCTTTAAGTGAACCAGTCTGGAATCGGTTTCCCAGTGCCAGTTAGTGGAAACGTGGGACTGGTATTGTTAGAAAGATTGGTATTGTGAATGTGATGTCAGCGCATGCTTCTAGTGAGCAAAAAGGAGCTTGTAACGATGTGACTATGGCTTGCTTAATAATTGTTTTATCTTTATTCTGTTCTTATTTTCTGCAATAGCATAACCTATTTATCTAATCAATAATATGCTAACTGTTTGCTGTGGTCCAATCATTTTCCCTCCTTGCTAACGTCCTGACAACATTACTACATTTAGTCGTGAATAAGCACTTTTCAAACTAGAGCTTTGACAACACAGCAAAGGCAACAACAATTAGCACGCTAACAGTGCACTCCCTGGATTTCTAACCAAAAAAAAAAAAAGACTGTATAGTAGATGCAGACAACACACTATGGTCTCATTTTGACCCCAAGAGCTAATTTTGCAACATAAACTATGTCTGGAACAACACAACTTATACAAACTACATGGTCAATATATTCATGTTTCACACAACAAGCTCTCCCAATACTATTAAACGGAAGAATTGCAGACTTCATTACACAAGGTTAATATGTAAGTCTGGCCCTAATAGCACAGCACATGGAGCAATGAGCCGACACACAGTTACTCCAGCTCAGGGTCAGTCCAAGTGCAGAGAGATCTCCAAGTCAAAACAAACACCACCCTGGCTTCTGAAGGCACGGCCCGCTCAATTTTTCCCACAATTCATTGGCTTAAAATTGTACTAGGCTCGAGCTAGGTGGTCGCAATCCTCATCACAACAAAATGTGCTAGCGGTAATGCTATTTTTACGCAATGCAATCAGTTTTTTTTTATGTTTTTCTGCGGTTATGGTTATGGATAAAAAAAATTGTCAGCTTGTCACAATTTAAGGGTTGAATTAATCTACGAACAGCAAAATTCTGGCTTCCAATAATACAGAAATAGTGGCTAAAATCTAAGCAAAATTACGATCTAAATACAGTAATTTGCATTTTAAAATAAAGTTTTGAGCAATGTCTCAACAGTTGCTCTGTAAGAAATAATCATACGTGTTTGGAAATGCAGGTGGAGTGGTGGTGGTAGTAGGTCAGCTCTATGGACATTGGGTCAATCAAATGTTTACTCTAGTGCTGTCAGTTCAACTACAAGGGAAGAATGTTACACAACCGAGAATGTTTGCACAAAAGTAATTTTTGGTTTGCTTTTTGTCAATCGGTAATGGGATGTAATTACTTCTTGATATTTTGGTGACATGTCCATTTAAACTGCTTCTTCCTGAGGCGTGGTTATGCACAGACTTGGCAGGTCATTCAGCAAGGAACATTTTTGGATTCGTGTAAGAATATGTTTCACTGCAATGTGGCCAGAAAAAAATAATAAGGCATAATAACTAACTTGTTTGGCCTACCAAGACCACACACTTTTACACTACTTTACAAAAGTGGTCTGGAACTGTATCCTGTCTCCACTATTTCTGACAGGCGTGAATGACAGATAGATTGGTCAATCAGAAAAGCATGAGTTCTCCTTTCAATGAAAAGCATTTATAGATTTTCTTTTGTTAAAAAATATTTAAATTACCTTTTACTAACAGTATGTGTAAGTGAACAGAACATTTCATAATTTATATGCCCTATAAAGTTTGCAGACTACCCTGTACTTTAACAGAAAGTAAAAATGTCTGACCTGCTGGGTAAATTGGTAACTCACAGTTGCAGGTTGTCTTCAACTATCCAATTATTTAAGGTTTTAGTTTTTGATGAACTGTGACAGTGAAGAATGAGTTCAGAGTCACTGTATTCAACACAGTAGCTGGCGTTTTGGATCGAATACCCTCTGCTGGACATCACTTCTAAAGCTGTGCTAGTGGACATAAAGAAAATCATCAAACTAGTGATGTTGCCTAAGGAAAAAAAAATAAAACGTACTGTGACATTGATCAGACAACTAACATTATCATCTACAGCTAACGCGTCATTGTCTACTTTGCTTTTCCAGAGAAAAATGTAACTACTTCATTTTTGTCAAAATTACAAGTAAAGTAGGGAATAGTGTGGACATTTGCATGGAGACATAATAACTGTGTGAGTATTAACTATAACTAGGACTTACTTAAGAGCATTATAATTTTTCTAGTCGGAGTAAAAGAGGTGCTAAAAACTACCAGTATTTCAGTTTTTCACACAAACTTTGTCTCTTCCTTTAAAAGCTCAGGTTTCATAAAAGATTCCAACTAACTGAAGCAGAATACATTACCTAAAACATTAACCCTCACACTCAGGTAATTTATTAGACACAGAGAAGAATTTTGACAAATCATTCAGCTTTGCAAACTGAGAGGGGGCAAAGTTCGACCATTACACATATATCCACTCAGCCCTGCTCCTCCTCCTCTTCTGCATGTACGATTTATGCGCACTCCCCCGGCTCACACAGGGGGGAGGGGCCCTGACACATGGGGCAATTTCAGCAAAAAACGTTGGAACACACACATTTTGCAGTAAATTAAGTGAAGGGCGGGATGGCGGTCTTTGGGGAGATCCGATGGTCAGCGATTTGGGAAGGAGCTGGAGCGCTGAGTGAAGGGAGAGCTAAATAATCAACTGATAGGGGTCAACTGTTCTCAAGTCATTTGTGATATAAAAAAAATGATGAGTAATGATTAGAAAAGTTATTTGGCAATTTTATGATGATGCTGGATGTACCTAATGTTAAAAAAGCAACTATTTCCGAACATACTGCCCACCTATATGTTAAAATTTGACTTCCTGTAAGCCAAGGACCAGCCCTCTGTCAATATTTAGCTTTCTTTTAATGGAGGCAACGCTACTGTCTTGACCAAAGGGGAATCATGAGAAGCTGCTTGGTTCATATTATTTCAGATTCAACTGGGAATTGTTTGGTTAAACCTAGCTTTGCCAAACTGAATCAGCTGATAAGAGAATCATTGTTTGTAATGTCTAATCTCTTTTGTCATTTAAGATAAGCAAAATCAAAATAAGTGTTAGAACAGACAGGACTTTGATGGTTGGTGACAGAGCAAAAATGAAATAGTTGGTTTGTCATTATTGACCTTGAAAGCTTGAGTTTTGGAATCACAAACTGAGGAAATGTTGTTTCTGCAAACTGCAAAAATGTTTTGAACATGCTGTGGTTGTAAACTATTTACTTGATGCAAATAGAACATAATGTCTTTCATCAGTTTTAAATTTTTTTTTCATTTTCCCAAAGTTGTACTGAGTATGTCTGGTATTTCAGTAATCAGCAAAGTGTCTTTGCAAAAGTGTCACTTTTTTTTTCTTCCAGACCACCCTTGTTCAAAAAAGGGTCATGCATGTAGAGTTTAAATGTACACATTTCTCAACAATAAAAAAAACAAGTCCGCTCAAATAGAAGTCTGCTTGTTTTGATGGAATAAAAGCAGTGTACAGAATTGCAGTCTTGAAACTAATAAAGCGTAAACTGATCAATATTGTGGTGAACACTATGAATAAAATGTAAATATTATATTTTTATATTGTACTGAACTATAAATACTGAGGGTTTAGTTAATGATACTGAATGTTCTAGTATGGTGTTTCAATTATATAATTATAAGTGATATAAAATACTGAGGGTTTCAGTTAAATGACTACTGAAATGTTCTAGTATCGGTGTTTTCAATTATATCAATAATATAAGTGAAAACTAGGTAACTGATGCATTTGAGTCGTGTAACTTTACTTGAGTACACCTGTCAGTCCTCCTCCAAACACTGATATTATCTAAGCCTTTGGTGACATGTGAAGAATGAGCATCTGTTTCCATGTTGCTCTTGGCAGGATGCTGCTTTAAAGTGCACTGTGTAAGAAGGAGCTTCCTCTGAGGACTGCCCCACACCCTCTCAGGTCAAACTGTGCTTTTCATGCTCTGCTCTTTGATTCTCTTTGGTGGATCTGTTAGTCAGTCTTCAACACTGTGGACTTCCTCTTGTTAATACACTTGAAACTTGACATCTTTGTGTTCAGAGACAATAATGGTTAGTTGTGCTTAAAGGTAGGACTACTTAATCCGATTTTTGCTTCCTTAAAAAAGTAAACAAACCGAAAAATTTAATTTTAAACTTTTTACTTTTGTCTGTTTTGCTCACTTATTACATTCTGAGCCTTTGATATGTTCACAAAGTTTTTGTCCGAGCTGTTAGGAGCGAGGCATGTATGTATGCTATAAACTACACAACAACTTTGTGGATTTTGATGAACAAACGAGACATTATTAGATGTGGATAGAACAGTGTGGACTACTTTTCATGTGAATAGATTCATTACCAGGAGAGATGTGCCACATGGAAATTGGTTTTAAGTTGTTTTCTTTGTAAAACATCAGGCACAGCGCTGTTAATGACCAAATTTCCCACTAGTCAAAAATATATCTAACACTAACTAAACCAAAAATATGGATTTATGTTTTTTTCCCGTATTTATTTTCTTGCAAAATTGATATAAATACAATACATTGAGCAGGCCTTTTTTATGTCATCATAAGGTCTTGTATTCACTCTAAAGTTCAAGATCTTTCAAAAATTATTCTGTCATGCATTTTTGTTTGTATCATTGTTTGTGATACACATTTTCAAAGTATCTGTGGAACTATTTCATTTTTATACTGGTTTATACCAAGTGATTGGTTAATGTGTTATGTCCGGGCAACTCTTCTTTGTTTGTTTGTTCCTAGTTGTGCACTGGTATAGGTTGGGGTGTCGTAACTTCCGCTTCCCTTTTACCGAATCCCTGTGGTGGAAAAAGATGGGTCATCCAAAGTAATCCTGTGATATGTGTCTTTTTTTATTATTTCATATTTATTTTTCTTTGTAACGCAGGTATAGTTTTATTTACCGTATTATTAAGCACTTATGTTGTCTTTTGTAGTTTGGACAAGTGTTGAAGCTGTTAGCTGTTGTTTTGATCCAGATTAAATGGAGACTACTTCCAAACATTGGAGGTGTCCCGTGGTCGATTCCCACACAAAAATCATAAGCCAACTAGAGCTGCAACGATTAGTCGAAGTAATCGACTACGTCTATTAAGAAAATACGTCGACACACGTGGAGCGCGTCGACTCGTCGCTTTATGAGCTGTGCCTCTAAATAATGTCCCAGCTTTAATTGATCCACGCGCGCTACGAACATCTGTGATGTATTTCCACACAAAGCGCATCAGTTCACGGGAGAAACACACTCTATAAACCATCAAGATAAAGTTTTCAGGCCAGGAAAGCGATCCAATGTGAACCGCAGCTGAATAGAAAGTGAAACTAGAACGTGCACATCGTGTTTAAAAGCCGCTGTGACGGCGCGGTCTCGGCGTCAGGCAGCTTTATTTTCTCTACGAAGCAACACCTGCACGTTTCGTTTGTGCGCACACACGCTCCTCAACTCGGACCGTCCATGCGTTCGTTGGCACGGATTGTACAGGCACTCGGTGCCACGGTCGGACTGAAGGTTATACGCGCTCGTCACATCTCCGTGGACGCCCGCGCGCACGATGCAATGGACTGTACACGCACTCGTTAATACACACACGGCCTTCTATCAGCTGTTCATCAAACACATGATCACACAGGAGCTGTATATGTGACGATGGTGCTACTGTATTACAGCCTGTTGCACTGAGCTGTGTCTGTTTTAAACTGTTATAAATCTAAAACAAAAGCCATAATTTAATGCACATCTTAGTAACATAAATCTTTTAATATTGATTCAAGTTTGCATTTAATACTTTTTGTGTATTATTTTATTCAATATTCAAATATATTTTTGAGCAGTATTATGACATTGAGAACAAAATTAGCAATGTTCTTAAGTCAAAATATATTTAGTTTTACACTTAACTACTAAAAATCAACTCAAATTAATTATATCATATTAAGGCATAAAAAGCCATAAAAAGTAATAATTTTACGAACCGATTAATCGAAAAATTAGTCGATAGACTAATCGATTAATCGAAAAAATAATCGATAGATTAATCGATAAGAAAATAATCGTTAGCTGCAGCCCTAAAGCCAACACACATACATCTATAGTTGTTCAAATTTGTAACTAGATTTAATTCTTCTTCTGACAATTCTAATGACATCTACAAGTGAAAACAGGACTTTTCTGGGCACTCAAGCATCAGCTGCACTTAAACATGCATGAACCAATCCAGATACAACTTTGAGTAAACTAATGATGAGGAAACACTGTTATAACATAGCCAAAAAAATTCAGAAAAGGGCATTTTACATAATAAGTCCCCTTAAAGTAACAAAATACAGCTCCACGCCTGTCAAAAGGTCATGTAGTCTCTCTAATTTGACATCTTGTTGTACACAGGCAGCAAGAGCAGTACATAATGTCCACTCCTGTGCAGGACAAGCACAGAAACATAATTGTAGCAGACTTTCAGAACTGATTTCAATCTACCCTATTTTTCTACTCAGGGTTTAATTCAAATTTCCCAGAAAAGGGGTATTTGACATGGCAAGCTACTCCGGCTGAGTTGTCCTCCAAACTGGGACAAATTGAGTGTTGGACCGCTGCCACGGCGACGATGCAAAATGTCTCGGCAATCATCCACAAGGTCGATTTCAAAACTTGACTCCTGATCTTGTCTGTCTTCAGCTCTGACAAGCAAATTGTCCAGTAGATTGGAATAAGTTGTTATTTAAAAGTCACAAGTTAAAGGAGACAGATTGTGCAAAACGGCAATTTAAAATTGTATTGTGCAAGCTACAATGCTCAAAGTTAAATTGTATTATTACATTACACTTGCGATGTTTTGTAAATTCAGAAAGGTTGCCTCTATTAGCAACGTAAGCCCTCTTATTTTTTACTGTATTATTGTAATCATATATATATTTAATTCCTTTGCATATGTTTTCTGGTTTGCTATTATACATCAAACAAATGTTGTAAATTCATTGCAAAGAAAGAAAGAAAGAAAGAAAGAAAGAAAGAAAGACAGAAAGACAGAAAGACAGACAGACAGACAGACAGACAGACAGACAGACAGACAGACAGACAGACAGACAGACAGACAGACAGACAGACAGACAGACCGAACGAACGAACGAACGAAAGAACGAAAGAACGAACGAACGAAAGAAAGTTCAGTGAATAATGCCATCTAGCTAACTAAACCCCGTCTGTAACTCTACGTAAAACAAAGAGATAAAGTATAACAAGTGCTGCTCAAAGGGCAAACGTGAGGTTGACTGATGCAAAGCCAGGACATGAGTAGCACTCAGACATGTTTTTGAGTAACAGTGCTCGGGATCAATAGGTTGCTCATCTAGAGTTTATTCTGATTAAAAATAATCAAAATACATTAAAATTAAACTAGATTATTTCATCATCCTGCTCAGTCAAATAAAACTTATTTTTCTGGGACATAAAATAATCTCTGGCATTATGAAGGAAATTTGAAGCTATAATTTGACCTTAATTGTTTATTTCTGTTTTTACGCTTTACTTTTGTTTACACTTTAAAATAACAAATTTGAAGCTTTGAGGACAAATTGGGACTGACATATGTCACAAAGACTAAAAACCCAGAAAATGTCAGCCCCCATATTTTTTTCTATTGTCTAATATAAATATTGTAAAAAATAAAAAAAATAAATTCGCTCACTATCAGTCGCTATTGATACATCAATCATCCCCAGTTAAATTTTCACAACTTTTGGCAAGTCCTACTTTTAATGGCTTCATTGAAAGTAGCGGTATAATTTAGCGCTGTTTTTAAACAACCACCTTTAAACAAAATCATTCTGGCATTGCCACTTTTCTTGGCAACAACTTAAAGTTCAGCTGCAGTTAGGTTAAATTACTATTAACCTTTATTTTATTTTGTAGTCATCCTGCAAAACAGATAAGCTAACATGTTCATTATCTAAGCAGAGCTAAACAGGAAATGTGCTGTCCAGAAAAGCGGGCGGGGCAGAAGGTTTGCCATTTAGGAGTTAACCATACCAGGAAGACTTTTTTTAATCTACTTTTTTGTATGACTTGTGTTTTAAATCGACTAGTAAGACATTTTAATCTTTTGGTTTCATAATGTCAGTTCTACAACATTATAGAATAAACCTATCTGAATGCAGGAACAAGTGAAACCGTAGTCTGCCTTACATTACTGAACAGTGCTTCGTGGGCATTTTACTTTATTATGTTAAACAACTGCTGTGACCTCTATGAGTTTAATAGTCAGTAAACACAATAAACAATTTGAAGTTAACAGCACTATTTACTGACTCTAAATTTTACAGCGTGGGCTCCCTGATAGGTTTTACAGCCTGTTAAGTTTGACGTTCACTTATGGAAAACATGTTTGGCCTGTGGCGGTGTTCTCCATCCCTTTGTTTTGACTGCAGTAAAGGGCAGAGCGTGGTGCACCAGACGGCTTTGTGGTGGCCCAGTAATAAAGGCAGTAATCATTCATACAGTAAATGTCTTAGAGGGGAGCCCAGGTCGTCTCTCAGAACCAGGAACATGTCCAGCTAACAATAATGGAAAGACTGAAAATTGTATTCAAGTAAAGGATGAAGAGGGAGAAAGCATGGCTAAAAATGTTCTCGATTACAAGCCAACTATTGTCACAAACCCTTTGACATCACTAGTTTTCACATGCATGCGTGTTTTGGCCGCTTTCAGTTTTCACAAAATTTAAGATAGTTACAACCTCTGCACATCCAATTCTTTACTTACAAGATCGAAACTACAGCAATCAACTGAACACAACATGCAGAGGGCTGATTTTTGTTCCCTAGACAAAGTTTTCTTTTACAAAAACTTTTTAGTAGGACAACCACAGACTTTATACAGTCTAAAGTACAACATATTTTTTCAGAGACAAAGATAATTTGGAATGTACTTGCATACTTTGTGGTAAATTAAATTAGCAAATTTTTTAAAAAGTTCATACTACAATGTGACTGGTCCAACGCCGACTTGTAATTTTCGATATGACTTTGTATTTTGTCTGTTTTTAACTGAAAGCAGTATTTTGAGTGAATTTTAGCCATATAACGCAAATAAAGCTAAAGTATATACATTTTAACCCAGTTTTAATGATTTTTCAGTTTGAAATTATACCAAATCTATTTCATTTTGCTGTCGGGGTCACGAGTTGGTTGAATCATGTTTTGGGGGTCCCAGTCTGAAAAATTTGGGAACCCTGTTTTAGAGCATGACAAAGGTTGATCAATAAGAAAAGTATGGTGGAATGAATGATTCGCTTTCAAACAGACGTTACACCAAATGATGATTTTATCAAAAAAGATTGTCACAAAGATAAACTCAATCTGATTTTTCTCTTTTTCTCAAGAAAATGCTTCATATCCTTGCTTTAAGTGAAAGAATATAGAATACAGAAAATAAAAGTATTTTAGCTTAGTTCTGTAAACAAAACCTAAATTCAATACTTGTTCAAGTCAGGAAGATAAAAGTAGAGGTTCTGACCTAGTAGTTTGGCCTTTTGAATTTCAACCAATAACTCTCAGTGTGCTAGTTATTTACTTAGTTCTATTTTTTCTACTTTCATCTAATCTGGTAAACAAACGTCAAAACTGTAGTTATTCACAAAATATATGTTATATGGCAGAAAAATGCGTTCCTTCCACAAAAATAGACGTTTATGGGGGTTCTGTTTTGTATTTTCCATCTACAATATACAGTATGTTTTGCTACTTCCTGTATTTTTCAACTTTTTGTCTTGCTTTTGAACAAATCTTATAGTCATATCAGTCATTGGTACTTAGATTTCTCACCATGCTTATTTAGAAAAACATGAAAACCTGTCACAGATCCTTAAGTCAGAGGACTAAACATCTGCACCATGTTAAGAACAGAGCATAAGTACAGTAGCCTTATGTCTTTATTGGCCGTAAGATGTTTTATTGTGTAATGTGTCCCAGACCTCACAGCTCCACACACAGGCGTGCGGGCAGCTTCTGTAAAGTGCACTGTACACAGCCTAACCTCAGTTATTGTGTTGGTTCAGGAGCCTGATCCTGGTGCACCTCCGTAGCTGTGTCTGCCGCGGGCTGCTGGGCTTACGCTGAGCAGGGATCACTTCTAATGGAGGCCAGCGTCTGGAACCAATCGATGAGAGGAGAAGATGTGTGAAAGAGATGTAACTGTCTCTGCCCCACTGCACCGAGACGACACAGTTTCACTTCAAGGAGACATAGTAACTTTTAACCATGATCTATGATATCTCTTTTAATACACTGAAGTTGTATTTGAACAATTCAGTAGTGTTTGAGTAATCTCACTTCTTCTGCAATCAAGACACCATTGCTTCAGTACATGTCAGTACAATCTATTTTTTTAACTTGATAGTCAGGCACTATATACTTGTACAAGGAAAAAAACTAAAATTAGTATTAATTTTCCCAGTTTCCCAGGACAGATATATTGTCAATGTATCTAAATTACTTCAGCTTACATCAAATATTTTTGTTTGTTTAAAAATCAGATATAGAGACTATAGAGAAGTTTTCAACCGGAACTCCACGTACTTGTTTCTAAAATGTCCAAAAAAGTAAATGATCTCAGAGATCATAAACAGTTACTTTTTGTATGCAAACCAGAAAGTTGGGCTGACGCATGCTAGTTTGAGCAAAGTTGTGTATACTCTGATCACAGAAAGTTGTGAAATACACTAATATGTTTCTATTTTTGTCTTCATTTGGGTTAATTATCATTTAGCATAACCATATCTATCATTTACCCTTGTTTTAGACTAATATTCAATTACTAAGAATGCTAATTTAGGCCTGATATAGTCCGAAATTAGACCTGGTGGTACTTGGAGATATGAATTTAAATGAAATGGTACTTTGTGTGAAAAGCTTGAGAACCACTGCACTAATAAAATAATTATTGTGCTATAGTAAGATGCTTGGAATGAGGTAAAATAGAGTGTAATATTTAAAAATACTTGATGTTGATACTTTGGCTTTATTTGCCAATACTAAACATCAAACAATACTGGTAGGGCATACCATTTTTAATGTTTTTTTTTTTTTTTTTTTTTCAAAACATAAGAAATTTGGCTAAATAGTGTTACATAAATGTTATTTATGGTGCAAGTCAAAACTAACACATTATGGAGATTTTGGATCGCATCAGCCAGTGAATCAGTCTCATATGGCATATTAAAGCCATACCCAATCCAGCAAATTTTTCTGGATTGGCGCAAATATCCAATCCCATTATTGGATCGGTGCATACATAGTGTGATTGTTTGATCCATGTTCACAATTATAGCTAGCTGACAGAGAGTTATTTGCACGATGCCATGGATAAGCTTAGTGTCTCTCCCAAACATCGAAAGTATCTTTCACCAGCTCATTGAAGGATGGGTCAAAACATTTGCCTACAAACATATAACGTTCCTCACTTATGTTAATTCCTAACTCTCTGAACTCAATCCCTGGTCCAGACCTGTGCTCAGACCCCTCAGCTGCTGCCCCGCTCTCACACTATCCCCTTGTTATATCTGGAGGGGGGGCAATTAAGACCGGGCCAAGCAGAGGAGTCCCCGAGAGAGGAGCAAGAGTGCATGCTCCTGAGTCAGATTTCAGCTTCCACAGCCCCTCCTTCATTCTCTTCACTCATTCACTCTCCCTTTCGACCTCAAAGAACGATCACACATTTTGGAAAGCACAAAATCGGCTTGGATGTTTATTTGGAAGTCCGATAAAGAGTATATTCATTTTGCTTATTTGACTGAAAATGGTTGAGTGAGGAAGAAATATGCGATTTGAGATAGGCCGCTAAAAATGGCCAACACAAGACGTTACCTCATCTTGGTTGGAGTTACACTGTTGCATGTAAAAGACGTATTGATTTCCATAGCATTCTCACCACAATATAAGTTGTTAGTAGAATTTGTGTATGAATTTATCGTTCCCTATGCATGTATTTTATCAATAGCACTGACTTGCTTTTTCTTTTGTGTAATGCAGAGAGAGTTGGAGCATGTGTGGTCCCGGGCCCCAGGGACCTATCCCAGGATTGCAGACGCACGTGTGCAGGCAGCAGCAGTAAGCACAGCAGAGTGGATAAACAGTGCTCCTATGGCCACTGGGCACACTTCTCTTTCAAACAATGTAAGCACTTTGCAGGAAGATGAGGCAAAGGCGTGGTTTTAGTAAGAGGAGCTATTTCAACATACTTTGGATTCTTTTGTTGGCTGATGTTAAAAAAAAAAAAAGAATTCCTTCAAAATAGATGTGTAGACTTCACTTTTTGGGTAAAAGTGACACTAGCCCTGTCCAGATGATCCGAACCAAAATTGTCCAGCTTGAAGCAACACTGAACTTGACTCACTTATATAGAAAACACAGAGCTCTAAATGGTGACTTCACACAGAATTTTCAGTTGGTTTAATGTTAAACCAAAGATTTCAAAATGCTGACAAGTGAATTTATCCTTCAGTTAAACCTATTCTGACAATACAGAGTAATAGATATATTTACCAGTAGTGACCTAAAAGTTTAATTTTATGTCATGGAAACCGTCTGACATTGCATCATAGGGACTTGTTTGCTTTACAGGAGGCGGGGACTTCTTAAAATTGAAATAATTACTGCTTTTTGGTCGTTTTGTAGTCCAGGAAGCAGAGAATAAACGTATGTCAGTGATTGTTTCTGTTTTTCTGTAGTGAACTTGCTAAATAAAAGGCACAATGTTATATACCAAGTTAATATTTGACACAAGGTCAAAGGAGAAGAGCGCATATAGTGTTCTATCTGAACTCGGGTCGGTCCAACACACCACTCTGCTCCTGCTCGCTGATTGAACAACTGTACTTCCTGCTTTTTGAGAACCATCTGCAGTTCTGCAATACCTAATCTAGTAGCTAGAGTGAAATGAAATTGAGTGGAGGCACTAGTCAAGGTGATTTCTGATTTTTGTTGATAGTGGGCCCCTCATAAAAGCATACAACAATTTGAACTACAGTTCCCAGAATGCACTGCAGCAGCACAAAGAAAGGAGCCACATAGGCCAGAATGGATAATAGATAAACAGAACATAATGTAATGTAATACAATATGCATCTGGACATACTAAATGTGCTATATTAGCCATATTTGAACATAACACAGAAAGACCTATATTTTAAAATGTGGCCCTTGACCAACTCTGACTTCAATCAATTTAGCCCCAGCTCCATTTGAGTTTGCATTAACACCTCTGGTTTACCAGATTGTTCCACAACTCTTTTGTTTACTTCTTTTACCCGGTTTTTGCTAATGTATTCTTGTGAAAGTTTAGCAAACCTACAACAAACATGGCAGTTATGGAACCCCATTGTAAATACCTAAACAAACACTATTGATTTATTTATTTATTTATTTTTTTTTGTCTCACTCACATTCTTATTAATAAACAACACAGACATAGATTTATTAGGAGTTTTTTTAACCACTTCTTCCAAGTTATTATTCAAATCATTTGTACTTTGTTTTTGCCAAACATGTTTCAAATAAGACAAAATATACCAGAAAGCACTCATTGCGTAAGTTTGCTCCACGTGGATGACTCACCATGAGCACACTACATGTTGATTGCCCCAGTTAAACCTTCCCTCACCAGAATATGTTTCAGGTCAGCAGAAGTGACGGGGGGCAGAAGGGGCAGAAGGGGGGCCCCGGGGATGTGACCGCGTTGACAGACAGAGGGACCCCCCAACATCCCTCTCCCTCCTCACCCATCTACAGGAAGACCAACAGCCCCCAATGGGCTCTGAGAAGATAAAATACGCCCTCCCTCACCTCCAGCAGGTGGGACAGCATCGGGGGTGGCCAATCAGCGGGGGGGACAGGGGGGTGCATGGGGAGGGGCACATTAGGAACATATCAGCAATTACTCTGACTGTTTATTTTTCTTCCTGCTTTAACACCTGGATACTGACTTACATCCATCCTCCTGCCTGGTGATGGTAACTTCAGTTTGGAAAGAAAAAAATGGTTTACTTGATCATAAATACAAGTAAACCACTTTTTATATTACTTCTGGGAACAGTTGTTTACACTTATCTTAACTTGCCTGATATGCAAATGAGACTCTGTGGGGTAAAAAAAAAGGTATCAGACAGAACTCTAGTTTCTTTCGGATGAGGAGGCAATGTGAAAAAAAGGCAGTTTTGCATATATATTGTGTTAAAAAGAGAATATACTCGGGTACTTTTGTCAGGTACTCATACAGCAGTTTGTTCATTGTAAACAACAACTGATCCAAAAAGTAGTGGCAAAAAGCTTCACTGTTTGTATTCAAACTGATATGCATCTCTTCTTCTAGAACATTTGACAATAAGAACAGACTTCCATTAACACGATTTTGCAAATCAAACGTTGTGACATTTTAAAACCTACTGTACATTTATTACTCGAACAGAATTTTATGGTTACTCAACTCAGTTGCAGCACAATACAGGATTATTCAAGCATGCCATAGATTTTTGTGTAAAGGATTTATGAATTCCTGCAGCAGGTTAAATCACAGCTGAGTTACTATTCTCTAACTTTGGACCATGCTTGCAATGACAAGAATCCAATACCTAACTCGAAGCTTCAAGACGTGTTAGGTTACTTCCATGTTTTATTTATGTTTTGAGGGGGCATTACTGTGTTAAAAAGTCACTGGTTCAAGAAAATAAACAAAATGGGATGTTTTTCTTCTCAATTGCATTAGCTGCTACTCCCATTGCTAGCAAATGTACCACTACTTTATCAAATGTTTATGTTCACTAAAATCAAAACATTAATCCAACACCAATTCTGCAGAAAGTGCTCCAAGTGTTGACGAGCCCTCAACCTGTGGCCCTAATTTAAACTTTAGACCTGAACCTTTATGCTGGTAGCGCACCCCAAGTTGCAAATCAACCCCTCTATGTAATGGAATTCACAGGGTCGCGGACATGTTTACCTCTTTTTCCAGCCCATTAGGCTCTGAGCAGCTATATCACACACGACTCCAGAGGGCTGCTCCCTGGTCTGTTTAAACCATGATGTATGCCTGCAGGCTGGGGCCCACATCTCCAGACCTGCTCCGAGTCCAGACACAAGATATGAGCCATCCTGATAGTCGTTTATATGGGCTCCACTTTCTGTTGTAAATGTGTAAAAGGTGCAGACGTCCCACGGATCAGATGGATAAATGTTCTCCGCAGTGAGTCGTTGGGAATGAGGCGGGAACATGTTTCCCTGGTCGGATATGAACGCAAGTGGATTAACTTGTTTTGTTAAATATAGACTTGAATGTCCCATTATATGTTAACTATAAATTGCCCACTGCTCCTTGTCATTATAATAGACCGATATGTAACACGCTATGTATTGATCGAGTCCAAAAAGAACTAAGCGACACTGGCAAAAATTGGTCCTGATTATTATTGTTTTTTTATTGTAATAACAATAAGGAACAATATTAAGCTAAGCCATCAGAAATGTGCTAGAGCAGGTTTTTACACTCAATTCTCATGTCTGTAGAAGTGCTCAGAAATGTCTAAAAGACATATTATCTACAATTTTTCTTGTTCTTCCTTAGCTCCAAAGTCAATGGCTAAAGACAATGTGATGTATTATTTGCAGTTTACTTTGAACAACACGAGGCACAGCCTTTAGCACTCTGGCCTCATAGCAATCAGGTCCTGAAAGCGACTCACCCGGGGCCTTTCAAGGTGGAGTTTGCATGTTTTCCCCATACTTAAGCTTCCTCTGGGTGTTCTAGTTTCCCCTACTACAAAAAACATGTCCAGTAACATACATCCTTTAAAAAGCGGGTTTCTGCAGGGATCAAAAAGTCAAAATTAGGAATTTTTAAGACTTTTTGAGACCACGTCTCACGAATAGGTCCTATTTTGCATGTTTTATGCAAAATAGGACCTATTCGTGAGACGTGACCAAATATGAAACATCTAAAGAATTAACGAAAAAGAAGGCAGTTTATACACAAACGGAGCAATCTTTTCTATCAACCAAAATACAGTAGAAACATGGTCACTGTATTTTATTATTAAGACTATCTCTGAGAATTTTCTAACAGAAAAACCTGCAGCAGTGTGAAATGGTTTGGGAAATCTGACAGAAAATGCTTCATTAAAAACTTAAGACCTACAATTTCCACACAGCTTGTCAAAGCCTGATTCCGCAATCTCAGAAGTTAAGCAAGTTAGGGCCTGGTTAGTACTTGGATGGGAGACCGCTGGAACACCAGGTGCCACAGTGGGACAACAGGAATGGATTGTTGTTGTGTTCTTGGGCAAGACACTTAACTCACATTGCCTCAGTGTCTGCGTACACTGGGTGAGTGGATCCCTGATTGTAAATTGCTTTGAAAGGTTAAAAGGTCTATATAAATAGAGACCATTTACCATTTAGCATAGGCATGTTTAAGGCGTTTTACAATCTAAAATCTAAACATTTCTATTTAAGACTTTTTTAGACAGAAACCATGAAAAATGCAATAAAGCAAAGCAGTCAAGTGATTCCCATGTAATAAAATCAATTACAGTTCCATCTACTGGCTGCAAAAGAAATTACAAATGGGAAATAAACCAATCTCACCTGAAATGCTCAAAGCAAATCTAAATCATTTTTAAAGCAGTACAAAGATAACAGTGATCTATCTAAGTGTTTGTCTTGGGCTCCAGGTGTGATTTTGACAATGCATATATAATAAACAAAATATGTATCCTTTAAATTGTCATATATATAATTGGTACTTAGTTTAGAGAAGTTAAATCAGTCCAGTTTGTGATAGTCAGAAAAGTTAGGGATTATAATACTTCATAGTAGAGTTCAGAGGTCAAGTGAGTCTCAAGTTAATTGCCAAAAATAATTCTTCTCAAAATATAGAGCACACATTGAAAATTCAAATAAAGTCACTTTGTCCTGCTGGAGTGCGTGTGAAAGAAGGAAGTGCCACGGTCCAATTTCCTGTACGAGTGTGGCAAAAAGGGGGAGGGACGTATCAGAAATCAGCCCAACAGTCCCTGGAGCCAGCACTGCCCCGGCTCTACCCTCTCACCCCCACCACCACAACCCTATGGGGGCCACAGCGAGTTAACCTCAACTCAGCCGTGACTAGGCCACTGAGTGATATCTTACTCATCTAATCCCCTTCTCAGTCATCGTGCAATAAAGTATGCCCCATGAACTTTGACCTCCAGAGTCAAAATATCCCCACCCTTTAAACAGCACCCCAGTTTCCCACAACTGTGCGCTGAAGCAGAGACATGAAGCAATGTCACTGTCAAGGTAACATGGGGGTACACTTCATATTAAAAGCTCAAATGCGTTATTGGGTCAGATTATGTTTCAGCTAAAGACGTTTTTAGTTCAATTGTGTCCAAATGTCTGATGAAGAAGTTTCTGGCAGCTCTTTTGGGACAGAGGAACCATCACTTTTTAACTACTCTCAATTTTTGGATAGTTTTGATTTTTGGTTGACACAGTTCTGGTGGTGTTCAGCTAACAGACAGATATTTTTATTCATTGGTTGGTAAATTGGTGTCTGGTTTGGAGAGGCCATGGGCACAGAAAGGAAAGCACATCTTCACATGACAAATGAATGCTGTTTTCAAAATATTAAAACATTGAATATCGAGTATATTCATTAACAGAAAAATAGAATAAATTATAAAAAATAACATAAGTCATTTTATAAGTCATTAATATTTAAAACAGATGGGGATCGAGCAGTAAAAATGTGTTGTAACATAAAATGTTAATGAGTCTAGTCAAAATGTGTGAAATGATATTAACTGGATAAACTGACTTTTGGTCACCATTTGGAATGTGAACGCAACCTATTAACACGCACAAAGACATTTTTAACACTTATCAGTTGGACGGATGAAATGACGCAAACATCGAATTTTGTTTGCGATACACTTAAAAAATATCTAGATACTAATTTTTGCCAATTTCGCAAAATACAGTATATGTATATTAAAAAAACCACATTAAGGTATGTAGTCATTCTAAACTGGACCTTTATTTTAAGCTGGTTCACTTTGCAGTATGTGGAGGACATTGACGATTGGGTTAGTTATCATTTTTTGATCTGATTGCATATTTATGCTACACAAATCTATCCCATAGTCTTTGTTTAGAGACTCAAATGTAGAAAAAGTCATATGTTTGCTTTGTTATTGAAATACATAAAAGGCAGATCATTTTGTTTATGTAGATTACACTACTGATCTATTTGAAATTGAAATTAATACATTGTCCAACTGTTCAAGCTGTTCACGTTCCGCCTATTTACAGTAGAATTTTGTGACTAGTAGAAAACTTTTTATTTAATTTTTTTTCTGCTGAAGATTTGCTATGTGACACTTTTTAATTCTACATGATGCAGAAGTTTGAACTTTTTTTAAAGTGGGAAGTCGGTGCCAACAGAACATTTTTCAAGCGATAAATTCAGAGCAACACAAGATTGCTCTGACATGCATGAATCAATCAAAAAGAACTCGGGGTAAGCTAATAAAGATGGTTAAAAAGTTAATGATACATAATAAACTTTTTTTTTAAGAATAACAAGTATGGAGAAGTAATACAGTAACAGGTCTCGCCTTCTGACTGCTAATCCATACAGTGTTTGTGTATGCTATAGGTATGCTGCATGTGTGCGGCAGGAAAGACACACAGGGAGTCGGAGCCCCCCAGCACCCCCGCTCTCCCCCACTCCGGCACATCTGGCCTTTATATCAGCCCTTTAATTAATCCTGAGTGAAGGCCAGCGAGTGACAGGCCGACTGGGCAGGCTCCAGCCAAAGACAGCCTCAGATTTATAGCAAGTGAGCCCTGAGCAGAGCTGATTTATTTTAGCCAAAGTGAAGAGGAGGTAGTGGACACACAAATACACATTTACTCTGTAGGAGGGCCCAGACACTAGTGTGCATATGACACATTTCAATGAAGCTTAGAGAACATGATATATTTAAAAAGTCTGATATTTCATCTTAGAATTTCACTCCTCCATGAGAACCTAATTAGACATTAAGAGATGTGAAGTCTTTGCTACAAACTCAATACGCCAATGTTACATAGCTACATACGTCAAACTCGCTTATAAAGTTCATTCATTTTTCTCCTGCTTGTTCTTGTTAGGGGTCGCAGGTGATTGGAGCCTATCTCAGTGACTTGGGGCCTTAGGCAGGGGGAAAATGAGAGAAAGACAACCATTCACTCTCATGTTTTTGTAGGTGGGAGAAAACCCACGATGACATGGGTAGAACATGCAAACTCTACCCAGGAGTCGAACCCAATATCTCCTTGTTGGGAAGTCAGGGCTCTAATCACTCTGCTACTATGCACCTCCTGATTATGAGTACATAACATTTTTCTTTTGGGATATTCATTTGTCAAGTAAAGATGCAGATTTTCATCATAGAAATCAAAATGACAAAAACTTGCTTTTATTCAAGTCTATTTTGATTTTGATTTTGATAAGCATCCCCTTTAATAGTGCGTTCACATATAAGCGTGACATTTGCATTGGTTGCTTGATCATTCGAAATTAGTGGCGCATGGTCGCATCTTGAAACAAGACCTATACTTCCAGCTTTCAAGCATTAACATGTAGAATGCAAGAAAGTGTCTCCTGTCGGGTGGTTGAGTGAATAGTGCGCAGGACTCTGGTTTGAAGAGGCTACGTGCATTCAGTCCCTGATTACTGCTGAAGCACAATTTGTTTTATGATCCTACTTTCTTTACAAACACATTATAAAATGCAAAACAAACTGTCTTTATTTTTTTGTCAGTATAGGCATTATTGCAGATAAGAAAGAAAAATGATTTTGTCCCATCTGGGATTAGTACCCGGATGTCCCGTGGGAGCGACCAATGCTTAACAAGTTACACCCTCGTGGCAGTTAATGAACTGTGAATTGTTGAAATGACAATATGAATCTGGTTCAGTTCTGTCAACTTTTTTTATTCACGGAAATTGTGTTTGTTTTTTATGAACATAAAGTTCATTTGTTGTCAAAATAGCCTTGTGTTTTTGCCAAAATCGAGAAATTACAATTATAGTTTGGACTAAACTTTGTGAATATGAGTCTTTTTCTCATTTGTGAAGCCACAGGTTAAGTCCCAGTCACACAAGTTCTGCGTTTTTTTATGTTTCTGCAGATTTTGTTTAGAGTAAGTTATTAACTCAGAAGTCTGATCATGTTGAAAGTTGTAGCACTGGTCACTTTGAGTCAGTGTCACTCATCTCTTCGCATATTGGTCGAGCTTAGACGCCTGATAAGACGCCTGTTTGCACATAGTGGGTCATGCAACCCTCGTCTTTCGCACCATGCCTCTCAGGTCGCGCATCAACGCACCTTCACATAAGTCTAGCATTGAAATTGTTTGCGTGGTCGCATTATGTGTAAACGCTATGCAGTATTTACTTTCTATAACTTGTAGTAGTTCCAAATAGCTTTTCTCTCACTGTTAGCAGTCAGCAGTGGAACCAGATAGCCATGATGCGTGTGGAGGAGTTGTAAGGGGGGGCGTATATGTAAAGGGGCGCCAAGTGTCCCTCCCAGGCATGTGCTGTCAGTCAGAGGCACTGCACTCAACCTTATCTCTTCTCATAGGCTGCTGTAAATCGTCCTCCTGCTCATTTTCGCTTCATGACAG
Organism: Mugilogobius chulae; assembly: GCA_038363315.1. Taxonomy (NCBI): domain Eukaryota; kingdom Metazoa; phylum Chordata; class Actinopteri; order Gobiiformes; family Gobiidae; genus Mugilogobius; species Mugilogobius chulae. Next base: position 38,529,530 of record CM076395.1, on the reverse strand, counting down.
TGGTTTGAACTCCAAATACAGGTGACGCCCCCCACATGCACTGAGAAAAGAGAGACCTCCCCAGGCTCAGTGGCTGCAGGAAAGGGAGTGTGTAAAAAGCATGTTTGTTTTACTATCTACATAGGTTAAACAGGTACAAATTAGCTCAAAGTATTGCCTGAAAGTAAGGACAGTTTTATATCAAATAGCAAAAAGTTAAATAGGATCTAAAAAAAAAAAAACGTTATAGTATACTCAACAATTGGACAAAGTAATATATATATGGATATCAAAATGAATATAAAGAAAACATTTAAAATCAATGACATTTAAAGCAAAAATAGTTTCTCTCTCCATTTTACAGCCCATATGACAAATTAGTGCATTTGTATGGTTTTGACTTGTTTGGTCAGATAGTCCTAGTGATACAGTTTTAAGTAAAGTTGTAATATATGAAGAAATTCGCAAATTGCAGGAGGAATTTGAGTTCTAAAATAAAACTCCTTAGTGTGTCATCAAAAAGTGCCAAAATGCAAAGGCAATTTTACCACAGCTGACAATCAATTGACAAAACTAAAGTGTTACAAGGTATTGTCATTTGTCATTTTGTAACATCTGTGTCACTTTGTGATACTACTGTATTTACAATGTGGCTGCTAGGTAACAGTTGTGGAATTATCTCTACATATGTCATATTTGCTGGACAAAAGACAACTATAAACTTAATCAAAAGAGCCAAATTGGGCACAAACAAGCAAAATGTTAACTGATATCTCAAGTCATGTTCATGCTTTACTGAATGATCTAACCTGTCATATGTCCTTCAAATGACTAACTCTGCATTCAAATTGAACTTTCTTAGGATGAGGTAAGATAAACCAAAATGTTCAAATTGTCTGACTAAATCTAAGTATTTTATTCCTGATATTTTTAATAAAATGTTTAGTTTATGAGTGCTATTGTTCTTTCTAAGTGAGTAATTGCTGATTCAGTAGCTCTAGTTGTATAAAATAACAAAGTGAGTGTGTTTTAACAGTCTGTGCCATGAGTCTGCCGCATGCTTCCTCTGATAAGTTCTGCACAGTCACAGCAAAGAATCTTTCACATGGGGACAAATATTCAGGACGCCTGTATTTAGTACGTAAAACAATATTCAACTCAGTCTTTGCATTTCATTTGTTTAGCCTGGTTTCTTTATGATCCATGTTATAGCGGACTATCTGTAGACTCGTGCATTGGGCTGTTGTGATTAATGGCACGGCACTATAGTCTGGACTTCAGTTCCCAGAAGTCCCCTGGGGGAAAGAGACAACATTGATGACAGAACGACCACTCTCTCCGTATAAGGCTTTATTTTCCTTCTTTTTTTATGTGTTAACTTAAGTGTGGGTGGCTGTAGATAATGTTGCTCCAAAAAGTCTGATTTAAAATAAAAAAAAATAAATAAAATAAAAACCCAGTCTATATATAGCTACCAGATTAAGAATATACTGTATAATGTAATGTAAGTGAAAAAACTGCAGTATGTGGGGAGAAAAGGCTAGAAAAACTTAGTTGTCAATCTGGGCAAAACACTAAAATGTCGTCATTTTGAGCATTTTCTTTTCTAGAAACAGAGTGAAGAGTGACAGACACTTTTAAAACATACTAAAGCAAGCAGTCAGTGTGAGAGAGGCTTGGTTTATGGTTCTTTGACAGATGAACTTGTAGAATTTGGATTTGTTCCCTCAGGCATTCCTTTAAACTTTCTCAAAAATGCTGATTGAAAAGTTGCTTAAATTTTCAAAAAACTGCTGATTGAAAGATGTGCAGAAATTGTTGAAAAAAATGGAGGGAGTTAAGATAGTTATATTGGAATTTAAGGATTTTTTTCCACTCTTTGAACCAATAGGTTCCAATAAAATTGAGAAATTATCTGGAATCTGTCGATCAGTTATAAAAGATGATGTGTCATGACACTGACAGCTTGGAGTAAAGTTGATGAGTAAAGTCTTTTATTGGTGCTGTTAGCACGCTAGCTGTTCTAAGCAATGGCATGACCATGGATTGATGAGCTCATACAGTGCTCTGGGATCCATCACCAGATCTTTTTTGTGATATCTCATGTAAAGCTGACAGGTCTTTCACACCGATCAGGCTGAAGAAATATTTGTTGATTTTTGTAAAGTTGGTACACTCTCAAATCAAGCATTAAATGAATTAACTTTGATCTCTGCCTGTGCTCACTTTACTCCATCTACCATTGCCCTAATTAGTCAGTCCCAGGCCCTGGTCATCAAATATGACTGAGGCTTTGCATTAATGTTTTTGCTCACTGGCATTTGCCATGGTGGACTGTAGTTGTAGCTGTTTGCTATGTTTTATACAGGCTATTGAACATGCACAGTTGTCATTCCTCCATACTTTGCAAGACGAGCTGAGCCGAATGGACCTGATCTTTTGATCAATCAGAAAGAGAGTTCACAGAACAAGCAACGGTAGCTAAACCTTAAGTTTAAAAAGCTATTCAACACAAAAATGAGGAATTTTGAGCAGGGAAAAGCATATTATGTGAAAATAGGTTTGTCACGAGACTCGACCATTCATGAAGCTGTAAATGCAGTTTCTGCTGTATATGAGCAGTCTGTGTTTGCATTGCGTCTATAGTATGTAGGATGGAGTGGCCACTGCAGCGGATTTACAACAAGCTAGCAACACAGTATCCAGATTTTTTAATAGATCCTCGGTCAGTCCTGAATGATCACAGTTTGTGTTTCTATGAGAGGTCTTGGTGGTTGTAAATTATCTTTTTTTTTCATCAGGTGCCCATCAAAACAAACATGATGCCATCCTTCAAACCTTATAATTGTGACAGCCAAACTCCAAATGGAGGAATGGCTTTGAACCGCTTATATCCAAGTTCCTAAAAATCAAGTCACAAAATTAGAATACACAATCATTTTGCGGTTTGACTTGCTAAAGACAACTGGGATATCTAGACCCAATTGTACTTCAATAAACATACTGTAATCAAATACATGTTGCCCATCTGCTCCTACATCTAAGTTTTATCAAAACCTGGCGTCTGGGCGAAGTGAGGATCCATGGGAAACAGGAAATACCCTCTGCGTTTGGGCCAGACGTGTTACCGGCAACATTTTTCATTTACGGCAACTGGGCCACAATAAAACCATTATATCTGGCCACTTTCGCTTTTATATCCTTGAGAGTCCAAATCTGCCGAGGTCGCGAATATAAGCAAAAACTGGAGTCACAGTGGCCACATTTGCTGAGTTATAAATCCAGTCTGGGGGCTCATGTTTTAGTATGGTCCCGTTGCCAGCGCTTCAAGTTTGCCAAGAGGAGAGCAGAGCAGCAGAGGAGTCATTCTGTGTTTGTGAGGTCGGTAGAGACACAGCCGCTCTCAGTGCACCCATGGGAGAAAAGGAATGTAGTCGGCCACCCCCGAGCGTATTTCGGAGCGAGACTTACTTTTCTTAGACAACGTGGTATGGCTAATATTGCGAGGAATGGGTCGGTTTTAAAAATAGAAAAATACCAAGCGTGGACCAAAAATGGAGGAGGTTTGTTTGGATAGCGCGGGCAGGAACTCAGCTAGAAAATGAGAAATAAATGGGAGGGGAGTGAATAATTAAAATGTTCAAACTATGGACCCTGAGCTTTACATGATAAATGTCAAAAGATTAAAGATTTTATCTATCTATCTAGTGTTCTAGCGTGGAAATTATGAACCTACTACAAGATATGAACACTTTATACTGTTAGACAGATGAAGAATAACAGTAAAAAGTGGACTAACACTAGAAAGTAAGCTTTTTACGCCTGGAGTCACTGCACAATGTTGTCTGTCTATGATGAAAGATCATTAACTGTGTGGAAAATCTATGTGGTTATGATTCAAAAGAAGGTCACAGAGAGGCTTGGACAAAAATTCAAACTAACAACAGAGGAGCCCAGCCAATACAGTTTAAAATGTCCTAAAAAGCAACAGCCTATTGTCAATAAACACAACTATGGTGATGGGCATAATCTGATAATCACTCATACAAACTATAAAGACTGGAGCTATAAAATTACCTTTGAGAAATATTGATTACCATTTTGAAGGAGCTTCTTTACAAAAGCGTGAAATCAAAACAACAACAACAGTGGTACGGTTACATCATAAGGCAAGTTTCCATTAACCTGGTTCACTTTGGAGCGGTTTGGGATGCTTATGTTAATGATACTGTGCGTTTCTACTGCAGGCTCGCTCCTGAGCATCTGCAACATGAGCTGCTGACATCACTCACACAAAACACATACTTTCTTAAATAAACAAAATCTACACAACACAAGGATCAGGTTGTGTAAACAAGAACTACTTCCACATTATCATCACTCTTTTGCATTTATTTCACTTTTTTGCTAAATCTCTGCAACTCTACTGCATTTTAAACTTGTTTTATTCAATGCATTGAGGTTGGACTATGTCAGCCACATTATGCACAGGATTTATTAATTTGTGTTTTGCCTTGACAAACAGGAAACAGCTGATGCACACCAACACACCAGCTTGGCTTTGTTGAGTGTAAAATCTAAAGGAGAAACAAATGAGGTTTTGATCACTGGAAATATGACGGTTTGTCAAGTCTTGATTTTTTTTTTTTTTTTTTTTTTTTTTTTTTTTTTTTTTTTTGATCACTGTATGAGTTTGTGCAAGTCTATGACAGAGCTATAGGTACATCTCTGAGGAGCTTGAAGGATATGTACATTTAATACTTTTTTATTTTTTGTCACAGGTCTGGCATATATTTTCAACCAAAAATGCTGTGACAAAAAAGGTTGAAAAATACTAATGCTACTCTAATGTGACATCCTAATTTCCTTAAAAACAGCAACAACAAAAAGTTGAAAAGCAAAAATACATGATTGAAAACAAAGCATAACAATATTGTGAATCTGTAAACAATCAATTAATCAGTATGTCTCGTGGGTTTTGTATTTATTGCCTTGGCCATCAGAGCTAAATTGCATTGAGTATGTGGAGTGCTTTTGGCTAACAGGCTGCACAAACAGCCCCTGTGTTTCTCCAAATGGCTGCGATCACATTTCTGTTTAGCTCATTTTTACATGCTCCAGAGATCGTGTAAATCACATTTAAAAGGCGTATACACTTCATTATGGCACGGCAGCTCCCCCTCAGTCCAGTGCAGCGCATGGAGAATATTCTGCAGTCATCTGTGGTGTAAACAAGACTTTACTTAGCAAGATTAGCTCAGAGGGTCAGGTTACTGTTCTCCCTCCACAGCCACACAGCAGCTTCAGCACCAGCCAATGGTCCTACCCATGAGCCCTCTTGTTTTCCATCACAGTGAAAAGAAAAGGTGAATTACTGTGTGAAATATTGAGAGAAAAAGGTTTCTTTCTATAATTTCTTCTTTGGGAGTCGATCCTAGGCTTCTGCCCAAAGTGATGAACTGTGGTTGGTCTATTGCTCCCTCTGACACACAGATCACGACAAAATCTTTTCCTGGTTTATTTAACAAGTTGTAACTCTGTTTATTTCAGCTAAATTCAGTAAGATTTATAACTTAAATCATCCTATATTATGATAATCAAGTCTATGTGGTTTGACCAACAGAAAAGATTTATAATGCTTACTTTTAAATCCAACTCTTTCAAAGTCATTTTCAGACTGTAGAAATTTGCACTAAGTAATGATTTGGACATTAACATTATTAAAATGATATTAATAATAAAAAAAATGAGAAAAAGAAAGAAAAAAAAGATTGAGTGTGACACAATACAATGGTTGGAGTAGTGGTTTTCAATCTTTTATAGTAACAACCCCCAAAACAACTACCTTGGCATTTACAACCCCAAACACAAAATGCAGACTACTCACAATATGATAAAGTAGTCTTCAGTCTAAAGTTTGATATTATGTCGAAGCCATAAGCCTAGAGAAATGTATTGATAGGCTTGTTAATAGGAATCTACATCTATCATTACAGTTGAAAGGTGTCAAACCTTGTTAAAGATAATGATGTTAACTTCACACATCATCAAGGGACTCCCAGATATCATTCCGCCACCCCATGGGGGTTCTAACCACAGGTTGAGAACCACTGGCTTAGAGGGCACTCAGGACGTTAATTGGTCTGAGATAAATTGGTAGTCAGTACTACCACTTTTAAGTGTCCATTTGGAGCACCAGCAACACTGAGCGTTTTTAAGAGTACCAGGACTTTGCACAGACAAAAAAGCTTGAAGAGTGTATCAATTTGTTCATAAACATGGGCATGAGCAGAAGATTCGGGCAATGGTGCCCAAGTTCTGGCTTACATCGGGCTCACACTGCCTCCAGTCTGGATCCAAATCCATCTGAGTGCGGTGGTCACTCACACTGGGACCAGAACATGCATGCACTGGTACAGAGACTGCCGGCATCATGATACTACTAGTTCAGGGGGGTTCACGATCAATTGGGAGTAGTTCTTTGTCAGTTTGATTTTTTGCCACACTTAAGCATGGAACGTTTATTTACATTTATGTGTAGATAGTTGTCTAAATGTGTATAATGTTGACATATTTGTCTGCCGCAGGGGTCACAAGTAGTAGCAAAAAATGATTTAATTTTGAAAATCATCAGATTCACTTCACTATGCTTGCTAGATTTCCTGTTTGTAGTGTCTTGTTTTCACAATGTCACCAAAAAGGAGCACTCCGGCGGCCTAGAAAAAATTGCATTCAACGTAAAGGATCTGAATGACTGGAGCACAGCCACACAGCTCGACGACCGTGTGAGTGCCTCTTGTTACTTTTTAAAAACGAAAAGTTTCCGGTGGCTGAACCAGAGCCCGGACTAGATGCTAGGTGACTAGGTGTAGGCTTCAGAAATATAACTATCATGCATAAATATTCTATAACAGATGTTTTTTTTTCATATCACACAGTCAAACATTCTAGGCAAACTGTGTCTGTTTTCCACAAGCTGAGTCCCTCAAAGTGTGACAGAAGACATGCATTAAGCATTTCAGTGTGTGTGTTTGAATAGCAGAGTGTATGTGTGAGTGGAGCCAAGGCCAGCAGCAGTGGGACATGTCGATCAGTGGCTGTTATTAGGGGGACCACCGGTGTACGCGGGGCTATTTGGTGCATGGGCCTAATAACACCATGAGGACTGGAGCTGGGGCAGGAAGCTCCAACAGACAGGCCAATGCTGAGGGAAGCACTTTCTCCACTCAACTGTAGGTCTCCTTGGAAAAAAAACAATGACAAGGCTTATTGCCGTTTGGAAAAGGTCCCGTAACTTACTTCCAGATGACAGACAGCAAAAAAGGAGAGAGAAAGAGAAAGAATTCAATCAGACTCATTGTGCAGACTAAAATTTGAGTGAAAGATCTGGGGTCAATATCTTCAAGTTCAGAAGTAAATGTTTATTCCATCAGCCCATGGAAGTTCATGTCTAAAAGAATTTGCTTAAGATAGAGGTTTTTCCCTTGCTGACGCCTAGTGGATGGAGTTTTATTATAATTTCCTGCAAACATTTAGTAAAATTATGGAGCTTTTAACTACTTTCAATTTAGCGGTGTTTTTTTTAAATACATTTCTTGTTGAGAAAATGATTTGAACATTTACTTCCAGAACCAAGCAGTGGTTAGGTTATTTTATGAACAACAACAAAAATTGACGCAAAAAAATGACACGTGCAAAGTATAAGACTTGGTAAGAAGTATTAGACTTGGTAAGAACTTGCTTGACAGACAATGAACTAAGTGGGCCATACTGGACACTGTATAATGTTGTGACAAAATGGTATATGACACTGGAACAAGAGGAACAAGTAGGCTATCGCAAAACATGCAACAGAGAAGTCAGAAAGTTCAACAAAATACACACCACAGCCCAAGCCGATGGATTTTGAGAACAATTTAATATGATGCACGCACCACAAAGTAACATTATTGTCTGTTTTATTCCATGCTAATTTTAAAGCTAATATTTTCTAGATTTATATTTGCAAACAGCTCATAAAATCTTAGTTATATTTGCAGCAAACCATACAAAGCAAACCTAGATAATAATAGATCTGCCGTCATTTAAACCTGCATAAGTCTGAAGTTGGTGTCTTGCTCAAATGCACCCCAGCAGTTAACTTCCAAATTTCTATTGTTAAGGCTGAGCTTCTGAGTCACAGAAGCCAACATAAAACAATATAGAGTAATTCAACTTTCCCAAAGGACCTTCAGTGATACATCCAAGGCTGATCTGGCAACAACTTGAGGTGACAGTGAGGGGAGCAGACCCCACGTGTGTTAACTGCCCTCCACATGGGAGTCCCACTTTACAGCCAGGGTTTATGACTCCACTGTTTAAAGTGGGCTTAGGTTTCACCCTATAGTCCTATACTGCGCTGTTCTACTTCGGACCTGATGCTGAATTATGACAACAAGCCCTGGCAAACAAAATGGGAGTGAAGAATAGATAATGAACAATGCAAGTGTGACTTTTTTTTAAAAATTCCACAAAGTCGTTTTAAACTTGTCTGTATTCTTTCATTGAACGACGACTTATATGTATAAATGACATTCAACATGAACATCACACACAGCTCATGAATCTGGGACATAATGTCAGTCCAATTCCCGGTTTCATCTCCACATGTTCTTGTAGGCGTGATTGACAGGTGGATAAGCCAATCAGGAACATAATGGTCTGTCCAAAACAAATATGGCTGCTTACAAGGAATGATAAAAAAAGATATGGCAATAATTCCATTGACTCATTGATAGAAGTACAAAACTCAGGTAATCAAGTTCTGTTGTAGGCCTATTCTAATGCACCCAGGTGGCTGTGTCATGACTTGACAATTGAGCTTTAATGCTTAGAATGCATCAGGCAAAGAAACTAAGATGGCATAGTACATTTAAAATGTCAAAATAAAAAGCATTTTTTTTTTTTATTGTTTTATGTTGCATAATCTTCTTTGTGAAATTTTGTCAACATAAGTCTTTTTTCTTGTGATGTGACTATGAAAGACCAAAGAAAGTCATTTACTATCAAATTCTGTGTTTCCAACTGTTGACACGAGTCTAGCGAAACGGAAAATACCTGCTCAAGTTAATATCCCAGTCCATAAACATTAATACCCATTTAAGGCCAATTTAACAGCTGATTTGCTGTGGTGTGTCTGTAAAAGTAGAGAAACTCAGTCTAGTCATTCTGGCACTGACTTTGGCCCTGTCTGAATCCTAGACTAAGCCTTTATCTGTTTGTAAGACCAATAGTAGGGACAGATTTACAGCTCAGCATTAAATAGAAAGGTTACACCGGCTATTTTCTGAACGTCTCAACCTACGTAACCGCACCAAAGGAACAAAACGCAAAACGATACTCCGAAATTTAGTCACAGTTAGTGCATGGTTGAGCTACTGCCTCGTACAATGGTGCATTCACTGACCCCGGAATGTAGAAAATGGCACCATCTGCATTGACAAAAACATTTTCACATTTTGTGATCGCTGTGCTGTTTAGATGATAGATGATAGTTGCTTATGTTAAAGGAATAAGATAGGTCAAGTATGCTCCAAAAAGCCACGGAGAGTTGAAATGCAATGGTGCTTGTTTAAACTGAGCATGAAGACTGTCTACCATAAAAACAGACTTTTTATCTAGCATGAAGAAAAAGTGGCAGATGAAACCGAATACACAAATTTTTTAGCTTTTCATATAAGGACTCAGTAAAGCCAAAATGTGTACTCAAAGCTATATAAGATTATATTATTCAAGTAAAAGTTCAAAGTGGCCCAAAAGTACTCCAGTAAGCAAACTTTCCGTATCTGACATCAGATATATAATATAAATTTAATTTTAATGTAACAACGACCAAAGTACATAGTATTTTCAAAAAACAGTGCAAAAACAATGATGCAAATCATATTGTCAACGAAGTACATTTTCGAACATGTGGTAAAATTAACCAAAACTTACTCAATAAGAGTATCGTGTGTTCAAAGTATTTCTCAAGTACATGTAATTGAATAAATGTACTGTAACTATTAACTACTGAGTACTGTTCATACTATTAGGTGCTTTTTGTCACTGTGGTATAAAATATTGTGGTCATTGTGGATCATATACTACAGAAAAAGGTATAGAAAGGGAAATATTTGACACTAACACTTTGATATGGGAAAAGACATATCATGTGTACAGTATTAGTGTGTACAGATTTTGGTCATTTGAGGTGAACAAACTACTTTTAAATTTGTCATGTAACAAACAAATAAATCAACATATCCTGTCCCAATATGTTCGGATTAGGTTCCATTACCAAGGGTTTCTTATGCACTTCTCAGGATCTCATTTACCAACAGTTTTCTTTTGTCACAACAAGCAAGCAAGCAAATGAAGATGCAAATATGCTTAAAGAACTTTGTGAGATTGGAACGATTTATTTTCATCCACATCAATAGTTCATAAACCTGTAAGGCTTCTGTGATACAAAAAATAGCCCCTTCAAACTTGTAATAGTGACAAGAACTTCCTGTGTTGTTTAATGTGGAAATAGTGGGTGTTTTGGCCCTGCTCACTTCTGGGAAAGCCATGGCCGTCTTACTGTTGAGAGCTCTCCCCTGGCGCAGCTTCACAGGGGGACTCAAATACTGGAGCTTCAGATGAGCAGAAGTCCCTGTGGGTGTCTGTGTGTGGGCGTGCACGTGCTGCTACGAGCCAACTTTAAACTCTATTTGCCCACAATTGGGAATAAATGGCACTCACAGAAGTTCACAACTTTGTGTGCCAGATGGACGTCCAGGACATTTTCTAGTTTGCTTTCTCTAAGCAAAACTTGGATGAGAATCAAAGGACTAGTTTTGGATTGTAGGAGATCAAAGCGTACATAACTTTAGACCACGGCCTGCTGCTGTTTGGCCACTAAAAATCTGATGTGATGTATATTGGAGGAAAATCTGCATCATGCCAATACTACTTTCCTGTAAACTGAAGAGACCACCAAGACTCAGATAGTAGCTACTGCACAGCTTGCGGCATCAACATACTAAGGATTTGTTTGTAATTATTTGCTTGGTAAAATGTTCTAGAAAACATATAAATAATAATAAACAAAACATTGGCTTTCACACCCACAATAACCAAATCAATAAACTAGACGAATCATTCATTCAATCACTGAAATGTAATTTTCAAAATTTAATTCAAGTTCAGTTCTAATTCAGTATAGAGAAACGTTACAGACAGATGTCGGATGAAACCTGATTTTGCAGTGTAATGTCAGTCTAAAAGTAAAAGTACTGCACATTTGTTTAGGTATTTGTGATGTGTTTAAAGTTGGACTAGCTAACTTTTTTGTTGTTGTAAATAAGCAAACTTCATGCTTGTCTGGATTTCTGTCTGAATTGAATTATTAAGAATTTTAGTTCAAAAACTAAAAGCAATGTTCTGATTGGCTGAGCTTGGGTGGTCCACTCCAGTTTCACTTAATTGTTTGTAAAAAAAAAAAAGTTTTTAAGTCAAAATGGCAAACGAAAATGAATACGTTTTGATATTGACCATGTGTTGAGAGATTTATGAGTGGAAGCTGTCAGATTTATAATGATGTGTGGCGGTGTGAAACCCCACCTTTAGGTACATGTTAAGGTCCATACTATTTACTTTTACTTCATACATATGAGAGCAAAACTTTTTAATTCCCAAAATTCCGTGTAAAGTACTTTTAGCGTTGTCTTTTTTTTTTTTTTTTGGAACATGTACATTTATACATTCACTTTCAGTACATTTCATTTCATGTTAACATTTTCACTTTTATTTGAGTACAATTTTGCGCCTATGGGATCCCACCCATCCCTGTGACAACAGTCTTTGTTGCTTCACTGCAGGGACTGCAGACCATTCTTGCTATGTAATAAAGTTAAATCTGTTTAACCCTGTATATCTTATAAAAACAGGTAAATCTGGGAAAATTAGTTCATCTGGTGTTAAATTTCTAGTTTCTGTTTACAATTTTTTACTTTTTACCTTTGTGTTGTTCAAGGACACAATGAACAGGCCATGTGATTACATACTGCTACTCAGCTTGGTGTGATGTCACTGTCCTTCATACAACTGTGAGACAAATAATCGTTGCATATAACATAGTAATAATCTGTCTGTGGTTTGCACTTTTTCACATCTTAAAAAAGAGGCCAATTTTAAAATCCTCTTGTGGACAACTGGCTTAAATGTGCTAAAGCTGTCCCCTGTTTCTATAGTAACCAGGTGTTGGAACACAAATACAGGTGTGTGTGGCTGGTCGAGTGCAGTGCTGTGATTGACTATGCCAGTCTCTCTCTCTCTTTCTCACTAACCCAGCGGTAAACAGCACCAGGAGCCTGAAGTCATTTCCTCCCCCAGGGGCCAGTGAAGTGTGGTGTGTGTGGCACTGCTGCTGCTGCTGATGTCATGTTCCTCGACTCGGCACTGAGGGCTAAGTGTTGTAAAGAGGCCACAGACAGGTGACTCCCCAGCTGGACCGCTACACTATCCAGCTTTATACGATCCCCCCAGGCTTATATTTCTCAATTATGTTCCTATAAGAGTCTCTAAATCTTCATGCACTGACAAGTTGGGTCTTTAAGCGAGGATTTGACGGTAAGTTCTGCGAGGTTTTAAAATGAGAATATGCATGTCACAGTCTAATTAGCTTTATAAATGAATGCCAGTTACCTCCGTGACTTTTACTGCGTACTGTGAGCGTGATTGGGATCATGAGTCACCCGTTTTGGAGGGTTTTTGTACCTGTAAATGGAGCAGTCAAAAGCTCATTGTGTGTACAGGACAGGTCTATGCAGAGGCCACGGGTAGGTAATTCAATTTAGAAATATTGGTGAATTAAGTTAGTCATGCTTAATCTGTCAGTCAAGCACTAAGAGAGAACAAATTGTAACATTAAAGGAAGTCAATAGGATATAATTTGGATTTTGTGATGATGAAGAAGGAGTAGGTAGAGACTAACAAACTATCCAAACATTTGTCTTCATAATTTATGTACAACTTTGGTATTAAATCTTAAACATAAATCAATCTTGAAAAAAAAAAACGTGAGAATATGAGATTTCCCCCCTAATTTGACCAATATGAATGAAGGTCAAGAGATGCTGTTATAGCCGAATTACAAAAAAAAGGTATTTTTGCACATTTCTATAGTGTAATTTAAAAATTAATATAATAACTCCTCTTCTCTCATCACGATATGCATTGTAGGCCATAAGTCTATGTATAGTTAGGTAGATGATTATTCTATCATTATCATTGAAATACATTAGTTGCGATTAACTTGTTGCGGCCCTTTATACAAAAACAAATGCATAGAGGGATTTTTGGTCGATGTCACTTTTCGCCCCACTGCGCATGCGTTATGCAGAAAGAGCTTCTCTCTGTCTGGTTAGCTGGGGAAACTTCTTTGAATAAAGACACAAAACACTGTTTGTGTCTGTGAGCTTCGGTAGATATGATTATATCTGTAAAACATTTCCAATTTTTCAATTTATCATACCAATTTGGATAAATTCGCTTTAAGTAGCTGTTACTACTCAAAATGTGGAGACAGAACATATTTCTCTCAAAACATTGTAAACTTAATAGATATTTGGTCATATAGCGTCATGTTGCTGTTATTTTTGGTGCAGGTAACAACATAACCATTCTATCTGAATTAATTTGTAAACATTATGAGGCATTCTGGGTCACACAACCAGCATGGCATGAAATTGAGAACAGCAAGAAAAAAAACTGCAACATTTCATAGACTGGCCCTGATACTATATGCCAGTATCACATTAGTGCACCCTATTGGACGGTTGAAAACAGTTTTTATGCCAATGACTGTTGTGATGGTGTAATTGGTAAAACATCTGGCTTGTAAACTGAAGACCAAGGTTTGGAACATGTCTTTGCCTGTTGCAATTTGTTAAATTACTTACTCAACATGCAAAAATAACCAGCCCCCACAATCCAGAGTCTCTCAACTGTAGTGTAGTAGTGATACATACTTCTGAAGGTCATGAGTTCAAGTGCGGAGAGTTATTTCATCACCTGAAATCATCACAATTTCTGAGATACATTGTCCATCTTTCAGTTTATCTATATAATTTAACATTTAGGACAGTTCAAGCTAGGGTTAAATTGTAACAAAAATACTAATATCACCAATCACAGATATCTATTAGTCATATTTTAAGAGCCATGTTTTCTAGATTATCATCTGACCTTGATTTCAAAATAGCAATCTTTTATTACACACAAATTGATTGGCTTAAGATTGACTGCTTGACCCAGACAGTGGACATTTTTTTTTACAAATCAAACTTACACCTCGGAGCATTAATCTATGTAATTACATCTGGAAATGAAACTTGTGCTCTTAAATTTCTCTAATAACTTTTCCATGGTTCGCTGTGGAGAGCATTCACAACATACCACAGTCATCGGAGAGTCCCTTTACTTTGACCCAGTAGCTTTTGAGGCCTCGGTGTATGGAATCTTTGCCATTGTAGAGCGGGCGAAACTCCAGTGCAAATCCTCATTATTTACTATGGCTCCGAGTAAAGTGCAAAGTGCTTCCAATAAAGAGTTTAGGGTTTCCTCATCTGGAACAAAACGCTATCGGACTACTGGCAGTTAAAGTGGGAGTCAGACCTGTGTCTTGGGGAGTGTGGGGTTATTGTCCTATGTTCGAGGCAGACAGATTATAAATAACAACGGCAGTGGCATGTGTGAAACTAAAGATGTGTTAGAGACGAGGCGGGCGGACATGTTTCTAAGGTATATCACACAGACTGAATAGTTAAAAAAGCAGGGAGGAGAGATGTCGAAGGCACGGGGTTCAGAAGCAGATATTTGCAATTATGACATCATGCTTAACTTTTATGAACTATTAGCCAAGGTACCATAAACGTTTTTTCATCTTTAAGTTTCTAAAACCAAATATGTAGGCTAGGGGAACTAATGTAATTTTATCTTGCCTTTTACTGTATTAGTCAAATTTCATACAAATCTCACATGGATTAATCTAAAGAAATAATTTGCTGTATGTGTGTCTGTTGCCGTAACAGAGGCTATGCACAGACATTCTTTTATTTTAAAAATACGGAAAAGTATTGTAAGATCACCTTAAAGGGGAACTATTAGGCTATGTCAAATTCACTTTTCAAATTTTTTTAACCTTGTTATAACGGCCTTCCTTCATCATTAGTTTACTCAAAGTTATATTTGAATTGTTTCATGCATGTTGGAGTAATCTTGCATTGTTCTTCAGCTAGAGCTCAAGTGCTAAGAAGACCTCATTCTCACCTACCACCTATCCCCTCCCACTTGTCTGTATTTACTTGTTATAATTCAAACGATTAATACTCAAAGTGAAGCATAAATTGTTCAAAACTGTCCAGAGCTACTTTCTAACAATAATAATTAGTTATTTAAAATCTGTTGCTTTTCACAGTTACATTTTAAAATGAAGAGGCGGGGCTTATCAGTTCTGTAGTTTTGAACAGGAAGTTAGTAAAGCTGTTCCTATTCTCAAGCAGTTTTAGATCAACTTTGTGTTTTACAATGAACAAAATATAAATTACTGATCTGCACATGTTCTAGTTTCTTACTAAATAGTTGGAAAAACACATAGGTCTCCAGAACTGTGTAACTTTCTAGAGGTGAAAAGTCAAATATGCAATTTAGAAGAAATAGAAAAGTGAAAGTAGATACTTTGGGACATTCTGAGGGGGGAAAATATGTTTATAACTTAATGTGAAAAATACAACCAAAGTAGATTTTCCATGGAAACAAACAAAAACATTCACTTTTGTGACAATGCAAGCAACCTCAAAGCAATGTAGATTCATATTCATTATTTTGCGTAACAAAGACATCTAAATGATAAAAAACATGATTTTATTCAAGTCTGTTTTTGGTCAAAAAGTTACACAGTGCACCTTTAAAAAGTATGCTTAGTTGTTTTTGGTCTAGTATTTCATCCTGAGAGCGTTGTCATGGCAAGTTTGTCTTTCAAAATGTAGTTGGACATATAGGATATAGGATAGGATATTTTTATGTTACGCAACAAATAATTCACTCATCAAACATCCCATTTAAGCATATAAAGGTAATGTGATCCTAAAATCTGGGTGAGAAAATGAGAAGCTGCAGCTGCTTTTTCCTGTTTTAGTAGTGCTTTGGGTCCTTACAGGAAAAACTGTAATTTGTCTTCATTGACTAGCAGTCATTTTGCCACTCACTTCTGACATTTAGAAAGCTGTGATGTCATCTGAATAACCTCCATAATCAATTACTGGTCAAAGTTAGTTGCCGTTGTTATTCCAACACCATTAACCATCATCCCCCAGAACTTCCTTTTTACTCATATCGCAAACTATTCCGGGCATTTTCTCTCCATCCCACGCTCTATTTGTCCATTCCTGTGACGCTCATTTAAAAAAAAAAAAAATGAGAAAAATAAATCTGATCTCCCCCGACTCTCTCTATCAACCTTTAGACCCTCCTGCCTTTCTCTCAGCTGGTGTCTGCCTTTGTACATTCAGTCTTCAAAGCGCACCGTGTCACCAATCATCCGTGTTACTACATCTCGGAGCGCTAGGACACTTGGGCTGGAGGGATAGTCGACTTTGATCTCCGTAGAGCACGACTTAGAAGACGCCTCTCGCTCTGCGCCTCCCTTCAGTGCGATATTCCAAACGGTAGGCTGCAGGGGTTAAAGAATAATATCTGGGCCCATCAAACGAGTAACAAATGTGCTTACAGAGCTGTAAAAGATAGAACGGGAGGGGAAGAGAGATGGGGAGGCGCTTTACAATGTGGGATATTATAACACACAGCAGCTTAAGTTCTCAATCTGCAGGTTCTTTATCAGGGATATCTACACATTTCTGAGGGTAAAGATGAGAATGCTAGTGATGTAGGATCTTACAGTGGAGGTAAAATGATCAAGCAACTGAAATGGAATACAAAATTGTTGCTATTAGGGATGGGACGAGACAGAATTTTCACGAGACGAGACGAGGCACGAGATTGGGTCCACAGACGAGACAAGATTTTTAAATAATTTGCATTAATTGTTTCAATTTAGAATTTAAACAAGACAAACTAAAAAAATGATTTGTATTATTTATTATTGTTAGTTTATTTTTTTTTTTAGTTTTGCTTTACCTTTCATTATGTGTATCACCTTGGATTTTTATTATTTAACGATATAACGAGTTTTGACTGAAATTGATCCACTCCCCGTGTGTAGCTCAGACTCCGCCCCCTTTCTCCTGCTTCACAGCGCTGCCGCTGCTGACAGGCACCAGACACACACAGATGAGGAGACTTTACTTTTTACAGTTATTGATGATATAGGCCAAAATATGTCTTTGTGGATTTATTTTAAACTATGTTTACGTGTGAAAAACACTGCGCTGTTCCCGCGATGTCCGCGCGTATATTTGACGATTATATATTTTTCGCGCTAACTTTTACAATGTTTAGGACTAATTATCTCTGTCAATATTGGTCCTATCTTTACGAAATAAAAACTGAGACAGAGTTTAGACAGTTTTCTGTCAGAATAAGTCACTACAAGGTTGTGTGTGGAGGAAAATATTTACTACAGCTGCTCAAAGATACAAAACTTAATTTCATGACCATGGAAAATTCTCACGAGACCGTTCAGTACGTGTGCGCACAGTATCGTGATAATTTGATCTCGCGAGATCTTGGGGCACGAGATCTCGTCCCATCCCTAGTTGCTATGTATTCAATATGAAGACAATGACTACAGTTTTAGTTATTGCTTAGCTATAATGGGTAGTTCACTCGTTGAAAAGAACTTCCAGAAGAAAATGTCGAAATACTGAACCTATACAGTGTTTCTGCTGGCCTCAGAGGCTTGGCGTGACGCATGGTGCTTACGCGGGGAGGATTATTTTGTATTAAAATAAAGCCTACGTTGTTTTTTTTTTTTTTGTCTAAGTGCTATAATATCAACAAGAATAGCTAGTTTATACAGTATTTGAAGCAATGTTTATATTTGTTTATTTGTTTTTTTTTTCCATTTACTAGTCTATTTACGCTTAAATAAAACTGGACTAGTCTATTTACACTTAAATAGACTAGTCCAGTTTTAGCTTGTTCTGGCTAACAGCAGCAGCAACACAGGTCTCTACAAAGCGAACCACGGACTAAAGTGTTTAAGGAGCGCTATCGTTCATCTCATCTTGTCTCGTCATGATCTCACTACAGCCACGCAAGTTTCTTCTCTGTGTGTGCGGTTATGTGCGTGGTGAGTGTGTGTCTGTGTGTGCGCTCGGAACAGGCCACGGGGGGCAGAGCGCTGGAGTGTAGTCTAAGAAGTAGAGCATACTGTAGATGTGTGTCAGTGATCATTGCCATTATTGCAAACATATAAAATAAAAGTACATAATCAAACTCTAAGGTAATATTTGACAAAAGGATGAAGAAAAAGATTGCTTACTGTTTGCAACTCGGATTGGTCCTAATCAATAGTACATCAATTCATCTCTGTTCGCTGATTGTACACTCTGCAGTTCTGCATTACTTGATATACTTGTAGTAGCTGGAGCGAAATGAAACTAAGTGAAGGCACAAGATTAAAAGTTGTAGGAAAATTATAGAAAAACGGTCAGATCTGTGGTCATTTTAAATTGACAACACTGATGACAGTGACAAACCCTATGATGTTCTGCAATCAAATTGATAGCACTCGACTATGCTAAACTAAACCCAAAATATGATTTATTTTCAGAATTTTTTGCAAGACATATTTACCTTGTTCATTCAAACATTACTCGTTTGTTTACAGCTTATATTGGCTTGGCTTAATGACGTTAGACTGCCAAGAAGTAAAAAGGCTGCTTTTTTGTGCCTTACTTAAAAGCACATTTATCATCATAGGCTTACTATAGTACACTGAGAGCCAACACACTGGCTGTCTGCTGACCTTGTCCAGAGGCTGGTCCCAACTCCACAAATTCCCAGGTTGTGACTAAAGGAACATGTGTTTTTAGCCACCACTCACTTGAAGCCTTATATAGCAAGAACAACACAGGCTGCTACTCCCTATATTACACATCTGAATCTAGGCAAGAGATTGGCGAAAACAAGGAGCTGACATTCTTATTGTTGGTGCACAAAACAGTAATCATAGTCTTTATCATTTAGGCATAGTTACTCTTATTAAGAAGTTGTACTTCTGAAAGGACAGGACAATATGATCTACTGTATTTTTTTTTTTTTTTTTTTTAGTTTTTATGCTCGCAAAATAGACCTAAAGTATAACAGTGGCTTTTTAATATTTGTGCTTGCTAATTATCAAGCTTTATTAAAGCAGAAGTAAACAGCTTCAGCAGTATTGCTTCCCCTGTAGCTCTCTTGTTATTAAATTAAAACAAAATCATGTTTTTAAATTTAAATTTTAGTTGGTAGTTAGGCAGTAAATACATTTTCACTGCTAAATAAAAGAATAAAAGAACCAGGGTTTCTTAGGAGAGCTGCTTTTAAAGCCCCAAAAATACATATCACAAAGCCTTGCAAATACATTTAAAATGGAAATATAGCAATTATTCACAATATTTGCCCTCTCATACACTGAGGAAAATAAGCTATAGTTCATGCGCAATGATTTTATCATAAAAAAAAAAACAGATTTTTTTTTTTCCCACATTGAACATATTTATGTACATAATTCATGCATTATCTTTGTTTAACCAGATCTAAAACCCATTGAGATCTAAAACACAGGGTTAACTGGACTAAGTGGACTGTGGTTCATATAAAAATACTTGAGTAAAGATATATCTGAGTAGTATTACTTAAAGCAGCTTAAATCAAGTGAAAGACCTACAATACAATTTAACACAATACTATTTGGTGGGAACACTTAAAGCTACGTCAAATGGGAAAACCATCTGAGAATACTTCACTAGTTGTTATAAATGGTGGTCATTTACTTTGTCACTTCTGATGTCTCGTGTATTCCATTGCAACAGCTTGTGGCACAAGGAATTGCCTCACCAACACTAATCCAACTGCACTTCAGATGCCCAGGCAAGAAATTACAGCCATTTTTGTTGCATTCCGAACAATTATGTTGCTATGGCCGTGGCAGTGAAAATGATGTGTGTGGACGGAAGGTCTGAAAAGGTTACTTTATAAATGCATGTGTTCCCCTTTTTAGGCCTGGAGGAAAGACTTGTGCTTTGGTGCTGGTGCGGTTTGACACTAAAACTCTTGGGAAAAGTTGCAGAAGTCAAACAAAGAATAAAGCGTTCTGAAGAAATTAAAAAGAGAGGTTTTTGTATTTGATTATCATATAATTCTATAAGCAGTAAATATAATGGTACATGATTTAGTTAATATCAAAATAATGCAATAAATGGAAGCTAGTGAAGGTACAAAAAAAAAAAAACTGAATATAATGTAGCACAAAATATATGCAGCACAATGTATACCGCTACTATGTAGTACAAAGCAGTATAGGCAGCGGCTTATGGCAGATTGATATATGTATCTATAAATATACATTATATATGATTGGTCAAAGTTTTTGAATTCAGAAGAAGCCAAAAGGTCATATTTTTTTATATATATATAGCACAAACATCTATCACGTTATTCAAAAGTCAAAATGGTCCATAATTCTGCTAAAAAAGGTCAAATTACATCCGTGGCGCCATGTTTGTTTTGGTTTGAATGTATGCATCCACCCATACCACAACGGTGCGCTGTGATTGGTCTGCTGCTGTGCTGTGATTGGTCCAGCTCACCGTAGTCTTTTTTAATCGTATAGCAGGGATCTCTCAAGATATATTCTCTAAATTTATAGAATAGTGCAAAAATCCATCTGGTAGAGCCAGGTTAAGGCCGAGAAGGGAGGTTAGTGACAATCTATGAGCATCTAACCTTCAAATACAGAGCAATTCAGGAATACTTCTTAAACTCATATGTCTCAATCAAAAAGAGAACACTGTCAATCCACACAGTTAAGAATTCTATAACATTTGACTTAACTGGACTGTCACATCCTACTTTCTCACTGGTAGCCTCTTTGTCAACTGCACTGCTGATCTTTGGTTATTTCTCAGTATTTTTCATATTTAAATTGCTTATTGCTATGACAGCCAATTATCTGAAAACTATTCGAAACATTCTCCCCACTGTGGTTTGAACCAAATTCCAAAGATAATGATAATGAATAGCATTTTTTTTAACTCTTCATTGTCCAGCTTATTGCTGGTGGTTCCCTGTCTGGAAAGCGGCACTTAAATGACCCGTATGACAGTGAAGGCAGCCGCACTTTGCCCCGCGGAACATGAAGGCCACACGAGCCACTATCACCTGTGCTATCGCTCCCAGCTGGAGACAAAGCTGGTGGTCGCTTCAAACTCCTGCTCTGATCCGGATGTTGTGAGATTATGCTTTTGATGATGTAACGAAAAAGATCTACCGGAGGAAATGCACTACAAGTCTCACTTAAACAGCCTTGCTGTCAAAAAATGTTAACTACAAAAGCCCAATATGGATTTTAATCAATCTTTACTAACAATCATTAGACCATTAACTAAACTCAATAAAGCAGGGGTCTCAAACTGGCAGCCCCCAGAATGATTTCTGATTAGTATTGATTGTGGCCCACCAATAAACAGCACAAAACAATTTTAACTGAATTTGTGTTTTAGCATATTTAGCATGTTTATCGCACTGTTACAAACCTAGTGTTTATAAAACCTAAAAGTCACTGGGGATACAGCAAAGTACATGCAATTTTTCCAGGACAGTTAGACCCTAGTTACTCACTTTTAATAACTTTTCTTAACCACATGGAGGCCCAAGCAATAGAAAACAATATAAATGTTATATAACATAGTCAAAGCTATATTTTAAAATGCAGCCTTGACGATGTTTGACTTTGATCTTTTTGGTCCCAGCTCCATTTGAGTTTGAGACCCTGCTATAAAGAGAGACTAGTTTATGTTCTGCTTCATGATAAAGACAAATAGCAAAGAAGGTCCACCTCTCAAAAAAGTTTTTCTCCCTCTCGTATTAGTGAAAAAAAATTGAGTTGATATTTTAACATTCCGTGAAGAATTAAAATGCGTCTTTGTATGATTCAGAAAACAAGAAACATTCTAAAACAAGAAGTCTCCGTCTCATTTATAGAAACCTTTATGTTTAACTCATTTTACATTGCTCCAAAAACAACTACAATTGTAATCGAATTTTTAAATATAACAACAATAATAACAGATGATAATGTGCACAGTGTACCTTTTAAGCCTGTTTTAAAGCTATTCAGCAAAAATCTAATTTCATTGTGTTTATGTGCATTTTAAAATTGTCAATTAACATCTGAGTAGTAACCTTTAAACATCTGATGAAAAATTCTGCTCCGGCACCAAGTCATTCCTTCTTCTCCATCTCTAGACTTCAAGTTCTCAATTTCTGATACCGGTACTTGGAATTTTCCAGACCCAACGTTGTACCAGCGGTTATTGCATCAAAAGAGAAATAAAGTTTCAAGTATCTATACCAGACTGTATTTCAAATGAACAACTGTCTAATATTTTTGACAAAGCATTCTCAAAGCACACAAATCAGACTCCAACAACTGCTAATGCTAAAACATCACCACAGCACTCTTAGCACTGCTGAGAAGAATAGCATACAAGACAAAACCCTCAGAGAAAACACATTTAGCTACACATTTTGAGATTTGACTTAGCTAGTGAGGCACACAATGACTGCAAGGTGATGAACCAAAAAGTCTTGCACTTGAGTCGATGCTGGTGGGCACTTAACACTGCAGACCAAATCTGGATGTTATTATGATCTGCTTGATATGACTATGTGTATGACCCGGAGGAGGAAGTGTGCCACCAACAAAGTCCTCTTCAAGCACCTGACACGTTTCATTTAGTCTAAAAATATTGTAAATATTTCTCTCTAAAATAAACAGGGTTAAAATAAGGTCTGAACGTGCCTTTTATGGCTCAGAATAGTGCACTGGCTCTTCCGTGTGTGGCTTTCATGTTCGAGGAAGTGCCGAACAATCATATTGTTGCATTGTTACATTTCCCGTGGGCTCAGAAGGCTCACATTGATCTTTATAGGGTCACAGACAGTGTTGCAGACTCCCCATGGGTTCACACTCAAACATGATAAATAAACAGCTCTTTGGTACAATGAGGCTCCAAGTGCTGGGCTTACAGGAAAACCACATTCATCCTCCACTATTACGATGAATGTGTAGTGCTGAGAAATTAATCACATTTTTATAGAACTCAAGAATCAGTCTTTTCAAAGTGTCAAATGATCCAATGATTATTTGTGTTAAATGACAATGATTGTGGCAAACACTGTATTGTTTCAGTTTAGGACATTAATATTCAAAGCCATTATTAGTTATTTTAATCTGATGAAATCATATTTAATCTAGTAGTGAAAAGGTAAAGAAAGAATAAAGTCCCAACAAAAAAACAACTACCTAGAATTAGTGACGGGAATAATAAAGAGGAAAAGATGGCTATATATTGCATTTGTGCTGTTGGACAAAGACACATTCAAGAGAACGCTCACTAAGCAATCTATTCATCCTTAAATAGAAGAGATTTTCTATAATTCACTGCTCAACAACTAGAGCAAAAGAAGTTAAAAGCGGTCCCACAGCCCAAAGTTGTAAAAAAAACAACAAAAAAAAAAAACATCACGTAAGCAAAGTTAAATGACAGCAGCAACAGGCTAGAGAGAATACAGTTTACTTTTCTAACTGCATCAACAACTTCCATTAGGCCTCAGCTGTGATGTGACAAATTCTACTTAAAATAAACATATTTGGCTTGAAAGTAGACAAAAAAACTTTTTTTCAACCACCCCAAGCCATATCTCTAAGACAAATTGCCAATTATCAATTTGGAGTTCAAGGTAAAAGAATAGCACCACTTTTTGAAGAAGGCCTAATTACAGTGATATGAACCATAAAGGTCAAGTCTCCAATCTGACTCCTGACTGACCACTTTAATAAAGTATAGGAGGTTGTTACTGTCTAGGTCTTGGGCTGATTTCAGTTACACATTTCTGATAAAGCCAATATCCTGACACAGTCACTAATTCTTCCGTTTTGCTTTCAAACTGTATTGTTAGAGTTACGAGCAAACATTCTTGTCCTATTTGCAATGATGACACAGCCTGCTTCTTTGTGCTTAAATAACCATAGTCTGCGGGGGTCCCTTTCCCTCCGAATCCCTGGCTGTGAAGTTTACAACCCCCTCCATCCTCTACCGGCCCTTTTATTTATCTCTTATTCTGTGCAGATACATAACATACTGGAGCACATTTCCCTCCGGTGACATGCTAGGATTCTTTGTAGCGTGGCACCCTACGGACACATCTACCCTGAGGTCCCCTTTGAAGTGTCTCTTGCTTTATTAACCCATAAGCCCGGCCTGACAACATTTAGGAATCAAAGGGAGGGCAGGGTTAGTTCTGGTTCCATGGGGCAGATAAAAATGAATGACCATTTGTCTAATCCTCACGGTGGTATTTGATTACAAGAGGATTCTCTGGCTGCGGCTCGATGAGGGCTCTGGAAGGACATGAAATGGGAGTGAGTCTGTGAATGTGGAGCTGATTGGCAGATGCATCTGTTTTCATCGGGAATTAAGGAAGCACATTTGAGAACATTATCTTTTCAGTAAGTCTGGTCATGTCAAACCAGTCTTATGCCACCAACTTAAAAATCTCCATCACTCAAATGAAATGTAATTAGGAGGCTCGAAATGCATTAGGTAATTGAGCTAATCGAGGTGTGCAATATATAGAATTTTAGATAATATCATGATTGTTGTCTTAAAGATATACAAAAATGGAATATCAATATTTACTGTAATAGAAAGGCAATTGTGTTCAAATAAAGTTAGACAGTGATATTTTAGTTTGACTTATTGGTCTCTAAGTTTACCTATTTTTTTGTTATTTGTTAGTAAAAACAGCAAAAAATGAATTTCAAGATAAGTTAAAGTTGCTTGGTTTTAGTATTTGAACCCTTATTTCAACCATTTTGACTTATTTAACCTCGATTTATTGAAGAGACATGTGTTTCAATGTGATTACAAGACATTGTTTCATATTTTAAGCCAAAATATTTGCCAATGGGTTAAGAAAACTGTTCTTACACCATTGACATAAGCAGTTAAATCTTATCCAGCTAAAACAGGTCAAATCTGAATTAAAATTCCGAATCTAAGTAATCATATGCAAGTCTAGATTAATGGTTTTGCAGCATAGAAAGCACAATAAAAACTTATTCTAAATTTTTTTTTTGTTTTTACTTTATGAGTACTTAATTAGCATGCAAACACTTGAGCTTGTGGTGTATGTAAATGCAGTTTGGGTCAACTATTTAGTTAGACGATTGAGACACTTTCTCTTTTATTTTTAGTAGACTAATCGGTGTAGCATATGTTTAATCAAATGTCAATGTCAACCTAGTCAAGCCCAATTTGTCTGATCATTAAACTTAACTAACACATTTAAAGACATGGGTGATGCTTGTTTGAAATAATATCAACTGAATACATAATCAAGTTATGTTAAAAAACTATCAGGTATTAATTTTGTCAGCATTGCCCAGCCTATAAGCAAAAGATGTGAACTGTTGAAAAAAGTTTATAAAATAGTTTGTGTCATTAGAACAATACATATCAGCATCTTTAACATCATTTACAAACTATCAAAGGTAGAAGTTGATATTTAAATGCCCTTTACAACAGAAATCTTATGTCACGTTGCTAGGATTCAGGAATTCTTTGAAAACATACACAACTTTAGATCAGCTTTTCCAGACAAGGAAATAAAGCAGAATTGTTTATCAATGGACAGCCAATCAGCTCCAAAAATCACACATCCCAGTCTTAAAAAAAGTATTCTGGCAGGCGCTACCTAAATAGCTGATCACAGTAGCCTATATAGTAATAATTCCAATTTCTATCCAACAAATGATAAAAAAATGTGAGCACCAGATGACACTTTTTTGCTACGTGCAACACTAGTGCATTTAATCTCCCCATCCAGGTGATAGCATGTGGTGAGATTAGCAAACAGCTCCAGAAGTGTGCACACCTGGCCCAGATGAGGTCCCCTGAGAAGACTTACAGACCCTTACTTTAAATCCTGTGTCCACACTCGCCCATCCTCCAGCTCTACTTCTCCCTGTCCCACCAACAGTGACCCTCAGAGCAGCGCTGAGGCCAGGCATGACATGCTAACTGCAACTGGGAGAGGCTAGCTGAGTAAAAAGCTTCAACTACAAGAAGTGACTTTCTCTTTCTTTGTCAGTCGGCAGGAGCCATGTACTACAATTAGCTTTTATCAAACACTATTTACTACACAACACAACTGAATATTTTCATTTTCATCTAATTATTAAATTACATCTTGTGATTGAGCTACAAAATTTCCGATATATTCGTTTCTTTGCATCCTTACTTCGGAAAAAAAAATAAAATAATAATAATAATATCAGCAGGTTAAAATAAAGCATAGTATAGCCATGTACATAACTAAGTAGTAAAACATACCATTGCCAATGTAATGTATCTTTTTACATCCCCACAAATAAATTAAAGCACTATGACCATTATCTTGGAAGAAAAGCAGGAGTTTCTGTAACATGGTTTGTTGTAATACACCTAAAGCTGTTTTGTGGCATGAATGTGATTCTAATCTCCAAACAAAAGCCAGATTATCTGTGTAGTTACCTCTTTGGTATGAAGCCACAGATTGAAAATGAAGCGAGAAACAAGGGCCTCTTCTGTGAGCGTCAGACTGATTTTTTACACTTGTGCGGCGTTTCCTCTGGATTTCCTCCCCGAAGACCCTCGTCTGCAGAATGTGCCGACTGTGCTTTCCATAGACAGGAGGCTGCGGGACCTGCCAGCACAAAAAACTCTGAATAGAAAATTGGGAGAGAAATGTTCCTCTTGTGCTGCAATATAAGAACCATGAAGTTATTACCCTGAAACCTCACCACGGCTTTTTTTCACCCATGCAGTTCCCGGAACACCGAGCTACTATTACGACCAAAATACTTGGACCGCACACCGGTTACCCACTCTGACGATTCAACGAGAAAAAGTACAGGCCCAGTGCATCAGGTTGTCTTCTGTCCAACATCAGGCCTAATTGGTGTTCATGTGAGCCGGGCTATGGCAGACAGGCGGAGGCTGGAGACGGAGAATTATTACGACAGTGGGCTAGTGTTCCCAGTCTGGCCTCACTTAACTCCTAACATTGGGCTTGCTCTTTAATAACAATGTGTTATTGGATAAGCTGTGTGTGTCTCACTGCAAAAATAACCAGAAGAATTTAGGTAGATTATAACATCTTACACCAAGCTGCCACTAGGGTGCTGTGTACCCTTTTAAATATGCAAAATGAACATTAATGAGCTTTTAATTGTGTTTTACTTATTACATTTTTTTTATTCCATTTGGATTTTGTCATGCATGTTTAAGTTAAAACTGAAATCGAGCTTTCAGTGGTCATAAAATTAATGTTTTTACAAACCTCCAATTCTTGCAAATATGTTGTACAGTGATGTACAACTATGAAGATGTTTATCCTGTAGTGTTCATAAATCAGCTATTTTAGATCCATATTCTGGTTTGTAATTTTTTGTAACAAAATAAAAATACACACTGAGGCTACCTGAAAGTTGAATATATCTTTTTTAAAGACTTCCATATTTTCTCTCTGTGATAAAAAACAATATACACAAGTTTAACAAATTAAATGTTATAACTTATAATAATGCTAATTAGAAAGTTAATAGATCCCAATAAAACGAAATAAAAGGTTTGTTTTCTTAGTAAGATTAGGTCAGGTGCAATACTTTCTACTTTCCAACAAGCAGCTTCCCAAAATGGACTTATTAGGTCTGGAGAGGGCCTTCTCTTGCTTGTTTCTATGGAAAAGGTGTTCCATAATATATGTATCTGCTTTGAAAATTTCCCAAAATATTTTCGCTTTTTATTGCAATGTGATCATGCACTTAGTTTTTCCCCTGAAAGCTACAAAGTGTGACTTTAGACTGAAGACACCCTGATATTGCAGCATAAGATAAAATATAAAATAACATTCGTGTTTATACCTCACTGCACCCTTGACTCATCTCCATCCAGTGGTTCTGGTGTAAATGTAAACAGCCCGTGAAGAACAGCAGATAGACCTGTCTGTCAGCCATGGTCACAGACGCTCTGCTCTGACACCTCGGAAAGGAACAGGTGCTGACAGCGAAGGCTCTGAGCACCATTTGTCTGTTCCACATTAAAGCACAAGTCCCGTGAGGTGGCAAGGAGAACCTGTGAAGAGACACACAGTACAAATGGGTGTCAATGGGTGTCAATGCAGAGGAAACTACCACCAAAGAAGGAAGGATCTTTAAAACAAGGAAATGAGACTTCAGGAAGACAACTGTTCTCCTGTATACTAATAAGTCTTCACTCAGATATCACATTTTTTTCCACTTAATCAGTTTGCATTCTTTAAAGTTAAATTTGCACAATGTAACTTTTTCACTGGAGGGTCCTTATTTGCCTTTGTTATTGACTAGAATATACTTATATAAATATTAAATGGTATATATCTTTATCTCTATGGAACCAAGCAGGAGAGTCCTTTTAAGGGTAAGATCTGTAAAAAGTCAATATTGTGGAGATAAACAATCACTATATATCAGTATCTGTGGGTATTGGCCATGAAAGCTAAAATGGTACAATGGTATAGTACATACACATACACAGTAATTTAAGAACAAAGAGAAGCTAACTACAATTCCATGAATTTTTAAATGACATGACAAATGATGACAAATTGCAATAATTACACGTGTACTTGCACTATACTGTGCCATAGTTTTCTTTTGCATGACAATACACTCTACATTTATACTCAGTTCCCAGGACAAATTTCCCATCAATTAAAGATTACGTTCTACATTAAAGTAATAACATGTTTGAAGCAGAAATAATTATTTTTACCATTTTGTGTAAAGAATTATGTAATGACAATGCACATCCAAATCAGCAACAAAGAATTATCTGTAATTATCATTTACATAATGACTGAAGCCGGGCTAATAATAGAAATGACAAACAAAAGGCCCACATGTACTGACCTCAATGAGAGAACATACCTGGGTTGAACAAGTCCAAAACTAAAGGAGTGCTCAAAACTACCTTAACCATAATGAACAGCTAGCATTAGTTCAGTCAGTGTTTGTGCCTTGTTTGTTTCACAGAAAACACAATCCTTTTTCCTATTGTCAAAAGCTCCGCCTACCCATAAAAATAATCACAAGAACTTACTCCCATGTACTTTATCAGACCCTCCTACAGCCAGAATATTAACCCAAGAGGAGGGGGAGAGGAGCAAGGCCAAGAGCTTGTGTGGGAGAGGAAGAGAAGAGAGATTGGAGATATACACACGGTCATTAAGATAGCGCTGGTGTCAATGTAATTCATCAAGTCAGATAAGGATTTGAACCAGCGCCAGAGAGCAAGGAGGGCCACTTTCTTTCAGCCATCACTGTCACAGAAAGACAGCTGCCATGAATAAATCAGTGCCAACGACAAGGAAGTATGCTAATATGTAATAGATCAACAAGACAGCACGCGTCAGTGAACGTGTCATTAGTCAGTTGGATGTTTACATAAAGCCTTCATTTAATATGTGGACTTAAGATGGTCTTGTTTCATCAGGCAATCAAGCAAGTGGCTGAATTTTACTAACCAGTGGAGAAGGTATGCAAGTCTACGAGTACAAGCAGAAATAAGTTGTTTAAATCAAACAGCTTTTAACTTTGTTACACTTCCTCATCATTAGATTACCACTACTTTTTTCACAAGCTTTGGACTCCTGCAGTCAATACTACTGTGAGGCCACATTATAGAATCTCATTTACATATAAAAAGTGAGGCCTATATGTACTATTTAGTTTCTTTTTTAACTCTGTAAATCTAGTTGGTGTGGCTTATATTCAAGAGGCTTAATTACACTGCTCAAAGTTGTCTTGCATGTCTGTGTAATCCTCTATTGTCCTGCCAAAACTAAAAAACAAAAACATAAAACGGTTAAAGAAATTAAAGACTTTATGCAACTGCAATTCTGCACGAGTTGATCAAGATGTGTATTACCCTGGTACTCTTCAGAGTTGGGATAAAAGTTCTTCTGTGTGTTTCAGCCTACTAAGCCTTCATCAGGGCAAGTATCAGAAACAAAATGGCCGCCAGACGTTTTTTATATGAGGCAGTCATGTGATTTAGTCACATGATCAGATCAAAGAGTACACAGTGAGCAAGATAATTATGGTTCATAGGCAACAAGCGCCTTTGCAAACCCATATTTACAAAAATGTTATTTACAAAAAAGGTAGCTTAAAATCAAAATCATCATTCAACTAAGTAAATTCAGTTGCTTTTAAAGTATATATATGAAAGACCTCAAGATGTTTTAATATCTTCAGTTCCAGATATTTGTTCGACTACTAGGGCTAATGTGTCCAGCTTCTGCAAAGCTTACAAAAAATAACCTTAATTGCAATTTAAAATGAAGAAAAGCACAAATGATAATAGCGTCAAGAATCAGTCAAGTGCTCTTCAAAGATGAGGTCAAGTGATTAAGATAACAGATAAAAGGATTTGCAGTGTAGATAAAAAAAATTCTGAAGCAGTCAAAAACATTAAAACAACCTACATGTTTAGACACTGTCTTCATCAGGGCAGTTCTACGATTGCATTTTTATGATTCGTATTTATATCTGTCAATGACCTTCACTTCTCAAACAAAACCCAGCCTGACTTTAAGTGCTGATCTTTATATACATACAGCAAAACCAAGGGGAGTGTGCTCTGTGTTTTTCTCGTTAAATTACCCAGAAAATGATGTGATCCGTCGCAGTGTAGACTGTCGGGATGATGATGGATGGGTCTATCATCGTCTCCCCATTAACAGCCTGTATCTAACACATGCTTTGGCTAAGAGGAAACCGCAGGCAGCACACTGCATCTACAACATGCTACACAAAAGCAAATACTGTAATAAGAAGTTTTGCATTATGAACTTTTAAGTGTTATACTGTCAAGTGAGTAAGTACGTTGTGGAGTTCATTTGAAATGTAGGCGAAGGCCGTGGTGACCAGACCCACTCTTTAACATTTGCTGAATATTGAGCCCTGGACTCCACAAAAGTTATTAAAAGTACACAAGTTATGTAATGGAAGATGGACAACTTTTTACTATTTCAATGTTAATTCAATAAAAAAAGAGTACATATACAATTGTATTTTAAATATCCCTGAGTTTAGTTTTGGTTCCTTGTAAAACATAGCTGCCAGGAGCATTAGAGCTCAAACTTTTTTCCTCTGTGGGCCAAAAAGTGAGAATTTTTGTTTCAGTGGGCAAAAATGTATTACGTTGAAGTGTGCTGAGAGCCAAACATAATTTTGTTTTGCACTTAAAAAGGTTTTTTGAGAAGACATACTGATTAAATTGTCTTTTTAACATGTTTAAGGAGATTACACTTGCTTTGGTATAATTTGAAAGGTTTTTCAACACCTGACAGCCGAGTTTTTGGACACTACAATCCTAGAATAATGAATCTAATATCAATCAATCAATAAATAGAGCTTAACTGAGCTGAAATTTGCAATGAAATTTAACAAAATCTTACATGCATTTATGCTAACTACATTTAGAGAGATTATTAGTCCAAGTTGTCATAGGCATTTAAATGGCTTTTTTGAAACATTACTCTTCTATAAAAGTTTAATGTAAAGTTTAATCCTCTTCCATTGCTGAACATACAATGGCTTTTTAGTAGCGTACGCACGGCCACACAAATGGTCCTCACATCAGTCACTTCACACCATCACAGTCACAACCTTCTATAGAATATACAGTAGATTCAAACACACTTTACCTGTTGTGAAATCAATAGTGGCCTGTGACTACACTTCAAGGTTTGGGTTTTTCTTCTGTGGAATGTTTTCTTATTTCAACACCTTCTTGATCAAGTCGGAGGCACATTTGGTGAAGTTTGATGTATGGCTGAAAGAGTGCATTATGCGGCTCTTAAGTGCTGCCGTAGGTTTGCAGAGGGTCCTCGGTGCTTTTAAAGGTGTTAAAGTTAAGCAGGTCCCACTGTTCAGCATTTGTCCTCTGCGGCTGTCGGTGCTCACAAAGATACCCTGTTTACCTGCAACAAATTAATTCAGAATTCAGTCATTTTTTAATCTGTAATTTTTCAAACAGGGAGGATTAAAGAGCAAACACGTTACATCGCATTATAGGTGCTATATACTACTTTAGCTTCTTTAAAAACACAAGCAAAAAGAAATAATTCATTTTAAACTTCCTACATCACTCCACATGTTTTGCTTTGTTTTTTTCACAGCTGTTAGGAGCGGAGAGTGTAGGTATGCCAACAACGACTATTGGCCACATTGCTAACAACAACAAAAACAACAACAGACGTACTTCGTGGAATTTCTTTAACAAATGGGAGAAAACTAGACATCGTCAGGACAGTGCAGACTAATTCTCATTCGAATAGATATATTACCAAGATATCTGTGCTGAGGGGAAAATTGATTTTAGTTTATTTTATGGTACAAAAAAAATGGGTAACTACAGTATTACGCTTTAAATGAACCAAGACTTAAGTATACATATCATTGGATATTCTGTTCATTATTAAACAAATTCAAAACCATTGACTTCCTTACTGCAGAATTGATAAATCTAATTTTCCCAAACTTTTTAAAATGTGTTGGGTGGCTGAGTTTTCCAACAATGTCATATTATAGACGTAAATTTACGGTAAAACTATAGAGGTGCTGTATGTAATTTTTAGTTTAAACAATAAGAACACTTTTTTTTTTTTTGCTAAATCTATCAAAAATGACTTTAAAACAATTTAAAGTATGTTCTCTTTCCACAGATCTGACTTGTTACTTAGTTTAGTGGCATAACCTGCTTGTTAACATAGAGATAGGTTTGATTGTGGTTTTCAAGGCAAATCAACAACCAGGTGATGAACTACCAAAGAAGCTACATATTTTGAAATTATTTAACATATTAAGTCCCCTTTAAATTGAGATTTGAAAAAACTGCATTTGTGAAAAGATAATAACATCTGTACCCTCTTCTCATTTTATAACATGTTGAATAAGTGGGGAAACAAATACAAACTGTGTTAAATTTTGTATTCTATTGTATTGCATTGTACTGCTTGTTTGTTCCTGTTCTAAATTCTTTGAATTCTGGGATCACATCAGCAGTTGGCAAGTTCCAGGAAAAGTAAATAACTTCAGTGTATTGTCAATATTTATTTTCTCCCCAACAAATGACTTGTCCAGTGTATAATATAATAGAAAGTGCACATGGCAGCATTTTATGTTCGCTATTACTGTATTTGTTAAGACAAAACCTATTGTAAATTGATACTGCCATTTCACATGAGTCAAGTTGTGAAAGGGGTACTTGGAAAAATGTCAGATTTCAAAAAACGTTCTAATTGGAATTGTATTTGAAGAGGAAATCAGTTCTTGATCAGTTCTAACCCTTAGCTTTAAATTATTTGACCATCAACATCACTACGGCAAAGTCATAATCATCAATAAAATTAAAAGTAAACTTGACAAAAAACTCGGGGGTCCTCAAAACAAAAAAGGATGCAAGTATGATTTCTATTGAACAGTTATGGAAATACTGCTGCATAATTTACATTTACTGTCTAACCAGGAAGTATACTCAACAAAAATATAAACGCAACACTTTTATTGTGGGCAGTATAAGGTACACCTGTGCACTAATCGTGATGTCAGATCAGCATCTTGATGTGGCACACCTGTGAGGTGGGATGGATTATCTCAGCAAAGCAGAAGTGCTCACTATCACACATTTAGACAGATTTGTGAACAGTGTTTGAGAGAAATGGTAATATTGTGTATCTGGAATGAATGAATGAATCTCATGAAAAATGGGAGCAAAAACAAAAGTGTTGCGTTTATATTTTTGTTGAGTGTACAACATCACCAAGCAAAAACTAGGCATATATAAAAATAAACTGAGTCACGATTAAAAAAAAAATTTAAAAAAGTGTAGTCGGACCTGTCATATGCACTTTAAATTATGCGGTAGATTGTTAGTGACACGTAACGTACATGCAATTACTTTAACCGTGAAACAAGAATTCTAGGAAACATTTTTATCAAGTCCTTTAGCCGAGCCTCATAAATACATGTTTTGCTCATGGCTGGAGCACCAAAGCGGCGTTCTTCCACCCACAT
The DNA here is from genome assembly GCA_038363315.1 of Mugilogobius chulae. Classification (NCBI taxonomy): domain Eukaryota; kingdom Metazoa; phylum Chordata; class Actinopteri; order Gobiiformes; family Gobiidae; genus Mugilogobius; species Mugilogobius chulae. Next base: position 38,495,158 of record CM076395.1, on the reverse strand, counting down.
CCCGCTCCCTTAGGCTGATAAAGTGCTCTGATAAGGAGTCGAGGTGCCTGTGCCTCTTGCCCCTCCACACACACGCATATCTCACTTCCATATTGGCCTACAATCTCCCGTCTGAAAGAGAGGCTTGTGTGATTGCCGCGGCCTCTTAAGTGCAGGTACGGGGTGTGCATGATGTGCCACCAGCTGTGAGTGCAAAAAGGGTGAGAGGGGGGTCGGCCATGTGTTTATGTTGACTAATGAGCTAATTACCGAGCCCCTAATCTAGCCGCGACTTGTGTCATTTGACAGGAATGCCGCGGCAGTCAAACGCGAGCAGATTATGGGTCGTTTCCTGACTGTTAAATGCACACTACTACTTATACTACTACTAGTATTACTACCGCAGGCGTCAAACCACCAGGGCCGTGTCGCCATTTGTTGTTGTTAGCTTTATCCAGTAGCAATGTTAGATATTTACTTTCTACGACTGCGACTAATGGTAGACAATACTGACAAAATCAAAGTCTCTATTTTGTTTGGAATATCTCGTGACATATTTTAACAATACATCAGAAATGTGCAAATTACACATTTAACAGCTAACTCCCACTGTCCATGTTCAAGCTGGGCATTTGTATTTTTGTTGTAAATTATTAAATGTTGTTTTTTCTACCTAAAAGTGTATTAAAAACAGAGCACTTTGTGATAATATCAGGACTGCAGAGTTCTGTCTGAATCGAATAATAACACATTTTGTCTGTATTAGATGGATGAAAGCAGTGCTCTGATTGGCTGAGCTAAGGTGGCCTACTTTAGTTTCACTTGTCTGTAAAAAGATGTTTGTAAGCCCTAACTGCAGCCGGAAATTAATGCATGTAGATGTTAACCATGTGCCAGGGTGTATCCAGTGATGTGACTGTTGTGAAGTCATAGTACAGATGCAACTACTTTGCTTTGCTCAATTTTGGGTTGCAACAATTACAATATTATCCATTCTTTGATATACAGTACCTCATATCTTTATTAATAACAATTATTTTAGTAGCAGATTAGTCAACAATTATTTCTATTGTACAAAAGTCTTTTTACATTACATTATAAATCAAAACAATTATGCTATTTCTGAATCTATATGTAAGTGGATTTTTGTAAATTGTATTTACTCTTTTACATGAATTCAAATCTTCAAATCAAACTTTTTTTTTCAACTCAAATAGTATGCTGTGTGGTTCATGTAAAAGCGCATCATGTGAAATAACACTCAGTTTGCCATATACTTTATCTATTATCTTCTTCTGTGAGTGGTAGCCATATTTGTTTCAGAATAGCAACAGCTACAAATCACTAAAAGTAATTTCATATTTGTTGAAATAATGGCTCAAATACTACAAAGTGCAGTTACACTGATTCATTAGAAGGGCCACCCATTGGATGCGCGAGAAAATCTTCCCCACCCAGCAATAATCAAAGCAATACAATATGATAAGTGTCTTAATGAGAAAAGGTGAACAAATTCTTCATCTCAAATTGTGTGAGTAATTTTTACTATCTGGAAGGTTGATCTTCCCACCAGCACATTTCTAGACATATTTCTCGCTTTCATCTCTCAAGTATTTTTGCAAAAACACAACTACTGTTACGCCGGCTCCTTGTTCATTTCTCAGATGAAAGTGAACGAGATGTGAGAGAAAACAGGCAAAAGTTTAAAGAGGATGAAGAAGTCAATCAGATTTGGAACCAGACTGCTTGGGAGGTCTGCTGTCGTCGCAACCCCTGAGAGAGAGAGAGAGGTGTGAGCTGGGATCAGGTCGACTTCACTCCCCCGCGTGTTCATCACTATGGCTCTCCCCCGGGGTGAGCCTCTGCTAAACTCCCCTCCCCAACCCAACAACAAGCTCCATCCATCACTCCTAAAATTTCACTTTAATAGGTGGTCCTTTCCTCTCGCTAGGCTTGTGGGAACATTTGACTAAGGAGAACAGCACAGGGCATAGGCCATATTTTGCTTGTCTAAAGATGGAACATATAGCTAATGTAACATGTATTATTGTAATTTAATATTCTAAAACTAATAATTGTGCTTAACTATCTTATTAAGTTTTGCAAGCAACTCACGGAATATTTACGATGGGTCAATTAGTCATTATAAATGTTATTGTACACAAATAATTCTTGTTTTTTTGATTAGTCCATTGTTCTTAAATCTTTTTTTGTTTGTTTTAGGTTGAAAAAATACCATGGTACACCTCTTAATAAAGACAAATTGCCCAATCATTTTCTTATTTATTTATTTTAGTTATAACTGGAAGCTCTGCAGTAGGCTATTTTCCATTTTCTTTCACTTCGTTCAAAGTCAGGTTGTGGAGGCAGTGTCTGAGCTCCAAGTATCTGGCACTAAGTGGTCGACCACCTACTATCCTCAACTGCCATCTAGTCCTCTTAGCACCCAACCCCTATGAAACCTTCTGGGGGTGGTGAGGCCATAGGAGGGCAGATCCATGTTGTTCATTCGGGCTGGGTCACCATGTGCTCTCCTGCAAGCTCCCTACTTGAATTTACACTGTCCATGAGAGTTTCAGTGGCTTCCATTCAAACATAAGTCTGTCTGGGGGATGTTGAATTGTTTGTTATTCTTGTGCTCCTGTGTGTAGCTCTGACCCCTGAGGACCACTCTCTTTTGATGTGACAGCATAGGGAAAGTCGGAGGGAAGGAAGCTTTGCAACTGTATTTTATATCTCAATGGAATGACTTCCCTCAATCTGGACAATGCCCAGAGTTGGCCTGAGTGAGGAGATGTTCAGTATTATTGTTTAGGCGCAGGTTCACTTGAGTCAAGTGTTTAGAGTATTACTGACATTTGAATGGACAAAGACAATTGTCTCATTCAGATTCATATAAATGTTGAGACAATAGATGGTAGCTTTATTGCGCTCTGTTAGACAAAACACAGGATCAAAGTTACATAGTTGGTTTTGCAATAGCAGCTGTGTTTACTGAGACATTTCCGGGGTTGGAAAGTAACTAACTACAAATACTGCAGACTATGTGACTGCATTTTTTTTGGAGCAATTGTACATTTATTTTCAAATTTAAACTTAACTTTATTGAGTATCCTTCACACTATGCACTTTTAATTCAGAACACATGCACAGTTAAAGTCCTATAAGCCCTACTCAAGATCTATAAAGTGCAGGGTACAGAGTACTGCTCAAGTCCCAAGTGTCACGATGCACAAATGTCTCATCATCTCTGCATTACTAGCTCAGATTGGCTCAGAAGATAAGGAGTTTGTGGTTTTTCAAACAACTAAAACTTGTTCAAAATAAAAAAAAAGCTAAGGTTCCGGATACATCCCAAATTTTAGAAGTACTTGCATTTAGAACAAAACATTCAAGTAAGAGTTACAGATTTACAGTAAGAAGATCTTGGAATAATTTGTGGTCACAACTTGTCATAAAGATTTTACAATATACTAAACAACATATGAAAAATAAGACTAACTTGCAATTATGAGTAAAGCCGAGTTTTAAGGTAAATTCTCCTTTTTTCTAGTCTAATAACCGGGGAATGTACTACAGAGATCATCCCACACAAAAAACTTTACTTCCATTAATCTTCCTTTAAATGTCTAAATATGTAGCTCCCTCAGGCACCCACAGCCCCTCCCACCACAGATCGACTCTCTTTCACTGTCCTCTCATCGGCTGTGTGCCTGCTCCCTCCTGTCAGCTCTCCAAACAAAGGTCTTAAAGTGTAATAGCCTCTAATCCCAGACATAATGTGCTCTTTCATCTCCTCTGAGCAAAGAGAAGAATCTGTTGTGCTCTACTTTCACTCTAAGAACACTTCACTGTGTACTGCATTGTGAGACAAAATGAGATTTTTATTGCAACAAGGGAAATGTCTGCCACACGCATGAAGGAGGTTAAAGAGATCCTTATGACATTTTAATTTATACGAGAATTGGCTTTTTTATTAACTAGTAAGTGAATTCTGAAAACTTAATCTTTGACTGGGACCAACAATGATAGGTGCTAGGAGCTAGAGGTTGAATGTTTGAATACTGAATAATACTTATTTGGATCTCTATAGAGGGATTATTGGTCGACATCACTTTTCACTCTTCGGCGCACGCCCCCTGAAGAAAAAAAACGCTGTCTGTCCAATTGGCTGGGGAACCTTCGATTAAAACAACAAAACGGGATGAGAGCAAGTTGTTTTGGATCAAGTGTGAACTGGTATGACAGAAGTCTGTCCCGTGAAGCTTTAGACAAGTCGTAGAATTGTAGAAGTCTTCAAAGTAGTCATCTGGACAGTGTTTCCGAAGATCAAGACGTTTCGACTCTCATCCGAAAGTCATTTTCAATCTGATTGAAAATGACTTTCGGATGAGAGTCGAAACGTCTTGATCTTCGGAAACACTGTCCAGATGACTACTTTGAAGACTTCTACTATGGATCACTCCTGGATGAATGAGGGACTACACCGTCAAGTCGTAGAATTCACAAATTCAGCAGCATCACTTTTGTTTTCGCATAATGATAAACTCTTTTAGTTAGCTTAAAACAGCGCTGGCTTGTTATTGCCACAGTTTGATAAACAGATATTGCCTCTATACCAAAATCATATAATCAAAAAGGGTGAGTCTATTTCACATTTAGTTGCATAAAAGTTAGCATACAATGAAAATGTTTGCATCGTCCACCACGGTTTTATGAGTTGATTATTGACTGATACCAACAGTGCAGCTAGATAACACTCATTAAGAAAAAATATGGGTTCAATTATTCAATCCAACAAAACCAAAAAAAGGAAAGAGAGAAATTTGTCTCAAAAGTGAAAAAAAAAATATTGTACTGACTTCATTCAGTAATATAGAATGTATTTGATTGTTCTGATTATCTTTAAAAGTTTGCAAATAGTTGAAACCACTGTAGTAGCTCTTTAGTGCTTACTGCTGTAGCTGCCGGTGTGCTCCTCCACCTTTGGCCTGGATTCTCTCTGTGGTGAGGCCAGTCCATGTGCAGCTGGAACTCTTTCTGTGGTTTGGCCAGGTGTCTCTCTCTCTCTCCTCTCTGTCTCCTCTCTCTCCCTGGAATACACAGTAGGCCTCAGCGGGACCCAGGGCCTCGAGTCCGCCCCTCAGCCCACAAACACCCACCTGCCTGCTGGTCAGCTGTAACCGATCCGAATGAGGAGCAACGCTGGAGGGGAACACGAAAATGAAGACTTGTGTGAGCTTGTGTGGAAGAGGAAAACACGGAGGGGAAAAGGAGGGGAGAGTGGAAATTTTGGATAAAGCAGCTTTGGTTAAAAAGTATGGGACTCTTAATATGGTTTCCAGGGGCTTTGGCAGCGGCATGAGAAGGTATCAAGTACGGGACGTGATATCTGTGATGGGGAAAGTGGTGAGAGAGCAGGGTAGCGTCGAGGCAGAGTTTCCAAAGCGTTTAGTTGCAGGTTTTGTAAAGGGACCCAGCTGTGCATCCCTGGAGGTCCCATGCACTAAGAGGGACAGTCAAGTACATATAATACATGAGCACAGGCATAAGCTATAGGAACCAAGCTGTTATGAAAATGCTTGTGTCCAAAGCATTTGAAACAGATTTGCATTTTTTCTGGTATTCATGTACTGTAGATTACAATAGTTTGGCCATATGTCTGAGAAGCAAAGGTAGCTAGAAAGAATAAAATAATTGAACCTGTGGTAAAGTAAAGTAAAGATGTTTCATAATCTGATTGAGTCTCTGTCCCTTGCCTGGCTTTATCTTAGAAGCCTGTCTTCCGTAGTACGGCACTAAACATATACACTACCTATAATTAATTTCACTATTGGTGTTTTAATACTCAAAAATACCTTGAAAAACATGCTTTAATACAGTGAGTGGACTGCTAGATTGTGCTGACTTTTAACTTGGCCTGGAAACACCATAAGTGTGTCTCTATGGTGACATTGTATCTAAGCTTAAAGCTATGCACAGTATATTGTAGGCGATATCATATCCAAATTGAAAAGCTGATTGCTAATCAAACATTTTACAAAGTGCAATATAAGAGTTATCATTCATAGCCTTGAAAACATTGTCAAACTTATTTTTATTTATTTACAAATCCCTACTATGGGGGTTTATAATAGAAATAAACAATTTGGGAATCAAGATGTGGGCAAATACTGTTGAGTTTTCACATTATTATTACTGTTTTCACGAAATACTAACTATTTTATATTGGGTGATTAAAATAAGGTTTTGTTGATATTAAAGTAAGCCTTGTCCTTTATCTGTTGAATTGTCTTTTAATATCTTGCTATGGCAAACCTTGACCTAAAAATTTACATTTTCACAGTTTACAATCTGAAAACTTGCAATTACTGTATTTCAAGACAAGAATACAGCATTTCCGTAACCGCTCATAAACTGCATTTACTGTCTCAAAACTCTAAAACATTTTAAAGGAACTAAGCGGTGCACGGTGGAGGTTCCTTGCTCTACACTGAACAGCAAAGACCAACATTGAGGGAGGCTGTAGTTCCAAGTTGTGACCTGATGTTCCAAGAGACTCTGCCAATTGATGGGCCCCAAGAGAGCCATCACTGGGCCCCAAACAATCAGCCATTCATCGACTACGGCCGCAGCAAACAGGCAGTGACCAGGGTTAAAGGTCACTGCACAGGCAATGGTTTGTAGTTAAAATGATAACATTTCTCATAAAGCTGCAAAAAGAAGCATATAATCAAAAATTGCATACAGTAATTAAGCTACACCTTTGTTTCTGTGAAGTTTTAATACCAAAAAACAGCATTATTCTATTCTCTATTCTATTTTATTCTCTGGTCTGTTTTTGTTTTGTTTCTTTTAAAAAAGGTTACTTTTTATGGTCAAAGTGGGAAAAATTCTCCATTTGACCTATCCTTCCAATGCCACTGTGGCAACTCTGGAATTCTCCAGAGGACAAGACAGGACAGACACAAGGAGAAATACTTTACACAGAAGTCCCAGATCTGCTCTACTGTGAGGCGAGAGTGCTAGTCACTCTGCCACCATGTCATAGCAAAATCAAATCCAGAATTGAAATTTAACATTAACTAAACACTGTTGATAAAATACAGTGCGCTTTGAACAAATTAAACATGTTTAGTATATTTTAGATTAATGAAAAACAAAACATACAACTTACCTTAGCAATAACTGCTTTTCCTAGACGAGGGAACTTTAATGCTCAGGCTAAAAAACAAAAACAAATATTGAGTACAGGTTAGTAGCAAGAAGCCTACATTTCATTCAAACAAGTCGCATGTGCATAGGAAACTCTTAGAAAACATTTGTAAAGGCTAACTGCTGTCAGTGGAGGATATGATACATATGCCATGCACTGGTTGTATTGACTACTGTTTGTGTTTGCTTGGTTGTCTAAGTGTTACTAAAATCCCAGACTAGTTCGCCACTGCTTCTGACCAAAACCAAAACTATGCAGTAACAGCTTACTACTAAATCTGTCATTGCAAAAGGCACATATTCACGCACAGCTTATAATTTGACAAATGCTGTAAAATGTTAGTTTCGATGCCACCTACATTGAAAATCCCAGAATGTATTTCCATTGTGAAATTCCCCCATTTTTCGACACTAAAGAACATTCCCTTATGAATTTGGCTGGTGTATTTTTGGATAATGTGGCTTGGGCTTGTGGTGCCAAAACTCCACACTGCTGTTACATAAGCCTAATGATCCGCTGCAGACCTCGACACTCTATGGATACAATAGCAGGGTTTACAGTGCTCACCGGCCCAAATCATTTTACCATGACTTCTTCAATGTCCCTTCTGCCGGCTGACCCATAGTATATCATTGTTATTACTTTGGTCAGTTATTTTTAGAGCAAGAATAAACATACAGTGGTGTGGGAGGGAGACAGGTTAGGGGTGAGGAATATCTGTCCTTTCATGGCATCTCTCCGTTGGTATGCTCAGAATCTTGGCCATGTTGAAGACTCGTGGGGCTTCACTGGTTCACTGGTCACTGGGCTGGCTGGTCCCTCTCAAATGAAAAACAGGGAGTAGAAAGAGAGGCAGCCAAGAGCCAGTCTCCCATGGCAGCAGTGACTCCATCCCAAAGGCACCAATCAAACAGGTCTGCAAGCAAAAGGAAAAGATAACAGAATAATTAATGGAGATATGAAGTTTATTTTGTGCATTAGCATATGGTGTGCAATTCATTACAGGGCACATATTATGTTTTTATCGTGTTCTAAATGTTATACTGTATATATAAATATACAGATTTGTTTCAAGCTTTTCTGTCGCATTAGTAGATCAGGAAAGATAGACTTAAATAGGTCGCATGTAATTTAATTTGCATCCAGTAGATACGTATAGCTCAAGCTTCCTGAAGTTTCCTGAATTCCTGAAGTTGGAATTCCTGAAGTTGGAAATATCTTATTGTCACGTGTGTTTTATGACAACATTTTTTTATATTTAGCCTTTAAATATGCACTGCCTAACTTTTATTTGAGGTGTGTTTGTCTGCATGGACATTTTATTTTGCGTAGAATTTTTAACAATAAATGTATTACTTTAGTTACAGGTAGATATAACATGCATTCTTTTTGAAATGTGACTGACAATAGAGTCAGATACATGCCATGTACATTTTAACACTTGATATTGATAACAATATTGATGTTTTTCAGCAACTAAATACAGTATTGGTATTTACATTTTAAATCCTTTCTAATTGTGTTCCAGATTTCACACAGTGGTGTGAATAAAATGGAAACAGTAGGCAGAAGAATTCATTAAATGAGGAGTTTCTTTGCTTTTCTCTGCTGTGGCCTTGCAGTGTTTTCCTTTCTCAACCGAGCAGCGCAGAACAAGTAGGGAAACTTTGAGGATGAACAGCAGACTAAATAAACTCTCTGAAAAAATAATATCACATATTCACACTGACCGAGAGACAAATGCATTCTTTGACTTCTGGAATTTGAACAGAGTTTGTTCTTTTTTTCCCCTAATATTTAAACATAAAATCTGTGAAGTTTTATTTTCAAATCAAATAATACTTTAGGTACAAATTTATAATGTAATAAATTAATTTCTTCATTATACTCGATGAAGACGTAAATTATTTCCTCAGAATTTTCTAACCTACGATTTTACACACTAAAACCATGGAAGTATAATTATAATACATCCATGATTAAAACACGTGCTGCATGTACATGTACATGTTGTGTAGTGCATCCTCACCACGCTTCCTCAACATTTGCTTGCTGAAATGCTATCATACAAGGCCGCTAAGCTAAAGGACAAACTAGACTAGCTTGAGCTTCCATCACACAACCAGGCCGAAGAGAGGCGTCCCTAAACACGCAGCTGTAGCGGACTTTCTCCACGCTGACTTTTTCCCAGTGGGGCCACAAAAGCAGAGCGAGGTGAGATTCCAAAAGAGAAAGACAAAAACTCCAATCAGAGCTGTGACTTTGAACGTGAGGCTCTCAATCCACGTTTAGCTGTGACCTTAGCGGATAAACAAGCCTGGGCTAATTTTACAACGAGGCCTTTTGATGCTCCCAGTGTGAACGCGGAACTACAGGCTCAAAAACACAAACACCTTGTTCTGCTATGGCGCGGTTAAACGTGGCTACCAGAAAGGTTATTTTTGGATAAAAGAGCGTATTAATTTACCGTTTAACCTGCTGTAATTTGTTTGATTGCTATTTGAAGTAGGCTAGATTAACACGTAGCCAAATGGGGGCTACGTAAAGCTAGATGACGTATTTTTTTCTGAGCGTCATTTACGCAAAATATTTCATAGATCCGTGGGTTAGACTGGGTTTTTTGTTTGTTTGTTTCGTAATTTTATTATATGCATTAAACAAAAATAAACAAATTAATTAATAAATAAGGTAAATTCATAATACCATTTTAAATTATACAAAATTAGGCTAAATTATTATTAGAGATCAAATCCACAAATTTAAATCAATATTTTCGTTATGCAAAAGCTCGTGTTGAAAATCTCGATTTTCATAAAATTTTCTATGCTAAAAATAATATAGGTCAATCAAAAATATGTATTTATGTAATAGTATTGTAGATTGATCCATAAGTAAAATAAATTAATGATTGTTTTAGCATTAGCTACACTGCTATTAATTTTTAGACAATTGTTTGAAAACAAACATAGTAAATTTAGGTAGGCCTATCCAAATCCCCAAAGCCTCTGTAGGCCTATATCTGTAGATATACTTTCATTCAAAACTAAAATACATTACAGCTATCTACACTGAAAACTAAAATAGACTACTGAAAAAACAAACAATATTTAAAATAGCCTACATTTTTGTGAGCTCAATGTGCTATGAAAGAATTGCCATAAAGAAAGCAGAAGGCCTGAATCCTGTTATTTAAGCTTCTGTTTTAGTTTTGAAAGGCTTAAATCTGTTCACACAATTGTACTTATTCAGTACAAAACTACACCAGGTCGGCTAAGGAGAACACATAGCTTATTGTCATCTTGTCCATTAAATCATTATAATTATCAAGCCCAGATATCTATAATTCTTTGAGGATTCTTGTGATTAAACTTGGTGAAAGATAAAGAACCAGCGTGCCAGTACTTGCCTTTGGTGCTCATGGGAAACAACAACAGCAGTAAGTGGACCACTTGAGCTTCTTTTGGAAATGCAGTTGTTTTAATTGTAAAGTCAAATGAGTTGTTCGCAGAGGGGCTTTACATGTAACGTGATCTGTAGTAACACATGTAATGGAATGTCTATTCTTCTTCTTTTTCCCTGCAGTTGTGTTTGATGCCGTGCCAAAACCATCAGACCAGAGAGACTCTAGAGATATGCATTACTCAGAATTATACTTACTCAATGACAATTTGTATTCACGACAAGTTTTGGACTGAAAGAGCAACATAGTGCAACTTGTGGAGTAGGATTTACAGCAAGCAGAGAACCGTGTCATTTATTATTTCTTGACGTCTATGTTTTTATACTATGACTTTTGTGCTAATGCTGTAGATACAAAAAAATATATAATAATAATTAATATAGAGTTATATTTGAATACCCCAAAATTAATTATTTTGAAAAATGATAACAATTGATAAATTAAATGTGCAGATTATTATAAGTATTTATGCAATTAAAAGCACGCATTTAAGAAATCTAACTACCAGAAGAAAAACTCTGTATAAAATCAGACTTAACTAAGATAAATTTTATCTTCACAAGTTAAATCACTTCTGCGGTGTATGTATTTGCACATGTTACATGTTATATATCACTATATAAGTAAAAATAAATAAATAAACACTTATATTTACATTTCAAAACAGGAAAAAAGTAGCAAAAGACTTGTTTTGAATGAGACATATATAACAATTTGTTAACATATTAACATATTGATAGCAAATAAACTCTAGGCTTGACAGTGCTATAAATCTTAATTAAATGTATAATTTTTTCAAGTACATTTTGCAATAAGATTCTTACATTAAAATAAGAGAAAATAATATAGATGTGCAATAATATTTTTGAACAATGTTTATCATTTTATCTTAACACACTTAAAGCCATATTATTGTCTTTGCGGGCCTGTTGTTTTGCTCTGTGAATTAACCTAATCTTTGTCACCTTTGAGGTCAACATCAACATTGTTCCAGCGTGTGGGCGAGCGCAGTCACGGCTGCATGGCACGATCAGGCGTCGAAAAACACTTCTCCGCTCATTAAATGGGAGTCAACGACCTCAAAAACACATTCTGCACCCACTCCTCTTCCCACATTATTGCCTGGCGAGGTGCAAAACGTACCCTTCAAAATATAATCCACGGCTATGTATAGCACCAAACAGTAAGTTATTGTTTCCAAATTTCCGCCCATTAACTAGCTTTCACAACACACTCTAAATATTTAGCGTAATAGCTGGTTGCTGCGTTATCTGTAACACTAGCTAAAATCTGTCTATCTCTTGCCCCCAAGCTAATTAAAAAGGTCTTTATTTGTTTGCACACTTCAGGCTAGAGGAGTGGATGCTCGAAGGGGGCATTACGAGCACGCCATCCCCCTCTAAATCACTCCCCTGTGCCCATATGCTGACACCACACACAAGCTTCCATGACAAAACATCCAGGCTGACTCACCACCAAGCTAAATATGACTTATAATTACTCCTAAGTGATTTATTAACATATTTGCATCTACCAATCTGACTTACTCATAATGTTTCTGTCTCAATAGGTCGTCTGTGGAGCAAGGAGTTTACAAGAAGTGGTTGGAAAATACTGGGTGAGGGTAGTAGTTCTCTGGTGCCACCTGTCTGCCAGTGGAGGAATGAAGGAGAGACAAATGATGAAAAGTGGAGGAGGAAAAGGTGCTGAGTTGAGACAAGCTTTGGGATTTGTAAATGTAAGTAAGTTGCATTTGAGTCTGGTGGGCGTTTGTATGCAAATGAGATTCAAAGTGTACACAGAAATAGACAAGGACCTGAGATTGCAAAGGCTTTTCTCTCAATGTTCTTTACCTTTTTTATGTAGTCATTTATTTTAGGATAAATGTTAATGTTATTGTGAAAGGTAAACACAGACAAGTGGGTGGTTGTAGGTGGAAGGTGAAGACAGGGATTTTCTGAGCACTGGAGCATCAGTTGCAGGACAATACAAGATTACTCAAACATGTATGAATCAATTCAAATACAATTTGGGTAAGCTAATGATGAAGACTCAAAAAGTAGATTTTACATAATAGGTCCTCTTAAGAAAATACTCGGCACATGACTTGATTACTAAAAAAACAGCTTTGATTTCACACTGTTTAAACTATTACTACGTTCAGTTGTGCTTAATAATGTTTTATCAAAAGGTAATTAATCTTCTTTATACGTTCTCAAATCTAAATACAGTACATACAATAAAGAAAGTCTATTTTTAAACTTTATTTACCCATTAATTACTCTTCTGTCCAAGTCAAAACTGATCCCCCAGTCAAGTTTTTGCTTACGGTAATATACGCCGACATAAGAGCCCTATAATGTTGAAGGATTTGACTTCTTCGAATAAATAATTTGACAGACTCTCCAGAGGACAGCAATAAATTTCTCTGTGTTTATGATCAAAAATCTCCAAAAAGAATGTTTGGGCAGCAAAAGGCCGTTTAGCATGATCCGATATCCCAGCAGAAATACTTGGAGACAGGAAGCTGCAGCGGCACTAACATAAATAACAATCAGGCCTGGAGTAAACCAATCAGCAGCTTTGTTTCCAAATATGCAGCAATCAATTAGCCAATGGATTTCCTTCCAAATGAGCAGAGCAAATCAAAGCTTCGCAGGAAACGAGTTACGGCTAATCTACAGTTTGTTTTGCCTAATTGGAAATCCCAGTCAGTGTAATTCTGACTCAAGTTCATTTCAATCGGGTTTACATTACACAGATTTGAATCATATGATGGATCTTTGTGCTCCAGGGCCAAATGACGATTCTCATGCAGCAGCTACTTGGACTTGTCCATCTCTGACTTTAGCTAGAACAAACTCATTCAAACTGCAATTCAGCAAAGAATCTAAGCCTGCAAGATTAAATTGAATCAAAATCTTGGAATAGCAAGTTGCAATTAAAGTACCATAATTTTTTCCCTACTATTTTTTTTTTATTGCAAAACATATGTGCTTATTTTTATCTGTTTTCAATAAACTTGGACACATTTAAAACTTGAAACTTTAAACAAAGTCAGAACGTAATCTTATTGAAATTAACATTGAACAAAAAGATACTATATCAAGTTGTGCTTCGTGCTTTGTATTGTGTTTTGTGACTTGTGTCCTTTTATTGCTGTCTTGATAGACCTTGCATTAATACATACAGTTGTGTATATAAAAACAATTGATACTCAAACTGCAAATCACAAGATTTTTTTCCCCAAAATGATGCAACCTTAAAAGATTACATTTCTGACCATCATCATTATTTTGCATAGCTCCAGAGACTAACACAGGCTTGACTATGAGCCCAGTAAAAATAGTGTTTTTGGTATGTTTTAAAATAATGGCAATTCAAAAGATTTACCATTAGTCGAGTTGTAGTGAGGATACATTTTGACCTGTAATGATAAATCACATGCAATAATAGTTGAGTGATATGATGAGGCTAAAGTGCTCTTGGCAAATCAACATACATATAGAAGAAACAAATAGAAAAAGCTTGTTGTGACTAGTAGGAGATTGTTGATTCCGTATTGCATAACTTTAAACTAATTGACTATAAGAAATCAGTTGATTATCTTGAAGGCTGTTTTTAGCTGGGAAGTAACTGGAGTAATTGAGACATTCCCAACCACAACACTGAAAACAGATCAGCTGTGCAGCACATTGCATTGATTTAGTCGTTTGACAAATAGCTGTGGAATGAGCGCTAGCATGGTTGCCATATTAGTGCATGAAGAGACACATAAGCTTGTATTTTAAGAACAGGAAATGAGACGACGACTTGAGACAGACCTAGGAGAACTCTGTGGTGGATGTGGAGAGGATTGATCGGTGGGGTCACATCTTTTAATGTGGTCATTCCATTTGTAACTTGCATGTCTACAGTATTGGAACAATATGAGCCCAAACTGTGCTCCAAATTATTGAATGAAGTTATTTTACATAATTTTTTCTGTTGCATGTTTGCTTGTGCATGATTTAAGTGACAGGAATTGCCTGTTAGTAGTAGTAATCTGAATCTGATTAGAATATCTTTCATTTTGATTCTTCTGTTCTGACCACCATCACGCACTAACACTATAGCAACTATGAAGGCAAGCTGAGTGAAATGCCCTGCTTAAGAACACATGTCAACTTACACTGGTTGAAGTGAAAATGGCAGATTTTGGGACTTGTGGGCAAATCACTGTATTGCAACAAGGAACCAAAAACACAAATCAACTTTTGCATAAATGTTTGTTAATTAGTACTTACTTAACTTATGTTAATGTCCTATTTTGCAAAACAAAGCAAAACCCCTTAATACATTATAAGAGTTCAGGTACAGATAGCATTCTAATAAGCAGATAGTTAAGTGTGAAAAGTAAATCTCAAGTTGCAGAAAAGGGTTTTCGAGAATTAAAAAGGGGCTACAAAAATGAACTAATTAACTTCAACAGTTCTGCCCACTTTAAAATTTGTTCTAGTAAAGGTTTTCTTAAAATGCTGCAAGGCCTGAGTTTTTAAAAGTTTCATAAATCATTATTAAAGGTGGGGTTGCTGATTTTCACACTGCAAACACAATTTAGGTTTTAAATTTGACAATTTCCTCTCATAAAAACTTCCTGTTTGCCAATCAGAGCGCAGCATTCAACTCCCTGTGAGAACTAACTTATTTAATTCAGACAGTACACCGTGGTCAAATTTTTTTACAGTATTTGCCGTGTAATTTTTAGTGAAAACTACTTCCACTAAAACACTTAGTTACTCCAACTTTAAATAAAATTGTGGATTCTTTATGCTCATTACTTAACACACACTTTCAAGCATTCATTTATTTATTTATTGATCTATCGAATCTGAATCTCTTATTCCGTTCTGTTTTTATTTGCACAATGAAAGCACCATTTCTAAGATCTTTAAAACAAAAAATACTTTGATTTTATTTTCTCTGGCAGAAAATTGTCAAATCTATCTTTACTTGTTTCTGTTTCTGCATAATTGTAACCGAATGTGTCTTGCTCAAAACACCTGCTCGGTGCGACATTACGTTACATTGTGGCCAATCAGCACCAGAACAGGCACAGAGGCTTCCAGAGGTGAACTTGTCCAAACACGGTGATTACGTTCCATTTGATTTTCCTACAGCCTGCTAACTCCAGTGCGGGACTCCTCTCGGCCGGACCAGTGCGCTTGAGAAAACAAGATTAGTAGTCATGGCAACATGTAGCTCTGCACGTGTGAAGAAGTGAGAAAAAAGAGCCTGGATCTTCAGCTACACATGCACATTCAGTTTTATCTTTGTCTCGGCCAAGTACTTTACTCTTTTTTTTCTCTTGCAGGGTTTGTGGTAGAGCAGAAGGTGGACAGTGTGTCAGCAGCCCAGAGTACTATTGTCCTCCATAAGCAGAAAACCTAAGGACAATACAAGACTTTTCATTAGTGAGTAAGCACACACCTGACAGTATTTGACTTTACCATATAAATATATACATAGCTCTAAAGTCAAGTTAGATACAGCAACAGACAGTAACAGTGCAATGTCTAAAAAGTTGCTTGTGCAATACACATTTCTTTTTTATAATCCACCAAAAACAAATCATTTATGAAATTATGTCTTTGATATTTGGCTTTCAATACAATACAATACAAAACAAAATATTTTCTGAACACATATTTTATACCCATGGGTGAAGAAAATATACCACAGTTGTCACAGAAATGAACAAGTAAAAACAAAATATATATTGTAAAAAATATATAATATAAAATGTTGTGAAAAATGTTCTCAAAATGTAGGACTGAAACTTGCTTTCAAAGCTGCATTGTGCGACTTCAGTCTGGTGCTGTCTCCATCAAAATGATTCCGCTTTAGACAGAATGTTCCACATTATGACATTTAACATGCATATGCTGCAACTGGAGATACTGTATTAGTATAGCATGAGTGGGGCTATCTCTTTACAGACCTGTAACAACGCAAATCAAGCACTTGAACAAATTGTTATAACCATCTGCCTGGGATGCAGTGAATAGAAAAACAAGTTGCATGTCCAAACAGTCCAAACTTCTTATAAAGATACTCAAAGGAGCAACATTAAAAAAAAGAGTGTGTCTTCACAACTGTATATTTTATACTTGAATTTGAACTGTTTCGAAAACTCTGAATCAACTCGCTGATCAAAACACTGACCCAGAGTCCCAGACAGTGCGCCAGACTGACTCTACATGTCCTGGCCCTGTCTTTATGCAGCACTTTCCGGTCCATCACTGTACTCATTGTGCCAAAAAGATGGCATCTATCAAATGAATGTGGCAGTGGAAAGGTGAAAGAGGCCAGAGAGATGTCCAAACAAAGGTAGTGAGGGCGAGATAAGGCGCTCGCACCGTGACAGTGGCGGCCGAACAGTGAAAAGCGTGTTATCGGCTCACTCGGGTCAGCAGGGTGTGAGACGTGAGCCGGCAGAGCTGAGAGCAGGGTTAGCTGGAATATTCGCGGGGCCATAGGAAGTGCTGTGTGGAAAAGATAACAGTGATTGTAGGACATAGGCAGCAAGGCGGGACTGGAGAGGGAGAGTGGCAGTGTCCTCAGGCCTGCACTGCTCTTCCTCTATTCACTGGCCGCTTCCTGTCTGCGCGCCGCTCCTTAATGGCCTTAATGAGCCACCGGTGGATCCTGGGCTTCCTGCCTTCACACCGCGACCCACAGGAGAGCGCAAGAGAAAGGGGAAGGGGCTCAGAAAAGACACCCACAGCTGCTGCCAGTGACGTGCACAAGAAAATTACTCTCCAAGTTAGACAAGAACCCTCTTGACCCTGTTGTCATTTGAGTTCAGAAAGTTTTTTATTACGTTTAATGGCATATATTATTATTACTAGATATCCCCTCAAACAACTATAGTACTAAGGTAGATAAATTCAAAACCTTCAAATTACAGACCATCTCAATTCAGATAATGATTTAGATCAGATCTTAAAATGTTTTTAAAATTTTTATGTTATAGTTTGTCACTACTTCCATGTGCTTTACTATAAAAAAAAAGCGCTACTTAATCCAAAAAACAGTAATAACAAGCGATAAGAGAGCAAAAATAGACACAATAATCAGTTGTATGCATTTTACGGTCCCTGGAAAAGAAAATTGTGACTTTGCCGGTCCTTACCAGAAAAAAGTTGATTTAGATACCACAATAGGTCAAGGTTTTATTATCAAAGGATAATCAGCATGTTTACCACACTACATATTCATGCTTTTTAATAAAACATTTTGGTTCTGCTAAAGTTTGAGATCTTTTTTTATTGGTACCAAATAAGGGGAATCTAGTTTTGATAGTAGTATCTGTTTGAAGATTTTCAGTACTTTTGACAACCATACAGACATTCAAATATTCTGACATACATTAACTTAGTTTGTCAGTTCATAGGTCTCTATCAGTATTTTGTGTTAATATACATATCAATAAAGAGCGTACTTCAGGTCCTGTAATATAGGTTAGGTTTGTGCTCCGTGGCCTCTTGTCATTGGCTCAGACACCATAGACAACAGGTGAGGCCTCGGCCTGATCCCTCTGACACTCTGTAATAGAGAGGAGAATGTAGGATTAGAGGACCATTTGAAAAGCACTGAGGTCACAGCTCCATTCTGCCCCTGCATAGCTCCAGACAGAAACAAAAGACTTGACTACCACTGTTTGTGTCAAAGCAAAAAGGGACTATTAAGTTTGTGCTAAAGTAGTTCAGTGCTTTCTATATTACTTGAAAAACAAAAATAAAGAATCCAATTCTGAATATATACTCATTTAATCTATTAATTGATTCAGTAATTGACATTTCATACTGTATTTATCATTGAGTCAAACTGGATTCTGAATTCTGTCCAAATAACAGGGATGCAAGATCTTTTAAATACATGACTATTTTAATCTCATTTCAGAGGTGACTCTAACACTAGGTCACTGATGTTGTTTTGGATGTGATAAGCCCATCAGTGATCCCTGAAATGATTTCTTCCTTCAAACTGTTCTATACCAAGATCCACAATACGATATGACTTCATAAGAGATCAAAGAAAATGCAGAACTAATCCTTTGATATTGATTTGATATGGCCCACTGATAAGTTTGACCCGTCTGTAATGCAATTTAAACCTGGTTGCTTACCTACAGTTGTGAGACAATTATAAATCGCTGTATTGTAAGTATGTACTTTGGAAAACTGGGAAAAAAAACGGGATTAGGACAATATTCTGCTCACAGGACTTCTGTAATGATAGACTATACACTATGGTTTTACTGTGAAGTTCAATCTTGTAACTTTTGATTGACAGCTGATATGATGCATCACATTTATACAATCAAGCTTCTGTTTGCACTGCTAACCACATAAAGTGATGGAAGAAACATTCCCATTCCTTTAAAATCACCCATCATTTCACTGGGAAGTAGTTGAAAACAAATGGAGCAGATTTCCATTGGAGCCAAGTCAGTGCTAAAGCGGTGACAGCATTCAGCAGATGGTGCTTAGGTTAGTGTAACGGGGTAGACAGGCTGAGTACCCAGAATATTGTTATTGTGAAGCTAGGTCATATCTGACTGACTAGAAGAACGGGTTCGGCTCTGGGAGGAAGTGGTACAGTAAATGAACACACAAGACAGAAAATTAAAGTGCGGTTGGTACCATGTATTAAAGTGATGTAGAATAAACAAAAACAAAATGTATTGAAAAAACCCCAATATTTACAATCTGCAGAGGTATGAAGTTATTCTTATCTTTTCTTCTTAAGAATATAGATCGATCATTGACAATATTCACAATATGAATTCAAAGAGAGATTTGTTCCCTGAACATATGAATAAATATATAAACAGCCAAAATGGCAACCTTTCACACCACATAAACATACACAATATTACAAAAAAAACAGTTGCGGCGGACGGGGCATGCAACGCGAACGCAAATGTCCAATGTGCCCAGAGTGTAAAACGTCCAGGGTTTAATTGTCCATTTGTTTAATTGTCCATAGGCTTGTGTGTGAATGTTTGTGTGAATGTTTGTGTGAGTGAATAAGTGAGAAGATGGAGGGGAACAAGGCTGCCACAGCCTCCTACCAGACCAGCAGGGGCGTCTGAGCTGAGGTTCTGTTTCGACTCCAAGTCAAAGCTTTTAGCTCGCCATCCGTTTAAATCCAAACAGGAAAACCCGGCCTGTATAATATAAACAGGACCATAAGTAAACATTCTCACTAGCTAGTTAAAGTCTTATCTGTGTACACAATAATCATAATTAATCCAAAGTACTCCATTAGCAACAATAGAATAAATAAGTTAACATTTTCACATATTCCATAATAAAGTGCATTGAGTTAAACACAATATAGAAATAGTTGTTAATAAATAGCATAATAAATAACAATGCAAATCATTTCACAGTAAATCTTAGTGCAAACTGCAGATATTGCACCTATAAACTGCAGTGGCACTTCAATAACAAACACCCGTCTGCAAACGATTGCATTCGGTGCCAGCATTAGCATTTCAAAGCTAGTTGGGTCATAGCCAGTCCTTAATAGTGCACAGGTAAAGCTAATGCTAAGCGTAGCTACAACAACAACATCGGCAACAAACATACAGACAGACTCACCAATTCCCTTTAATATTCGACGCACCACGCGATCAACGTGTCCTGCCCCTGCGCTGGTTAGGATCTAAAGGCAGATGGTGTAGCGACAGGCGTTAGATTAAAGCATAATGATAATATACGGGAGTTAAAAGCGTTTGTAAAGACGAACCTGTGGCAGCTGCTCCTCAATCTTTCCTCCATGCTTCTGATTGAGGACAGCGCCGTCCGCATGTATCAAGCTCTACAAGCGACGCGATTGGTTGAACGTGGTCACGCACTGACGTTGCGTGAGGACGTACGCGCTACGTAAAGAGGTGACGTCATCACGTATAGTGAACTGCCGCTTCACATTTATTAATATATTTAAACATTTAAACAGCGCATTTTTGACCGGGTTACACCCTCCCCGCCTTAAACCAGGCACGTCCCGTTGCATGTAAAAGAACTAAACAACTTGGATAGACGGCACGACGGGATCGGAGGTTGAAACACCTAAAATGTCGGATAAACTATGTAGTAATGTTTGCACTACAGAGATAAAGGGTTTACCACGAGCGGTATACTGGAGTCTGTCAGGGGGTAGTCTCTGACGAGTTGAGCGTCTAGGAATAGAGTCAGAGTCAACTATGTCAGTGGCAACTGGTGGCTCGACAGCAGTGGCAACTGGCTGGATGGACTCTTCGGGTGGATCTTCGTCAGCTGGGAGGATGGTAAGTATATCTTCAGCTTCAGGTAAGTTTAGCTCAGGTAGGTCTGCAGGTAAGTTTTCATCAACAGCTTCCACAGCTAGATCTTCCTCCACACTGGATTCCTCTTCAGATTCCACTGCAGAAAACACAGGACTCACAGAAGACAGAGTGGGAGGACAGCTTTCTTTTGCAGGTGATGAGGCGACAGGAACTGGACGGCCTTTCTCCACTGTGAACCGGACTGCAGGTGAGTTGTGTTGGAGTGGAGCAACAATTTCAAGTTCCTCATCAGAACCAACATAGTCAGTGGAATCAACAGGATCTGGATTGTGTTGACGTGTACGTGGTCTTGCAGCAGGAACTTCCTCACAAGCTGTTTCAGACTCTTCACTGGCTGGAAGGAAACCACACGGAAGGAGGAGGTCTCTGTGGAGTGTACGTAGAGGCCCATCTTTGTTCTCTGGTTTTACTTTGTAGACTGGGAGTTCACCAGCTCTGCTAACCACCACAAAGATGTCATGTTCCCACTTGTCAGAGAGTTTGTGTTTTCCTCTGAGACGTACATTTCTCACAAGCACTCTATCTTCCACTTCTAACGCTGCAGGTATGATTCGCTGGTCGAAGCGTGTTTTGTTTCGTTCAGCTGACTTAAGAGCGTTCTCTGAAGCGATTTTAAAACTCTCCTCCAGACGTGACTTTAAATGTTGAACGTACTGTGAATGACTCTTGTGCTTGGTTCCCTGCAATGGCAGACCAAAAACCATGTCGACAGGAAGACGTGGTGTTCGTCCAAACATTAATTCATATGGAGCATAACCAGTGACATCATTTTTGGTGCAGTTATATGCATGAACTAATGGCTTCACATAGTCTTTCCATTTCGACTTTTGTTTCTCCTCAAGTGTACCGAGCATACTCAAAAGCGTACGATTAAAACGCTCCACTGGATTGCCTCTAGGATGGTAAGGTGTCGTCCGACTCTTTTGGATTCCGGCGACTTCACACAGCTCTTTGATTAACTTGGACTCAAAGTCTTGTCCTTGATCAGTGTGGATACGGTCAGGGATGCCATAATAGACGATAAAATTGTCCCATAAGCACTTCGCCACTGTTCTTGCTTTTTGATTTGGCGTTGGGATGGCCACAGCAAATTTAGTGAAGTGGTCGGTTAGAACAAGAATATCTCTGGTGTTACTTGAGTCGGGCTCGAGGCTCAGAAAATCCATACAGAGTAACTCGAGTGGACGTGAGGTGGTGATATTGACAAGAGGCGCGCTTCTTTCCGGCAGAGATTTTCTCCGGACACAACGGCCACATGTCTTGACCTTCTGCTCGACGTCAGATGCCATTCTGGGCCAGTAGAACCGGGCACGGACAAGATCAAGAGTGCGGTCGATTCCAAGATGGCCCATATCGTCGTGAAGACTCTTGAGGACGAAAGGACGAAGGTCCTCAGGCAGAACAAGCTGGTAGGACAAAGTGTCGTTGTCTTGTCGCTTGCGGTACAGAACACCATCTATGAGCTCCAATTTTGTCCACTCTCTCAACAGCAGAGGAAGTTCGGGCAGTTCAGCTCTTGCTGTCGGAGGAACCTTTTCTCCTGTCTCGAGTTGGTGTATCAGCTCTCTGATGCTTGGGTCTTCTCTCTGTTTCTCTTTCAGGCTGGAGTGAGACAGCGCTGGAACAACAGGTAAGTGATCTTCAGAGATGTAACTTTCTGGAAGAGCATCAGCTTTGATAGAGAGCGACTCGATCAGGGTCATGCCAATCTGACAGGAATCATCTGGCGGAGTGACTTTAACCAGGTGACTCTGACAGATTGCATCGATGACGTCAGGAGCAATGACATCGGCATCGGCAAGATGTTGGGACACAAATTGGTGGATGAGCTCATGATCTTTGGGCGAGTCTTCAGTGGAGATGGCATGAGGACGACGAGAGAGAGCGTCGGCATCGTAATTATGCTTCCCAGCCCTGTACAACAACTTAAAGGAGAAAGTAGAGAGGGCAGCCAACCAACGATGACCAGTAGCATCTAACTTGGCGGAAGACAAGATATAGGTCAGCGGGTTGCTGTCTGTCACTACTGTAAAATCAGCTCCATATAAGTAGTCCTGGAACTTCTCAGTGACACTCCATTTAAGCGCGAGAAATTCCAGTTTATGAGCTGGATATCTGCTCTCGCTCAGAGAAAGACCACGGCTGGCAAAAGCAATAACTCTGAGCTTGCCGTCCTGTTCTTGATACAACGCAGCACCCAATCCAGTTGTACTCGCGTCGGTGTGTAAGATGTACGGAAGAGCAGGATCTGCGAAGCCGAGAACTGGTGCAGATGACAGCTTCTCGATGAGTCTCTCAAAAGCATGTTGACAGCTGTCATCCCATCGCTCACCGAAAGGTAAGTTTGGGCTGCAGTATGACTTGGCTGTTACTTGTGACTTGGGCTTTCGACTGGGCGTTTGTCCACGGGTGAGGTCATTGAGAGGTTTGGCGATAACAGAGTAGTCTTTAATAAAGCGGCGGTAGTACCCGCAAAGCCAAGAAAGATCGCAGTTGCTTCAAGTTTGCGGGAATTGGCCAGGATTTGATGGCAGCAATCTTTTCAGGATCTGTCTCGACTCCCCTCTCTGACACGATGTGACCCAGGTAACGGACTGAAGTCTGGAAGAATTTACATTTTTCTGGGGAAAGCTTCAACCCATATTCTTTCAACCGGTTGAGTACTCGAAGAAGCCGTCGCTCATGCTCCTCAAGAGTGTCGGAGAATATGATCAGATCGTCCAGAAATACCAACCACTTCCTTGAGGTGAAGGTCGCCCATACATCTCTCCATCAACCTCTGGAACGTGCTGGGCGCATTAGTGACACCCTGAGGCATTCTGTTGAACTCCCAGAAGCTAAAGGAGTGACAAAAAGCGGTCTTGCGCTTGTCTGCCTCGTTCATTTCGATCTGATACTATCCGGACTTTAAATCGAGTACTGAAAACCCATTTTGAACCGGTAAGAGCGGTGAAAGATTCTTCCAAGTTTGGCAAAGCGTAGGCATCTTTTATTGTCTGAAGATTGAGCTTGCGATAGTCGATACACAACCTTACATCACCATTTTTCTTCTTGACGACCACAATTGGAGATGAGAACGGAGATGTAGACTCTCTGATTACACCGGCCTCCAGAAGCTCGCGAAGATGTCGGCGTACTGCAGCAATATCTTGCGGATGGATGGGCCGGGCTCGTTGTTTAAACGGCGTCTCATCATGAAGAGTGATGTGGTGTTTTACTCGGTCGGTACAACCGAAGTCAAGGTCGTGATGTGAGAAGACTTCTCCTATCGCGTTGAGTTTCTCGGTGACTCGCTCTCTCCACTCCGATGTAATCGGTGAATCGCCGAAGTTCAGATTCAAGTGGGACGATGTCGACTTGGCTGGAAAGTTGGTCACACGATGCTCAGACAAGATGCAATGGTAAGTTTCAAGCTCTGCAATCACACTCAAAGATGGAATGTAGACATCTTGTTCTGACTCATTAGTTACAATTACTGGAACTTTGTATGGTGAATGAGCCGGAAGTGTGATTAAACAGCTGCTGACGCCACAACCCTCCAGGCAGGGCTGAATCAGGATGGTGAAGGAGGACTGACTGGCTTGGCGAAGGAGAGGAGGTTCTGGCGGTACCCTCGAGGACCAAAGTGCGGCCGGCCGGTATTCGCACTGGGACTTTGCTCAGAAGTCGCACTACCCCCACGTTGCCGGAGTCTCTCTGCTTGATGTGTCAGCTGCAGCGTCTTTAACACGGCTCTGTAACCATGAGTGCTGGGCTGGAACGCTGGAAGCTTCACTGTCCAGGTATTGCTCGTACAGCGGCTCAAGCGTGTTCATCCCAATCAGCACAGTAGATGTATAGTCAGGTGTCGAGTCAGGAACAACAAGTGCAAGAGTGGAAACTTCAATGTCTTTACCCAGAAAGTCTTGGGAAACGTCACAGTAAGATCAATATAGCCCAAGTAGGGAACAGATTGACCTGCAGCGCCCTCTATTTGTAACAAGTCATGCAGCGGATGAATTGGTTGATCATTGAGATGGCGATTGAAAAATGACACAGGCACAGTGGTTACTTGCGAACCTGTGTCCAGCAGGCAATGACAGTTGAGGCCTGCAACTTCAATTTCAGCTGTACAGCGAGATCCCACCAAACCTCGAGGCAGTTTGACTGTTGCCCAGGCCTTGGATGCTGCAACTCTGCACACTGAACAGTTTTCTTCAACATGGCGGGACAGGATGGGTCCGGCACAGTTCCTGGTTGTCCCTCAACAGGAACTGAGTCTAGTTTAACTGTTCAGAACTTGAAGTTTGTTTCTGCCATCTTTGTTTCTTCTCATTGAATTGTTTTCTCTTCTTGCTGACTAGAGCAGAGTTCGGAGGATTTACACATTGAGGCTTGATATGCCCATCTTCGCCGCAACGGAAACAGAAGCCGGGCTTTGGACTTACTGTACTACTGGCGGACGACTTTGGCTTAACACGAGGCTGTGTGGCTGGACTGGATCGGGAGCACAGGACTGCTGGCCTTGCGACTGAATCGCTGTCAGAGCAGAGAGCTGTTGCTGAATAGCAGCCATTTGCTGAGTAAGCTGCTTCGTGAGCGTGGTCAGCGCTGCACACATCCCCTTCTCCTCTTCCTCATAAGCAAATTGAGCTTGTGATAAAACTTTTTGCTTTGTGGATCCCAAGTGCTGTTTCATTCGCTGGACCTTTGCAGCTTCTCTATCCTCTTCAGTCCTGAGCAGCAGCAGTAGCTCAGGAAATGGCGGTGGACTGGACTTCTTCTGCTTAAGCTGGAGTTCTGAAATTAGGGTGTTATCCCAGCAGCCTCTACAGAATTGGTTCAGCAGATGTTTTTTCACATCACCCTCTGGGACTCCTCCTCTACTAACTGCAAGGCTCAGCGCCACCTGTAGCCGCTGCAGGTAGGTAGATGGTTTCTCTCCCGCGTTTTGAAGAGTGTCCATAAATTTAGCGTATAGCTCCTCCCCGTCCTGCACAGTACCGTAAGCCGAGTCCAGCTGCTTGATGTAGACGTCAGCGGACAGATCATGGCTCAGATGTTTCACAATGTCTGAAGCAGGTGGAGTAAGCTGTCGAGAATGAGACGTGAACGTTGAATTTCAGAGATAGCTGGATCCTTCATAATTAAATCAGCAGCAGAACGCCAAGTGTCGTAGTCGACCTCATGTTGTGGACGTGGCACTTTACCAGAGAATACACGGAGTCTGTGGTGTGAACGTGCATGCATAGCTGTGTCTTCACTTTTAACAATGTGCTCGACGACGTACCTCTGGACCTCAGGTGGATTTAAGTCACTTGCACCAATGTTAATTGAAGATGTTCTCTCTTTTGGTCTCACAGTTGGAGCGGGCGCAGGATTGAGTAGTGGTGATGAGGTGGCAGCCATTTTGTGTGGGTCTGTGATTGTCTGCTCTTCACTTGCCTCTTCAGTCTTAGCAGTATCAGCAGGATGAAGCTCGGCAATGGACTCGCTGATCTGGGCCATCATCTCTTGTAGCACCTCAGCGTAGTTCTTTCCAGATAATTTAGCCACTTGTTTAAGGTCAGCTAAATATGTCTTAGTCTTTGAGCTTCCTACTTTAGAAAAATAAACTTTTGATAAGTTTGTTATACTACATTGACTTCCTGTACTCAGTGTAAAAGTGTACGGTAATAACGGGTCTAAAAGCGATAAAGCAGAACCTTCAACATATTCAACCACCCACATGCCATGAAACTCGGATTCAGGAGAATCAACAAAAACAGCTTTATTAGCTGGCCCATAACGCTCCAAGAATTTTCCCACTTCTTCAGTGTCTTCTTTATTATTAACTCTAACTCCGTCTATTAGCACTGCATTTGGAATTTTTATTAAAAGCGCATCAAAAACCTCCATTTTCAATATTGGTGAGTCTGAATGTTTTTTCAGAAAAAAAACAGTGTCAAAATACTGTACCAAGACCTCCTGGCTATTAGCACGCCACTTTATGTAACGGGGTAGACAGGCTGAGTACCCAGAATATTGTTATTGTGAAGCTAGGTATATCTGACTGACTAGAAGAACGGGTTCGGCTCTGGGAGGAAGTGGTACAGTAAATGAACACACAAGACAGAAAATTAAAGTGCGGTTGGTACCATGTATTAAAGTGATGTAGAATAAACAAAAACAAAATGTATTGAAAAAACCCCAATATTTACAATCTGCAGAGGTATGAAGTTATTCTTATCTTTTCTTCTTAAGAATATAGATCGATCATTGACAATATTCACAATATGAATTCAAAGAGAGATTTGTTCCCTGAACATATGAATAAATATATAAACAGCCAAAATGGCAACCTTTCACACCACATAAACATACACAATATTACAAAAAAACCAGTTGCGGCGGACGGGGCATGCAACGCGAACGCAAATGTCCAATGTGCCCAGAGTGTAAAACGTCCAGGGTTTAATTGTCCATTTGTTTAATTGTCCATAGGCTTGTGTGTGAATGTTTGTGTGAATGTTTGTGTGAGTGAATAAGTGAGAAGATGGAGGGAACAAGGCTGCCACAGCCTCCTACCAGACCAGCAGGGGCGTCTGAGCTGAGGTTCTGTTTCGACTCCAAGTCAAGCTTTTAGCTCGCCATCCGTTTAAATCCAAACAGGAAAACCCGGCCTGTATAATATAAACAGGACCATAAGTAAACATTCTCACTAGCTAGTTAAAGTCTTATCTGTGTACACAATAATCATAATTAATCCAAAGTACTCCATTAGCAACAATAGAATAAATAAGTTAACATTTTCACATATTCCATAATAAAGTGCATTGAGTTAAACACAATATAGAAATAGTTGTTAATAAATAGCATAATAAATAACAATGCAATCATTTCACAGTAAATCTTAGTGCAAACTGCAGATATTGCACCTATAAACTGCAGTGGCACTTCAATAACAAAACACCCGTCTGCAAACGATTGCATTCGGGTGCCAGCATTAGCATTTTCAAAGCTAGTTGGGTCATAGCCAGTCCTTAACCTTCCGGTATCCGAGAGCGTAAATTCTGCGCTTTTAACGCTTCGCTCTAGAATATTTTTTATTGGTGATAATTTAAATAAGGTGTCAATTCAAAAGTTGTTCCTGTATGTGTTTCCTTTGCTCTCTCAAAATTTGGCCCAAATCAGCCCAGTGTAAACAGAGAAATGAACTAGACTAGCACCTGTTTCCGAAAAGCGCAGAAAACGCGCATAGACTCCCATACAAACTACCACTTTTCATTTGGCCGCCCCAACACATACTTTGTCCGATTTCGGACTTTTTGGGTTTGTTTGAAAGTAGATGCTTCAAATTTTCACGCAAATATGTTTTTTAACATATGACCTCATGTATTCAAATTTGGGGGAGGGGCCTAATATTCATGTTTTTCCACAAAATGACACTTTTTACTTTTACCTGTCTGGATGGGTCTGTGTAACTCTGAGAGGCACATTGAGGGTCTGTATGTGTGTGTGGACATGCACATGTGTGTGTGAGTGTATGTGAGCGTGCACGTGAGCATGCATGTGCGTGCACGAGTGTGCATAAGAGCACATACATGTACATGTGTGTGGCACATGCACATGTATGATATGTGTGTGGAAGGGATTTTTTTGTTCTTGGATTTCAGAGGATTTTTCAACAACTCTGGTCCAAATGTGCTGAAACTACTTCAGGAATATTGTGAGAGCACCTGCTGCATGTGTGTATGTGCTTTGACCTGAAACTATTACAAATGAAAGGAGATTTTACAAACAACTGGCAGAGTTTGTAAACATTGTGTGTTGTGTGTGACGTTTAGAACAATTCTGTGAAGATTACCTCTAACTTGTATTTTTCTTCAGACTAATTTCAAAATAATGTTTTTTATTTGATATGTTTGTGTTGCTAGATCATTATCCTTCCTCAGTAGTGTCACAGGTCAAAGCCCTGACCCTGGAGGGTGTGTCATGTGATCAGCTCAGGCTCCTCCTCTGAGGAGAGTCTCACAGATATGAGTGTGACAGCTTCTCCACACTTACCATCCTCAACATAAACTCTGTTCTGTTTTTAGTACAAGTCATCCAGATCAAATATTTTGTAATTTCTTTTGAGCTAATATGTAGTTGTTTTAGAAAATAGAGTCCAAAGTTTCTCCTTTAGTGAAACGGGGAAAACATTCAGTTCAGGATCAACCTCAGATTCAGTCTCAGATTCAATCTCAGAGACACAATCCTCATTAGTTTGTACAAATGTCACAAATCCAATTCTGACAAACAATAAAGGAAATGTATTTTCTTGCTGCAGGATACGCATATATAAACAATAAAAATATAACTTGACATAATAACTCATCAATACTGGGAGAAATGTAAATGTTCCAAATTCTGTGAGTGACAGATCATACGAGACACAACTAACCCTATGTAACAGACTTTAGAGTCAAAAATGAAAGGACTGAGAGGATTAAATAATTAAAATAAATGTGCATTTGCTGGTTTCCAGCTAGGACTGACAAAGGCCTTCAAGAATATCTGTGGGTTTGGTAAACTCCATGTATATCATAACCCAATGACAGCTAAAGCTCTGATGTGTCTGTGCTGGCTGTAGTATGGGAGGGACTTTTCTGACATAAGATGAACAATAAGAATGGATTTTTACCAAAGTTTGGTGTCAAATTTCACAAATGTCAAAATAAATCAAAAAGTCCACACATATGCACAAAAAAAAACTATATTCCATTTTCAGTTTTGGAAAAAACTCTTTTGTGGTTTTTAGGTATAAAAATAGTGACTTTGAGAACATAACATGGCAGTGATAGGGTTAAACATTACAAAATCAATATATTTTTGGCAAAAACAGATAGAGCTCATCTAGAGCTTTCCGGAAATATAAGGTTTACTGGAAAAAATTGTTTTATTAAAAAATTTCTTGGATGTTGAAAATAGGTGTGCAGAATGTGCGCCTCAGAGCTCAGGTGTCAGTTTATAACACAACTCAAACAATAATAATGCATTTTCTACAAATGTGGTGTCAAATTTTCACAAACTTCAGAATGCACCAAATAATCTAAAAATGATCAAATTTCTATTTTCGATTTTGAAAAAAATCTATCATTTAGTGATTTTTTGGCATCAAAAGCAGTGACTTTGAGAACATAATATGGCACTGAAAGGGTTAAATATTATAAAATCAATTTAATTTGGTATAAATCGATAGAGCTCATCAAGAGCTTTCCAGAAATATAAGGGTTTATTGGAAAAATATTGTTTATAAAAAAATTCTTGGATGTTGAAAATAGGTGTGCAGAATGTGCGCCTCAGAGCTCAGGTGTCAGTTTATAAACAACTCAAACAATAATAATGCATTTTCAACAAATTTGATTATAGCTACACTCACTCTTTCTGCGAGCAGTCCACTGATACGCACGATTTCTATCCTGAGCCGAGTTAGATATAAATTACAGTGGGCGCGTGATACTCGATTGTACTGAGTATGACATCTATCGTTTTAGTGGTGTTGTAGATCTTCTTCTCCCATCTGGTGGTCTTGGTATTTCGAGCAACACTCACCGTCAGAGTACGAGTATGATCTCACACCGACGCCTCACCTAACTGATCTTTATTATGTGGTATTAGTTAAAATCGATAGGTAAACAGCAATCAATTTTAGAGGCTTTTCCTCGAAATGACCCTGTTTTAGTCATAGGTTTTGTGTTCAGTGACCACCAAATTATGTTTATTACTCCCTTCTTATAATAGTGTTAATTTTTTCCTGTGCTATTAAGACCTCTCAAATACTCCAGGCCGTGCAGGATAGTGCCGATGCCGCCTCAGAATGTGTCATCTCATTCGTGTGTTTTGCTGAGTGTTTATTTACGTACACATAACATCATTACATACTCGAACTACTAATCAAATTTGCAGATGTTCGATAAGATCATATGGTTTTTGTTGTCCCACCTATTTTTAACATAATAAATCTTTCAATTAACTTAGATCGTCACCAAATAATCTAAAAATATTAGAATAATTCTATTTCGTGAATTTGACATAGAAAAAAAATCTGATTCATTAATTAGCTTGTGCCCTTGTTTTTTCTTCAGGATGTCATAAGCAAAAAGACCTCTCTCTCAAGATGGATACAACTTTTAACGAATAATCAGCTAAAGATAATATGGCTAACAATGAAAGGGCTTTATACTAGTATAAGATGCATTTGATAATCCACTAATCTTTACTAATCCTTCAACAGAAAAGAGCTTACACTACGCCACGCAGGCTTTTGGGAGCACCAATTATAAGTTTTTGTGGGAAAAAATTAGTTCAAAAAATTTGCTTGGATAGTTAGACACAATTAGGGTCTGTTCTTAAGCGAGGATATGTGCGCCTCAGACGCTCAGGGCAGGTTGTCCAGTACATTCCCAAGCGAAAAAGTCCTCGCAGAACTCATATTATATGATTCAATCCGACATTCAAGCATAACCTCGTTTGTTGACATTGCCAATATCTTGTACCCAAATGTATCAAAAAGTCTTAAACTGATCAAATAATCACACATAGAATGGATTCATAGTTGTCATTACAGCCACTCTGCAAGAAATCTAATAGCATCTGTTGTCACTAAGGTTTTTGCCATT
Source organism: Mugilogobius chulae (assembly GCA_038363315.1). Taxonomy (NCBI): domain Eukaryota; kingdom Metazoa; phylum Chordata; class Actinopteri; order Gobiiformes; family Gobiidae; genus Mugilogobius; species Mugilogobius chulae. Next base: position 38,463,503 of record CM076395.1, on the reverse strand, counting down.
GATTACAAAATTGCTACCTCCTAGTCCCGAAAATAAGCATGGCATTGTAGAGGGGCGTTCCCACCCAATATACTTTTCCTGGCGTCATCCGCCCTTTTGGTCCATGGTTTCTAAGAGGAGGAGTTGCTGAATGGTTGTTAACCACAAGCTAACACCCCAGAATACCCTACTCGCAACATCGGTGGTTTACACCGACGATTTTACAGAAACCATTTTGCTGCTCGTGCAGTAAAATGGCTGCGAGTCAAGTTCTCAGCGAGAGTGTCGCGACAAAAGGTTTATTGAGGGTGATTGATGTCCCACTGTCACCGGGCCCTAAGTTGTCCTTTAATAGGTGCCGAGAACACGAGAGGCCAGAAAAAGGGACCCCTTAGCAATAGACTAAAAGCAGAATATGGCTAACAAGAGCGAGTCACAACTACTACCTCTCTCCGTCAATCGATTTATAATCATACAGATAACGTAGCTCATCCTCGCTTTTCTCTCTCTTCTCTTTAATATCGGACTCACTCGTATGACAGTAAGTCTGTATTTGAATATACGGTTTCCTTAAGAGGCGCCCTGGAGCTTGTTTGAGTGACATATTTAAGGCAGGTTTGGCGAACCTAAGCAGACATGCTCGTTTAATGATTATATATCGACTAATGATAATCATGACGTGAGATAATATAAGCGTGTTGTAAAGACCGAACCTGTAAGCAGCTGTCCTCAAATGCCTTCTTTCTCCTCCATGCCTTCTGATGAGGACAGCCCCCGTCCGCATGTATCAGCTCTACAAGCGACGCGATTGGTTGAACGTGGTCCACGCTCGTTGTCTCATGCTTTGATGAACTCGTGATAAAGATCAGTTCGCTGCTACGTAGTAGGTGTTGGTAGCCTCGGCATTACGTATAGTGAACTGCCGCTTCTAGCGATTTCACTCGCATTTATCTCACTTTAATATCAATCATTTCTCTAACTAGTCGCATAGGCTTCTAATGTTTGATACACGAAGATGTTTTACTTTCTATTTAAAGTTCATAACTGAACAGAATAGACCTGAAAAACTCGAAGCATGCCAAAGTAGTGGCACGGATGTAGTGATGCCACTAGTCTCCGTGGTAGGACCTATGGAAGACAGTCAGCAAGTGGACACGTAAGGTTCAGGTGAGAGCACAGCCTCCTATGGAGTGGGATATTATGAAGGAGTCACTAAACCCTATAACTGGAAGTGTCCAAATCTTCCACTCCACAGAGTTGTACTTGGCTGCTTGAATATCCAAATCGAATTGTACATCAGACCCGAAAAAAAAGTCAAGCTTAGCCTATGTGAAAATGGGTATTAATATTAAGTCAATGTGGTATCCGCGTAACCTAACAAGATCGTGTGTGGTAATCTTTTCTTTCATGAGTTCTTCATTCTGCTTTATATTCTTTACTCCAAAGCACCTCATACATACTCATACGAAGCTTATAGAGTCCCCGAATAGTTAGGCAAATGCCCCAATCGCATTAGAATATTTGCCAACATAGATTTGATCGTGCAAATATATTAGAAACAAATAACATGCTATACTGAATATTTCTCTGTACAAATAATAAGACTAAATACAAAGGTAAACAACATAATTGAGGTTAAGAAATATCATAACTTCTAGTTGTAATTTTGTATTGACACACAGAGAGATATCAGTCAATTAATAACCCATTCATTAATCATTTTAGAAATTGTCCATCGAACTCTCCGCCAACTTTGTCCAGGCATATTGTGATATTAGTGTGGCACAGAAGTATTGTAGAGTCGAAGCCCATTACAGTTGTCTTCGGATTCTCGATGGGATTTAGATATGATTATCAATCGAATCCCAAAAGGACGCTCCAAGATTATTTTTCCTTGCTGCACCTTGCCGAGTGCTTGACACAGGCCATTTCTATGTCTCTTCACTCCTGTTAAATCCCCAATACACCAGCAAATTACACAGAATCGTTATGTCTTATATTCTTCCTAGAAGCCTGATTGTGCGCGTGCGAGTAGTGATCTTTGAGTCATATTCACACAATACGCTGTCTTCTCCGCCCAATTGTTCCAACGTGTCATGTTGCAGCAAACTTTACGCATGTACAAGCACCCAAACCGAATTGTTGAGCCTCTTTCTCTGAAGCAATGTTAATAATTTTGCTTGGCAAAAATATATTAAATATTGTTGACTGTTAGATTAAATCATAGGTTTTGTTACAACTGATGTTGTTGACCAAGTGAGCACAAGATTTTAAAGATTCATTCGAATAATACGCATTTCGAGATCCATCCTGATACGTTAGAGACCTCATACCATGCAGTCCAGACCCTAAAAGATCTCGCATGTGAACAAAAGAGGTGTGAAGAAGATAAAGTATAGACTACCCAAAATATTCAGCAGCAAATAGTGATGTGGAGACAGTAGTCATTAATGATTAAGGCAATCTCAAAGAGACTATTCGTGAATAATTAGGATTAAAAGCCTGGTTGGGTTGATAAGATCCCTCGCACCCAAAGAATCACTTCCCAGATGTTTAGTGTATAATAGACCATTTTATGATGGAGTCAGTTAGCACAACTGTAATTGTGAGATACGGTTGGTGCGTGTGTGGGAATAGTGGCTATAAGTTCCAATGAATCTTCACACTCGAGAGCTATTGAAGTAATCTATATTGAGTAGCATAGTGTGTCCTGGATCCCAGTCCAATCTTGGTATTCAAACATAAGTCGTGGTGAGGTCATCACTTTGGTGGCTAATTGCCTATCACAATCCTCAAGAACTTTACTGAAACCTATCATTTTTTCAATCTTTGCTTTAATATATTCTACTTGACGGTGGTCTTCTCTTAAAATGTCTGGCTACATATCAAGTCTGTTGTTATAATCGCATATGCCTAGTTACTATTAATGTGATATACAAATCGTATTAACAATGGTTGTACTAAGTAGTTTTGTATTAAGAAAAATAATACCGCTCTGTGTATGATAAGTTGACCTTTTAGATTGTCTATTTCGATTCCGCTCTTCGTACAACAGGACCCCACATTCTGTTTACCTAGTGATCTATACAATGTACTAGCATAACGAGAACTTTCTAGGTGAATCTTACAATAAATGCCAGAATAGGAAATATCTATTGTTGCTGTTGGCAGTGAGTGCTCGTGCTATTCATTCTCGGCTGCCTTGAGAGATTGTTCTTTTCTATTTGTTTCTTCTCTCACAAGGATAATAAAAATGTACCAATGTTACCAACCTATATAAGAACTATATGGTGAACCAGTTAACTCATATACTCAATATAGAAATTTTTATATGTTCAATTTTATTTTTGACATGCAGGGCTTTTATAAATGAAACATGTGATACAAGAAACATGTTTGCCTCACATGCTTATGATTAGAGAGGAAGGATGGATCTTGTGGATCCATACTCGAACTATGCGACCCATAGTTGTATTGCACTAGCTGGTGATTGACCAATAAGGAGATAACCTGGACTTCGACGACATACTGGCATAAGACTGGTCAGAATACTACTGTGCACCTATTTGGACGGAGCCTACTCACTTAATATTCTATGGCACTTGTTTACTATAGAAATGGTAAATGGTGGATACGCGTCGGACTAGTGAATAGAATAGAAAAAGGATACATGTGTAGACTCTCGCAATTTACAGCAAGAAGTGCCGAACTTGTACAAAAGCTCTCGAAGTTTTTCTATGATGCTTGAAATCCTATAAAGCTCAAAACCTATGAAAATACAAAAAAAAGGTAATAATGTCAGCTGCGAGCTCTCGCCGCGAGTGCTCAACTAGTTGTAATTAGGGTCAGCGATGTACTCTGGAACCTGAATAGACGCGGTATACCATCGCGTAAAAACGAACATCTCTTCATGATAGGTCCTTGGTCATTCAGAGATCAGGGCCAATACCCATCAAAACATTCTATCGATGGGAAGGTCAGGCATCAAGGAGGTCGTGTGTGCCATACCTCTCTCGAGCTCTTTTCTCAGGCCTTTCTCCGCTGTTGAGCGTGTGTGCCTCAATGAATGATTATGTAGGGTCCTTGGGATTCTCTCACTTGTCCATCTATTGCGCACCCAAGCAGGCTCCGGTTCCAGAGAAGGGGGCTGGTGGGACCAATTGGCACTAGCTCAGACCCCGGTGATGCGCTTGTAGCTCTCCTCACCGAACCGTGCTCATATCCTGTCTGGCACTCTGTGCTGACTTAACATGTTTGTGTCTGTGTTTGGGTCCGCAATTGTATATGAGATATAAACGTACTAGCACTCCAACAACATTCCAGAGATCGCTAGCACAGTTGCCAAGCCAGCATCACGTCAAATAACATGCTTCTCCTCAAGTTGTACTATTACTACACCAAACTTGTGCCCTTAGGTCATCGACAACATTCGTGTGTGATTCGGTGTGTTTAAACTTGTAGTTACAATTCCTAGAGGTCTATATGAAGTGTAAATGAACTCACAAAAAATAAATAGTATGGTTATTTAATATAGAACCAGAAGAATTTGACACGAGTGAGTAACAAATGGTTTTAAATACATGTAAAGGTGCCAGTCGTCGAAATCTTGAAATAAATATGATGTTTGATCTACTTAGTTGTCATAATATTGTGTTTATAATACATTTATTGTGTTAAGATAAGTTGCGTGTAAAATGCCTTCTTATTCATAATCTAATAATATTGATACAAACTAAGTTGCTCCGGCTCATGACAGTATGTCAGCATTATTTTTATCTATCAAATTATAGTACACATAGTGGATTATCTCCTATAGAGAAGGACACCATTTTTCATATCCCATCACGAGCGTTGTACTAGACAAAGTCATTTTTGATGTGGCGAAATTTAGCTACTTGAGATCGGACCATCAATGAGATATATTGTAATTGAGTACTACAAGCTATCTATGAAATATACATGTTCTCATTTTGCTCAAGATATCATATCTTGGGCTTTATATTTTTTCACAGTTGAAAGTGTGTTGTCCTAGTGTGCTGATTATGTTCCTTTTTATGTTAGTATTAGTGAGTGAGTAAGAAAAGAGTGGATGGGCTCAGTGATAAGATCCCTTGTTCGTAATATATAGTGCCGATGGATGAGTTTGTTGTCCAAGTACAACAGTCAGTTTATTGTGAGAGCTCCATATATTTGCTAAGTCCGCAGGACTCAAGACAAATGTGTTGGCGTGGAGGTGGCTGAACTCGGCGGATCCCTGTACTTTGGTTTCAATGCCTTTTAANAACACATGTCAACTTACACTGGTTGAAGTGAAAATGGCAGATTTTGGGACTTGTGGGCAAATCACTGTATTGCAACAAGGAACCAAAAACACAAATCAACTTTTGCATAAATGTTTGTTAATTAGTACTTACTTAACTTATGTTAATGTCCTATTTTGCAAAACAAAGCAAAACCCCTTAATACATTATAAGAGTTCAGGTACAGATAGCATTCTAATAAGCAGATAGTTAAGTGTGAAAAGTAAATCTCAAGTTGCAGAAAAGGGTTTTCGAGAATTAAAAAGGGCTACAAAAATGAACTAATTAACTTCAACAGTTCTGCCCACTTTAAAATTTGTTCTAGTAAAGGTTTTCTTAAAATGCTGCAAGGCCTGAGTTTTTAAAAGTTTCATAAATCATTATTAAAGGTGGGGTTGCTGATTTTCACACTGCAAACACAATTTAGGTTTTAAATTTGACAATTTCCTCATAAAAAACTTCCTGTTTGCCAATCAGAGCGCAGCATTCAACTCCCTGTGAGAACTAACTTATTTAATTCAGACAGTACACCGTGGTCAAATTTTTTTACAGTATTTGCCGTGTAATTTTTAGTGAAAACTACTTCCACTAAAACACTTAGTTACTCCAACTTTAAATAAAATTGTGGATTCTTTATGCTCATTACTTAACACACACTTTCAAGCATTCATTTATTTATTTATTGATCTATCGAATCTGAATCTCTTATTCCGTTCTGTTTTTATTGCACAATGAAAGCACCATTTCTAAGATCTTTAAAACAAAAAATACTTTGATTTTATTTTCTCTGGCAGAAAATTGTCAAATCTATCTTTACTTGTTTCTGTTTCTGCATAATTGTAACCGAATGTGTCTTGCTCAAAACACCTGCTCGGTGCGACATTACGTTACATTGTGGCAATCAGCACCAGAACAGGCACAGAGGCTTCCAGAGGTGAACTTGTCCAAACACGGTGATTACGTTCCATTTGATTTTCCTACAGCCTGCTAACTCCAGTGCGGGACTCCTCTCGGCCGGACCAGTGCGCTTGAGAAAACAAGATTAGTAGTCATGGCAACATGTAGCTCTGCACGTGTGAAGAAGTGAGAAAAAAGAGCCTGGATCTTCAGCTACACATGCACATTCAGTTTTATCTTTGTCTCGGCCAAGTACTTTACTCTTTTTTTTCTCTTGCAGGGTTTGTGGTAGAGCAGAAGGTGGACAGTGTGTCAGCAGCCCAGAGTACTATTGTCCTCCATAAGCAGAAAACCTAAAGACAATACAAGACTTTTCATTAGTGAGTAAGCCACACTTTACAGTATTTAACTTTACCAATATAAATATACATAGCTCTAAAGTTTTTCTTGCTATAAAGTCAAGTTAGATACAGCAACAGACAGTAACAGTGCAATGTCTAAAAAGTTGCTTGTGCAATACACATTTCTTTTTTATAATCCACCAAAAACAAATCATTTATGAAATTATGTCTTTGATATTTGGCTTTCAATACAATACAATACAAAACAAAAATATTTCTGAACACATATTTTATACCCATGGGTGAAGAAAATATACCACAGTTGTCACAGAAATGAACAAGTAAAAACAAAATATATATTGTAAAAAATATATAATATAAAATGTTGTGAAAAATGTTCTCAAAATGTAGGACTGAAACTTGCTTTCAAAGCTGCATTGTGCGACTTCAGTCTGGTGCTGTCTCCATCAAAATGATTCCGCTTTAGACAGAATGTTCCACATTATGACATTTAACATGCATATGCTGCAACTGGAGATACTGTATTCGTATAGCATGAGTGGGGCTATCTCTTTACAGACCTGTAACAACGCAAATCAAGCACTTGAACAAATTGTTATAACCATCTGCCTGGATGCAGTGAATAGAAAAAACAAGTTGCATGTCCAAACAGTCCAAACTTCTTATAAAGATACTCAAAGGAGCAACATTAAAAAAAAAGAGTGTGTCTTCACAACTGTATATTTTATACTTGAATTTGAACTGTTTCGGAAAACTCTGAATCAACTCGCTGATCAAAACACTGACCCAGAGTCCCAGACAGTGCGCCAGACTGACTCTACATGTCCTGGCCCTGTCTTTATGCAGCACTTTCCGGTCCATCACTGTACTCATTGTGCCAAAAAGATGGCATCTATCAAATGAATGTGGCAGTGGAAAGGTGAAAGAGGCCAGAGAGATGTCCAAACAAAGGTAGTGAGGGCGAGATAAGGCGCTCGCACCGTGACAGTGGCGGCCGAACAGTGAAAAGCGTGTTATCGGCTCACTCGGGTCAGCAGGGTGTGAGACGTGAGCCGGCAGAGCTGAGAGCAGGGTTAGCTGGAATATTCGCGGGGCCATAGGAAGTGCTGGTGTGGAAAAGATAACAGTGATTGTAGGACATAGCAGCAAGGCGGGACTGGAGAGGGAGAGTGGCAGTGTCCTCAGGCCTGCACTGCTCTTCCTCTATTCACTGGCCGCTTCCTGTCTGCGCGCCGCTCCTTAATGGCCTTAATGAGCCACCGGTGGATCCTGGGCTTCCTGCCTTCACACCGCGACCCACAGGAGAGCGCAAGAGAAAGGGGAAGGGGCTCAGAAAAGACACCCACAGCTGCTGCCAGTGACGTGCACAAGAAAATTACTCTTTAAGTTAGACAAAAACCCCTCTTGACCCTGTTGTCATTTGAGGTCAGAAAGTTTTTTATTACGTTTAATGGCATATATTATTATTATTAGATATCCCCCTCAAACAACTATAGTACTAAGGTAGATAAATTCAAAAGCTTCAAATTACAGACCATCTCAATTCAGATAATAATTTAGATCACGCGTCCACAACCACCGGTCCAGACCTTCTGCTACCGTGCCTTGGCGGATCTTTTAAATTTTTTATTTTTTTTATATATATATAGTTTGTCACTACTTCCATGTGCTTTATTATAAAAAATAAAGCACCACTTAATACAAAAACAGTAAAAACAAGCAAAAAGAGAGCAAAAATAGAACAATAATCAGTTGCATGCATTTTACCATGTTATTATTGATCGGTCCCTGGAAAAGAAAATTGTGACTTTGCCGGTTCTTACCAGAAAAAGTTGATTTAGATACCACAATAGATCAGGGTTTTATTATCAAAGGATAATCAGTCTACATATTCATGCTTTTAATAAAACATTTTGGTTCTGCTAAAGTTTGAGATCTTTTTTCATTGGTACCAAATAAGGGGAATCTAGTTTCGATAGTAGTATCTGTTGAAGATTTTCAGTACTTTGACAACCATACAGACATTCAAATATTCTGACATACATAAGATTAACTTAGTTTGTCAGTTCATAGGTCTCTATCAGTATTTTGTGTTAATATACATATCAATAAAGAGCGTACTTTAGGTCCTGTAATATAGGTTAGGTCTGTCCTCCGTGGCCTCTGTCATTGGCTCAGACACCATAGACAACAGGTGAGGCCTCGGCCTGATCCCTCTGACACTCTGTAATAGAGAGGAGAATGTAGGATTAGAGGACCATTTGAAAAGCACTGAGGTCACAGCTCCATTCTGCCCCTGCATAGCTCCAGACAGAAACAAAAGGCTTGACTACCACCGTGTTTCTGTCAAAGCAAAAAGGGACTATTAAGTTTGTGCTAAAGTACTTCAGTGCTTTCTATATTACTTGAAAAATAAAAATAAAAAAAACAATTCCAAATATATACTCATCTAATCTATTCATTGATTCAGTAATTGACATTTCATACTGTATTTATCATTGAGTCAAACTGGATTCTGAATTCTGTCCCCATAACAGGAGATAAAGGGATGCAAGATCTTTTAAATACATGACTATTTTAATCTCATTTCAGAGGTGACTCTAACACTAGGTCACTGATGTTGTTTTAGATGTGATAAGCCCATCAGTGATCCCTGAAATGATTTCTTCCTTCAAACTGTTCTATACCAAGATCCACAATACGATATGACTTCATAAGAGATCAAAGAAAATGCTGAACTAATCCTTTGATATTGATTTGATATGGCCCACTGATAAGTTTGACGCTTCTGTAATGCAATTTAAACCTGGTTGCTTACCTACAATTGTGAGACAATTAGAAATCGCTGTATTGTAAGTATGTACTTTGGAAAACTGGAAAAAAACGGATTAGGACAATATTCTGCTCACAGGACTTCTGTAATGATAGACTATACACTATGGTTTTACTGGAAGTTCAATCTTGTAACTTTTGATTGACAGCTGATATGATGCATCACATTTATACAATCAAGCTTCTGTTTGCACTGCTAACCACATAAAGTGATGGAAGAAACATTCCCATTCCTTTAAAATCACCCATCATTTCACTGGGAAGTAGTTGAAAACAAATGGAGCAGATTTCCATTGGAGCCAAGTCAGTGCTAAAGCGGTGACAGCATTCAGCAGATGGTGCTTAGGTTAGCATTACTCATAATAGACCTGATAGCAGCAGCGATGACGAGATGATCACTCCGGTTGTAGACCAGGACAGTCACAGGTGAACACGTAAGTCCAGAGAGAGTCTTTGTGTTCAATATATATAACTGGAATGCCAATTTCATGAAGTTCTTGGCTGCTAATACAAACATACCAAGACCAAAAAAAATCTGTTAATGTAGGGAAAAATAAATGATGGTAATACAGACTTTTTTCCTCTATTCTTCATCTCTATATTCTTTACCAAAGCACTCTACAACTCTACAAGCTTAAAATTATTAGCTTCCCAATCAGCATTTAGAATTTTGCCAACATAGTTTTGTGCAAAATTTAAATAACATGTACTGAATATTCTCTGTAATTAGACTAAAAGTACAAAAAATAGACACAGAAACTCTAGTGTAATTTGACAAAAGAGTATACAGTAAAATTTCTGTTCCTTCGGTCATTTTAAAATTCATTGAACTTTTTCCAGCATATTGTGATATTTGCAAGAAGATTGTAGCACATTCTTGATTGTTGATTTGTTATTATTCAACCAGAAAGCAAATTAAGCTCCTGACAATGGGTTGCCAGATTCTATGTTTAAATCCACTTTACAACAAATTCAAATGTATTTTGATTTAATATGTCCTCAGTATATAGACATAGCATAATAGTGTTGTGATTTTATGTGTATGTTGCAGCAAACTTTACGATGTACAACAAGTCGTTTTTACCGCTGCATTTACTTTCTTGCAAAATAGATATTGTGACTGTTGATAATATGATTGTGTACCTGAGTGTGTTGACCAGAGCAGAGGAAGTGTTGTCATTGAACATCCCTGATAGTGGCCCCCTCCCAGCAGCCAAGACCTAATCAGCGTGAACAAAGGGGGAGAAGTGTAGTGCTCCAAAATAGCAGCAATAGGTGTGGAAGGAAGTAGCATCAGATGCAAAAGGACACGCGTAAACTGGACCACGTGAGCACCAAAACACTAGTGTATATTAGCATTTCTATGATGGAGTCATGTACAACTGCAATGTGATGGTTAGTGCGTGTTGATGTGGTCTTATATGACTTCCTCAGCTGCCTATTATGAGGTGACACACTGACAAACTGTGGTCAGATGGTGGCTTTTACTTCCTGACACTGAACCACATTGTTCCTCTTAATTGACTCTTCCTCTAAAACGCCACACAAGATGGCTATCTTAAATCACATATGATGACAAGTGTTTGGAAAATATAAGCCAGTCTGTATTAAGTTCCATTTAATGACATTCTCAGATGTTACAACAGGACACTGTTTTATTACACATAAAAACAGACTTTAGGTGAATCTTAAAGGTGCACAGTGGAACATTTCTGGAGGAGGGCCTGCCATCCGCTTGCTTGGAGATGTTATGGTAGTTATCCAGGGACATAAAGACATTTCACCTGCTATTTGAAAGTGATTATTATGTTTTTTAATAATTTTATTTTTGACATGCAGGGTTTATTACTAACAAGACATTGTAATGATAAGAGAGAAAAGGACATTGGATCGGAACTCACAAGTTGAATGCAGCTGGATGTGCATGGAGCCTTGCATGAAGGCATAGAAGGTCATATGTGTGAAGAGGTTAGCCTACTCACTGTAAGAATGCATTTTTTCAATTAATGGTAGACGGTGAATGGATAAGAAAATTATACATGGAAGATTCAATACAGAAGCCAACTTGTACAAAAGCAGTTTCAACATCTTGAAATCTTAAAATAAAAAAAAAAACAATAATTCATTCAACAGCTTAATAATCCATCAGAACTCTGAATACCTAACATGCATAATACCAACATCTCTTCATGATAGGTCCTTGTCCATTCAGAGAAAACCCATCAAATGCAGATGATAAGGCAGACAATGGTGGAGTCCCTCTGGTCTCCCTCGTGTGGGTGCACAGATTAGGCCTGGTGCACTTCCTTTGGAAAACAGGCCCCGGTCCAGAGGAAGGGGCTGTGGGCTGCACTAGCTCACCCCGGCCTGTCTCTCCCACACCTCTCACTCCTGCCCTGCTCTGCACCATTGTCTGTATCCGAGATGAAACGCAGACCCCAACATCCAAGACCAGTCACAGTGCCAGCCAAGCCCCATAAAGCTACAAACATTACACACAACTTGGAAATGGATGAAATTATGGATGGTGTTCTGTAAATATTAGAGTCTATATAGTTTAAACTAAAATAATGTATTGGAAAAAAAAGAAGAAGAATTTGAAGTTGTTACAGTTTTAAATACATGTAAAGGCTGTCTGTCGAAATCTTGAAATAATAATGTTTGACTTTTGTTAATATTGTTAAAACATTTTTGTTAAAGTCGTTAACTTTTAATCAATAATTGATACATTAATGTCGCTCATGCATTACTTTTTTTCTTTTAGGTACACAAGTGGATTTCCAAGAGGACAAGTCATATCCATCAGATGCTTGTGAGTCATTTTTATTGTCATAATTAGCTATTAACATCGAGAAATGTTTGACAAAGCACAAAACATTCATTGCAATATTTGCCTGATATTTTGGTCACATTTGAAAGTTTTCTGCTGCTTCCTTATGTCAAGTGAAGAAAAATATGGGCAGTAATTTGTTGTAATATATGCCATAAGTGTGTAAGTACACAGGATGGAAGCCATAAATAGGAGGTCAGACAGTGGCCGGTGGAGTGCAAGGGGTCATGTGGTCTGCTCTGATTAAAAGTGGACACTCCCATCACATCCCAGACAGATTTAGGCCTCACAAGGCACACTGAGGGTATAAGGGCTTTTAATTATTTGTGTGGCAGTGTGCATAGCTGTAATATATAATATGAAATACCCGCTTGTAGACACAATTTTTTTTGCTCTCTCATGTTTTGGTCAGCCTTTTCATAGTTACTTATACTGTGCTCTCCTATTGTACCTTTTTTATGATTTATTTACTATACAATGATCTAGGCAAGAGGTTCTGTTGTGTTAGCGTGCCCAAGACCAGGCTAGTGTTTTACATGTATAAAGGTTTGTCTGCAAGGAGCTTTGTGGTAAAAAAAAAAAAATGGTACAATGAATAATCCAATAGAGGCTTAAATTATTCCAGATTTTCTATTATTTGAGATTTTGGCAGGATAATTAGCATATCTTGAATGTCCTTACCTCAATAATACGCCAAAAATTGACAGCTTAGACTGACACCTCACGCTGTGGACATAGCACTGGTATTTCTGTTGCACACATTAAATTAGTCTTGGATTGAAACCGCTGTAGTACGGCGGCTGTCAAGGGCGTTTGACTGACATGTTTGCTGTCACTTTGCTGGTTTGTATTCCAGGTTTGGTTTGAGTCATGCTCCTTTAGACCTGTCAGACATTTCACAACCCAACCTCACTGTACTTCTATTTCCAGCCGAACCGCCACCGGCAATTTGGACGCTGAGCTGGCCGAGTGGAGCGTCTAGTGTGGCCCAAGGAGGTGAGTCTGTCAGGCATGTTGTAGTCCCAGTGGGCTGAGGGCTGGCACACGGCTCCTCACCGCTAACACTGCCACAGGTAATGTTTTCCTGAAGCTCTGCCAGTCCTTTAAGAATTTCCATGCACCGGGGGAAAAGGCCCAAGCCCAGCACCCCAAATACAAGCGTTCTTTTGAGGCCGAACCCGTAACAGCACAGTGATCCCGCAGACAGACAGCAGCTCTGTGTGTGGAGGCTTAGAGGTGAGAGGATTAGAGCCGACCACAACATTTAAAGACACTGGAGCTTGTTTGGTTCAATCAGGGGTGCTACAAAGCAGGACACAGCTCTGTGAACTAAAGCTTCTGTTTCTAACTCTGCCATGCAAATGCTGATTATGCGCTGAGCTCGGCAAGTCTGGCTTGCATTCGTTCTGTGCCAGTGCAGCGATTATAGCATTTCTGAGCAAATTTCATGTTTTTCCCCTGACAAATTTGACAAATTCACAGGAAGGTGCTATCATTTGTAATCAGTGAGAGTGTCTGATGAGATTAAATATGAGACTCCGGTGCTTACTTCATGTCTGCATGCTAAACAGTTCATGCATAAGACTACATAAATCTGACAGCGGTTACATGTGACTGTGAAAGGTCATGGGACAATAGCCAAGTTCATAAAATGCTCTAAAAGTGAAACTCAGAATAGCACATATTGTAAATGTTTCTATGCGCTCTATAGTGAGTAGAAGAGAGTCCTAATGGCACTGGAGACAAGCTTAGAAGAGAGAGAACCGCACTGGTCTGACTGTGATAAACAGGGCTTATCTGCAGGTCCTGACTCTGTTTCCCTGTGATTACAGAACAGGGAGGAAAATGGGAACGCAACGAAACAACTGGAATTCCATAGAACAGGGCAGGCGACTGATAAATCCCCGACCTGGAACAAGGTACTCGAAATGATAGTGAGATTAAGGGGAAATTAAGTGAAATCTTTTCCAGTTCCTTGTGTATTGAAACAGTCGCTGAGATTACTTGACCTTTGCCCACTGGTGCAAGACTGTTTATGCGTCAGTGACTGGAGTAGGTCACAGCAGTAGATTTATGGCGGAACACAGGTGCCACAACTAGTCAAGTGACCACTGAATTCTTTCTTTTAGTTGTATCTGTTGGTTGCTACATATATAAAATTCCCTTTTCTGAATTTTTAACCATGTTACAGCAGCATTCTCTCATTATTATATACTAAGAGTTGTATTTTGATTGATTCTTGTATGTTTGAGTAATTTTGTATTGTCCTGCAGCTGATGCTTGAGTGCTCAGAAATCTCTGTTTTCACTTAGGCCTATTCCCGTCCATTAGCATTTACTTAAAAAATCAGACTCTGAGTAAAACATATAGGGTTCAACATGTCTTGTAACCACTTTCCAACAAGATTAATTTAAGTTAAAGTTTATATTAAAGAGGCAGGGCTTGTCAGTTGTGCAGTTTGTAACAGGAAGTCAATAACCTTTTGGAATTTCTAGACAAAATGTTAATTGTTTATCACCATAAGTCAGTTTCTTCCTAAATACATGGGGGAAAAAACTGGCACAGGTCTGCTTTAATATACAGTATAAGGATATTGGCAATGAATCTCTTACTTCTGCAAGTGCTCTCTGTCAACAGCTAGAGTATGTCTCCTAACACTAAAAGACAAAAACAAGATTCCAAATTTGAAAGCAAATAGATGCTAATTAACGGAGGAATACAACAAAAGTATGACTAGTTCTAAATTACCAAAATTTAAACTGAAACATAATAAATATAAGTTTAATATTAGTATTAGTTTTACATTTTAAACCTGCATTTGTGATGCACCAATCAGATATTGAGATCAAATATATCAACACCAATCTATTAAATTTTCCTGGATCAGTTATATTATGTTTGTGCCCTTAATTAGACAACGAGGAGACTATTTACTGGTTGATGTTGACCCAGAACATCTTGTAAATGTTTAAAATTACTCACATAAGCTTGTTAAGTTGTTGTCTGCGCAATAAATAACAGATAGATAACACTATATGACCCTTTTTCTAACACATTAACTGAGTATTGAGAAGAAA
The DNA here is from genome assembly GCA_038363315.1 of Mugilogobius chulae. NCBI lineage: Eukaryota > Metazoa > Chordata > Actinopteri > Gobiiformes > Gobiidae > Mugilogobius > Mugilogobius chulae. The sequence goes on along the minus strand of CM076395.1, from coordinate 38,448,226 downwards.
AAAGTGTTTTCCAGACCCTACATTGGGACTGGTTGATATCGGGTATCGGCCGATGCTTCTATATAGTATCGATGCAAGAAAATGTGTGACAAGGTAATATAAATGAAATGTTGCTATTCAATGATTCATCAAGTCTAATTATATCCTTTGGGGTTAAAGCATTTTATTTTTTATCTAATAATGTAGAATTTGTATCCTACAAGTGCATATATATTGCATAAGCAGCTTAGGGTTTAAATAAGATCACAGTGTGTTCTATCATCTCTGTCTAAAGACAAGGTTACGAGTGTTCTGTTGCATGGTTGTTGTTGTCGATGGCATTGGTGTGTTGTGAAAAGTACTTATAAAGTGCACATAGAAATCAAAGAAAGTCTTTGTAAGTGTAAAAATAGTTCTTTCTTATTCTACAGCTACAGACCTACTGAACATTCACTTTTACTGTTCCTTGTAACTTCTAAGTTTTTTTCATAGTTGATACATTTCTTTCTGTGTTTTCACTTGGCCTGCTCACACCTGCTCGTCATGTCTATGTCTGTAAATCACATCCACCACACAGCCTACGGGGCAGATGGAAAAACGTCCAACTCGCCCATAAATCACCATTCAGACAATCAAGCTAATCACTGTTTGAATAGCTGCTAACGAAGATCTAATTGAACACGGTGACTGCAACGGTTAAACGCTGTAGGAGCAGAGCCTAAGCCAGCGTTGTAAACCGGCAACAGAAAGGCACCGGTTTGGGCTGAGTTTAGTTACAGTGGCAGCTCCCTGGGGCCCTTCTGGAGCAGGGACCTGAGCAACTGCAGACCCTCAGACAGAAACAGAGTGAGAAATAAAGAGTGAGAGGAGAGGAGAAGCAGGTTGTGCCAGTCAAAAATGCGCACCACCATTGAGTGAAACGCTGTGGTTTCTAGCCACAGATAGACTTATTATGCATGTTGTTGACTGCGCTTTTGATTTAGGTGTTGTTGTGCTAAGACTGCTGGGTAATTAGTTCAAAGATTGTGGGTTAGAGATTCAGGCAAGTCTATTATTTAATTACATGATTACTTTGTTTGTTTGTTAAACCAAGTGGTCCACAACTAATCCTCAGTCAGGAAAAAACATTTGGAAAATAGGTCAGTTCTTGAAATATGTTTTTTTTTTTCTTCTCTGCAACAGTAAATCAATTCAAATTGCAAACTGAAATTGATCAAAAAGTCAGAAAAGCTCTATAGTGCCAATTTGTTCATTGTGTTACAAGAATTTAATGTTAATCAATCCATGCAGCCACTGGTGTTAGCTTGTGAATTGTACAGTATATGATGTTTGATCATACAATTTTGTGTGAAGAATGAAACATTTGGCAAGCAGTCTGTTTCAATTTAAAAAAAATAGGAAATGGTTGCCGACAAACATTGCAGAATACATTTTTTGGCTAGATGTAATGAAACTCCGCCACTTTGACTCTTTTACCTTTCCCTGGTCAAAAGGAAAGAAATCCGTCATGATGAGATTAGATCTGCACAAAGCTGAAAGGCCATACTGGACGCCGGTGCCATATTGTCTCATATATGTTCATTTTGGGAGCTGTTTTTGTGTGAGAGGAAAGCGCTGGCACCAGGCCGTGGCTCCTAGGGGCCCGAGTGCTTATCACAGGAGTGAGTGGGACAGACAGAGGAAGAGGGGCTGCTGTGTGTGAGCTGTGGGATTTGTGTTCCCGGGAGAGTCCTGCTGCGCTCCACAGGCTGCTCTGGTCTGATACAACCAATAACATAAGCCTCAGGGAGAAAGAACATTGTTTTAACCAAATATTTTTCACTATAGCATTTCCACTTTTCTAATGGGTCTGTACTTTTGGCCTCTAAATGTCAAATAAATTATCTTTTATCCTTATTATTATAATTAACTAATATTCAAGCATAGTTGTATTGGGACTGCAGTGGCTCAGTAGCTGAACAATTACTTACACAAGAAGTTGAAAGTTTAATTTCAGCTTTGCTTTCCTCCAAAATGTTTAGTGTTGTCTTTACCATCTGCACAATATAGTGACATTAAACTATGTTTGTTGAGGAAAAACAACTTCCAGACCATTCAACAAGTCAGGACCGTGGACTGTGGAGAGGTGGACCCCACAAGAGAATTTTTATAGTGCATAATAAGTAAAGCATATATATATATAGTATACTAGAGCAAGGGTGTCAAACTCAAATGGAGCTGGGACCGAATGAATCGTAGTCAGAGTTGGTCGCATTTTAAATATAAGCCCTACTGCCTGTGATATATTCAAATATGACAATTGTGTCCATATTTTTTATTGAATTACCTTATTTTGAATTGCAGAATGTCTTTCCAAGAACATTTTTTTAACCAATTTGCTGCATTCCAGTGCATTTAGAGGTATATTTCCATTGTCTATTTTTCCATTCTGGTCTGTGTGGTTCTTCTTTTGCACTTCATACACAGATCAGAGCTAGGCTGCAGTGTATTGTGGCAGGGGTTCCCAAACTTTTCAGCCCGGGACCAACAAAATAACCGTGCAACCAACTCGCGACCCCACAAGAAAAAAATATATACTTTTGTAATAATTTTAAGTTACAAAACCATTTAAATTAGGTTTAATTGTGTTTATTTGAATAGTGCAATGCTTTATTAGACCACAATTCCCCCAAAAAACTGATTAAATGCCAAGTCATAATTGTAATAATACATTTTGAAATCATCTCGCGACCCCCAGATTTTGCTTCGCGACCCCCCGAGGGGTCCCGACCCCCACTTTGGGAACCACTGTATTATGGGGCCTGTAGCTCATATTGCAAGCTTTTGTCAGAGGGCCACTATAAAAATCAGAAATCACATGAAAACGTTTGAGGGGCCGATTTGACACCCATAAGGCAAGGTGACCCCTCGGTCCGTTTTAATCAAGTTCCAGGCATGTTTTAAGGGCCACTGTGTATATTTCTTCCCTTTTATCAACTTGTGTTCTTAATACATACAGTATCATAATAAATTGACAAAAGAATTAATTAATTAGCCTTTTTTTTTTTTTTTATAGAAATATGCTTGCATTAACAGTATTTGCGTTAAAGCAGTTCGAAATTTAGATTAGCCAAGGAGGAAAAAATACATAGTTTTTTTTTTTTTTGGTTCCAAGCAAGTTTAGTTTTCTTCATATGAACTGATCAAATATGTTCTAGTTTTCTTTTCTAGTTCCCCAATGCAAAAGCACCATGACAACTCTCAGTATTGATTGCCTTCATAAACTGTTTTGGGAGGCTCAGACTTGTTCCAGCACACTACGTCACAACCACACACAGCCTGCTCCACATGTTTACATACAAGCTTTCACTCACTCACTCCATAACTCTGCTCCACACAGCGGCCTGTTATAGCAGAGAGCGTGCGTCTGGCATGGCCCTAGTCTGTACGGTCCTGCTCCTATTTGTCTGGACACATATAACAAGGCTCATCAATCTTCTTCAGAGGCCTGGATTAGAACCAGCTGGGCCCCTAGAACTGGAAACTGGCTCCAGGCCTGTCAGAACGGTCAGTACGACAGAGCAGACACAGATAAAGATGGTATAGGCAGGGTACAGAGGCAGCGGACTTGTGGGAATAGTCTGAAATGAAATATAATCCACCCGAAAGAGAGACTCCATTTTTGACAAAGATGTGTCTGGATACTTGCACCTGCAGTGAATCACGCATACTATTAATATAGTACTCCTTTTGTATTTAGGTTTAGCGTTAGCCAGATTAATATGACAAATGAAAACTAGCGACTATCATTGATTGGTTAAAAGTCTGTTTTTATTACATCTGCGTCTTTAATAAAAGACCGAAGGTGGTTTCCGCTTGAAGATTATTTTTACATGCTGTTCCTGTTGAGTTTATTGACTATATCCAGTATTTTTGTTGCTTTTTTGCCTTTTGTCTATGTACTGCTTGGTTTAGTGTAGCATGTTTCATTTGATCAGAACAGACTACAAGTAAATGTGTTTCAAATCAATGAACAGCTGTATTCACAATTCATAGCATATTGTTAAAACTTGTGGAAATAAATATTTCTTTAGATTTTTTTTTTAATATCTTACAATATTGTTAATATTCACATTTATAGGGATGTGGGCATGGATTAGTGGGAGGTGAAAACAGGACTTGTCTGAGCTTTTGAGCTTCAGTTACAGGACAAAGCATGAATACTCAAACATGCATGACTCAATCAACATAGAATTAGAATAGAAACTTTGATGAGAGAACACTGTTGTAACAAGAGTATGACATTTGTAGGCAAGAGAGTGTGAGATATCTACAATTTAAATAGTAAAGAGTTCTATAAATGAGGCCATAGTGGCTGAATGCTCCAGAAGTGGACCTCAAATGAATCACTGTGTAACTGGAGTCTTTTGTCTGATGATCTCAGGGACCGTGGTGGGTGGTATTCAGTCCATAATTCAGCGAGGTAGATAAGATAACTACTTATGTAATGTTTTGTAGATTGCCGGCATGCTACAGTTTTGTTGTTGTCAGTACTCTGGCAGCAGCATTTTGTTTTAGTTGAGTCTGACTTAGTATTCATGTTTTTGGGGGAGAAACAGGAGACAGTATTATATTTCTTAAAAGAGACATATTGTGTTTTTTTTTTTCTATTAATACTCTATGACATATGTTGATCAGTAGTTTACATTTTCTTTATTGTAAAACACAAAACTAGACAACTAAACAGGTCATAGACTTCCTGTTCAAAACTGCAGAACTATCATGCCTGTTCACTGTAAATTTCCATGTCCATAAATGAACCAATCGAATTTTGTTGTAAATCTTTAAAGCTGGGGTACCTGACTTTTTGTTATTATAATTTGATAAAGTCTCTCTTTTCCCCCAATTATAGACCAAATCAAATTGCTCCTACTGTGTGAATCCAGTAAAATGTATTGCTCATGGATAGTTGAAAGCTGTGCTTTTATTGGCTGTGCGTGGGTGATCCACTACAGTTTCTATGCACTGTTTGTGAAAATATGTTCTTAACCCCGTATTTTAGTCAAAAATTAATGTATGTGGATATTAACCATGTCCTGAAGGATTTGTGAGATCTGTGAAGTAGTTAGATTGAAATACCTACTTCCTGATTTGCAGGTACCCCAGCTTTAAGTAGGCCCACATTTTGAGTTCATTCGAGTTACTTTTTGCACACATGGCTGACCTTTTCCTCGACATATTACAATTTAAAAGTCATAAGCCTTATCTTCTGCTGTGGCGTTTTAATATTAAACTCATCAAAGTTTTTACATGTCATATAGTATTTCATCCAGGCTTGCTTGATTTGCCTCTCGGTGATACAAAAACATAGAAAAGGATATTGGCTTCCTCTGTGGTCTATATGTGCCTTCCCGTGGTTGGTTTTGGCACTGTGTTGAGCTAAGTCAACTGGAGGAACAAGAGAGGTGAGAGCGGAGGTAGATTTAGAGTGTGCCCATGATGAAGAGGGGCTGTGAGCCAGAGAGGAGGGGAGAACAGGATGCAAGTTTATAAGGCTTTAGCTTTATAATGGACTAACTAATGACTATTTTGGTAATCGATAAATATGTAGATTATTCTTTTGATTTCCCGGTTAGTTGCTTAGAACTCAAAAGTCACTTGAATGCAAACTTTGTGCTGAAGTAATGTCGCTTGATAATGTTCTGGAGGTGTGGGTTTAAAGGCAAACTAGTGAAACAATAAAATTAGACAATTTTAGCTCAAGAGTTGATGATTATTCGATAACTAAATTAGTTGAAGATTATTTCAGTAATTGAAATTAATCAAATAACTAATAGGCAGCTCTAATACACTAACAAGCTCAAATTCATTCGTATTAAGTAAAAAATGAATAGTAAGTATAATTGTATATTTCAAAACATGTTGGAAAATCTGCTTAATTTGTTTAGATCACAAATTATTTTTGTAGATGCAAAACATTTTAGAATTGGAATTTGGTGTATGAAAAAAAAAAAAAAAACTATGTATAAAACGTGCTAAATAAATAATTCCTGTCCTAAGGAATGAGTTTACCTTTGGGTGTAATAATGCACAAATATGTTTTTTTATATATCTATATATTTTTGAAAGTGCCTTCTTTTGAAAACCACATACTCAAACCTATACAAAAGCTAAAAATTAACTTGGCAGTTGTGAGAAACTAGAAACTAGCCGATACTAGGCTAGCAGATAAAAGCTAAACAATTTCACAATGTCTACACACTGTCATTAGAATGAGACTAATTATGCTCAGTTCTGCATATGTGATAATGTTTTCCTGAAACTATGAATTAGAATCAGAATCAGGAGTTTTGTTGTCATTGTCAGTGAACAAACTAGGAATTTGCTTTGATGCTAATGTGCAACATAAAACACTGATGATAGAAAAAATATCTATCAAATATGATTAAAATGTTATAATAAATATATAATACAAAGTACAAGGGAAGGCAAAAAAAAAGATTACCATCTTTTCTAACCTTTTCTGTCATAGACCACTTCTACACTAATGAACTATTTCACCGGTTGATTCAATATTCACTTTGTTTTCATGTGTTCACCAAATACACTGAGAGAATGCATTAAAATGACATGACTTAATAGAACTATTCAAATATTACACCACATTGTTGGTCAGATATGAAAACAAGCACAGATCACCAGGTTGTCCAATACGCTTAAAGTGGTGACATTTTCTATTGACATGTGCTTGAGTGACATGAGTTCTCTGACCTGCCTTCTGTCCCCTGACCACTCTGCACCTAGGCTCTGTCCAGCTGTATCAACACCAGGCTGTGCGCACTGAGAAGGAGGGGCAGTGACAGAGAGAGAGTGTTTATGTGGACCAGCACCCATCACCACGAGCCCACTCGCAGGAATTCAGATTATTCCACTCTGTCCATGCCCCCCTGTGCAACCATGCCCCAAGTCAACAAACAACTGGGGTCAGGGCCAAAGCAATCAGCACTGAGCGGGCGAGAGGCGGGCCAAAGGAGCTGACAGGTGGATGGTGCACGAGAAATTGATAGTTATTCAAATATTCATACATTTTCATAATTCTTTAAATATTTTTACCACATATAGCCTATAATTTTGAGTTAGATTTTCATCCAGCATGCTTTTTTTAAATACATTTACCATGGCTTTCCAAGAGAAATAGATCATACAATATAATAGATGTAGTTTTAACTATATAGACTGAATGTAAGTTTGGAAGATTTTGGAAATAAACAAAAGTTTAAATTCAATATTTTAACTATATTTTCAGCCAATTACAAGAGAAGAGATTGATCCTGGGATCGCAACTTGCATATTTTGGACATATTATGTAAAATTGTCTTGTCTACATTTGTTACAACTGTATTCCCCCATCATCATTTTACAGAGATGTATTTTATTTCCTTTTTGCCTTTTACAGTGTCCAAGACTTATATGTCCAGATATTAGGATTCAAAATTGTCAAGTTTTCAACAAACATAAATAAGCCATTGTTCTGCACATAAAGTGAAAAAAAATTGCCCAAAAATATTGTCTCTCTATAATGTATTTAAAGACTTTATTTACTTTTTCAAGACATATTTTAATGAGTGTTTTTATATTCGCACAGATGTTGCACCACAAGAAGTCAGATTTTGTGGCAAAATAATGGATTCCTGTTTTTCAAACAGTAAATCTATATTGCTTCTTTGAGATGTGACATAAAAGAGATGCAAAGCATCAGCCCGTATGCTAATCCTCTGAAGCCCTAATATCATTACTGAGCAGAACTCGTCCTGCAGAGGTGGATGAATGGCCTCTTTGTTTTATTGCTATTATTTCTGGCAGGCTCAGCGCACGCGTCTGCACTGGGCTGACTGAGGGCTATACCCAGATGGCAACGCTGCTACAACTTATTGTATAACAAACACATCTTTCAGTCTCCCAGCAGCCCACAGCGGTCGCGCTATGGGCCGGGAGCGGGGCCAAGTCGTGCTTTACCTCTCACCGCCTGACCTCCTCTGCCTCTGGTCTGGCTGAACAGGAGCATCCCTGGGTCGGACTGATTTAAGGCTTAAGCGGAATATGGTTGTCTGTACTACTGTGCTTGACTATTGCATTCAGTTAGAATTGTACATTGTATAGTTCTCCTTAACTATTTTTTTGCTTTAAAGGGTATGATCTTGTATTGTATTCAATGTATCGAGTAATTAAAACAGTATCCAAGCTAATAATAAGGGTATCGATAATACCACTGTTGGGAACGAAGCATTCTTGTATTTTTCATGCTCTTGTAACATTAGGATGCCTCATTTACACAGGATTGTCTTTAATCTATGTCAAATTCTGCAGTAATAGATCAGCATTTTCTGGAAAAGTTCCAACAACATACTTAAAATTATTCCCAGATCTCTCTGGATTTTTAGTGGGTTTTGCATGTTCTCCTTGTGTCTGCATTAGTTTTCCTCTGCTCAATTTTCTTTCACTAAAAATGTGTACAGTTGGCTCTTACACTCCTTCTCTTTTATCATTTACTCACTAAAAGTATTTAGTTATAGTTGAGCATTCTGCATTGTCTGACTTTCAATCCATTGTTTTTTATCTCAAAATCGCATCCATTCACTCCTCGGCTGTTGTGCACCGTTATCACACTAAATCCTACAAAATGCTTTCTCTTAGCATTGAGGAAAGCAGGAAGAGAACCGTTTTTATGTCTGATGTAATGTTTGTTGTAGCACAGCATTTTACCACTTTACACGTTCGCATCCAGTGTGAACGCAGCCCCGCTCAAACAGCAGATCCATCAATTTTAATTACCTCTCACTTGTTGCTTTCAGATGACTAACGACTATTTGGAGTTGAAAGCCTCGGTGGTTCCCTGAGTGCGTTTCTCTACAGTCTGGGCCCTGACAGCTGGCACAGGGGAAAGTCAGCAGCAAAAAAAAAAAAGGTAAAAAACAGTCAATAACAGGAACTCAATCAGCCCTCTTGGTTTCCGGTAAGCCGCGCTCTCTGGACTGGTGGCTGTGACAGAAGCTGGCTCGCTGAGTGAAGCCTGGCTGCACATCGACCCCCAGCCCGCTCTCACTGTGCGGCGCGGGGCTCATTTGTACCACGCCGAAAACAGAGCCAGAAATGTGCGCCTTTTAGAGCCAAAGAAAGTAGAGAGAGAGAGAGAGAGAGAAAGACTCGAGTCAGTGCGAGCCAATCTGCGCTCATTCCTCAGCTCTCATAAAGTCATTAAAAATAGATGTGGAAACCTATGAAAAATCTAAAAATGAAAGTGAAAACATGTTCATTTTGGTCTGCTTTTGCAAGTAGGTTTGGAGCAACTAACTACAAACTGAGAAGTCAAAAACTAGTCCACGCAGCACTTGGCAGGGGACTTGAAATGGTTTCCAACGTAAAAAGCAGGTAAAATTTAATGTTAACTGAAATTTAAAATGTTTTGTGGTCAATTTGTCTCATTTTAGAGTTTGGGGCAGAAATATCAAAACAAGAACACGCTAAGCAATAATTGGTAATAGATAACTAAGAAAGCAATTGATTTACTTAAAAACTTGAGTTGGAGGTTGCCTGGGATCCAGAACCCACACTTCAGCAAGCTGCGATAAGTAGGTCTGGTCGCCACGCCCTCCGCCGCGTTTCAGATCAAATCCACATTGTACCGTGCAATCAGATTATCTTATTGCGTGATGCAGATGAAACAAAGGTGCTGATTGGTCGATGGGTCATTTAAACCAAAATCTAACTTCACTCACCTCACATTCAAATTGTTTTTTTTGCTTCGCGCATTGATTCTGCAGAAATCTGCAATGTTTTTCTGTTCCACGTGATATTTTTTGTATGTATTTTTTTCGTCGGGAGCAGCCATGTTGGTTTTTACACGACGGAAAATGCGTGTCTCTGATTGGCTAATTAATCTGTCAGTCACGGCTACGGAAATTCGAAAGAGGGACACGGTGGCCAGACGATATATTTTTAATATATCGTCTGGATTTTCCAGGCAAAGTTGGAGGTACTTGGATTGTAGGACAAAGCTTATTCAAGGGCGAAAAAGATGAGGACCACTGCTTTAGTCTATCAATTCATAAAAATTTGGAAATAGTATGGTAACGCTTTTACAATATTTACGACTAAAGTGTATTACTGACAAAATCATCCTCTTTGTCATAAAAATGTGTTTTTCTTGTGTTTTGGTGACTCTGATCCAACTATTACAGTGATTAGAAAAGTACGATTCTATGTTATTGTCTATACGTTGCAATGCATCAATTACTGAAAGCATTGCTCTTACTGGTTTTAATATATTGCTAAAAATTGACAAAAATCTATATCTCGATATTTTTGGGCTTATCCCGATAATTTTATTAAAAAAACACAATTAGGTCAATTAGAGCTGTGATGACTAATAGATTGCACTCTAAAATTCATGTAAAATGATTTTTTTTTTTATTGCAAAGAGCACTTTATACGAAGCCAAATTATTAAACTTTTTTTTTACCTCTATATGTATCTAATTTTATGGGGTAGCTTATGTTTGTGGGAAAAGTGGTTCTGTAGCATTACACAGTAGATATTACTGTAGCGATGTTGGCAGCGAGACTATTCTCTTTGCTCCTGTCAGCACCTTCTCCATGTTTAGTCTGTATGTCAGTGTCCATCAGCTTACTGCTTGGACTAAAGTCACAAATAATGTTGTTGCTTTATTCTTTCTCATTGCCTCAAGGGTTTCAGAACAGAATTACATTACTGGGTGGTAAAATGCTAACACTTTTGCAGCGATGGCTAAGAATCATAGAATAACTAATTAAAAAAGTTTCTGCTGTCATCAAATTTCCAAATGATTTCTCAGTTGAAGAGTGCAGAGTCTTACAAATGTGAATGAATTGTAAATGTGCTGATGTGTTCTCATTTACAATAACCAGGATAGTGAAAGGTGATTAGATATCTTTTGTAATTACTGTAGATTTTGCAATTCTCTTTCAGGCTTTAATTAAAGTTTATCAATATTTAAACTTATTTAAGTACAAATTGCAAGAAACACCTTGATTTTTACAATAACTTTGTCGTCATGAGCATATGGTCATTGTGGAGATTAAATTATTCTAAAATAATCAGACAAAAGATGCATATACTATTGCGAGTGAACAAAATTTCAAAATAAGAATGTGCTTCAACCATGCAACATAGAATAAAATTGTGTCCATTCACCAGCGAGTACTGGCATTTAGAGCTGCAACAATTAATATAAAATAGCTATATACTTAAAAAAATATAGGGGTGTTTTTTAATCAAGGGCTACAAGTCCAAAAAAGGGTCATATCAAAATCTGGTCATATCAAAATGAAAATTTCAAATTGGGTCCATTTAGAGCAAGGTAAATTAAGCCACACGATTTTTTTTTGTTTAAACTACAGTAAAATGTGCTTAAATTTTTGTTTTTTTTAACTCATTGGAAAATGCATTACTTATTGCTTTGGACAATTCTTCTGGAGATTCGAGGGCCAATAAAAATTGGTACAAGGGCTACATTGGATCCTAAGCAGCATTTAGGATAAGCCTGAAAAACAAAAAAAATCATGTTATTTCATTGTAATCATTAACAAGACTATATAGACTAAGAATCAAGCAAAAATACCTTTTTATAACAAAAGCTAACCCCAACAGCAATATTTTTTACTCAAAATGTCCAATATTTAAATGAAGCTACAAAACAATAAATAAATAAAATTATTACATTTTAATCAATAATACACATTTTCATAAATATTTTTTTTATTTAGAAGACTTCAATCATCAGATCATAATTTTTATTTGACCAAAAATGTGTTTGGAAAGTTTAAAGTTTAATAAAAATAATTGACTAGTTGATTGATTGTTGAATAGTCAACTACTGAAAGTGACAGCCATACTGCCATGTTAAATAACCTGCTAAGATCCTCTATCACTGCCTTCTTTATGCCCTAATAGCGCCCCTACGTGGCTAGCATCCTTATCTACCTCTCCTTACATTTCAATAGCGAGCCAATTGTTCCCTTTAATCAGTCCCAGATGAAAGTTATTGCGCAGGCCGTTCCGTGTTAACAGATATCAGTTGTGGCCTTTACACTGCCCCTCTGACTCCTCTGGTTCTCACACTCTCTCTGCCCCTCCGCGTTCCCAACCGCGGCTCGGACTAATTGAATAACTCGCGACCCCATGGACCGCCTCTCTGTGGGATTAGGATATGATCTCCAAAAAACGCTCCTCGGAGGGTAAACACAGCCAATTTAGAGCCATTTCATGCTCAGTGCAGCAGTGAACTCGCAGGCCACACAAAGAGAAAGTAATTCATGGAGTCTCGTACTGGCTGTAGACTTCAAGATCTGCTATTTCTCCTATGAAATGTTTCTGTTTTTGTTCATTCTTTCATTTGGCCATTCGCCTCCCACTGTGCAAAGAGCAGACCATAAATTAGCAGAGAAATTGAGAGTAATTTGCCTTACACATCTGAGCTCCACATGTGTTCGGAACGGCATAAATTACAGACAATTAGCATACATTCATATTACAGAGGCGTACGTATTAGTGATAAAGAATGAAGAGCAAAGTGACCCAGCGTTCACCTCTCGCTTTGAACTGAGCCACTTGGAAATAATTTGTGCAGATCAGGTTTTGCCAAATAAAATAGTCTAAAAAAAGGATATAATTTGTCTACAGAAGTATTAAAAAGTTTTAAACTATTGTGTGGCCAACAAAGATGCATTTTGTAGAACTGTAAAGCTTTTCAACCTTTTTTGTTTTTGTCACAGAGGCTGATCAACATGGTTAGCACTAAAACAAACAACATAAAATGCTTACTTAAAATTATTGTACATATTTTTAGCTTTCTAATTACTGGAATTTACAGTTTATTGAGTAAAGCTAAGTAGCTTTGTAATTTCATAGTAATGCACAAGGATGTAGTAACACACTGTGTTAAATATAAATAAAGTTATGTGACTATTCTTTTAATTAATCTATTAGCTCTTTAGAATATAAGAGTCACTTGAAAACACAATTTTTGCCAAGTCTGAGCTGAGATGCACTAGAAAATTACCATCTTAATAAGATAACAAGTGTTTGAAATTTGAATCTTGTTTTTAGTCGATTTAGAGTACACTGTCTTAAGAAATGATTTGCAGATGGAACAAAATGTATAAAAACATGTAGTTTTGCTTAGAATAAGAAAATGATAAACATTTCTCATTTGAAAACAGACCAAAAAAGTTATTACACTTTAAAAACAATAAAAGTTGCTTGTTCTCTTTGCAAATTTTAGCATGAGAAAGTCAAACTATGTCTAAAACAAAATACAGTACACTCTACCTAACTCGGGCACTTTTTCATTTTTGCTTATTTAAATCTGTATATTTTCCAGTGTGACCCTAATTGAGTACATTTTAGAGCTGTAATAACTAGTGTTTTCATCACAAAAACAATATACAAATACAATTTTCATTGTTCATCATCAATTCTATTCAATCTGAGGTTTTCTCTGTACACGGCCTGCTTTGAACCCCAAATAAAAGCAGTTAACGATTGTTCGATTACTAAAATATTTGACAATTATTTCAGTTACCAGTTAGTTGTGATTAATCGCAAGCCCTAAATACTGTAAATACATTTTATACATAACAAGTGCCTGTTTTAGTCACTGTTAGAATTGCTTAGTTCAATTTGTCTTGGAGGGACATGTTTCTGTTTTATAGAACTTTTCTTGCGTGTGTGTGTGTGTTTGCTTGATTGATTAGAAAACACACATACTATTAATAAATAGGAAGACAAGACAACAAGGAGAGATATTTGGAAAGCTGTCAGAGGTCGAACTCTCAAAGCATACGTGCAGTAGCCTTACAACTAGGCCACACAGCACTTAAATTTAAAGATGCACTGCTAGCGGTCTTTACCAGTATTCCACAATATGGCAATGTTTTGGGGTTTAACAGTTAGTAAATCACCACTAGACCAAGTACCAGGTCAGATCTATGAAGAGGCAAGCCCACTCTGAGTAGGAGTTGATCTTTTAGAAATGAGCAACGACTGTAATTCAATAAATGCTAATGCTAATAGTGTATTGCGGAAGTGTGCCAACCTAGGCAAAATTTTAAAGCAGATAGTTTACTAGCCTTTCTTATCTAGTTTTGTCCACATTGTATTTACCAATGTAGCTTGTATTTGTAGGGACTATACTTTTCTGAAACCAACGGGAATGGTGAGGTAACACTTACTGTATTTTATGACATGCTCAGTTAACACACACAGTGACGTAGAATGCTTTTTATTAGTTTGCTCGAAGTTGTATATGGATTAATGTATGTTTAAAGTATCTGTTATTGTCCTGAGCTTCGAAAATTCTTGTTTTCACCTACCACCTATTGTCTGTATTTACTTGTGATAGCTCAAATATTTCAGATTCCAAGTAAAACATGCATGCATTCGATATCATCATGTCGCCATTTCCTAAACTAAAAAAACAAGTCGTCTAAAATCTACTGCTTGTTGCAAATTAAGCAAACTATAGATTACAGTTCTACATACTGTATGTCACGGTTTATTCTTAAAGGAGACATTTTGTGTTTTTCCCCCCATGTATTAGTAAGAATCTGTGGTTATTTTGGTCAGTCTAACTTTTCCAGTAAAACAAAATCATATTACCTTATTTGTTATATAGACCTAAACCTTAAATGCATTCGTTCCAGCTATCTGTTTGAATTGTGGTTTTCCTCAGTGGTAGTTAGAACTTCAGTAAAAGTAGCATGCTATTAGCTCACTAGACCTGCCAAACTCGCTGTCAAAATAGGAGCAGGAGAGATATATTAGATACCCATATATTTCCTGGTGGAACTGCAGTCGGGCCGTGCGTTCCCCCCTGGCACATTTAGCAAAGAGACAAAACCCAGATGACTGCTCCAGGATCTATCCAAACACACACTAAGTACACTGCTTTGGATGTGGATTCCCAAAGAAAATAATGAAAAAGCCACTGGTGGAAAAATTTGTTTCGGTCAGGACAATTCAATTGAGAATAGATGCACGGAGCTGTCGCGGGCGGCCCAGGGAGATCAGATTTAAGCTAACAGTAAAGACAGATAAGAGAAATTAGGATATTAAAAGATTATAGATTATTTTCATGTGAAATTGGGAGATATTTTAGAAGCGTATTGTATTTTTATTTGTTGACATAATTAATAGATGTAGATAGATTACTGAAAGAAGGTAAAATTGCTGCTCCAGTAAATCTCTGGAGATACTGATTCCCAAACGATAGGCTACAAATATTTGACAATTCAGTTGTAATCATTTCTAAAGGAATGGTGAATTAACAAAATTAAAATGGTTTAGTTTTTGTCAACCTGAAACTTTTATTTGTCAACCATGAGTTATACTCGCAAAAGTGCAATTTTACGTTAAAACCTACAATGAGAAGTTACTTTTGTATATGCTTTAGCGCCATCCATATTCAGTACAATCGGCTAACTAATGAAGCTCAACAGTGGAAAAACACACTGGTTTCCATAATAAACTTCTAAAATTAAGAATGTAAAGGCATCTCACAAACAACCAGCTACTGTATGTGGTAACTCAGATCCACAGCACATTTTTTTCAAATTCAGCAAAGCATCTTATTAACTTTCTAAAGAACAAAGCCGCAAAAATGTATTATATATAATGTACTTCTCTGTATGCATTATTTGCACTGTTGTAATTACTTTTATGTGCACTTAACATACCAACCTTGTTTATTATTATTGTAAGACTTTTTAAATTATGACTTGCAATATGTTTATTGATCTTAAATGACTTAGAAATACAAAAGGTCCATTGACTGCCTGTTCAAAATTGCATAATCGATAAGCCCTGCCTCTTTCTAAACTTTTATCATACAGCAGATTTTTGTGTGTGTGTGTTATGCAACATACAACATTGCATTCAACATTACATAATTTATATGTGTTCTCATTTTGTCATAGCAACAATTAATTATCAGACCTAAAGATATTGCAAAGGTCCTTGAATAGCGCATTAAACCTGTAACTGTACCTCTCTTTTTTCCTCTCTGCTCTTCTTCCCAGCCTCTCTCTCCCTCTCCAGTCTGACAACCGGACTTGCAAATCCTGCTCATGATTCCACCTCATCTGTCTTTATCACGAGAGACACTTGGAGCCGGGGATGGTGCAGCAGTAGTCCGTTTAGTGCCGGGTTTCACTCCTCGGCCGATCCTGAAGCTTGGCCCGGAGACACGTTTGTAAGAGCAGTTCGTGCAGGTAAATCGCTTTTCAGCCTGTCATCACGAATGGGTCTGTATTATTGGAAACAGGCGTCGTGTCTAACATGTGGATATTGGCTACAGTCGGTTCAGTCATGGTCCTCTTTGGGCACTGGCGCATTCCACGTTTCTGTATGAATTATCTTTACACCTCCATCTGACAGGGGCACTGGAGATTCAATATTCTCCATTGCCTAATAGAACTTTGATATAAAGTGGGCGCAGTGTAAATTTACAGAGGTTGGCAGTTTGACTTCCGCTGCCATTATTCTTCTCCCACCTTGACTGCTTTTGTATTGGTCATGAAAGGCTATTTTATTTGCCAAGCGCTGCACAACAAAGAAAAAAACACAACACAAATGGGTAAAACCATAATAAACTAGAATTTTTTAGTCATACGTACAGCTAAACTGAACAGTACAGATCTTAGAGTATAAGCTTGTCTCACAATTTCAGATGACTGTTAAAAACATAAAACTGAAATGCTGCATTCTTCATTCTAGTTCAGACTCTGGGCTCTAGTAAAGCACACATGACAGTGTAGCGTTTCCCTTGTCAGGCATAGAGTTAGAGCTACTAGCTGCAAAGGAGGTTACACGAGGTAAACAATCAAACATATCTCCCTGATATGCTAGTGCTGCAGAAATGCTCATATCGAGTCTGGATGATTTATGGACTTAGAAACCGTGCAAAAGATCTTAAGTGATGGTGTGGGACATTCAGACATTGTTTTGGGGGAATGAAAAATACCTCACAGACAAAACCTCAGCAGTGTTTTTGATATGAAAGCCATTTTAGGATAACTCAAAGAAAAAAAAAATTGCCAAATTAAGTAACATTTTTACTTACATTTTTTACCTATTTAAATGTCTTTTTAAGTCTCCTTGCATATTTTCGTGGCATTTGAATCTTCCTGGCTCTTTGATTTTTTTCTAAAGATACACAAAAGTAAAAAAATAAAAATGTTTAGTTTCAATTGGATAGGTTGTGTATTTACACAAGAGAGCTGTAGGGGAGCAATGCTGAAGTTGCTTAGTTCTGCTTGAAAGTCACAAAACCACAGGGAGCCAGTGCAAAGATCTGAGCACAGGACTACTGTGCTCAAAATTCCTGGTTCTAGTCAAGGCACTTCTAGTCAGAGTGGTGATTGGATACAATAGTAAGTGTTATGAGATTGGAATATGAGAATTAGTCATAATGATTTGTTTGGATTTAGTTTGTTTACATTTCTAAGCATTAGTCATAACATTTACATACAAATAAATTCAACTGGAAAGTTCTGAAGTCACAAACATTCAACAAGTGGAAATGTACTGTGTCTGGAACACTACATTAAAATAGGCGTTTTTGCACATGAAAGTACTAAGAACTAGTCACAACATTCCTCCAGTCCTGTTTAGTCAGAAGAATTACCCTGTCCTCATGTCTGTGTTCACACAGCAAAAGTTTCTGAAAGTAGGTCTAACTAGCTTTAGCATTAGCATATTTGTAGTGTTAGGAAAACAAAAGTTATCTTTTTTTATTTCACATAAATCTATATAAAAACATCACTGAAATTACCAAATAAATTTAAATTACCAATATTGGTGTAATTGCTAGTAAAAGGCTACTATTTACAGTACTACTATATTTTGTCAGTTACTACTTTTAAATATTTTTTTCTTAAAGATAAGAAAGTTTATATAAGTGTGAGAATGCATAAAACATGTTTTCACGCATTGTAAATGTGCTTGTGTCACCAAAAGATTTCTGGTCTGACTGAAAGTACCTGCCCCAGCGCAGGAGCTAACAAATTCCCTAAAGTGTGGACCCGGTCCATAGTTCCTGCTCTGTGCAAACGCGTCTAAAATGGGAACTGGAACTAAAAAAAAGTACAAGGAACAGAAAAAAAAAATCCTACAGTGGGAAAAGGCCTATTGTTTGTGTTATCTGTAAAAGTGCACTATGTAACTTTGCCGGCAGAGGATCTGCCACCTGCTTATCACTATGGAGATATTGTTAAAAGTATGGAACTTAACTGATGTATAAAGCACCGCTCTTTGAAAAGCACATAATCCAACTGTGATCAGGGTGTCATACTGTAAGACATAAAAGCAACCAATTAACATCTCCAACAAACTCTTCACAGGAACAAAAATTACATATTGCATCTTTAATTTACCACATATTTCTGGCCTAATTATTATTCTTTTAAGTATGTTACGGCATAGTGTGTATGTTTTGCTTTCTCATACTTCTAGTAACACTGTGCCCTCTAAAGTCTTAGATTTATTTAAACCACTGATTCCATAAAGATTTATTTTTGGGTGGTATGTGGAAGCTATGCAACACACACCCATCACCATTTTATTGTAGTAACTGTACGACAGTATTAAAATGGTGACAACATGAATGTGGTATCAAGTTGACAGTAACAAATATGCACCTTTGAAATAAGAGTCTTATTGGGGATCATGTTTGTTTTTGTGGTTTGAAAACGTCTACTGAAGGTCGGCCCATGGGATTTTTTTTTATTTGGCTGAAAATCCAAAAAGTTTAGACGTCCATGTCAGACTCGCACTAGGTCAACATACACTGTAAAACATAAGCATCTGGCAAATATTTACCATCAGCTAGCAAAACCTCCGCAGATGAACGCAGACATATCCAGGAAATCAGGCGAAATGCTCGAGATAGGGATTAGTTTGAATTCAAAATAAGCATTGTTAAGTCTTGTGCTGGAGGCTTGTATTTACTCTGCTAGTGTGTGAGCTCTTTGGATTTTAAATGGCTTTCCTCTTTCTCCTGCTTGGAACTTTGCTGACTTATCATTCTCACCCTCCAGGCTATGCCACCTTCGAGCCAGTCCAGAATCCAGACCACCAAGGTCCTGAAAACCCCGCCTTCCCATTGGCCCGCGTCCCTCAACCCTCGCCATGGGAACTGCTCCGGAGTGGGTGTGGCAACCTGCTCGACCAAAGGTATGATTAAGGGCGGGCAGGCTTTGACATTGAGAATAAATTGGGAATTTTTGCGGTTTTGCGACCTCTCGTAAATGGATTTTTAGCATTTCGCATTTTACGACCATGAAACCATTAGAAGTAGGGATGTTCTAGTTGAACTTAAAATATGAGCCGTTCCTCCTCGCAGTTTCTATAGTTACATCTCAGCCCAACGTTGGCAAGAGTTTTCCATACCATCGAACTTAAATTTCCTTCCATTGCCATGAACGTAACAGGAGATGTTATTTTTGACACTCCAAGAAGCTGGAGAGAGTTCAACTTGGACTAATAATAATAATGGTGCTGGCAAGTCTTTTCCACAGCCTTGCCTGCGCCCTGCTGGACAAAAAGAGAAGCGTGCTCCAGTCTGTCATGTGATTTATGTTGCTGCAGACCACAGAAGCAACCACAGTACGCTGAAATTTGACATCTATATTCTCATGGGTGGTCCGATAGCTGAACTTGTCACTGCGCATTTAAGTGTAAAAAAGGGGAAATTTGGTTTTGAGAAAGAATCAGGCTGTCAGCGATCTATCAAAACAATTTGCTAGCATGAAATATTTCCTTTTCTAATATGTTTTCAGTATGGTTGATATTACCAAATTGTTATGGCTTTAGCTGTTCATTATCTATGTGTAGACAAAAGCATTTTATAAGTGTATATTTTGACAATTAGCAAATTGTTTTATATTGAAACAGTAGTCCGTTTGACATTTTATTTCACAAAGTCAACAAATTATTTTCTTACTGACTAATTACCTTTATAAAAAGACAGATTTATTTGCTAAGCATCAAAAAGGGAAAGAGACTAAATATAGTTAGATTCCACTTTATGATAACATTAACTGCCTTTTTTTAACTGGATTTATCATTTAAGAAACTTATACAAACAATAATAATGAGGTTGTATACAAGAGATTCATAAATAAATAAAGTACGGGATTTTGTTTGCTTGAGTTTATGTTGTAAACTTAGATTTGGGGACCAGATTTTAAATAAGCATTTGGTTTGAAAGGGTTTATCTGATTTTTTTCCCCCAAATTCTTTCAGACATATCGAATGAAGGAGGCTTGTTAGACTTCCTTTACCAATGGCTTTTATAAGAAATTAAACATTAACTGCCATTTTAACATAAAATAAATTTAGTTCAGTTAGAAATGATACAAGATTATTCTAAACTGTTCCCAGAGATAAATTTTGTCCTTGCAATATCAATCTTTTTTTGTTTTGCTGTATGAATACATGTACTTGTATAATTCTATCTATTATTATTTTTGACAATCTGTTCTTTATACATAAGTTGTTTTTGCTAATTTGTTAACCCTTTTAAGCTGGTTAATCTGTGCTTAGAATTTAGAATATCAAAAATGTCTTAGTTGGTTACAAGCCTATTAGGAGTGATTGTCTGAGGTTTCTGGCATGTTTGGCAACATACTGAGCAAAATTCTGTAAATTTAAACAGAAAATACAATGTAAATAATAATTAATTAATGTAATAGAATATTTTAGACTTATTTCTACTGTATTTTCAATATCCTAGAACTATAAATTAGATCTTCATCTTGTGGGTTTTGCAGGTGTAGCCTGAACTCAAACCGCTCATTCGTTTCTGCTGAGCTGCTGGAAAATGGTTGTTCTGTCGTGGTACAGCGTTGTATTTTCTCTTCTGTTACTGTCAGCCTAGAGGTTAGAATGGTGAAAGAGGGGTTTTATTTAGTGACATTTACATTATTTTTGTACAATTTAACTTTTACAAAATATATCATCAGTTTATTTAAGTACCACCACCTCATACATTGTAGAAAAAGAAGACTTAAAAGTTTGGAATATAGAGGGATAGATTTATGGACAGACAGCAAAATGTGGTCGTAGTATACAGTAATTTCAGTTACTAATTTAGTTTTTATCAAACACACACATGAGACACATTGGAATTGAAATAGTGAAAAGTAGTTTTTGAATGTAACATTTTTTTGCATACTTGTAATTGAGTAAATAGAAAAACAGAATTGTATGTGCTAAATGCAGCAAGGACTGTCTCATCTATTTGAGAAGGTCCATATCTCAGCCTTATATTTTTGTGTCCGAGTTCTAGCGTTATCACAGTTATCGATAGCCTGATGTTTCATTTCCACTGTGAAAACAGTCTGACATCGCAGACATAGCGGCTTTGTTCGCTCCATTGTTGGCGGGAGCTTTTTTGATTTAACCAGTCACTACACTGCAGAAGTAGATTGTAAACGCGTGTCAGCAATTGTTGCTGTTTCTGTGCAATAAACTATTCATTACAGGTATAAAATCAGTTTCTAAGTTAATATATGACACAAATTCAAAAGAGGAGAACGTATACAGTCTGTCTCAGTACACCACTTCACCTCTGTTTATTGACTGATCGATTGTATTTCCTGGTTTTCAACATATTACAACCATAAAACCAGTTTATACAAAATGGCTCAATTTCTTCCTGAAGAAATAAAAGTCAGATTTGTTTTTAAAAAAAACAAAAAACAAAAACAAAACAACAACAAAAAACGCACTCATCTCACATTGATGTCAGAGATGATGTCAGATGAGCGTGAGTATCTTGCACTTTTTCCTGTTAAAAAAAAGTTGAATTTGAAACGTAATAACTGCTAGATGATATTTTTAATGCCATATATTATAATACCATATTGTAGAAAGTATTAGGTCAAAATTTATTTCCCTGGCAACAGTCAAGTGGTTAGAAATGTTATGCAGCGCACCTTTTGTGCAAATGGGTATTAAATGATCTAATCCCATTTATGCTTAGCTTACTTTATATAATAATCAATCAATAAAGTAAGGGTAACAATGTCCATTTTATTAGTCATTGATTTCATTAATTGGAAATTCGCTGCCTCAAACCAATTTAGTTCTTTTCCCACAGAACAAAGGCAGATTGCGCTTTAAGATTCTCCAAAAGTCCCTAGCTTAAACAAAAGCTGGAACAGTGATTTTTGTTGTGTAGAGCAGTGCATTGTGGGTAGGCGCTGCTGGTGTTTGTGTAAGGCTTTTAAACGGGTGACAGCTCAGGATACGTGTGGACCATTGTTGTTTACTCCGAGTGGTACCTCAGCGCTACAACTTCCTCCTCTCCCACCAGCCGCCCTGCCCACACACAGACACACACACACTCACAGCATGGGCACAGTCAGTGTAGTATTAAGAGGGAAACGGCCAAATCAGTTTAGAGAATAATAATTTAAAAAGAGAACACCTTAAAGAATGATTTAAACAATGTTCGACATGCAGTTAGAGGCGGCAGTGGGTAAATGGTTGTTTTGAAAAATATGCAAAATATGAAGATCAAATACAATGGAAAAAAAGGAGCTGCACATTCATGTTTGTCAGATAATTAAAGGGAAATACCAAATTTTGCTTCCTTAAACAAACAAAAATATATAATTTTAAACTTAATATTATTCCACATGTTACTCTCACTTACCTAATGCATTTTGTGCCCCGATGGGTTTTAAGTTTTTTCACAACTGTTAAGAGCAAGACATGCCGGTATACTAACCAACGAACTTAGCAAAGATGGGTGAGCAAACGGGACTTTTTTAAGTAGAACATTGCCAACTAAATTCCACTGGAATTGATATTTTAACAAGGTATCTGTGCTTAGAGTAAATTGATTTTAAGTTATTTTATTGACAAAAAAGTAGGTATAGTCCCTTTAAAGGGCTGTGCGATAATCGAAATTATATAGATTATCTATATTTTTTGGCTTCTCTCTACTACATTTATATATTAACATATAGAATAAGTAAACTATAATAGCAATACATCTTATGAATAGATTGTTATATATTTTAGGGATCTGTAATTTACTTGAGTAAATTTGACAGCGATAACTTTATACCTTTTCTTTTCTACATTATTGAACTGGACTTAAAAGTAAAATTTAAAAGAAAGTACTTTCTGTTTAGTTTGATTAGTGTTTTATTATGATTATGATTATGATGATGATGATTATTAGTAATACTATTCGCTTTATTAAAATATCTTGTTTAAAGGTTTCTGAAATCCAGTCTTCAAGCAAACAAAATATACATTTAAAAAGCTTAGAAACATTGAGAATTGTGCTGACTTAAATTCAGGAGAATTCTTTAGCGGCTAAAGACCTCATTGGTTAAAGCTTAGCCTATTAAGATCAGCCATTTTATGCTGACAAATCTGCACATAATATTTTAACTTTTACTCTAAAAGCAGATTTGTTAATGTGCAGTACTTGCAAGAGTTTTTTTTTTCACTTTAGTATTCGCTTCTGCAACTGGACTTTTTCCTAATAGGATACATTTTCTCAACTGACACAAATCCTTACCATAAAAGAGAGAGTGATGTCAAATGAGTGACAAGCCATGTACCTGGTGTGTGTTTTACAGTGGTCGTCATTAACCTGCCTGTTTCAGTCTCATAAATCAGGTTGTTTAGCAGCAGGAACACGACCATCATCCAGAGGCCTTGAATAGACGCCACAGTAAATCTTCTCGAGCCAAAGAAGCGCTTTGTGTGGTCAACTCTTCCTGCTTCCTCTCTTGTCTGAAACTAAAAGAAGGTTCACGAAGCTAAAGATAGGGTTCTAAAAAAATGTATGCTTTTCAGTTTCAATATTATGAACAAGTTCTATGCAAGTTCCCTAACAACTATTGTAGCTATAATTGTCTTTGTTGTAAGTGAAATCAGCAGCGATCTAAAACAGAACTGGATAAGCTATCACTATTAAATTAATTAATTAATTATTATGTTTTGTCTATCCTTTTTATCACGATAAACAATATTATTGACTATTGTCCCACACCGATTTATGAAAGAAGATTTGCAAAAGTAAATACTACCGAAAATTATTATAGGCCCTTTTTACGCTGCTGCTGTGGTTTGCGTAATACCTGTGAATAGTTCCATCTCATTCCATTCATTTCTTATAGGGAATTTGCAGAGATGCGCTAAAATTTATGTAAAAGTGGAGAGCGAATTTCAACTAATCATTGGCAGAAAGTTCATATCTTTACATTCAAGGTAAATACTTCATCAGAGAAAGCCTATGTGTTTCTAAAAGTGCAATGCTAAAATTACTTAAATAAAAGTAAACAATTTGATTTAAAAAAGGTCAGGACGATTGTTTTCTAAAAAGCTTGTTCATTTTGTTATTATTATTATTTTTTCAACAATATTTATAACATTAAATGTAGGTTAGCATTAGCATTAGCATTAGCTATAACACAAACAGCACTTTTTATAATGGGTTTTCTCTGGTTAAGTATTCACCTTGTATGTGAAGGCCTTAACATGCTCAAATGATTATTTGGCTGTTACTAGTTGTCCGCTTTGGTTTAATACAATATGTATTATTTTAGGGCGCTTCAGCTAATGCTCTATAGGGAATGAATGGGACTATAACAAACTATCCACAGGTATTTTCAAACCAGAACTCGTCAAGCCGCAGCATGAAAAGCCTATTATGTGCATTAAAGTAAACATTTT
Source organism: Mugilogobius chulae (assembly GCA_038363315.1). NCBI lineage: Eukaryota > Metazoa > Chordata > Actinopteri > Gobiiformes > Gobiidae > Mugilogobius > Mugilogobius chulae. The sequence goes on along the minus strand of CM076395.1, from coordinate 38,423,476 downwards.
TTTAAATATGACATGAAATAGTTAAAGCAATATCCCACTATAGTAAAATAATGGCACATTGCAATCATTTACTTTTGATGTACAGCTTTTTTCATATGATCACATGATTTGGGGAGAGGACAGGGGTAATGGAGGTTAAGTGAAAACAATCATTTTCTTATTACAGGATTACTCAAATACACATGAATCAATTTAAATGTAACAAGGTTGAAAGTTCATAAGATTGGATTTAGCATAATATGGAATAATGAATAATTTGCCAAACTAAAGTCAGTTTATAGACTAACTTTGACTTTGCCTTTGAATAACTGCTGATTGGGAACTTTCTTTATTAACCTAAATATTCAAGTCTATGGCTTTGCATCAGTTCTTCTCTCTGATAAGCTCGTGGGAAACATCTCGCACTACAATCGGAGGAGCGTACACGGCCTGCTATTGGGTCGTGTGTTTTGTTGGCGCAGTGACCTGTTTTTTTGGAGAAGAGCGAGACAGAGAACATGCTAAGGGTCTAGTCCGGTCCACCGTGGTCATCGATCACTCGGCACGACGCAGGAGGGACGCTCACAGTGGGTGGGAATGAGGAGTCATGGTGTAAGACGTACAGTCTGATGTTAAGAATGTGTCCAGCGGTGAGATATGGGTGTTATGCAAGCATCGCTTTAACAGCCGCAGTGACAGGTAATATGTGTTGTCTTGTTAGGATTTAGGGTACAGTCCAGAAACGTCACAGAGCACGCGGAAAGAAAATGTAGAGAAAACAGGATTGTGCACTTTTAAAATGAAATCCGACAAGGAATTTAGTTTGAGTGTTTTTGCTCATGCACTCTATTAACAGTGTCATCCAATGCTGCAGAAGTGCGTGTTGTGTGAGAATGATTTATGATCCGAAGGGTTGACGTATACAAAACTACAATCTTAATAGGAAAAGTCAAAGGGACTCAAAATGGTAAAATGAGACAGCATAAGTCAGTTCTTAAAGGTCCCATGCTCAATTTTTGCTTCCTTAAATTTGTAAGCAAACAAAAATACCTAATAGTTTTTAACTTCCTACATCAGTCTACATACTGTATTTCGCTCACTTGCCTGTTACATTCTGAGCATGTTTACCAAGATGTGTTTTAAGATTTTTTCACAACTGTGAAAGAGAGATGTGCCTGAATGCTAATGGCAGTTAGCCAAAATGCTAACAACAACAGATGAACTTAGCGACGATGGGTGAACAAACAGGACATTATTAGACATAGTTGGAATATAGCAGACTAAGTTCCATCTCAATACATACGTTAACAAGATATCTGTGTAAGGAGGAAATTGATTTTAAGTTGTTTTATTGTAAAAAAAAAATTATAAAAAATGGATATAGTCCCTTTAAGAAAAGTGGGCTTGTTGCAAAAGTGGCAACTTTTGAAGGAACATGTTTCCTACAAATAAGAAAATAATGTATTTTATTTTTGCTAATGCATTCTCTCGATTAGATCTATGCAAGCATGTTCTGAAATACATATGTTTTTTTTTTTCATCAGGTAATATGAATGCTTTTAAAACATTTTTTCAAAGATGCATATTTGATTTTAACATTTTTAAAGGTGCATATATATTTTTTCATTTTTAAAGATGCATATTTACAGTTTTTCTCAACTGCTTTGACACACTTGTCCATTTTAAAAGTCAATTTGCAAAACAGCTCACACAGAATCCTAAGCAGAACTTCAGTTTCTCAAAACTCAATTTCGTCTTTAGCTAAATTTAGTTTTACATTCAAAACAGTTAAATTTACCCCTCAGAAGCAAGTTTTACCATCAAAACTCTCACACATTCTTCAGGTGTTCTCATGTGTTTCATCATTCATTTGACTTTACAGCTCAGAAGCTTTAGTTCTGATCTCAGACACAAAATCACCAAAGGTTCAGTTCAGTCTGTCATTGGGATTCACACTTCACACAAAAGATTTTGTATCTGAATAAGTTGTGTTTTTATCTTACTGGGCAAGAAAAAAAAAGATGAAAAATACACATTTACTGTAAATTTTGAATTGTGAAATATATTTTATATATTTAGATATTTACATTTTGCTAAAGATAGTTCAGAGACATCAAACAGAAACACAATGTCTCTGTGACAAACCGTTTACATCAACATGTTTTCTGCTCAGACCATTGTTCTGTTTCATTCTTTGTTGTTTAATCTTTCTGCTCATGTGATTTCAGATTTTGCTGTGATGTGTGAGTTTGTAGATAAAAACTAACAGTGTTAAGACAAAAGTCCTTTACCTTGTGTGAACAGGTCTGTAGTGTTGGAGAAACAAACTAAATTCACTGAACATGTGAGATTTAGAATGAGAACACTGTGAACTGTTCTGAGAAAGAGTCTGAAAACTGTGTGAATGAATGAAAATTGGGGCAAATGTTCTGCGTATCTCAACCTTTCTTCAGATAAATGTTGGAAACAAGTGATCAAACTAAACCAAGTTTAAAAAAATGTGTCAAAGCGATTGAGAAAAACTGTAATCACAATTTGATTTTTTCTCAAAATCGCGCTGTTCCGTTCCAGTATAATTTTCATGCAATAGTGAAATTATGTTTCATAGCTAAGCGCTTCACGTACTCATAGCTTCACCTTTCTCTTTGACATTAGCGCAGTGTATATAAGTGAACGTGGGAGTAGTTCCAACAAACCACGACAGGGCTCAAAGTCATGAGCCGATGTTTGCGTGGCTCAGGGTCAGGCAGGAGTTCATCGATCTGGCTGGAAAAGTGCTAAAATATGCACACTCGCGCCCATGTTAACACCGACGCTTAGCTCCATTTAGTCTCTCCAGTAAAGATCCAGAGCATAAAACATCCACACACCCCAGCCTGATGGATGACTGCTCTCCCAGCGCAGAGGCCTCTCAGCTGGGAAGGCAGACTGAACAGAGACCCCCTCGTGGTCTTCAGGGGTGAGCCAAAGGGATGGGTAAATACTCGGGCTGTGGAAGGGGTCGAACCGAGCAGCAGTAGGGCCCGACAAGGACCTATAAGTGGGCCGAGCAGATGAGCTGACAGCGGGGGAACCTCCAACATCATTAAAGACTTCAATGCAGCCATTTGATCAGTGTCAGAACCGCAGAGCAAAACACTCACGCAGCGTGGAGCTATGTTCTCCCCTCATCTGGAAATCGATCTGAGGATGGGTGGGGAGAATTCTCTGAAATGTTCTGTTGTGTAAGTAACATCAGGATAATATCTTTTGCAGGGATTTTGACACATGACACATCATGTAATAAATATTCTTCTATCTATTCTGACAGGTTTAAAGGTGCACTACTTAACCTTTTGGTGGAGAACATGACAATTGCTTGACAACTGATGTTATTGCTTGGCTTTTTAGCTTCTTGAGGTGTCTATATTAAATAAATGAAAAACATAAATCTCCCAGATCAAAACCAACATGGCGCTCAATGAAAATACACAGAAAAAAGATCACCTGGAACTAAAAACATTGCGAGTTTTTGCAGAATTAATGAGCGAAGCAAAAATTGATTGTAATGTGAGGTGAATGAAGTTAGATTTTGGTCTAAATGACAGACGCCCAATCAGCTCCTTTATTACTAACCTGATTGCCTGGTATGTTGTAGAGTTACCTGAAACGCAGGCAGGGAGCGTGGTGACCAAACTTGGATCCCAGACAAGAAAATACTATGCAAAGTCAACTTTAACAAGCTTTTAACACTGTCAAAGTAGTTCCGTATTTTATTGTTCAGGATTTGCATGTATTGTTTTGCATCTGTAGCTTCAGTGTTGAGAAAAGTCCTGTTTTCACATCCTCCTCTCCTTGCCATCTCTCTGTACATATTTTTGAATATTTGAAGAATGAAGACATGTAGTCATAACTACTTTTCCAAAATGAAAATGACTATCTGCTTACTGCTATAAAATGTCACTCTGAAGAAGACTAGCTATTTTAGATTAATATTTGGGTTTACAATTAACAAAATACAGTATAAACATTATGTATGCCATAGTTCAATAGCTCTTCAAAATGCCATCTGATGAGCGGCAGAATCCTTTTTTTTTTTTTTTTGTAGATCCAGCTTTGTACTTTGTCACGGAATATTGAAAATGTAATTTCACACGTCTTTATCTTGATAAAACTTTTATAAAGATATTATTTCCAATATCATGTTGAAGTGACCCAAGCTGTGAAAACTTTGGTATTTATTGTGTGAGCAGACAAATCTAACATGGCTTCTAAGAATCCCGCTCATTTCTGCGCCAAGTTGCACGATCAACTTTCACTGATGCAGGAAGAGGGAGAAATTTCCTAGTGATTTTCCTGTGAGGGTTCTTGCCTCTCCACAGATCTGACATGTAACTGTAGACAAACAGGTGACACTAGTATTTTCACCTGCTTGTCTTCATGAAACTGCATTTCACAAAATGTATGTTTTGATTAGCTTTTTACTTGACAAAACTATTCAACAAAAGTGAGTAAAGCTTTCTTATGTAAGGCTGCACATTATAGTATTATAAAATCTTCTGAGATTGTAAAAAGTGTAAGCCACAGACAAAAGGACATTTTACGACAATCTTTTGTCTCACAGTCATAGAGGGACTACAAATCCACTTGTAAACTCTGTCTTTTCATTAGATGTTTTTTTCTACATTTCAAGAACACCTACTCGACAGTGGAGCTTTTGACTAGTTGCTCAGATTGGTTGTGTTAATGTTCCTCAGAACATTCAAGAAACTGAACCTACTATCTGACAAATGTTTGTAGTTTTAACAGAGTCTCACTTAACCCATTGTCTCTTGGCATTTGGTTCAGGACACGCCGCTAAGAATTTGTGGAGAGGCAAATGAGGCTAAAAATATGGCCTAAAATTCTCTTTTAGAAGAATTCAGGTTTTATGAACTGGCGAAGCATTTGTTGTTGTAAAAACAAAATTTATAAAACTTCTCCACTAGAGGTCACCAAAATGCAAAACAAAATACTCTTTCTCCTTAGTAACCCATATGGAAGGAAGAGCAACGTAAAACCATTATAGCTTCTTATTGGTAGCATATATCTACACTGTTAAAAACAAATCATTCTCTCAGCATGCTGCCATCAGGAACACGTGTACCATTAACTGAACATAAAGTGCTCTCTTAAATCAGAACCACCTGCCTCAGCTCGCTCTGTGGCCCTCCCAGAGATAGAGAGATAGAGACACAGAGAGAGAGAGTGTGGACCTCCAACTTTGAACAACAACATCTTCAGCTCGGAGTCTGATATTTTTAATTACGCTCAGGAAACTCCACTTACAAAGGACACGTTCTTAGAGGAGCTGCAGGAGGCTGTGAGAAAGTGCACTCTCGTCTCTTCTCCTGACGCTTAGTGTTCTATTGGAGCCTGTGGGTGGGATGAGTATCAGTTAACACACTGTCACTCCCAAACTGGTCCACTCCTGACCTTCCTAAAATGCCACCTCAAAGCAAAACATAAACCGTGTTACTAACTGGTGTCAGTCTCTTTTTGACTGAAAGATCAATAAAGCCTGTCTGACCTTTAAATACATGTTAACATGCCTACCTTTTAGAATGTGCTTGCTTTCTTCTTGCCTGCGATCTAAATACAAATTAATCAGACAATCTGCAATTTTTCTGTGAACTGAAATTGTACAATTTTCAAATTTAAACCAATTATGATTTTTAATTTTAAGTTTTTGACATGGTGTGTTTCTTGCTCTCCCTTTCTCAATCTCTCTCTATCTCTCCCTTTCTCAATTTGTTTCTCTCTATCTCTCTCTGTCTCTTTTTCTCTCTCTCAAAAGGGATAGTCTTTCTCTCTCAAAAGGGATCAGACTAGATCTTTCTTCCTATTTGTTTTTCCCTCAAACCGGTTGGACCCTTTCTGCTCCAGTTTATATTCAAGAGAGTAAACTGATTAGACTGGAGAGACAAGTCTGCTGTATCATATTCACTCCTCCATGATTCAGACTGCATTACCTAAATATTGTTTGTTATTATAAATGTTTGTAATATTATACACTGTTTAAAATAGCCCACACTGTGCTATTTTCAACATTTAGAACATTTTTAAACATGTTGTTAAACAGGTGGCCGCATGTGCCACTTTGTGCAGGGCACTTTTTGTGGTAAATATGCTAACTTTATTGTTGGAATGAAGCGGGCAGGGCTTGTGAGGGGTTTACATGCGCTTTGGAGAACTGGTTTAAATCGATTGCAAGTTCTCTGGTTATCCTGGCTGTTCTCCATGTAAAAGCCCTGTCTGATGATGGATGAGCACTATAAATACTTGCCAAAATGCAGTCTCAAGAAGTATTTTCAATATTGGGTTAACTCATTGTTTTGATTAGCAGATTGCTCTGTTTAGCCTAAGCCCATTTTAAAACAATTATCGGTGCAATCTTTCATTTTTCCAGGAGTGATCTATAGTAGAAAGGTTAAGGGTATCATCTTCTGGACAAAGTTCTGACAATCAAGACATTTCAGCTCTCATCCAAAAGTCTTTTTTGAACACTTTTCTTCAACAGTATATTGAATGATGAATAAGCGATTGGTAGATTAGATTCCTTTATTATTTTTTTATTTTTTTATTTTTTAGAATTGAAGACCAGACATGTTAAAGGAGATGCAGAATAAATTATCATAAATTATCACTAGTGTTTTATAACCATTTGTTTACTCACATTTCCATTTTAATTAAGCTTGTAAATTGTGTAATTGTCCTGCCACTGAGGCTTGGAGCAAAATTATTTTCATCTTTTAAATAAATGTAAAATCACACTATACTTATGATTTACTTCAACACTAAAATGCCTATAAAAGCATACATTTTGGACTGTTCTAAAGCCGATTTTCCCAGCCCATGAGAACTATCCCTAGTATCTATTTCTTGTGTCTCGTCAGTGTAGCGTTAGCAAAGATGAAGACATGTCAGTAGGCTTGTTTCCAGTTAGCGCCTTAGCTCCGGTGGTCTCTAACTGACAGGCACTATTTGTTATCTTTAGGCCCAATAAGTCCATCTGGTTTGGGTTTGGCTCCTCCGTACGCTCCCCGGGGAGGTGGAGGTGCGGCGAGGGCTTTCTACTCCCCTTAATTGAATTTCTCAGCAGCATCATAGCTCCACTCTGGTCCTGGGAGTGAACAAAATATAACTTCCATCCCCGAGGCTCGCGGCTAAAACGTAGAAAACTCAAATCAGCTGTTTGGGCATGTTCGCGCTATTAGCATGTCTCCATTCTTCTGTTTGAAATGGACGGAGGAATGTTTGAACTCCACGTGAACCGCCGCAGACATGAAACCTTGCATCTGATCAAATGATGTGTGAAAATAAACAAATAGCAGACTAAATCGAGCTGTTAGCCGTGATCGGAAAATTCACACTATTTGGAGCAGTGGGCCATTATGTGCTTTGAAGGTTTTGTTTAATCTCAGCTGAGTGTCAAACGCATGTACAGCCCATTGAAATATATATTTGTATTAGCCTTATAAATCACCCTATAGATGACAAAGGCTTTTGGTGTGTTATAGGAACTTTTTTTCAGTTCCTCTTTGAAGCGCGTTCTCACAGAAAAGGAACTGGGATCACACTTTAGGACTATAAGGACTTTTTAGCTCCTGTGAGGGGAACATACTTTGTACTCAGACCAGGAACCTTTTGGTGATGCAAGCACATTATAATTCTTTGTCCAGAAACATTTCCCACTGGACGAGCTTTTTATTCACAAAATAAGTTCCTTAGATGCAGTAGCTCCATAAAACATTCCTAATTGTTTAATGATTGAATAATTGTTATTGCCAATTTTGTGGTTTGGTTAGAGTTTTTGTGCTTCATAGTTTTATGATGATAATGTAAAGTCAGTTATTCACACTGTGGTTTTGTTAAATAGGAGTCTGTGGTTCCTCTGACTAACTAGGACTAGAAAAAGTGGGAACTATTTCTCGGTATGAGCCTATGGTAATGACCAAAAAGACAAAATTGCGGATACAAGCAGTCTAAATGAAATAGTTATAGGTATTCCATTGGATATAGAGTAAGGAGCTCAGTCACACAAGAGGAACTCAGAGTAGAGCCGCTACTCCTTCATGTCGAGAGGAGCCAGCTGAGGTGACTTGAGCATCTCTTTAGGATGCCTCCTGGACACCTCCCTGAAGAGGTGTCCCACCAGGAGGAGGTGTGTAGATAGAGAGGTCTGGATGTCCTTGCTAATTTGCATTCTGATCCTGGATAAAGCAGACGAAAATGAAAAAAATATATATTATTATTGTGCGCACTATGCAAAAAACAAAACAAAAAAAACTTTATCAGGATTTTAAACTTTCTTGGCGCCATTTTTTGATTCATAAACTTTTAAACTGTTTCTACTTTTCTGTCATCAAATAAAAATAAGTTGTCAAGTTGATGTAACTCATTCTGAGATGACTCAGTGCTGAAACGCTTTTCAACCAGAACAACAAAATAAAACACAGAAAAAAAAAAATCCACAAAATTTAAAATGGACTCTGTCAACATTTTTTTTTTAACTTATTTTATGTCCTTAAAGCTAAATTTCAGGTAAAGTATCTTCAACTTTTAAAGAGGAATTGTGTACAACTGAAATTTGCTCAAAGTTGTATTATTCTGGCTCTAGCTAGAGGAACCAGTTAAACTGTTTCTTATATTTCTCACAAAAAAGCAGGATTTTTTTGTTATGACTAATTTGTTTACGCCTTTTGCGTATATTCAAGTTGACTGCTCTAGAGAAATCTACACCTGTTTCAATTTTTTTTATTTCCCTGTGAACTCCATAATTTTATCTAGTTTTGTCTAAATTGCCGTGGAAGTCCTAGCCTTAAAATTTTGGGATCCCCACTGTAGAAAATAAAAAATATTTGAAATGACATATTTAAAATACCTCAGAGAAAGCAACTCGTGAAATTGCAGTTAAATTAATTTCAAGCACCATAATGATAATAAAGCATACAACAACTAAGACAGATTCTGCTTTTTGCTACAAAATTTGTATTTTATTGCAATTTAGTATTTTCTGATTTCTCCACAATTGGTGCTTACATGATGCAGTCCTTCCTCCCATCTGTCTTCTCTGACATTGCTCACACCGCAACATAAATCAAATTGAAATCATTTTGACCCATAATTGCAAATATGTTCTGCCAGTCTATACAATTCCACATCTAGCTACTACATGTAAATTATACGAATTGCTACTTTCCGCTACATTCCTGGTTTTTCCAAATCCAGTCTACACTTACCCCGGACTAACCCTTGTGTCAAATAAGACCTCACTGTCTCTATATGGGCAGAACATTCACACAGCTAACTTATACTTATGGAAATGCTGCGTAGAATATTATTTATGACAAAAGCCACTGCGATGTATAGTGAGTTTTAATCTTCATTCTCAGTGCCCTTCATGTGACCTTGATAAAAATCCCCTTAATTTCAGTGAACATCCCACACACAAAGTTTATTTGGTCAGGTGGACGGACTGTATCGCGCTGGGCTCCCTCCGAAAGTGCTCGGCTGCCTTTCATCTTCTTCTCACATGTGTTTGTAGGCTCAGGGTTAAACAGGGCCTATAACTCCGAACAGGGGATTCTCCAGCAAAATATTTGTGGACAATGTCTGGGAGCAGAAAGTCAGAGGCTTCTGTGCACTTTGGGACAATGTAATGACTTGACTTTGACGGTGGTCGAGATTGGAGTGGAGTTTTTTCATCCCGTTTTTAGGAAGTTAGTGCGCTTTATATAGTTTGACCAAAAAATAATTAAAATCTAGTGTTACAATGCATAAGTAAATCTTTCTGTGCGTTTCAAGCTACATCTAAATAGTTTTATAATTAATTAAAGACTTGTTTATTTTTATTTATTTATTTATTATTATTATTTTATTTATTTATTCATTTGTTTGTATATACGAACAATCCCTTTATATGTTGTTTTTGTATAAAATGTATGCTAAATGGCTAAGAAAATATACATACATTTTTCATATACAGTATTTGTGAAAGTAAACAGTATTTCCTATTGATATATTTAAGATGTTTTATTATTCACATGCAATGACGTAACCTAAAAGTTTAATTATTTAGTTTAGATCTACAAACAAAACACAGATAGTGTATAATATTATAAGAAAGTGTTTGTTGTTTATAGTAGAGAAAACACAGAAAACATCCATATTTAAGACAATGTTTTATGTCAGTGTGCACACTTCAAAGATACATGCTAATGGTGTTAACACAGTGACACTTCTGTATTCAACGTCATTTCCACATAGTGCTAACACAGATGCTAACAGAGAGCTAACTGTATAACAGGGAAGCAGACAGGCTATAGGTAGGTAGTGTGGTACTTCTAAACCTTCACAGAAGGTATTTAAACTTTAGTGGAAACAGCATCTACATGAAAATAAATAATCACACTCAAATCCTATTAGAGCATACAGTACATGTTTACAAAAGTTATAAAAGTGAATACTGTGTCACATTGTATTAAACATGCAGCCAGCAGATATCTGTGATAAGACATGTTTTTGAGAATGTACTTGTACATAAGGACAATGCAGGACTACAGTAGCTGAACTACATTTGTGACAGAATCATTATAAAGTGCACATGCTACATGTATGATGCCAACTACATAAATAAACCTGTATTAGTTTTATACACATGAAGCAGGATGACGCGTAAAGCATTTTCCCATTAGACCTTTACATTGGTTATCAGGCAATCATTTCTCACCACTGTTTAGCTTTCTTCTGGCTGGAGAGTTATCTTTGAGCAAAAATGAACAACCCATAGGGAGTATTACTTCAAGATTTATGCAAACGTATAATTGTAAAATGAATGGTAGTGTGCAAAGTAAAATGTAGGACCACACACAAAAGCCATTTACAATGGGTGATCAAATCTGATGCAAATTAGGGAGCATGAACTAAGGCGTAGCAGTTGTTGGACTTTTACAACCGGAGCATTCATTCTAATACAAACCCAATGTAGCCTACACAATAAATACTACTAGCACATGTCACAGATGCACAGATTTAATTCTGGGTAATAACATGGACAGGAAGGTTGGTCCAAGTAGCCACAGTACAGTTCACACCAGTGTCCAGTTCTGAAATACAAAGGAAGATGAGTTTATGTAACGTGGTCTATGTCTCCTCCTTGTGGCTGATTCAGTTATGCCCACCTCAACTATTTGAATCAGGCACACAGGATGATCTTCGCGATTTACACAATGTTTTCTGTGAAATAAATCAAAATAGTTAAAATGATTAAATAACATAACATCATAAGGTCAACTCCAAAAGCTTTTGATTTAGCTACAATACGCACCTTTGTATTAAGTTCATGGTGAAGGACTGGGTCAGAAAGCCAGGGATGTCTCAAAGATTCACCTGCCGACATTCTCCAACTGCACGATTTAAAAATGTTCACTTCAGATGTTTGGTCATTTGTTTTGCACATACTTTATCAAACCACAGATCTAGTACCTCTTGTTGACTATGAGCAGTCTGGAGATGAAGTCTTTGGCTTGTTGTGAAGTGTCTGCAAACTCCTGCTCCTCAAAGTTCCACTGACAGGCCAGAATGTTATTCAACGTTTCATTATCTGTGTCGCCGAGGAAGGGGCAGAGGCCGCTCAAGCTGTAGGGACATGTCCGTAAACCTTACTGCTTATGCATGTGTGCATGTGTCTGTTCTGTATATTTGCATGTAGGTTAACTCACAGCATGTAGGTGATGACACCCAGGCTCCACATGTCCGTGTTGAATGACACAAAGTCAAAATTGATCACTTCTGGAGCCAAAAACTCTGGCGTGCCAAAGTTCACTTGTAGTTTCTCCCTTGGCTTGTATCTGTATCAGACAATTATCATTCAAAATTACTGCTTATTACTAATAAGGAGAGGAAATGATAATGGTTAGCAGGAGAACCTTACAGTACATACAAAATGATTTATCACCCTATAGTTCATCTTTTTAGTGGTAGGGGAAACCAGAGCATATTGAGAACGTACAAACTCCACATACAAAGATCTTGGACAAGCTGGAGTCCAAACTATAATCTTCTAGTTATGAGGTCACAGTTCTGACCACTAAGCCATCATGAAATAAATTTTAATAACACATTGTGTTATTACATAGTGTATCTATCGTATCTACTCCAGCTTCAAAACCAACTAAAATCACTGGAAAATATTGCAAAAGTAACAAGCACTTACATCCTTGCCAGTCCAAAGTCAATGATTTTGACTTTATTTGTCACTCTGCTGACACACAAGATGTTCTCTGGCTACAAGTCACAACAAAATCACAGTGTTAACAGCTCAGATGATGTTAAAACTATAATATCTACGCAATCATTTTGGAGAGGTCACCTTCAGGTCCAAGTGCAGCACATACATCTTATGCATGTGCTGCAGACCCTCACAGATCTGCCTGATGAAGACCACTGCATCCAGCTCTGTCAGCTTATAGTTCTCATCAATGATCCTGTCAAACAGCTCGCCTCCGCCAACACTGAGATGAAAAAACAAAACAAATACACCACGTTAGTACAATACAATGTAAATTCAAAAGAAATCTATATGATACTAATAATATATAATAATAGGGATTTCAATAAATACAAATATTTTAGAAATAAAAATGTTCACTACAGATTTTTTCGTTAAACTTAGATAGTAGTGCTTGTAAATTGTACTGTACTGTTTGTGTTACTAGAACAAATAAATCATATATATTGTAATGAGGCCTCAATAAAACTGCATAATTGAAATAGTCATAAAAAATAAAGATGTATATATGAAATATGAAAAGGTGCATACTATTCAAGTACTAGGATGATGTCATTTCTTGACTCATAAGCTGCATAGAGCTGGATGAGGTTGGCATGGTCCAGATTATTCATGACCTGGATTTCATTCTTCACCACCTCCTACCAAAGACACAGACAGACAGACGTACGGACAGAGGGACATCAGAGGAACATCAGAGGGATGTGAGGACGCACAGACCATCAGAGTGACAGACAAACCGACAGGTGCAACAGACAAATATGGACGCACAACAACAGGACAAGAGGCAAGCACATAGGTCAGCTGTTCTCGCCGAACAGACAATGCATCTCTGACTAGGTCAAATATTTGTCGCCTAGGGAGCAAGTATTCACAGGCTTCTGTGGCCTTGTAGTGGGGCTATTATGTACTTTAGAAAATATCCCCTGCTTTTTATATCATAAGACATGTCTTCCATTCAAATCTTAAATAGGAATGAGATAATGTACCTTTTCTTTCACATTCTTGGCTTTGATGACTTTTGCTGCCAGAGTGAGTCCAGAAGAATTTTCGACACACTTGTGCACCTGGCCAAAACGTCCCCTAAAACGAGAAATCAAAAAGTTGTATTTTTGTCATGTGTCTCCTTTTTTTCAGAAAAAGAATAACGTTCTGAATCTGGTTCATAATTTTTCTCATAATTGCATTAAGAGGAACAAAATATCCAATATTGCACAAACTTGGTCACAGAGACCAGCCATGAAAAAAACAAAAAAAAAAACATTTAATATTGTCAACAAAGTTTTTATTAATTTTAGTTTGAGTGACAAGAGAAACTAAAACTTTACTCAAATAAGAGTTAAGTCATATGTATTACTCTAGTAGTATTAAAGTCTTGGCCTCAACTTACTACAAAATACAAATGTATTAAAAAGTTAGTCAAGCAAATCCTGAGTACCGTAAATGTAGCAAAGTACTACTCTTCTCAGTTACTTCCTGAACACTGTACATGTGGCCAGCTTCCATATTTACAATGGAGCACATGAGCATTTAACGACCCCACTTCACCCCGCCACAGCTGTCGTCACTGCCTCAGGTTTGGTTCTATACAGTTCTTCCCAGTGGTGAATGATAAAGCGAGCTGTGTGAATTAGGACACGGCACCCTGCTTAATCTGTTATTTCATTAAATGTGAGCAGGCCCACTGTCTCCTCTTTGAAGACGTGGATTAACACTTAGTGATTAGCTACCAACTGGTACTGGAGATACAGTTTCACATACCGTTCAGTCCTGCGGCAAAAATAACCACCATGACTCTAAAGTTATGAACCAAGAAAGAGAGCAGAGGAGGGGGCTCACGCAATTAAACCTTCTCTGGAACTGTCAAATATTTCCTCACTGCCTTTGATCTGGAGTTAATAAACAGAGCAACAAATATTTTGAGGAATTTTATGTAACACTGAATGGTAATGGCTTCAGATATTCTAGTATACTGTATGTGTTGTAAAACTAATCATCTTATTATATATAATTAATTACTCACTCTAAACCTTATGTAATTCTAATTACATTTAAAAGAAAATAATTACTGATTACTGAATATACTTTGAAAGAAAGGAAACATACAGCTCAAGAACCAACTTTTAAAAAAGCGTGATATCTTCTCACTAGGTTAGGGATGTTCATCATGTTTCTTAAGTATTAAGTTAAAGTTTTCTCTATATCAGACAAGTATCGGTCTTCTCACTAATTCAATTTCCTGTCAATGAACCTCATTTTGAACAAAATGTGAACAAGTCATCCATATAGGAGCAATGTTTGCTGGACCAGTTTGACAGATGTAAATAGCTACTTCTTGTTTTGTAAAGTGAAAGTTAGTTAACCCAGCTCTTAACATTTTAAAAATAACTGAAAAAATATATATACTGTATATACTGTATATATTCTTAAGAGTTTACATTTTTCTGGCAAGTCAGTTAAAAATCAGAACGTAAGCAGTAAACAACGAGGAGTTGTGCATTATACAATTTTAGCGCATGACGTGGATTCTTAGAACACCATGACATGAACAGAGTGTGTAAACAACTGTGAAACGCACAGATCCAAGCTGTTTGTACTTATACCACAGCTACAAACTGAAGTGGTTCATTTGTGAATTTTAAAATCTTGTTTTAATGACTAAAAATGTCTAAGATATAAGGTATTTGTGTGTTTTAATCAAAGCTACTTTATTCACAGCATTAAATCTTTTATTTACCACTGTTATGTTGATAGCCAGAAAGCAGTGATTTAGAATGTGAACAATTGCTGCCAGTGCTACCTGTGCATCAAGCATTTTGATTGTGGTATTTTGCTGTATATGTCATTGATCAATGTTACTGAACTGCAGTGTAAATCTGGATAACATCAGCAAGATTTTAAAAAAATAAGTACTGTTAAAAAAAGTTTACAGTATGTGTTACAGTATGTCTGCTTATTGATTGATTGATTTTGAAGTGGGATTTTCCACTTGTCATTGTTTCCTTGTACAAAAGTTTAAAATGGCTTGGTATGTCGACCTTCTAACAGGACAGTGGGCCCTGTCAAAGTGGCCCTCAGATGATGACAGGTCTGTACTGTCTCTATAGGTATCTCTTTTACGAGCTACACTACACACTACTTACCATAGCAAGGCCTGAGTTCCTTTGTCAAAAATACATACAGCACCTCTCATTTGTATGAGTTATAGAAGGCTCACCCGCCAAGCACTTCTTGCCAGTTGATGGTGTAGAAGTTGCTGATCTGGTTGGGTTTGGCTGACACGATGCGATGGTTGAATGGAGCTGCAGGTGGAGGAGTGGTGTCTGGAAAAGAGGAAATAAGTATTTATGTAGTATAGTATATTGTCAGAATTCTCTATTATATAGGCCTGCAGAAGGCGGCAATTGAGGTCAGAACCATGTCATCCTATCAAGTTAAAGGGGTCCTATTATGTCAAATTCACTTTTCTAAGTTTTTAACCTTGTTATAATGGCCTTCCTTCATCATTAGTTTACTCAAAGTTATATTTGAATTGATTGATGCATGTTTGAGTAAGCTGGAGCTCAAGTGCTAAGAAATCCTCATTCTCATCTACCACCTATCCCCTCCCACTTGTCTGTGTTTACTTGTTATAATTCAAAAGATTAATACTCTAAGTGAAACATAAATGGTTCAAAACTGTCCCATATCCACTTTCCACCAATAAAAAATAGTTTAAAAAAAAAACGTTGCTTTTTACAGTCAAACTTTAAAATGAAGAGGCGGGGCTTATCAATTTTGCAGTTTTGAACAGGAAGGCATAAGAGCTGTTTCTATTTTTAAGTTGTTTTAGATCACTTTGTGTTTTACAATGAACAAAAGGTTAATTCCTGATCTACATATGTTCTAGGTATTTACTAAATAAACAAACACAATAGGTCCCCTTTAAGCCCTGCTTTGGGCAATGACTGAAAGGTCAAGATTGTGGAAGAGGGTTAAAGACCTCATTCATAAAGAAGCTCAGACTAGAGCCACTGCTCCTTCATTTTCAGTAAAGCCAGCTTTCCAAATGCCTCCTGGACAAGAATTCAATACTGTTCCAAGCATGTCGAGGCAAAGCCTTGGGGAAGACCAAGGACACATAGAGGAACCCTGTGTCCAGGAACAGAACATCCTAGCCCAGACCGCTGCATCTGTGGCCCAACCCTATAACTGCAGATGAAAATGGGTGGACGGTCCAATGCAAAGCATAAAAACTGTTTGAGAATAACTATAGTGTCACAAACATTAAAGGTTAAACGGCCATAAAAATAAATAGTAAAATAATCCTGATAATTATACACACCAATAAAGAATCTCTCTGCATGTTCGTCTGCCACACTGGGCTCCCAAGCTCGCTGAAGCTGCTCCTCTCCTCCTCTACTCTCTGCTTCAGATCCAGAGTGATCTCGACTCCGTCCGCCTTGAACACAGCCCAACCCTCAGAGGCAATGTTGTGCTCATGTATCCCCTTTGTCTCTTCTTCCAGGTTCTCTGAGTCCTCTGCTGTGATCTGCACTTCTGTGGTTGACATGTGGTCTGGTTCTATAGACTGTGGCAAACTGTCATCTGCAGTGCTGAAACAAAAAATATTTTTTAAAGCAGAACAATTATCTTATATGTTACATCAAGACAAAGTATAAGTTCAAGATAAACTTGTGCCATAGCAGTGAGTAGTAATGATTACTAATGTGAGTCATAATAATTGTGAAAATATTTTATTTCACATTTTTAATTTTTAGAATACTTGAATCAAGAAATGACCAGTTTCATAAAAGTAATTATTAAAGTAGATTTTTAATATAGATCATATTAAAACATTAAAAAAGATGGGGGCCTAAGAGGACCTTGAGCGTCATTTGCAGTACAATGCAGAATACTTAAACATGCAGGAACCAATCAAAACGCAACTTTGAGTAAACTGATCAGAGAACATTGCTGTAACAACAAGATTTTGTCGAAAATGCATCCGTTATAACACTTTTAAAAATTCACTTCTGTACCTGGTTGATGGTAGTTGAGCTTGGCTTGTCTCCTCAGACACGTTCTGTTTCTCGTCCTCCTGTTCCTGGACAGTGGCTGTCTCTTCATGCTCCTCCTCAGGCCTCTCCTCAGGCTTCTGCTGCAGTTTGGAGTCGTCGGGCAGGTAGTACACCACAGTGGAGACATCTTCAACCACTGCTGCTTGAATCTCAGAAGGTTTTGTACTCGACTTTTCACTGTTCTCTTGGTTCAGTTTCTGCACCTCTTCTAACAACAGAGCCTGCTTCTTTAGGGAGATTTCTACGAGGCAAGTAATGTTGTCATATTAGTATGCATATTTAATTATTGACATAATGATAAGAGGAGATGAGGCACCTGTTTCTGGAGGCTTGGTTTTCTTCTGTGCTTTGGGGCTTTTGGGTGTCAGAGATGGTTTCTCTGCCCCTTCTTTGTTTTTGTGATCTTTTAGCTAAAAAAAACAAACACAAAAACAGCATAAATTACAGGTTTCGGGATCTATGACTTATGAAAGGGGGGTTGTGGACTTCAATTTAGTTGTTAAATAATTTCAAGAGATTAAAGTCAGCAGCTACAGTTAAAAAGGACTTTCATTCATATGAAAGGTTAAGTGTTTTATAACACAAGTCACAAACAGAAACATCCAATTCATCATTTTAACAAAACTTTTTTCTTTTTTTGTAGCTCGCTAGACCTAAACAGTGGTTTTGGCTGAGAGAGGTTAACAACCACTGCATTATTGAGTATCAGTATTTTCCGCGTTTGATTAGCTAAGTCAGCACATATAACCTCTAATTGTTTCAAAATGTAACAGATAGACAAACATTTAACTCACACAATCAGCCTGAAGCAACACAACATACAGTATAACATGGATGAAGATAGGATGAACACAGTAAACGTACAAAGAATCCACATTTGCGCGAGGCGAGGAAATGCTTTGGTCCATGGAGCTTTGTCTTGTGAGGAGGCTGTGCACTGCTGCGCTCACATGCAGCCTTTATGTCCTCACCCCCTTTACTGGCTTTATTAGAGGTAGTTTTCTGTTACAGAGACAAGATGGCAACGCTTAGTAGGGTTATATATACGGAATGGCACACAGGATGAAAGAAACAACAGCAATGACAGTTAGCATGGAATAGATTGTCAGTGATTATTATTGTAAATATATTTTTTGTGCATTTATACTACTTATAAACTATTATATTATATAATCAATTACTAAACTACTATCTCTACTATTTTATTATTACTTTAAATGTCTTAAAATGAAAATTTTTATGTAACCAAATTTGGAGCAGTCTATAAACAATAGGCCTAAACTGCAAATATAAAATTGCACAGAAAAGCCAAACAAATTTTAAAATTATTATGGAACATTATGCATAAAACGAACATTAAATACATCAGGCAAAAACACAAGACATGATAGTCTACATGCTTGATAAAATCAACACAATGAGAAGAACAAAGCTGACATGTTGCTTGCATGCACAGACTGGCTGGTACATAATGGGCATGCCTTTAATGACGGCTGCAGGGCTTGTGAATTTATAGCTTATCGCTTTCAACCCTGAGCTGAGGAATGCACCACTGACCCTGGACGGAAAATATTACAGGCGAGCGTCGGCCGTTGTTTGAATTTCTCCACTGAGGAACCCTCTCTGACTAAAGACTGCGATCAGACGGCAATGGAAAATGAGTCTTGCCCTATCGGGGGGCTGCTGTGAGGTAGACAGGAGCTGATATTTTGGGTGCAGTGTTTCCCCAGAGACAACAGCTTGAATGGGAGGTGGAAGGTGACTTGGCACAGAAGCATCTAGCACCTCTAGCGGCGGCTTGGACTCTGACGGCAAGGCACATTCCCTGTAATGTGAGGCACACGCAAGGCACCAGTGCTAGGCAAGCTGGTGAGTATTCAGATTTAAGCCTGGCGTAAAATATGAGACCAGAGAGGTACAATTAAGACATACTTGGAATGGCCAGTCCGTCAACTGTGCTTAAATTGCCCATGACAAGAAAATCTCTAATGAATGTTTTTGACATGATTTTCAGTCTTATCAAAAGTGACGACAAACTTGTAAATGAAAAAATCTACAACTCATAGCCAAGTCTATAAATCGTGGTGAACTTTTGGGCTGCAACACAGGCAAAGGCACTGTTGTATTCCATGACTGAATCCCAGATTAAATTTACATAAACAGACTAAATCAAGATAAGAAGCAGGGTAAAAATAAGCCTGAACAGGATTCATAAACATTTATGAGATGACAACCCAGTGCTTTGTGTCGCCTCAATGCTAAGCCTATGGATTACACAAATATGTTTATTATCATGAACTGGCTCCAGAGACTTGGTGCCCTACATACAAGTGTCCACTCCAGAGTGACCAAAGCACAAGTAGCTGACAGTGATGTCACACACAGAGGTGGAGGTGTACAGTGTGAGGAGACAGCTTTCTAGCTTTGCGTGTACCGATAAAGCTCTTTAGTGTGTCCGGCCAAGCCCTCAATACAAATAAAGCCCCACATAATGACCTTATGTAAGGCCACAGCCTTGTCTAAGGGTAGCATTACCATCACAGAAACAGGCAGAGAAAGAGGAAAAATAAAGTCCTGTCACTTTTAACTAAGTGAAAATCAAATCAAATATAAACAAAAGGATGTCGGTCTATGGAGTGAGCAGTTAAATACAGATTTTACTGCAACTTTAAATCAAAGCAGCCTTGGCAGAACTGTTTGCTGGAGGCCCAATAAAGTTTATGGAAAGCTATTTTTTGCAGTGGTAAGTGTAACCCCAAGGCTAAGAATGACATTGCGAGAGGTGCATAAAGTACAACTACAAATTTAATAAAAAAAAAAAAAACATATATATATATTATATATATATATATATATATATAATATATATATATATATAGATAGATAGATAGATAGATAGATAGATAGATAGATATAGATAGATAGATAGATAGATAATAGATATAGATATATAAAATATAATTAAAAAATAACAAGAAAAGCAATAGCAAAAATCTAACAATCAAACTAAGAAAAGAGAAAAAAGTAGTCACAGTGGGTCAAACACCTGTGTCAAATCTAATTCCGAGGCTATACTTAAACTTAGAGGTGCAACCAAAAGTTGTTTTTTAGTGCAGCTTTTAAAAATAATCCTTAATATTGCACACTACATTCAGTAGTTTTTATGACACATGAGCGACATAAATCTATATAAATAGAAGGTTTTTATTCAACTTTTTTAGATGATTTTCCATAGAGACAGAGTTTTATTCACTAATGTAGCGTGGGGTTTACGTTTCAACAATGAGCTGCTATAGTATGTCTCCTCTACTCCACTGAATCGAGATTTAGAACGTGAGTCAGTATGAAGTGTAAGGAGAGGACTGACTCAGCATATGAGAGACACCTGACGCTTTGAGCACAAGGGGTTAAACCTTTGAAACCACAAACAGTGTTCAGCCTCTGCCCAAAACAGCTTTCTCACATTACCCCTGACCCCACACACTGCCTCTCGTGCTTACTTTGTGCCTCCCAGGCGGCCATTTTACATTTGGGTATATAGCGACTGCATGAGCGGCTTTTATTGTCAGTTTATGTCACAAATAAAATCCCCTGCCTTCATGACCTGAGTTTCGATGGACATGTTGGAACAGCCTAAGGCCCTGATGTGGGGAATTTACGGCACAAGCCAAAACGCATTCAGAGAGGGTCCAGTAGTCAACTTGATGCTATGATCATTTTCATCAGTGCTGCCAGGAACAACAGGATCCCAATAAGATGTAGGAAATCAGAAGTCAGCGAGGCTAGGGGACACTGATACTGTGATGGACGAGCAGTGAAGTCTGGACCCTGACTGTGGGACAGAAATGAATACAGTTCAACTGCAATAGCTCAACTAGTGCAGTTTAAAGTATAGTATCAACTATACTTTACGCTATTCTATAATAGAATATAGAAAGTATTAACTGTAGCAAACAGTAGATCAATGTCTCATAGCATTTCAGCCAAAGTCATTTTTTGGACAAATTGGTCTTTTTTCATTCTAACTTTTTGTTTTTAATATATTTTCAGAAACCTTGAACTATACTTAGTCCATAAATGTAGGATATAGAGCAAACCACAAAATAAAGTTGCCACTACTTCTAGTTGTAGTCAAATTCTAGTTTTACTTAATAAAATAGTGGACAAAACCCACCTATTTTATTACCAAATTGTTTGGCATCATCATTGCTGTATGTATGTAACCATGCTATTAGTGACATAACATGTATTCATGTTACGTCATCATAACATGAATACAAAAAATATCACATAATCTTTAATGGATCACACGGATGTCTCTAATTTTAAGATTTGGTTGCATCTGAATGGGCTGAACTGATCTATCATGCCATCCCCTAATGGGCTATTACATGACTGCAGTCATGACACTAGCATAGCACTCTGATGTTGAAGACAACTTAAGTTTTTTGATGATGACTCACTTTAGTGTCTGCTTTCTTCGTCACTGCATCTGTTGAGGGTTTCTTTTTGACCACCTTGGTTTTATTGTCCTTGGGTTTGGCTCCTTTACGAGCAGCCGGGCCTTTGAGCATCAGTTGCATAACCCTGGAGCTCTTGACAGTTTCACCGATGAAGCTGATGACCTGTTGCATGCTCAGGACCAGCTTCTCCATCCCCTCCAGCTTCTGGGCCTGCTGCTCGGAGCGCTGGTTGACTACAGACACAATGGTGCTCAGCTCCTGACAGATGTCCCGCACTTCTTGCCCCATTAGCTGCTCAACCATTTTGGGCGCGCTGCTGTTTTCCTCCTCTGCCTTCTCCGGGCTCTCCATACTGTCCAGTCTGTTCAGAACCTTCTCTTGGATATCAATGAGAGTATCCATCTTGGTGCTCAAAGTTTCTATCCGGTTTTGAATGAGGTCGAAGCTGATATTGTGGCCATCTTTTAGCTCACTCTGGTTAATTCGCATTGAACTCATGGCTTACATGAACTAAATATCACATTAAAACAAACACAGGACCAGCTACGTCCCTGGAAAGAGTTTTGAAAAAGATAGCAGCCAGCTCTATCCACAAGTGTTCCCCAAAAAACAACAAATATAGTCCAAATGTGTCAAAAGTTGAACCGGCTCAGGATCTGTGCCTATAATTAAGTTAGAAAGCCCTGCTCAAGTCTATCCCTGGGGCAGCCTCTCTCTGTACTAGCAGTGGTATTAAGAGTGGAATGAGCCGGAGTCCCTAAATGTAAATGCAGGGTCCACGTCAGCATGGGGTCAAGTGTTTGGGGTGGGGGCCTGGCACAGCCTTGCCCACCAGACATTTGAGAGGCACAAGCGTTAAGCCCACCACCGTCACCGAGCTGCTGGCTGTGAAAATCCTCACTGTACGCAGCTACTCTTTGGAGTGTGACAATAATTATTTACACAAAAAGTTTACATAATCCAAAAGTTAACAACTAGATTAGTCTAAATTAATTCAAATAATTGTGTTTTCTTTATTTCAAAACCCAGTGACATAGCAAAATAAATGTAATACTGTCAACTAACCAAAGTATTAATTATTTATCTAGATTGCATGAATGATATGTATATTTTTAATATTATTATTAACCCTTCAGGCACTGTGGTTGATTTATTTAAAATACAAAGACTTGAAACTTTAACTTGGACAATTCAAATGTAACTTTCTCTATGTTATTTTATACAACCGCAGTTTGGAATTTTCCCAGCTACTAAAACTATCATAAGTAGATGACATTCTATAGACTGCTATTTAATCCAGAAGTAGGAGGCCACTACCAATGGGTTCCATTTATGTTTGAGAGTGTGATGATGTTGGACAATAACCTGTTTTTCTTATTATTGCATTGTACTATCATAAAATATTTAAAAGGTAGTTTCACAAATTTTCAATAGAGTATTTTGTACTAAAAAAAATATTTTAAAATACAGATTAAGGGGTTGTGTCAAAAATGTGTAAGTTGTAGTTGTTCTTGTCTCAAATCAAATAAATACAGCTCTTGGCATCAGAACAAGACTGACTGTGCTGTCAGTATTTTTTTTTTTTTTTTTTTTTTACTTGAGAACCAGGAAGTGTGCTGTTAGCATATTAGCCTACTTGCTTTAACCAGGCAACAAAACTTTAATCTAGCCAATGAAAGTTATGAAAAGCGTTTGTAAGCTCATCAAATCACACAAAAAAGAAAAAGCTTAAAATGTGTTTTCTTTTTGACCATTTAAACTGTACCCACTCTTTGTCCATATAGGCTACAGCTGCCGTCGAATAAAGACTTTGGGCCAGAAAAAACACTTTTTATAAAGTAGGCTACTAAATAAATAAAGTTTTTCAAAACTGCAATATGTAACTTTTCTAGTATCATCTGTGTGTCTCCATGGAAAATGCTGTGGATGTAACGTTCCAGTTTCATTACAGAAATATGATATTTCAAGTGTAATATTTCAGTCCTGAAGCTTTCAATTAGAATTTGCTTGAAAAAAAAATGTTTTGAAGCCTTCTAACTTATTTACTTATAGGTGTTTTCTTTTGTGTGCAGTTGACAAGAAAAAAAAAATTACCAAACAGTATTATATAAAACAAATACGACCTGTGTGCCACTTGCCTCTATATTACATGACATTGCACAACTGTGAATGGGGCTGTTACCCAGTGCAATTTGTCTAGGGTCCAGGGGAAATTTGAAGAAGCTTGTGTGGGTCTTGGCCAAGGTGACAAAGTCAGACATTTATCCGTGGAAAGATGAGAAGGCACATGATGATTTACTGCGAATAAAAACAACCGCAAATATTCTTCATTTTTCTAGTAAAATGCACGATATATTTTGTTTTTAAGCAAACTTAACTGAGTAGCTCTACTTTACTTTTCTGCAAATTACGTAGTCATACTCAACAAGGGATTTATATGCCAAATACAAGTAAATATCAGGCCGCTGAATATCAGGACACTCCCAATCATCATGCTCACATTCAGTACATGGATGTGGAGTCGCTTGCCATTCGTCAAAGTGAGCTTTTAGAAATAGTTTTGTGATCTGTTACTGACTGTGCACCTGCGTGAACTGAGAAGCCTGGGACAGACCGAGACAGACGCACTACTGAGGGCACCATTTGTTGTGCTCTGAATAAAAAGACATCACAAGAATCTTTTTAATATATATTTTTTTTTTTTTTTTTTTCTTTCTTTCTTTCTTTTTTGTCTTCTGTAATGCATGTTTAATGTTTGGATCCTCTAATGTTCAGCGCTGAGGATGTTTGTCATGTGTTTAAAGAGTTTGCTCTGAACTATCAGTGACGACCTTTCCTGGCTTTTCCCTTGTTCTTTTTGTAGTGCTTCTTTGTCTCCTGGTGTTTTGGTCTCTGCTCCTCTACCTTCTACTTAGCCTCTTCAGATGTGTTGCAAGCTTCTGTTAAAATATCGAGCAATTCTTGGTGTCTCTGTATCTCCAGGTCAGACTGCCTTTCGGCCTCTTTAACTGAAGTTTTGCTCTTCTTCAAAGCTTGCATCTCACCTGTAAGAGTGTTGTTCATCTCCTCCAGGAAGCCCATTTTTCTGTCTCTTTCCATTGGACTCTCAATTTTTCTTGGCTCCTCTGGTTCTCCTGGGTCTCCTGTTTAGACTGCCTTTCGACCTCTTCCAGGGACTGTTTGTGAACCTCCGTCAGACCTTGGGTCTCCTCGTGAAGGCACACAATCTGCTTTTCCAGGAGGTCAATAGCCATTTTTTTCTCCTTTATAGTCTCCCGCAGAGTTTGGTTTTTACGTTTCTCCTCGTTGTTCCTCTCAGCCAGGATTTCTCCCTCTTCCGGACCCTTTTTGTAAGTTTCTGTCATGGTTTGGATTGGTTTTGTAAGTTTCTGTCATGGATGTTCTCCATCCAAACCATGGATGGAGAACATCCATGGTTTGGATGTTCTCGAGGTTCTTGGTTCTGTTCCTGAAGCTTTTCAATAGCTTTAGCATGTGCAGAATCTGGTCCACCTGCTCCTTCATGGCTGCTCCATATTTGCGATTGCGTCTTTCACATCCAGGAAATCCTTCTTCATTGTTTTTTTGTCAGTCTCATATTTTGCTATGATACTCTCGAAGCGGCACAGGACCTCCTCCTTTTCTGTGAACACTGCTGTCAGAGCTTGTTCCTGTTGTTGTAGTGCTCTGCTCTTTTCTCTTTCCTCTTTCAGCTCCACTTGAACCACCTCAGCCTGGTCCAAAGCCTTCCCCATCTCTTGTCTTTGCTCCTCAATGACTGTCTTTGCCTCTGAATCAGCTCCTTGTCTATTGTGTCCTTTTCCTCTTGGACACTGAGCAGGTTGTCCTTGAGTTTTTGGACTTGTTGCTCTTTCTCGTCCAAAGCGTTTTGCCCTGCTTGTCTCCTCTGCTCCTGTTCTACCTGGTGTAAAGCGGTTCTTTGGTTCATCTCGTCCTGTATAGATCTGGAGTTGTTATTGGCCTCCAGCAGAGCTCTTTCTGAGGCGGCTCTCTCCTCTCTTTCCTTCTGCAGCTCATTTAGCAGAGCCTGTTTTTTCTCCTTTTCTCTACTCAGCTGGCCTTGGAGTTCCTTCACCAGTTTTCCATTTAGAAAACTCAACAGTGACTTCTAACAAGGCTCTAACCTTTCCTAATGTGCTCCATAGGTTTGCACAAGTTGACACACTTTATAACTCGTGATTTCTGCGGGCTGTTAGCTAGCTGCTACTGTCTATGATCACAAGGGATCGCTAATGCTAATGGTTAACAACGTAAATACAATGTCTCGCCCCAGAGTCGTGGAAGTATATCATAGGCCCAGAGCAATAACCTTCTGTAAAAATCAGCACAAAATACCACACAAGTGCAGTTTACTGTGAATCTGTAGTTCTCTACTTTGTTGATAATTAACTAACACAAATTACACAAAAATCTTTTTCAAGGTCGTGGTAACTCACCTCCTGTACTAGGGATGGTTAGGTTAGGATTCACTTAAGTCATGATTTGATTCAAATATTTCATTTTTGCATGGAACACCCGACTTTCAATATTTTGATCAGCCTTGAACTAGATTATGATGAAACCAATAATCACAATTATTCAAACAATTCATTGCTTAGAGAAAGTGAAGAGCTTTTTTGCCCATCAAAAGCAGACATGATGAGATAAAATATAAAAAGGACAAATCTCATAGAAAGAGGCTGTTGTAAATGGTCTCTCTCAATTCTACAATCTACTTTTACAACTCAATTGAACATTTGAGCGTTATGAACACACTATGTTACAATTAATCACGATTACACAATTTTTGTAATTGATTACAGCAATAATCATATTTGAAATTGAAATTTGATTAAGTGCACAGCCCTACCTTGGACTATTTCTCAGAACCCCCAAATTAAATGTTTACGAGTAGTTCATTTTTATGTCTTTTAAATAAGAATTTATTGGTTGGAATCATTAATGCATTCCCTCCTCTATAAATGATCTATAATTTCTCACAACTAAGAGTTTAGTCTCTTTAATAACCAGAGTTCACCTAAATTTGGCTGTCGTCTGTCCATCTGTCATCGTTTCCACCTGCAACTACACCAAATCCTCCAGCTAAGGCCCTGACCAAGCCAAGCACATCGTGGAGATGGTCCCCGACTAGTGTCGTTCCGTGGTAGCACACTGCTCCTGACAGATGCCCCAGTGGCAGTGAAGGTAGTGTCAAATGCAGAGTACGAGGTTCCCTCTTGAGGGATTAATAAAGTATCTATCTAGAAGCATCTGTGCGACTTAAGCTGCTTCAGTCTGTTAACAGATTCAATTTGTTCAACTATAATTACATCGCATGGATTGTCTACAGTCTGTACCTGAGGGGAAGTCCACCTACATACCTCCGTGGAGGAAAAAGTACTTTTATTATAATGAGAAACAGCTTTATCATTCATCGCTTATCAACTGCCACACAAATGTGGACTTAAAGACATATATTGTGCTAAACATAGATACAAGGACATAGAGAAGACTAAAGTGACAGCCCAAGTTTGTAAATATATCTAACAATGCTAAAAGCAGCTGCGAGCTAAATAACAGGATGCCTAGCGCCGCCTGTTGAATGTTAACATATACAAAGCAATGTGTTTGTTTTTCTGAGATAACGTCATATCAACAACATTCATTAAGATTCATTAGTAACCCGTGCTTAAAATATACTTAATTTACTGGAAACATTTTAACAGAGCAAAAAGTTGGATTTTCCAATGAGTCAACAGAATGCTTTCCCCTACAGCAGGCCCGCCCCCATTGCTGACTGTATCTATGGAAAGCGATACAACCGTCACCGAAATGTGTGCATAGTTTCCTTAAATAATCTCTCGGAGGTAAATAGTCCATGCTAACTGTGCAACAACAGAATACTTCCTGAACCAAAATTTACACTCATCTTCCAAACCACGATGAATTACTCTTGACAACAGAGTCACAACCTGCAAACTGATCTCCCATGACCCTAGCCAAACTCCCCTCTCCCTCACCCCAGCCTTGAAGCTGGGTTCATGGGTGCAATGAGCGAGGAAGGGTGACAAGTTGCCAGTCAGGGTGAGCACTGTCAACTCATGTTTAAACACAAGTCAGCCCAAGAGCTTGCACGTTTACTAAACATAGGCAAGAGTCCTGCTTTGTGGAAAAAGCCAGTGGTCAGTGTGGCCTTTAATGGTGGTCCTCCAGGGTCTATCAAGCACATGCCTGCACACTTTTCTTCTATCATCTACGCACAGTGGCTGCTGATGGCGTTACAGTGGAAAGAACAAGTGACGAGGCCGGAACAGATGGGAATGAGACCAACCATCAATCACCACGCGTGGCAGAGGCGCGCACCTGTCCTTGGATGCCAACCGATGACAGACAACAGAGGTCATTTGCAGCTTGTTGTGTCGGTTTAACAGGCCTAAGCAGCAGCACTTTTGTCTTGTCGTGTGGTGGGACTGTGTTTTTAAAAGGGAGGATTATGAAACATGCTATTGTCAGTCAGCAATGAATTAGCGCCTTGTGTCTGAGCTACTGAATTCAAGCAGAAAAAGACTGCGCTGAGTGACCAACAAGTAGGAAAATCACAGTTTTTTTCAAGTTTACTAAAATGTGATAACGCAAGAGCGTTTTATACAGTACAAAAATTGTCTTACTTATGTGTTACGCAACATACAATTTCTATCTTAATTTTTTTTTTTTTTTTTTTTTGGAAAAAATTAACACTACAATTTTTTAGGCATGTTTTTGGCATTGGCTGCAGGCTTTGGTGATTTTTGTCAGTTTCACAGCAATCCATTTAGATACAAAACTTTTCTTTGGATATTTATTGCTATTCATCAATGTGCAGTGGAAAACGACTGTACAAAACAACAAAATATTGAAACTTGACTCATGTAGAACTATAATTTATATTTACAACAAGTAATAATCTATTAAACTATATTGAAATTAGAAAATAATAGAAACCTCTCATACGCACTTCAAAGAGAAGCCTAACCCTTGAAACGCCACCCACAAACACATTTTGGGAGCAGTTGAAAGGAAGGGCTGAGAGTGTAGAGAAGCAGTGTGATTGGTTTGATAGCAGGTGTTTGTGATCAGCACACAGTTTTGTGTAGGCAACTCTTATCTGCTGTCACAAGAGACAATCACCTTGTGACTATTTGAACATGAAACTTGTTCAATTTGCACTAAAATTAGCAAGTAGTAGTAAGAGTAAGTCATACTATTACACAACACATACACAATTAAACAGCCAAACATGTTTTAGTGTTTAGCATCACTTTAAATTTTAACAAAGATACACAAAGAAAGGTTATTTATATTAGGTTATATACAAGGTTATATACTGTAGGTTAAATATATTTTTATGTTTTGTTTTTGTCTGTAATGTCAATAGACAATAGTGCAGATAACATATTTTCTTCACTATTGCCAACAAATGTGTGAACAAACGTTAATAACCTTTTTGCCATTGCCTAAGATTAAAAACACACAGTTGACAGCCAGGACATAAACATTATATCATTCGAATGTTTGTGCTATTAATATGTCCATCTTCAATGAAATCCAAAGGAGCTTTGAATAGTACGTTAGAGAAAAGGGTCATTAGTTGTAGATCTCACTTAAAGGTTAATAAGTCTGATGGAGTTATAAACAGACCTTTGGTCCTGGAGACATATGACATAAAGCTAATATCAGGTTTGTATCACTGCCTAGGCCAAACAAAGTCCACAGCATGTTCAGTGCTCACACCTCCTCTGCCAAAAACAAGTATCTCTGTAATGTCCTGCCCTGCGTGATTATAATACTAGTTTAATGTGACAGCAAAAGCTTCAGCGTGTCTAGGGTCGCTAACAAATATTTGGGAAGAGATTGTTTTTTCTGCTCATGTTCCAGTGACATATTAGTTAAACATTAGCAGTGGAAAATATAGAAATGTAAATGGAGCAAGAACTTGGCTTCTAGTGATTAGTGAAACATTAAACCTTGGAAGGTCACACTGTCCGCTTTAAGAGAAATTTATATGCACTGTAAATCATCTTAGATTATATTTTCCCACCAGAAAAGCAAGAAAGTAAGTAATAAATCTTTAAAGATTTATAAATCAACTAAGTGCTTTACAAAGCGGGTAGGTTGTATCAATGATGTTTCTTTTTGTAAAGATTCAAAGATTTTTTTTTCTAGTTTTGTTATGATGACTATAAAAATGAAATTTGAATTTTAGTTTGTGTTTATTTGTAGGGTTGTGGTTGACCAAAGAAATTCTTGATCGACCAAAAACCAGCCCTGCCGACCAATTACTCAACGAAAAGGGGGGCGTGATAAAAGCTTGCAATATTAGCCTGAATATGGTTAGACATAAAAACAGCAATAAAAAGTCTAATTGCATGAGAGCTTAAGTTAAAAAAAAAGTTTCTCTGAGAAAGTACTAGAAAACCAAAATATTCAGTGAATTAACCTTTTCATTTCTGATTCAATCATCCACATAAATTAGTTGACTGACACTGAAATTTCGATGAACTAAAATAATGGTTGACTGATATGAGTTAGTTTGGATTAACCCAAAATTTTTAACCAATGCTGATTTTCAAGGCTGACTTCTAAGGCTAATATTCATATTTTAGATCTAAAAAAGTATAGCTGGGATCACATAGTATAACCTTAAAAAAAGGGCTATAAAATTACATTTCGTCCGACAAAGAGACGAGCTGGGCATTACACTGTATTTATGCCAGTGCAGCCACAAACTTACTCTGTATTAAACCAACTGATGTCATATTGACAAACAAACAAGCACTTATCTAAGCTTGTGCTGCAGCCAAAGTCATAGAACAAGAACAAAAACTTAGCTGAATCAAAGCTGCATACTTGGAATGGAGAGAAATAAAAAAAAACAAGTCGTATCATTTCTCTCCAAAACGGATCGACTTTAATCAACTTAACGACTGCATTCAACCATCTCATTCAATACATCTCGCCGCATTCAAATTGTTTTTTTGTTTTTTTTTACCTAATACTTAAAGGCCATAGTGTGAAACATTCCAAGCAAAGCAATAACATCTCTGGGAACAAATGATTGTAGTCCTTCCACCAGAAAATAAGAACTTTTTTTTTTTTTCAGCTGTTTACACGCAGCTAAGCACCAGTCCATGTTTACTGTTTGTACAACACCTGCCACTAATAGACCGTCCGACGCCTTCAAACCCAATGTGTTAATGTTTTGTTCTTGCGGATGGAAAGTAAAATAGCAATCACGCTTTTTTCTTTAGCCCGTGTCTGTGACCTGACCGGCCTTGTGTATCATGTTAGTGCTTTGGCTGTCTGCCCTGGGGCGAGTGGGGCACAGAACACAATGTCCTCCTGAGAGAGAAGTGTCATGGCTACTGTCCAGTCCCGCACCAGCAGGGCCCGTCACCTCGCCAGCACTGCAGCCTGAAATCCTAACTCTTCTCTCCCAGTGCACATCATCATCACGCCTGTCGATACGCGTGATATGTTGTCTTTTGGCATGTAAACAGATTCCACTAGGGCACCGTTTCCTTCTAACATACTGTGTATAAGATGCTCCATTCAAATACTTGAGGTAAATGTATTTGTGGGATCAATTAAAAGTCCAGTATTTGAAATAGCATTGTAAGAGTGCAGCTGGTTGCTTTATCAAATAATTCTCCTTCAACAGCAGGTGGTAGTATACAAATGCATGAGCTGGCTGGGACATGAGACAGTGTGGTTTGATCTTTTGCCATGTTTATTCCAGTTATTTCTGTCTTGTCAGATAAAACCTCTATCTCAACCCCTTCAGGCTAACCTTTAGCTTTTGCAAAATAAAATCTTTTTTAGACCAAGTGTATGCATATGTCTGCAACACTCTGCTCAATTATAAAGGAAATAATAACAACTATTCTAGCAATTATTGGCTTAGAGAGAGCACAGAGTATTAGCACACCTTAAGTGTTAAAATTAAGTAGATTGTGTAAATTGTAATTGTAAAGAAACTGTCTGGTACCTACTTTTCCAAGTCAAGAAAAGAGCGCTTATGAACACACTGAGTTATGGTTAATAATCTTGATTACACATTTTTTGTAATCACAGCAATAATTTGAATAAATTTGATTTGAATTTATTGCACACCCCCTGATATGTATTTGGTGGGTTGAAGGCAGGACAGTATATAGAGTGATGTGGAGGTAAGTGTAGGAAGGAAATTCTGCCAATTTTCTGACTGAGAATTGGTCTCACAATGCATGTAAATGCTTCTGTGTAAATGACTGCTCAGGCACACTTAGCCATTAAAAAAAAAAAAAAAAAAAATGGTGGAGATTAAAAAACCAACTACATTATTGAACAAATCTATGGATCTTATTTATTACTTAAGTTATGCATTTAGCTAGATGACATGATGGCATACTAGCCTATGTTTGCATGTCATCTCCATGTCTGCATAGATTTCCTCCGGGTGCTCCAGATTTTCACTAACACTAGAAAACACGCTCCTCTTTCCCAGGACTTCCCTGAAAAGAGATTCTGAGCTCAGTGGGACTTTCCTCATTTAACAAAGGTCAAAAACAAAATAGGTACAATAGGTACAATAATATGCTCTGAAGATTGACATGACTATATCTAAAAAACATAAAAATCTACTTTGAAGCAGACATTTTTCAGGTATTTAGTATCCTATTCCCTACCATTCTATCGGCAGTCCTTGCCATAAAATGTCTTAAAATATCCTGATTAAATATTTATTAGCAATCTAACTGATTAAATGGCATTGAAAATGACCAATTATTACCACTAGATATATACAGTATATATTTTTTGCCTAGAGTATGTACGGCCTTGCCAGCAGACCTAAGAGAAACACTATATCACTTCAAGAAGCAACAGATTCTTGTATATTTGTTTTAAAAAGTGAAAAAAGTTAGCGAAATTTCGTAAATAAAAGTAAATCAATTTTTAACATGTTTTTTGTAGTTACTGATTCAGGTATATCATAACTTGCACTATGCAATATGACTCAGTCTGAAATGGTAGACCAGTTCAGATCTATTATCTTTGGTATATCCTGGTAATTTCTGTGACTAGAAGGTTATGTACGGATGTTCCCATGCGCACTATTATTATCCAAAGGGAAATATAAGATGGCTTTTACACTGGGGATGTCAGTGTTTAGCAACACTACACACTGTGCTATATCTCAGCAGCTTAGAGGTGCATATCCTATGGGAAATGTCACAGTGGTTCTCAGAGATACCATCACAGGAAAGAAGAGAGGGTGAGAGCGCTTCGACCTGTCTTCAAGGCATACCCACACGCTGGTCTGTGTGGATAGAATGTTGATCTCTGTATCAGAATCTATACATTAGCTTTATAGGTGTCAATACATTTCATATAAATAGCTAGCTAACAAGGTGAAAAGTCTAGATGGGATTTGATTATTGCTTTCCCTTATGGACTTATATAACCTTATACATTTTGATTCTATTTGCAGCATATCACTTGAGATCTCTTGAGAAACGTTGTAGTGATGATAGTACACTGTAGTACAGTGGTTCACAGTGTTGTGTCTCCAGCATTTCCTAAGCGTTATCTTTCCATAGTACTCCCAAATCAAGTATAATTGTAATTCGTCAGTCAAAATTATATATGTTTAAAATAGCTTACCATGCAGGTCTACTTTAGTGAGCGGCCACAACTGAAACAGAATCTGTTTCTGAAACCTTTGCACAAAAGAAATAGCTGAATTATTTGTGAAGCTATTTGCTCTGTAGATCTTATGATGCCTGATTTAAGCTCTGCACAACAGAATATCTTAAAGTCCACCTAAGAGATCTTTGGTTACAATGAGCAACATGACTCACAAAACACATTTAAGAAGAGTCTGCACAGCATGGGTCAAATAAAACAAACATTTGTTATAGTCTGTCACCAATGACGTCTAGGTTATTGAGAGATATTATTTTACAAGTTAAAAGTTGAGTGGACATTAATTCTCTTGAATGGTTAAGTTTTCTTTTAACGCACACTGACCAAACTGACTGACGAAGAAAAGTATATGGACCAAGTGCTTAATTAGAGGGTTAAAGTAAGAGTCCTCTAAAAGTTTTCAAAAGATTTTTACAAAACTATATAATATTTTCAAACTACAGTTTAAGCTCACACTCTCTGGTAACTGCTTGTGTATTCTGAGAGCTCTCCCTACATGTGTAAGTGGTTAAAAAGCCCCGCTTTAGTCCCATCTTTAGCCTATTCTATTGTTATTTGAAAAAATCATTTTTGCTCAAATACAAAAAATTGGAGAACAAAGATTCTTTGAAAACTGAAAACATACATACCAGTATGTAGTTTCACATTAAACCACTAGAGTGCAGCACAAGTCCAGGTGTAAACTCAAAAGCCTGCTGTCATTCACAACATATCCTAGTTACACAGTTGGGAACACTAGATCCTCCTCACTAGAAATGCCTGGATCACATGACACTTAAAGGGATTATGAGGAAAACCCTGAATTAAACCTGGTATCTATATGAGGAGCAACATAGGTTATGTAACACAGTAATGTCCAAATGAACAGCGTTGAAAGATTGTAACTGATCTGAAATGTCACTTAAAGGGTTATGTGTGGACATGTATGGTCACATGATTTGCAACAACACAGCCAAGAGTGTAGTAGTTTATACCTCTGTATGCATTGAATATTCCCAACAAAATATATCTTTTTCAGAAAAAAAGGTAGCAAAAAGTATGTTAACTTTGAAATAATCTATAAAGTATTAAACACAAAAATTTGACTTGTCATCCTGATAGATATGCAAATGAGCCTACAAAGGAAAAGTAACATTTAAATTGTGAATTGTTTATTTACTTTATTGATGCCAATAAAAGTATTATTCTTTTTATGACCTAATAGTTATAATAGATTTGCGTCTACACTTATGAAGACACTTAAATAATGATGCTAATTTGACAAGGTCATATTTATTTGACAGTATTATAGTGACAAAAAAAACCCTCAAACTAACACATATTGGTGTCAGGGAGAACATTCACAATGCTCTTTTGTCAAGCAATGAGTCAAGCTTCTATCAACAACACAATTTTCAAAAAGCTACCAACTTGTAAACAATTTGTGTTAGAATTTGTACCTGCGGAGGTGCTCTTTGCTTCTTCCTGTAGCAAAGTATCTGGCTCAGTCGACTCCAGATGTATGTAGCCACCAGACACATGCCGCTCACCAGCCACACGTCCCATCCCGGAGCCAGACTTTCCACCACTTTCACCGGACTCTTCATGCTCGCTCTGTACAGCCTGCAACAGTTATATGTCACTTCAAATGCTGCACTGATCCTAAAGCCTGTAGAAGCAACTCTACTAGAAGGTTAAAGGGAATGAAAGACGCCCAAATACGCCCAGCATGCTATCCTTCTCAGCCTTGGTTCATTTAGTGAAGCCCACAGCCAAAGGACAGGCATCTCATGACAAAGGAAGGACAGGTGCCAGCTTACGACAACTGACAGATAAGCTTGATTTCACACTTTATAATCCTAGGCTTTACTCAAAAGACAATTAAAAAAAGCTTAACAGTAAAAGTGTGATTAAATTGTTAAAAAACTTAGATAATAACTTGATGATATTTTGAAAGAGAGTTGGTCCCTAGTGGATACAGTGTAAATAAACAATCTACTATAGGATTAGAATCTGTAAATGTCACTCAGTATCACATGATAAAGTCAATGCCACAATCCAGCAGCTTGTCAAATGTGTCTCTTTTGCCATTGTTTCTTATCTAAACACTACCATTTTCACTAAGTTATAACAAAATTGAATGTTGTTGACAAAAGAAAATGGCTGTACTAAACAGTGCTTAACATTTCTGGCAACTCCTCTGCCAAATTCAATAATAAACTAATTAATGCACTCATTCTCAGCTGCCAAAGAGAAAAAAGAAAAAATGAGACAACACATTTAGATATTGTGGTCTTTTATAATCACAATGTAAGTATTTTCAGCAGCAGGTGTGAGTTAGATAGATAATTGGTGACAGAACAGAGCTATCACTCACGAAGAAGCAGTTTACTATGACTTTTTTGGAGCATATTTCTAGTGGTTTTAGACAGCTTTTATAGAAGCATGTTTTAGCAAATGTAATTTTATTTATAGTCGCAAAGGGTTTTTGTATACTGATGCTTTTTTTTTCTTCTTTTTACCGTTTAGGAAGATTTGTGTTGTGAAATCCAGTATTAACAATGTCCTAATATAATATAATCTATCTAATAACTGCTCGTTTTGTGGTAAACTCACCATTATATGAAAAAAGGATGCCTGTCAGAGTTAAGTTGTATTCTTCTGTGCAGCACTGTCAGGTTGTTTTCTAGAGAGAACACTCTTTGTAGGCTGAAAGCAAAAGTTTAGTATTATAACATATCATATCATATAAAAGCTTATAGAGCGTTTCACGTGACGATCAAACCGGAAGTCGGCCATGTGGCGATATGCGGCCGCTGTCATAACAATCCATGGTCAAACACAGACGTTAAAGCATGTGAATGTTCGAAGTTTGAAAAAATTAAAATGGTAAACTTTGCCGTGTTCTGGTTGTCATAATCCGTCTTATTCGCCCCCACTTTTCTACTTTTACGCACAGAACTCGGAAACCTCCGGTCAGCTCTTCCCCATTCATTTCATTGACGTAACTGCTGATAAAACTTGCGGCAAAATCATTTCATGTAGGTTATTTTTTCCAATAAGCTATAGTCATGTGCACCAACTAACAAGCTAGGCATATTTTCTTGGATCGCTTGAAATGACTGTTAAAGTATTTAATTAATCGTGTGCGGTCGGATCGCTGCGATAGCCTGCAGTTAGCCAAAGTTACATTAGCACAAATAAACATCAAATGTTGTACTGATCACAAAGAACAAATACTTTATCAGTGCTACTGATTTCCTTACATGACAAAAGTGTTTTAAGACGAAGACCATTTACACCAAAACACTATTATGAATGCCTCTTCTTTTGTCTACGCAGTTAGCATACTTCCTAATGTGTATGAATATAAGCACCTTAACTATCTCTGAAGTAAATATTATTAGCTATAAACTTTTGCTAGCTTAGCCACCAATGTAACGTTATGTGTGGCATAACTTGGTTGGAAAAAAGAACACTGAAAAAACATTAGGCATCATGGATTAGCCTGAAGGCACAAGTCTTCACGTCTGAAGCGGAGAAGCGCGCAACATTTGTTTACACGAGTGAACTGTGGTCACGTGGTTCGGGGTCAAAAGTTTCGCGGGAGCAAACATGGCGGAAGACGCTTCTCATGCTGCGGATTTTGAACCAGAATCGGTGCAATGTCCCGTTTGTTTGAAGGATTTTAAACCATCTACAATCAACAGGCACTTGGACGTGTGTTTACTCGGCAACACCGCAAACAGCAGCCCGATGCCCGCAGACGATTTCGTTCCTCCGGTGAAGAAAGCGCGTACTGGAGAAACGTCACGTCCATCCTCCTCCATGTCTTCTTCCTCCACTCCGATGTTCTCTATGTTTCAGTCCAACAAGAACAAGCCATCAACACCTAAACCAAACTCTATGAATCTAGTCGGCAAAGGTATAAAACGTGGACTGCCAGACGAGCCTGAAAATGAGAAAAATGCAGGTACAATGAATGACCCTGGCCAAACTAATGGAGACGTGTCAAAAGAACTGGCTAGAAAGACTCTGCTCACTCTTGAAAAGCCTCTGGCCGATGTATTACGTCCAAAGTCGCTGGAGGAGTATTTTGGACAGAATAAAGTAGTTGGAGAGCATACTTTACTCAGGTCACTTCTGGAAACCCAAGAAATCCCGTCTCTGATCCTGTGGGGACCTCCTGGATGTGGGAAGGTATGCAGTGATAGTCAATATAGGCCTACTGTCAAACTGGAAGTATAAACAGGCTCATAGATAACATTTATTCTGCCTTTTTTTTCATTATAATAATTTAGGTTCACTGTTCCAATACATTTGTCATTTTTTTTGAGTGTTGTTACATTAAAAACAACAATCACAACTCTGAAACTATGCTTTTGACAATAAAATTTCCTATTCCACAATTTTTTAAGTAGTCTTCTTAAATGTTGTCATGTGCTCTTACACTAGAAAGGTTTCAGATCAAGAAAACAACATTGTTTTAAATACTTACTAAAGATTGGAATCTGAATGTTTTTTGTTTTGGTGCCTACCACAGTTTATAACACACATGTATTCAGGCAATTATCAATTGTTGAATACAAACTATTTGCTCCTTGTCCACTAAATGTTACTTACAAAATCCTTTAATATGACATCATAATATTCTTCAATATTGAACAGTTGCACATTATTATTAATTCATAATGTGTAGGTTATTGTATGTTTTGCAGACCACTCTAGCTCACATAATTGCCTGTTCCAGCAAAAAGAAGGGGACATCGCGCTTCGTTACTTTGTCTGCCACCAGCGCGTCTACAAATGATGTTCGAGAGGTTATTAAACAGGCTCACAATGAACTCCGGCTGTGCAAAAGGAAAACAATCCTGTTCATTGATGAAATCCACCGATTCAACAAATCACAGCAGGTGTGACAAATCAAGAAGTCATCTGATCCTATTCCAAAGTAAAAGAGAAAATACATATGTATACTAATATGATATTTCTTTGCTTTACTTTGATAATAACAAATTTTTCTGAATAAAATAAAAGCAGAATAAGTCATATTTGTATCATTTGCAGGATACCTTCCTTCCTCATGTGGAAAATGGGACAGTAACACTGATCGGGGCGACCACAGAGAACCCGTCTTTCCAGGTGAACGCTGCCCTGCTGAGCCGCTGCAGAGTGCTGGTTCTGGAAAAACTGTCTGTGGAGGCCATGGGCTCCATACTGCAGCGGGCTGCAGATACTCTGGGCCTCAAGGTGATGGGAGCAGGTTCAGCCCATGTCAAACATCTCGATGAATCAGATGGGGAGTAAGTATTTTCCCGCCACATCTTTTCATAAATGCAATACAATAATTTTTTTTTTTCTTCTACCTGTAAATGTGTGTTTGTTTTACTTCTTTCAGACCAGTGATATGCATACAACAGCAAGCAATGGATACTATAGCATATCTTTGTGATGGTGATGCAAGGACAGGTCTAAATAGTCTTCAGCTGGCAGTTCAAGCTCAGGTGAACCATGCTCAGAGTAAAGTCTTACAAGGCATCTCTGCTGTGGAGGTAGTTGTGACAGAGGCCCATGTCAAAGAAGGTCTTCAGCGATCCCATATACTCTATGATAAAGCTGGTGAGTTCAAAATACCTTAAATACCAGTGCTAGTTACTATGTAACAACAAAGCAGGGATTCAGTCTCTTATTCGTACATGCTACATTGTACTTGACAAATAGTGAATCAGTGTTTTGTGGTTCATTGTAATGTAGGAGAGGAGCATTATAACTGTATCTCTGCACTTCACAAGTCCATGAGAGGCTCCCACAAGAATGCTTCTCTGTATTGGCTGGGCCGCATGCTCGAGGGCGGAGAGGACCCCCTGTATGTGGCACGTCGCCTGGTGCGCTTTGCCAGTGAAGACGTGGGTATGTGCAGTTTTTTGGGGTTTTTTTCAAAATTTATATGAACCAGGCAATTTCTCTTGATTCCCAATTATTTTTTTAAGCAAGTCATGACACGTGTTTCTTTGCTTTTGCTTACATTTATCTCACCTGTTTTTTTCCATTTCCATAGGTATGGCTGATCCTTTTGCTCTTCCTCAAGCTGTCTCTGCTTTCCAGGCTTGTCACTTTATTGGCATGCCTGAATGTGAGGTATGTTTTGAAAGCAGCGAGAACCCGTTTTCAAATCAGTTATAGACATTGATCTAACTCCTCTCTGCTTGTTTTCTTTCAGGTAATCCTGGCCCAGTGTGTTGTCTACCTGGCAGAAGCACCCAAGTCAGTTGACGTGTACATGGCCTATAATAATGTGAAAGCCTGTTTGAGGAACCACAAGGGCCCACTCCCACCTGTGCCTCTTCATCTCCGAAATGCACCCACTAAGCTTATGAAACAACTGGACTACGGCAAAGGCTACAAGTATAATCCAGCCTTTAGTAAGCCTGTAGAGCAAGAATACTTACCACAAGAACTAAAGAATATGGATTTCTTTACCTGGAGACCCAAATAAAACTCATTCAGAATGGAAAAAAAACTACACATAAATTCAAATACATTATTGTAAATTGTGTTAAAAGTTAATATAAATATATCTATATCTATCTGTTTTGAAAAGCATTTTGTTTTTAAATCAATAATTAAATGCAAATAAAACAGCTTTTTTACTGCCGAACAAGCTGAATAACAGTAATCTATCTATGTTATTTTAATAAATCTTTATTCCATTTTGTTGCTATTAAATCTTTATTTTTGGAAGACTCCTGTTGTCTTCAGCCTCAGTCAGTTTTCCGCCATGGTCTTAAGAAAGAAAATAAAAACTATTTATTCTACAGTTTATTAGGTAATTTTTACTGAATAATGTGTCAATTCTCACCTCTCTGATCCAGGGAATGAAAGAGGCCAGACGGGTGAACATTGTGGGTCTCTTGGGTGTGTTACAACCATTTCCATCCACAAAACTCGTCACTCCCTCCACATACCATTTCCCATCTCTGCCTTGGCAGCTTAGTGGGCCTCCAGAGTCACCCTTAAGGAATTAGTACATGTGTTAGAACAAATTCAATCAGTATTTTTGCACAATATAGAGTGACATACATGACATGCTGACTTGCTGTCTCCTCCTGCACAGATCATAGTTGTCTTAGCAGAGCTGCCCCACCAGTCATTCTGGCTGCAAACTCTGTACTCCACTACTGGGAGCAGTGCTTGCTGGAGCTTTGTTGCCTGAGGACCTCCAGCTAAATGGAACAAATGAAAAGGTAAACGAACAAGCACTTTAATGACCATATTACTGTAAATAAAGATGACTCACAATAGAGGCGACCCCAGCCAGTGACGTAGCAGGGGTAGTTGTGTGAGAGAGTGCTATCTTGTTGTGGAAGGCAGGCTAGCTGAACTTTATCATTTAGAACAGCATCGGTCTCGAGCTTTAGCAGGGCAATGTCATTACTGCAAAAATTGAACATGCAGAGTTAATGGCAGCCATCATTCTCTTTAAATCTTATATGTTCTAGTTTTGCCACATATAATTTAATCAATTTAATCATTTTTCAAACTAGTATCAAGACTAGCTACTCTTAACCTGGGCTGTTTTAGAATAGTAACATTGTGTTGAAAATGGAGGCTACTCTTGCAAAATTTAGTTATTAGTATTATTCTGGTATCAAAAACTTAATCAAGCCTAGTATTACTGTGTCCACATTTGTCAACTAGTACTTTTAGGAAACTTTATTTTACTTATTTTTTGTCACTTACCCACAAGATGGACAGTTTTTATTCCATTTAGGATGAACGATCATTTTCTCTACTCTAAGGGACTGCTCAGGGCCCTCAACTTTATCCATGTCATGTTCTGCCAGGACCACTCGATATGTGTGGAATCTGAAAATTGGATCACAAAATTAGCAAGTTTTGAATTATATCTAAGAATTAGCATTGTTTTAGTTTACGTGATGCAGTGGGCAGCCGTCATGACCCAGTTTGGAGCAATCAGGGTGCCTCCACATGTCGGAAAGAAGGACTCGAGGGAAATCTGCCATGGCCAACTGTACGGTCGGGCTTCTTCACCATTTACCACCCGGTTTGTGTTGGGTGGATAACTGGGCTCACCACACCCACTTACTGGAGCAAACAAAAGTGTATGTGATAAAATATGTTACCAATATAATTGTAAGGATGAACTTACCAGCTGTCACACCCAGCAGGAGAACAAGTGCCAGCTCCATTGCCTGACCAGTATGGGAAATGTTCCAGTGGTTAATGTAGCAATAGATGGGCAACTGTACAACAAACCCTGGGATTTTTCCTTCCCTTTAACAGCTGCAAGATTATAGTGTAACCTGCTCAAAAAAAAAAAGAAAAAAAAAAAGATGAACCAAAAATAAAATAAAGCCAGTAGGTAATATTTGTTAACTACATAAGCTGTGTGTGTTTTTGTTCTTTGCTGACTGCTTCATTTTAAAGTTGTATCAATAAGATATTTTTATACTTTATCAGGCAACATTTAAAGGTAGGAGGCTGATTTTCACACTGAAAACAATTTATGTTTCAAATTTGACAACTTTTTCTCATAAATCCTTCGACACATGAATAATACCGACTTTGGTCTGGTTTTGGTTGCAATTATGGCACATCTCAAGGGGCATTCCTTAAATAAGTAAATGTCTTTTTTTTTAACAAACAACAAAGTGAAACTGGAGAGGACCCGCCCAAGCACAGCCAATCAGAGAGCTGCATTTATCATATACCTTTTGGTGTAAAAAAAAAATCTAAGTTTACTAATTTACAATTAAAAAAGTGAGTTATCCCAAAAAACTTGTATAGAAAAAAATATATAGATGTGTTTTGTTTTTTGTTTTTTATGTACCCATTTATGTATTTCCTTTTATTGTTTTTATTTTGTCTGTTGCGTAATACCAAATAACCAACAAGAGGCGCTGTAGGATTATTAGCCAGAAAAATGCACCACTTCCGCTGAGGGCGCAGAAGAAGAAATTGTAGTTAAAAGATGGCGCTGCCCCGTGT
This sequence comes from Mugilogobius chulae, assembly GCA_038363315.1. Taxonomy (NCBI): domain Eukaryota; kingdom Metazoa; phylum Chordata; class Actinopteri; order Gobiiformes; family Gobiidae; genus Mugilogobius; species Mugilogobius chulae. The sequence continues at coordinate 38,380,955 of CM076395.1, read as the reverse complement.
TTTACTCGTGCAGATGAGAGCATTCTGCACTTTAGGCAAATGCGTTCAGACAAGAGCCCAAACCGCTGCAAATTGGAGCAGGGAGATGCGATGGTACAGAACCAAAGCCCGGAGTCAGCAGGACCACGGAACAGACCACGAACAGGGCAAACGAGGTGAGATTTAGCACCGGCGGCTAACGAAGCTAATTGTTGACAGCACACATCATGCAGTAAACTTCAAGGGCATTCTGGTTTTGCTAAGATGCTCACTTGGCATTCTTTATTTTCTTGTCCCTGCTATTTTTGTTTGTATTAACCTGATATTGTTTGGATCGGTTTTGTGTCCAGGAAACCTAAATTCAAGTCTTTTGAAGAACTTTCCAGATTCTAAAGGTCTTCTGCACGATACAATTTCTCGTTCCTTGGGCATTGGTGACATTTCTAGACATGTTCAGTACAGCTACAGCGAAAATGCGGGTGTCAAGGTTAGTAAAATTCATTCACATAAAAATAATAAACTGATATTCTGAATGTGCGTATTTGTAGTTATGTATACTTTTGAATGACTGAGAATATTGTTTTTTATAGAAAGTAAAAGTGACAGTACTGTGGCCTTGTAAAATTGAAGAAGAGGGTTATGCTTCCAAAAAGCTGGACGCTGAACGGATGGCTGCAGCTGCTGTGTGCCAAAAACTGAAAGTAAGTCTATCTTCTGTATCAGTTGTCCAGTAAACTCACAAATGTTTTTAATAGTTAGTCCTCCATAAGTAAACCTTAATCTTATGTTTACCAGTTAAACATTGACTCAAATGCTCATGGTATGGCATGCTTATCTTATTTACTGGTGTATAGTGACAGTGTATAAAAAACATTAACCAAAAGCAAACATGCACTGTAACAGCTGCTCCTTTGCCTTTCAGCAAAGCACTTCTACACCATGAATGCATGCCTATGTGTGACAGTGTTCAGATAGGGTGAATGATTACTTTGCCAAACTGTTTGATCAAACTTTAGTGACCAGAAAAGTTGTTATTCCTTGCAGGACATGGGTGTGATCGGACCAAACAATCAACTCCCACAGAGAAGAGCGGGCAGGGGAAGAGGAAGATTGCAGTCACACTTCAATGAGGAAGATTTTTGTGAAAAAAATTTCATTCGTCTAGACCATATCAAATGGACAAAAACATACGCCTATTGAACAAAATCCTGAGGTTTCTAAAGCTGTTTCCCTTTTTCCACAACCCAAGTCTCTCCTCACTAGGGTCATCCAAGTGGCCACGTCTTCCAGTAGAATCAGGGTGAGTAGTATGTAGAGATCTTTTCACATACTAATGTATTTTTACCCGTTTAATGTATTCATTCTTTATTATTCTGTTTTAAGGAGCTGGTGCAGTATAAAACAACAGGGGGAAAAGTTAAGACTTGTGAACTAACTATGCATTGGCCTGAAGAGATAAAATTTACAGCCACAGCAAACAACAGAGCTTCTGCAGAGAAGAGGGCAGCGGCTTTAGCATGCTTAAAACTCAAGGTAATAAGCATTTTTTCTTTTACGTTTTTTTTTTTTTTGTAAACTTGCAAAAACATACAAGCATGCATTTATAAATTTTATAGGAACTTGAACTACTGGATGAGAACAACGATCCCCTAACTCATGCAAAGTACCACCGCGAGTTGGTAAAGGAGGTTGGAGCAAGGGAGAGGCGACCATTTCTTTTGGATGTGCCAGAATATTTGCAGGACAGTATCAAATCCTACCTTATAGAGGTTGGTATGCATGCATGCATGATGCATACATACATACATACATGCATACATACATGATACATACATGCATACATACATACATACATACATGCATACATACATACATACATACATACATACATACATACATACATACATACATACATACATACATACATACATACATTCACATTAGTTATATTAAAGCACTGTTACTTGCACTTCTTTGTTGATTTAATATACTCAAATTTGTAATGAAAGTAAAGCAAAGCACACTTTTATTTTGACATTCCACATCTCATAAAATTATGTGATAACCATTTATGTATTTTAATTATTTGAATCTAATTTCAGAGCACATGTTGTCCATGTATTAATAATGGCTTCATGCAATATAAATCATTAAAGACGACTAAATGAAGCACGGATGTTTTATATTGTTTTTAAGGCAACAATATGTGTTTTCTTATTAGTATCCAGTGGCACGGAAGTGCAGAAGCTGTGGGAAGAAGAGGAGCAGGCATCTCAGCAACAGCAGGAGGACGATGAAGATGAAGAGCCTCTGACAGATGCCATCACAGGCCGGCCATACAAACCTCTGTCCTCACAGCAGGCCCAGCAGCTTAACTCATACCTGCAGGGAAGTGGGAGAGCACAGATACCGACTTCACTGTGGAGCTGCCTGTGGATGCTCACCGTGAGAGAGTGCTTTCTGCTGTCCAGTCCTCCAGGGTCGTCGTGATAGCCGGGGAAACAGGATGTGGGAAAACAACACGAATACCCCGCTTTCTACTGGAGGAACGGACGAGGGGAGGAGAAGGGGCTAACTGCAACATCCTAGTCACACAGCCCAGACGAATCAGCGCTGTGTCCGTAGCACATAGAGTAGCTCAGGAGATGGACCCGGCTCTCAAACGCTCTGTGGGATATCAGGTAAATCAAAGGCTTATGTATGTAATTACTGCTTCTATATACTGACAAAAAGAAAAAGAAACCAACTACTTTTTTTTATGAAACAGGTGCGACTTGAGAGCCGACCTCCAGAGCACAGCGGAGGAGCCTTACTGTTCTTGACTGTGGGCGTCCTCCTGAAAAAACTCCAATCAAACCCTTCTCTCAAAGGAATTAGTCACGTGGTGGTGGATGAGGTGCATGAGAGAGACATAAACACTGACTTACTGCTGGCTTTGCTGCGCACCGGTCTGCAGGAAAACCCTGACCTCCGGGTGGTGCTGATGAGTGCTACTGGAGATAACCAGAGACTGTCCCAGTATTTTGGACGCTGTCCGATAGTGAAGGTGCCTGGCTTCATGCACCCAGTGAGGGACAGGTTTCTGGAAGATGTGCTGAAGGAAATGGGAAGACCGTTGCCACGACAGGATAATGAAGAAAGTGCTGAGGTGAGGTCACTAAAAATGCTGTTTAATGTAAGAATTGCTTGAAACAGGTAAAATTATCTGCCAGTACAGTGACATTTTCTTATTCTACTTGATTAAGATAAGTATCAGTCAAAAGATTTAAAGTTGAGCATAAACTACAATAGATGTACTCTCACTTGCTTACAGTACTGTATATTCTTGCTATCATAAAGAATGATAAACAGTTTTATTGTGATAAAACACTATCTACCTACCTACCTACCTACCTACAAGATACAGGTACCCTAAATCCAACCCTAATTCAAGATAAAAAAAAAAAATGTTTTGTTTTTTGTGTTTTTTTTTTTTTATATATATGTATACTGTGCAAAATTATAAAATGTGAACAAGAATAAGTAGTAATAGTAGTAACAAGTTGTTTTGTTTTTTGCCTTTTGTAGATGAAAAAAGATGAGACCACTCTTGATTTGGATTTGGTTGTTGATGTAATTGAACATGTTGACAGACGTGGAGAGCCAGGTATTGTAGTTTATCTATGGTGATAGTTTTCCAGCATATTAAATAACATTTTATTATGTTTCATATTTTGTTTTCACAGGGGCTATTCTTTGTTTTCTCCCTGGTTGGCAAGACATTAAAATGGTTCAAGAGAAACTGGCAGTTAAGCCGCACTTTTCATTTGGCAAACAGATGGTGCTGCCTTGTAAGTTTTCTTAGAAATAATGTTACCCAATGTAGAAAAGACATGCTTTTAAACTGAGTATGTCCTTGTAGTGCACTCCAGTTTATCAGTGGCCGACCAGCAGACTGTGTTCAAGCACCCGCCTCCAGGCCAGAGGAAAATCGTTCTGACTACTAACATTGCTGAGACATCCATTACAATAGATGACATTGTGCATGTAGTGGATGCTGGAATGCACAAGGAGCAGAATTATGACCCAAGAACCAAGGTTAGTGCTCCTCAAGAGCTTCATGAACTCCACTGTTTGGTTTGTTTTTATATACAGTATTATTGTTTTTTGTTAGGTCTCTTGTCTGGACACAGTGTGGATTTCTCGCTCCAATGTCACACAGAGAAAGGGCAGAGCAGGGCGATGTCAGCCAGGACACTCGTACCACTTATTTTCACAAAAGCAACTCAAATCTATGACTCCTTTTCCCATTCCTGAGATCCTACGCACGCCTTTAGAGAATTTAGTTTTACAAGCCAAAATTCACAGCCCTAGAACCCAGGTACTTACAAATAACAAATATACAATATGAAATAATATCTGATATAGTATGTCATCTGTATTAACTCTGTTATTTTTGCAGGCTATAGATTTTTTAGCACAAGTACTTGATAGTCCTAATAAGGGGGCTGTAAAAGATGCTGTGCAAAATTTACAAGACATTGGTAAGTGTGTGGCTGAAAAGAAGATCTACATAATACTGTATATAAGTCTGCTTTTTAATTGGGATATAGCTAAAACAAATGAAAGCCTGGTCAAAGTTTTTATGCATGAAACATTATTTCTATGTTATACCAAAATAAGTGCCTTCTTTAATTATTTGGAAATAATTTACATTGTATAAACCTGAAAGGCATATTATACTGGCCAATGCTACTTGAATTTATCTACTAATCAAATTAAGTAATTTTATTTAGTGTATATGTACGTTTTTGTGATACTTTTAACACTACCTCTCTCATGCTGATGTTGACCATTTGTGCAGGAGTACTGGACAAAACCGAGGCCCTCACACCTTTAGGAGAGCGTGTGGCGTACATGTCATGTGACCCTCGTCTGGGAAAAATGCTGATTCTGGGAGCCTTGTTTCGATGTGTTCTGCCTCTGCTGTCTGTGGCTGCTTGCCTCACCAGAGACCCTTTTCATAACAGCCTACAGAACAGGGCACTCATTATCAAGGTTAGAGAGTATTTACTTAGCTGTGTTATGAGTTTTGAAAATTATGTCTTTCTAAATATTATTTTTATTTTGTTTAAATTTAGGCTAAGGATTCTTTAAGCCAGTCTAACTACAGTGATTACCTAGTATTAAATCAAGTAGTTTTGGGCTGGAGAAGGCTTCAGAAAGAAGGAGACCGAGAGGAACGAGATGAATATTTGGATAAATACATGCTGTCCAGGACTAGTCTACGTTATATTAATGGTATGTCACAACTTTTACAATTCATACTCAGCAGAACTAAGTATCTGAGTTACTGTATGTGCTGCAGGTCTATTTCTCAGTTCAGTGACAACCTGGATGAAGCGGAGGTAGTGTCTCGTGCCAATGAGTGTCAGCGACTAGATTCTCTCTACAATGAGCACAGCGCTGAAGACGAGCTGCTCAAGGCTGTTCTGTTGGCAGGAATGTACCCAAACCTCATTCAGGTATAGCTGGAGTTGTTTCTTTTGAAATCATATTTGATTCATGTTAAAAACATGATTGCTTATGTGTGATTGACACTATTGTAATATAATGTAAATATTGTCTTACAGGTGAAAAGAGGTTTTGTAACCAAAAGTGGACGTTTTCGACCAAACACTTTGGCCTTTAAAACAAAAACGGGTCCCGTGATACTTCATCGCTCCACTGTCAACAGGTTTGTACTGTATATAGCTACCCTAACCTTAATTTGCCAAGGACTGAATGATGTGGTAACAAATATTTTGTTTTTTATAGTAGTGATCTCTTGAATGAGACACACTCTATTATTTTGGTCACATTGACCAAAATATAGTATAATATACTATAGTATAGTATTTTGACTCTGTAATCTGATGTTTGTATTTACAGATAGTGACCTGGGTTGTTCTTCTGTTTAAATTTTATTATTGTTTTTGCGATACTATCTCTATGGACGTGGGGCGTTGGATTTTGTGTAGTTCTTCAAGTTCTAGAACCACACAAATGATTACATGGGACGTCAGTTTGATTTCTAGAACAAATGATCACACATGGGCCTAGTAGAAATGTGTTCATAATTTCATTTCAGAGGAAAAGAGGACCTTCCTGTCGCTGGCTCACATTCTTCAGTGCGGTCAAGTCCAATGGTCAGGTTTTCATTCGAGATTCTTCAGAAGTGCACCCGCTGGCCTTACTGCTGCTCACGGACTGTGACATCAATGAAAGAGGTCAGGCTTGTGTTTTGAGCTTAATATTTATAGGTGCTACATTCACTCACTGTATACACTGACTGCATAGATTATGGTAAGAAGTTGCTTAGTAACATAATCCATAGTTGAAGTCTTCTGCCCAAACTTAAAGAATGTCATAGATGATAACTATTTTTCTCCTTGTGAAAAATCCTTGTGAACAGTTTCTGTGAGATTCGTTGTCTGCTTTAATTTTTCCTGTTCTTTCTCATTAATTAAAGTGAAGCTACGTAAACCCTAAATCAACTTTTTTGGCTGTTAAACTCTGTATACGGTATTTAAATTGCATTGGATACTGTTTTAAGTCATTTTTGTGCAAACTGAACAAATTAGGAAGTTTCAAGGCAAAACTATCACAAACTGATTGTTTCTCACTGCAAAGGAAAATGTCATTTCTAGACTCTATGTGACGTCAGCGTGTATTATCCACTCAAAATTTAGTACCAGCTGTCAAACTAATAAAACAGCTGCTCTCCACTCTCAACTCCTCCTTTATACCTTTTACCAATGTATGCTGTGTTTAAAATGTGTTTATGGGTGGAGTTAAGAGGGTAAGCTTCACTTTAAGGTGTGCTGATGCTCCGCCTCTCTAAGCAAATAACTATTTAAATAATTGTGATTTCCAATGTCATTTAAATGGATACCGTGTATTTTGGATAAAATTGTTATTTAGACTTTTTATTGCACCAAGTAAATATTAGAAACCTTTGTTTTTACTTTGAGCTGCCTTCCAAAGTTTGTATTTTTTGGCCTAGAGGAGGGCCTCTTGTTTGTTTCCACGGTCTTCACATTATGACATGAAATGTATTAATCCTAATTAATAATGTTTCAAAGTAATGTTTTAATATTCCTTTTCAACAGACTCATGAAGTTGACAACCAAAAAGTTACACAGTGTCACTTTAAATATTTGTAATAATTTTAATCCACTGATTTCTTTGATGATTATTGTGTTTTTTTATTGGTTAGTGACTGGAGACAGAGTAGAGGTGTCGTTCCCTGGACATTCTCTGGTGCGCTGTGAGATGGCGGCCAACACCTGGGAGCTTCTGTGGGAGCTGCGCACGTCTATACTCACCATGCTGCACAGAAACCTCAACAACCCTAATAATATATTCAACAACTCTACACAAGACGGAAAGCTCATCTCTCTGCTGGTAGAACTGCTCAACAATACTGACTCAAGTCCATACGCTCAGAGCAGCGATAGTGAGGTGGACTAAAACGTGTCATATTATCCTCAGATGTCAGGTTTTTTAGCATTAACTTATTCTGTTAGATGCTTTTTGTTTTCTTTGTGTTAAAATATAATCCACTTGTTTGGATTGGAGTTGATCTTTGCTTCAAAGTAAGCAGAAGTTAAACTTGCTCTTGATGAGTAAAAAGTTACTGTACAATGTGAGAGAAAGTCCTTTCAGTTTTATTATTATGACAGTTTTTTGTTTATTTTATGCAGATTATTGTATTTATTTTTTACATTAATCTAAATGTAAACAACATGAAATCATAGAAAAAAATAAAATTATTCTAATTCAAGAAAACTCATTCATAAACTGTGTATGAAATGCAACTAGGTTTGTCAGTAGATGCTCTATTGTGTCACTTAGGGTCATAATACAAAATCTGCAAAAGAGAGGTTTATTATATGCAAATGATCTATGTATTTGTACATTGTCACATCAATATTTAAGTGAAGCATACCGTATGTGGTAGGTTCCATCTTTCTGTCCGTATTCACTGCCAGGTGTGGTAATTACACCAGTGTCTTCCAGAAATCTGAGGCAGTAAAATGTATCTGGCTCCATTCCCAACTCCTAGAATCACAATTATGATAATAGTTTTTGACAAGGTATGCCTGGCATTTGATATTAAAATCACAAATCTGAACCAAAGTTGTGACAATGCCTTGAGCCCGATGCACACTAGAAGCATTTAGTCTTCCGCAATGTTATTATGTATCAAAAAACTAACAAGTCAGAGTCATAAGCACATTTTGCAATGATTATTTGTTCTACAATCGCAGAAGGACTTAAGAATATTGTAAACGCAACTAACTTCAATAGGCAGCGGAAAGTCTGGCTGCTCTGATTGGCTGTGTTAAACCCCCTTATAACTTTATGATCTGACAAATTGTAGTAACAGGTCATAATGACATGTCACTAGAACCTTCCTTAAGTCAATCAGGCAATAAAATCAGGTGTACAAACCTCTAGTGTGCAGATGGCTTTAAGCACTATACATTAAATATACACAAATAATATATAATTTTGTGTTCAGCTGTTATGATTTCTGAAAAGTGGTTTCATGTCTGAATTATATAATTCTAGTTCAACAATGTCCAGGTTTTCTAAATGCTTGCTTGTACAATGTTACAAGTAGTTAGACTACACATTTTACTGACTATATTTCAGATTTCACAAATCACTTTGCATATTTTGACATTTTTCTTGGTGACATACACGCACACAAAATACTTTAACATTCTTTAAATTAATTTGTATCTTTACTGTTATGTGGGTTGTGTGTTTTTTATTGATTTTTATTGATTGTAGTGCTTTGAGATTTGTCTTTCAAATGTAAAGTGCAATATAATAGAAATGTATTATTATTTTTTTTATTATATTAAATCGTCAGAGAAATATAATGCACATTATTGTCTCATTTTCAAAGTAATGTTGCTTATTATTGATGGTCAGAGGGATTTCCCTTTAGAAACCAACACTACTGACTCAAATTTTCAACAGAAACTTGACTTTTAAACACAAATTATTACCACAAACAGAAACCTTCCCACCAAACAAAGTAATTATTATTTTTTAAAAAACACAAACTTGACAACCTGTTTTATACATCCTTTTCTTAAAGTTGGAGTAACAAACTTTTACCTTTTTTATTTGTAAATTAGTAAGTATTGTGTTTGCCACTAAAAAGTCTATGATAAATGTAGCACTTTGTGAAAAATTGGACCACAAGTATTGTATTGAACTGAATAGTAAAGAAATGAGTTCTAATCACCAAATCAAATGCAGTGCTTTGATTGGCTGAGCTTGGGTGGTCTTCTCTAGTTTCACTTTATTGTTTGTAAAAAGAAGTTTATTGACCATAATTGCAACCAAAATGAATCCATCTTATATTAACCATGTGTTTAAGGATTTATGAGAGGAAGTTGTTGGATTTCAAGCCTAAATTGTGTTTGCAGTGTGAAAATAACCTACGCCACTTTAATGTACTAACCTTGGCTTTCTGAATTGCTTTTGGTGGAAGGTAAATTCTTGGAAAGGCAAAAGCTCCGCCCTCCACTGTCTGACAGGAGACACTAGGCAGACTGTTCAGAACCTCATGCACTCGTCTTGCATTACCCTTGATCACACTTTGGATTGCTGTGTGTCCTGCCGAGCAAAAAAAAAAACAGATTTAGAGATGATTTACCTCGAGTAGCGTTAATGTTAACATCTTCCTCTTACCTTTTTATAGAGGTCATATGATTGCTCTCCTGGTTGTGGAGGGTTCGCCATCACACTGAGAGCTATCTGGCCTGTGGTGGGGGCATTGTCTTTGGAGAATATGGTGAAAATGTGTTCCATAACTGCTGGGTCCATGTTTACCAACTCCACATAGCCCCCTCGCAAGCCACATCTAGGTCAAATCAGTTAATGAAATTAGATCATTTGATTTGATTATCCATGGGGTTAGTAATCTAATTCATGGGTCTCCATCTCCAAACTTTGCATTCTACTGTATATGTACTTTGAACCTTTCTTTCACATAACAAAGTTTGACTGAAAGTGTTTTATTGTTTTTCAATTAATTAATCAATCCAACATGTCAATCACTGTATTTTTCTGTAAAATTCCTCAGGCAAAATACAATGATTGATTTTTGAACCTATTGGAAACTCATGATGTAAAAAAGTTACAATGGCTTGACAATTTTCAGATAATCACAACGGAGTTTAGGGGTGAGGTGAATACAGAATGACTTGATCCTTGGACAATTCAGGAATATTCAAACATGCAAGAAACAACAAGAATATAACATAAGTTGCTGAGCTTGGAAGCTTAAATAAAGTTGATTTTCATTGTATATCACTATAAACAGTACTTACTCTCCCATGAAGCCTTTGGACGCCGAGTGAAATGATGCTAGCTCCACTGCGGTAGAAAAAGGTGGTCCCATCTCACCTAAAATCCTCTTATAGGACACAAATTCTTTGTCCTCCTGTAAACACAGTCTTGATAAACCTGGCAAAAAAAGAAAGAAAAAAAAATCACCGAAATGTCAAATTCACTCACATCTCTCACTAATTTAATTAGACAAACCTCATCAGCGAGGAGGAAGAGCCTTTTCTCTGAAGCAAAGCGAATTACGTCTTGGATACATTTTCGACTTTGAACTTGACCTGTTGCACAAATAACGAAAAAAAGACACAAAATTCAACAAGACAAAGAGGAGATTATTATAGAAATTGTCATGTGTAAATGTTTTCACTTTGACTCCGGTCACTCTCAGAAAAGAGGTTTCGATCTCATTGGGTTTTGCCTGATTAACTAAAAGATATTGAACAAATAAATTAAAGGGGTCCTATTGTGTTTTTCTTTAATATTTAGTAAGAAACTAAACATATTCAGATCAGTAATTTACCTTTTGTTCATTGTAAACACAAAGTTGATCTAAAACAACTTAAAAATAGGAACAGCTCTACTGACTTCCTGTTCAAAACTGCAGAACTGATAAGCCCCGCCTCTTCATTTAAAATGTAACTGTAAAAAGCAACAGATTTTTAAAAACTATTTTTTATTGTTGGAAAGTGATATGGGGCAGTATTGAATCACATATGCTTCACTTTGATGTTAATATTTTGAATTATAACATGTAAATACAGACAAGTGGGAGGGGATAGGTGGTAGGTGAGAACAGGGATTTCTGAGCTTGAGCTCCAGCTGAAGAACAATACTACAAGATTACTCAACATGTATGAATCAATTTAAATATAACTAGCAAACTAATGATAAAGGAAGGCCATTATAACAAGGTTAAAAACTTAAAAAGTGAATTTGACATAATAGGTCTCCTTTAATAAATAAAAATGGTATTTGGGTAGGAGAAGGGCTTGAGGATCACCAATGTTTCAGCTGGTGAAGTAAGGGTCACTGAGGGTAAATTATTGGAATTAGGAAGAACAAGTAGCCTATTTCTATATTTTCATCACTAAACTTAAATTCAATGGGACATATTGTAAACAAAACATCAGCATTTTTATTCAACTATTTATGGTGTCCACAATGAGATCAAGTTAAAATGCAACTCCATTTTTTTTTTTCTCACAATACAGGCTAATTTTACTCTCAAACATGGTATGGTGAACCTCCAACTCCAAAGCATCATTTTCTAACAAGATCTCCGTTCTTACCTGACGGATTTCCCGGATTAATGATGTAAATTGCGACCGGATCACACACTCGTTTCCCAGCCTCCAGCGCTCTGTTCAGCTCCTCCACCTGCAGCTCCCAGCCCTGCTCCTCGTTCAGGTAATACGGCACCGGGACACCCCCCAGACTCACCAGGGACATGATGGTGGTTAAGTGACAGGGCACTGGAGTCAGCACCCCGGACCTGCCCGCCCTGTCACCGCCGCCATGCACCAGCACGCTCAAAATGTTCTAAACGACATAAGAACGTGTCAAGTTAGAGGTTATGCAGATGACATCACAGCATTCAAAATGTCAGCAGTGAGTGGCAAAAATGAATGAGAGTCAATGGAGAGAGTCAAGTTACAATTTCTAAGGAATCAAAACACTAGGCAGCTACTACAGTCTGATAAGAAATATAAACAACCAGAACTACTGCTACATTATGTGACATGTAAAAAGAAAAAATCAGGTAAACAGTAGGAGAAAAGCAGAAAAACAAAAACACTTCTGATTTTTTTACACTTTGATAGACTTTGGAATCACTCACAGTTCAACTTATTACATTTTATGATTACAGAACATGTTTTTAATACATTTGTGAATATCTGTAAAAACATGTCCTAAATCTCCAACTGCCAGTAGCAACAAGCTAGCTAAAATCTGCACTGTTGTCGTGACAACAGAAAAGCTTCTTTATAAACAACAAATTCTCTCTGGAGGAACAATTAGGTAAATTTTTCAAATTGTTCTGTGCATAACCTTTATTCAGAAATGTGCATTATTTCCATTCATATAAACAATTTGGGGAAAGATTCTAAGCATCTTAAAGGGAGATCTAACCATGTTGTATCTGTTTTCTTTCATCATAGTTTACTTGACCTAATTCACATTTTTCAGTAATTTTACATTGTCCTGCAATTAATCTTCGAGTGAGAAAATCCCCGTTTTCACCTACTACATATTCCCACCCCTTTGTTTCTATTTACTTGTGATTTCTCAAAAAATCTGATTTCAAAATAGTTCAAATTGGTCCAAACCACTTTCCACTTTCAAAGAAATTGTAATTTAAATCTGCTGCTTATTAAAGGTACATTTTTCCATGAAGGAGCAGGGATTACCAATTCTGCAGTTTTGAACAGGAAATCAGTTAACCTGTGTTTATTTCTAAGCCTTTTTTGATCATTTTTGTGTTTTACAATGAACAAAATGTGAATTATTGATTTGCATATGTCATGGTTTATTTTTAAACACTTGGAGAAAAACACAATAGATCTTCTTTAAGACACATGATACAGTATATTTCATCTTCCTATCCTTGAAGAAATTCAAGTAAATGTAATGTGTATTTAAAGTGTCACCTTGTCATCTGCTTCCTAAAACGTTTGACAGAATGGCATTAGGCTTATTTATTTAGCCCCAGTAGGGCTTAGTTAATATTGGTTTGTTTTGGCTTTACCTGCCTATTCAGCCTCTGCATGGTTAACCAGTTGGCTAAATGAGTCACAGCCATGGCTTATCCTTGGAACTCAGGTCTTGAAAGTGCTCTCAACTCGGTAGTAAATGTGTCCAAAAATGTGGCTTATGAATCTAAATAAAATCTTTATGCGCAAGGGTCTCTCACGCTTACTTCAGACTAAGACAGCTCAAGTCTTTTACTGTCAAGTTTGTTTTTGATCAACTCAGTCCTTCTCACCTTGTTCCCCACCTCCTGAATCCCGTGACTTCTAGTTTATGTAAGTAGTGACCCTGGCCTTTGCTTTGTCATAGGTCATGTAGCTATCAAGGGAAATTGTTTAATTTTTACATTGTAGCTTTGTTAAAATTTTACTTTGGCCTTTGAGTCTTTATTCTTCTTCATTTAAAAATAAATCCAAAAGACTCAAAATATAAGATGCACTTGAATAATTAGATTCTTCAATTTCTACGTGTATTACATAAGGGATTCGAATGGCAACATCAGCAATGAGCAAAGTGAAATATAAGAGTTATGATTGCAGCCCTTTACTTCATTTTATGTGGTTCTTAAGGTTTACTTGAATATATATTTGTGCCTCGGGGTAATCTAGATGTCTTACTCTTTAAGTTTCAGACAAATCATTTAATTTGGTTAAGTCATTTTCAGACTAATGTGGATGTGAATTCACATTAGTCTGTCACTTCAATAAATACAAAAATCAAATACAGAAACTGTTATTTGTAGTATGTCAAAAATTAGTAAGATTAATTTTAGTTACAGCCGGCCTCAAGGACAACCACAATGCCAATGTAGGTGGCTCTTGGTCAAAAATAGTTCAACCCCCCCGTCCTGTCAACCTGTGGGACATATCCGAATCAATGCACAGTCAGAGGATGATGGACCTATTGTGGTCGTACCCAAATGTCTATGTTCACATGCACAGACGCTCACCTGCAGAGCCCATTGAGAGCCTGGGGAAATGAGGATGTTTTCAGTGTAAGAGGGAACTCCGCCATCTCGTCTAGTAATGAACTCTGAAATCTGCCCAGCCACTTGTGGAATACCAGGCAAATCTGTGTATGAACCTGAACACAAACACAACATACATTTGGTTATAGACAAGTGCATGTAGCCTACGAACAATTAAACATCATACAAGAGGCACTGCTCCTACTAATACAATAATAAGAAATGAGGTGTAATAGTCATTGTTTTTCTTAAATTCCATTATGCTTACCTAAACTGCCCCATGACACTCGCTGAGCAGTGACTGAGCTCTCTGTCTGACGTCTGCAGGGAGTCTATCACTGTCCAAGAGCTGTGGGTACAGACATGCAGCCACCACCTAAAACATGTGAAAATTAGATTACTAAATAAAATCCAGGTGGGCCAGGAGATGAAGTTACCTGTCTGACAAATGTAAGGGGCTTAACCCCAGCTCTGTGAGGGTCACCCCATGCTAAGTCTACCAGCTGTCTGTAGGGCTTTTTCACTCCCTGCACAAAAAGAATGGACCATGAAGGTTCGGCTTACCTTAAGTGTAACAGAAAAAACAACAATAATAAATGCATATACCTGTCTGAGCTCCTCTCTGATCTGCCCTGCTCGGAGGGCCAGAGCGGCATATTGCATGGACTTGATGTTCCTCACACTGGGACTAATCTCCTGAAGAACAGACATCCTTGCTTCTTTCACTGCAGTGCTCTGACAAATGATGCTAGGTGCTTTATGTGGTCACACCATTGTACAGTTACTCAGTAACATCAACTTGGATGATCAGGCTACTAGAAGTTAATGTTTGGCCCTTCTGTTATCTTTATTTGAGCTATACATCCTTGGTCCTTTGGGACCATTGTGACCCAAACTTTCTTAGTCTCTAATCATGATATAACATGATGTTGAGCTAATTTGTTGTGCTTCTTTTTTAGTTTTGTTTCATTCTGGTGTGTTACCATAAATTGTGCATTTCATTATTGGGGAAAATTAAGGTTATTAATGCAAAAAATAACAACAACAATTATGATGATGTTTTTTGATTATTATTTTTCTTTTTATTGAAAGAAACAAATGAGAAACAAATGAGTAGACATAGTAGTTTCTGTCTAAGATTTACATATTTATAGCACTTTTACTTTTGCACTGGTGAAAGAAACGTGATCTTCCCAAGTCAAAATGACCTGAGGATTGTTTACAAATGTATTATTAAAAAGTTCATGAAACACAAGCTAAATATAAATATTGGATTTTTTATAATAGTTTATGTTTATGTTTATGCTTATTAAAGATGCACAAATTTACAAGTATATGTCCACGGTGACATTAAGTGACATTTCTCGCTGTAAAAAAAACAACAAAAAACAATGCTGTCCAATGTGGTCCAATGTCAGTAGTTCTGGTTTGTTGAAATGTTTTAACTTTGGTTCCTAGTCGGACATAAATACGGGGCGTACAGTGGCACTTCCTGTTTTGTTTTTCTTTCGCTCTGTGTCTGCCTGGTTCGGGTAGACATGGACCGCGCATCTAAACACAGCAAAGACCGTACTGTGAAGCGAGGACAACACGTTCTGTTGGCGGCCGGGAGGACCGTCTGATTCCCGGTGTTCTGTGGTGGGCTTCTGGTGCCCAGTCTGAGGCAGAACCGTTCCTGGTTCGGTTCTCCGCAGCGTCATGGCTCTGAGCTCGGGATGGGCTCCTCCAGCCCCACTGCCCGCTACCCAGCAAGCTGTATGCGGCGGGCCTGCCCCCGCCGCTTGCTGCAACACGGTACTCATGTCTGTCCGGGTTTCGGTGTGCCACTCCGGGATCCGGCCGCTGTGCCTCCCTGGGGCAGGTAGTGAGGCGCTCCGCCTGCAGCTCTCCATGGACCCAAGCCGCGCTGGAGAGTTCCGCCTGGCGCTGCGGGACACGAGCGGCAGCCGCAGCGTGGTAAGCTCCTCATCAAATGTTCTTCTTATAAATATTCTTATGGACCTGAGGAATTACTATGTATCGGCCTATCTCGCCATTTTAAGGTAGTCTCACATCACATCACAAAATCACTGTGCCTCTCTAATCAAACATAACAAACATCTAAAGTGACTACGATCAGAAACAGAAATGGATGTTGGTTTCAAAGTCTTTATCACTTTAACTCTTCTATCAAACAAACATTCTTAGGCTCCTTGCCAGCATAAACAAATTACTGTATGATATGTTTTTCTCAGATGAACCAGACCAGTTACTGCATCATATGCAGAATCAATATTAAGATATATTAAAGGTCTGAGAGAAAGACCAAAATGTACAAGTGCAAATTTGCAGAAATCAATTTAATTTATTGTGCATGAAGAATAGTGCTCAGTTATGATTTAGAGTTTTGTTATTTTGCATCTAGACTTTTGTTATGTTATGTTGCATCTAGGCTTTTTAGACTGTCAGATTTTTCTGAAAACCTCAACATCACAGAATATGAAAGATGAAAGAGGAAGGAGTGGGATTTTACTAGAACTGCTAATGTAGGTAAAGATCATGTTCAGAGAATATGAATGAAGAGGAGGCGGCTGTTCCACTCATAACAATAAAGTCAATCAACTAAATACAAGAATAAATTAGTTGGACTTTTAATCTGTGGCCCAAGAAAATGTGTCTTGAATTTAAGAATTTGTCCATTTCTTTAGTGCTGCTGGGTTCCCAGGGACTCTTCTGCAAATTTAGGTGATAATATTAAATAGAGGAGCCTTTGTGGAGACCTACCTATTGTTCATGTTGTGGGCAAAAGGGGAACTGAAGGACTCAGACAGATTAAAGTAGAATACAAAACTTAGAATATATTGTAAAAGTTGTATTTTTCTGCTTTTTTTTGCCTCAGTTTATCGCAGAGTTTGACTTACGCTCAGTACAATATGAGGTAAAGTCTCCTCGCTGTCATGAGATGCGCCTGGCCGCCCCACCCCATGACTGCATACGCTTCAACTTTCGGTGTGACCGCGAGGCTGAGGAGTGGGCCACTGTAGTCATGTCTTCTCTCAGAGAGGCACATAGAGGTGAGTCCTCGTCAGTCTACTGAAGGTAGATGAAAATAGTGAGGAGTGGAGATGTTGTTATTAAGATATAAAAAATGTTGATATCCAGTATATTGTTTATAGTCAAAACATCTTCCAAGGGAGTTGAATAAAAATATAAATGATAAAATGTTTATAAACAAATAATAAAAATAAAAACTTTCAACTTTAGGGTAAAAAGGTGATATTTTCATTGATTTTTACTTTCACATTTACCTAGTGGTGTCTTATCAACCAATATTTGTAATAGGATTTGAAATCACATTGCAATTCATTTATTTATTTTTTTTCTTTTAGAAAATGAATTTATTCTTTTGTTATCAGCAGGGCGCTTCCAAAACAAAACACAAAGCTTAAAGGTGCACTGTGTAACTTTTTGGTCAAAAATAGACTTGAATAAAAGCATGTTTCTGCCATTTAGATTTCTTTGCTGCACTAAATACATAATACAAATCTGTGTCTTTACTATGAACAGGCTTGCAGGGCCACAAAATGGACAGTTATTCGTTCTGGAGGAGGCCCGTTTCTGTTTGTTTTTATAGAAAAGTGTTTACTGTAGCTGTATTTGATCACTTTTTGGCATAAAATGCATTTAGACCCATTCAGAACGTCCCAAAATATGATTTTAACTTTCTAATCCTACCAAATTGTGTAGTGGATTTTTTGCCTCCAGAAAGTTACACAGTGCACCTTTAAATTGTGGATGACAGTTTTTTAAATGATTTTACTATTTATTCCACTTGGGTAGTTTCATATCTGTTGCAAATATAAATGATAGTTTTTCCTCAATTAACAAGTTTCTAAAGAAAAGTTTTAAAATGTATTGAAAATAACAGGAGCAGAGTTCTAAACTGATAGCATCCCACTAGGTATGCCATCTGATCCTAGAAATATTACTTTGACAAAATGACTGTCTTCTGGTGTATATTTACGTCTCAAGAAATCCTGTTACATTAGAGAAGCTTGCCCTAAGTACTATACGTAGCTACGTATTATGGCTACTAGGCAACTTCCAGTGTGATTCATCATTTATGAACAAGAGGTACATTTTTAATGGGATGAAGTTTGTCAGGTGAAATTTAGTGAAATGACCTGTCCTAGGCACTTTAGGTTTTATTTTGCAATTATTTAGTGTTTTAAATACAAGACTTATCACATTTGTGTTCAACTTTTGAATTTGGAATTACAAATATTAAATTATATTAATCACAAATGTAATAATTCTCTTTCAGTTTCAAATATCAACCCATGTGAATCAGACGGTACGCAGACATCAGCAGAGGTTTTCAGCTCAACCCCTTCTCTCCTTCGCTCTGGTGGGTTCTTCTCTTTGTTACCAAGTTATTTCTCTTTTTTGAAAATGCCACTCATAATCCAGTGACTTTTGTGTCACAGAGGAGCTGTGCCTGGAACTGGCCAAAGCAATAGAAGCCGGGGACAGTCAAGCAGCCTCCCAGCATGCCTCAGCGCTGGCACGGCAGAAAGCCGGGCTCACTATCCAGCTAGCTCAAAACAACTACACAGACGGGGAAATCAAGTGCGTGCTTCAGGATCTTGGGTCAAATTCTAAAAAGTATCCTGGTTTAAGATTGTAACATTGCTTTATTTTTTCTTCAGTTTGTCAGTGGTAGTGGAAGATGTCTCGTCGTCTTGTTGCGTCACAGTTAAAGTGTTTCCTTACATGACAGTGGCTGCTCTAAAACAACAGGTCAGTTTATGCAAAATTGCAATGTTGATTTGCATACATGTAACGCCTAAATGTTAGACCTTTGGAACATTCTTTTATTCCCAATCTTAATGAGAGTATGTTGCTTGATGATGTCTTATGGCTTATGCATTATTTTAAGAAATATTAGGTTTATTATTCGTTGCATTTTGCAGTTACAGTAATGTAATTTACTTCTTCATATACAGTATATATAAACACTTATTGGCTGAGCTAAAGGTGGACATACGTGAAATTAAATAAGGATGATGGAAACATATTAAAACGTTCATTAATGTGAATGATGTGTGTGTGTATCCTTCAGGTTTTCCTAGAGTATGGTTTTCACCCTCGAGTGCAGCGCTGGGTGATTGGCCAGTGCCTGTGCACAGACCCCAGGACTCTGGCCTCTTATGGGGTGCAGAAGGATGGAGACACAGCGTACCTTTACCTGATCTCTGCTCGCCAAGCACGTATTACCAGACAGCTGTTCCAGCAGGACCTGGAGAGCGCCCTCCTCGCCCCTCCTCCTCCCCCTCCTCCAGGGAATGGCCCAATGTCCCAGGACCGCAGAGGCTATAGCACTCTGCCCACTAGACTACACAACAACCAAGGTGACATAGCATATTTATTCTACCTAGAAGGGTTATAGTGCTTAAATTTGACACTTAATGAATTATGCACTGACATCTGCAGGAGGCTCAGGGTCAGGAGTCGACCTTAAAGATATTCTCGACTTTGAGAATCTACAATTAAATGACAAAACCAACAAAGCCAGTAAACCACAGGTTAGAAAACATTACCTTTGCATTTCTGTTTTTATTGTGCAGTAGATAAGTGTGATAACCCATGTATCTGTCACTTGTAGCTAACGGAATGGGCCTGTCCTTTGTGCACGTTCATCAACAAGCCATCTCGGCCTGGCTGCGAGATCTGCGCCACAGCTCGTCCTGACACACAGGCCCTGCAGGTGCCTCCTAACGTCCTGACAATTATTTAA
Organism: Mugilogobius chulae; assembly: GCA_038363315.1. Lineage (NCBI taxonomy): Eukaryota > Metazoa > Chordata > Actinopteri > Gobiiformes > Gobiidae > Mugilogobius > Mugilogobius chulae. The sequence goes on along the minus strand of CM076395.1, from coordinate 38,361,096 downwards.
CTACAACCACTTCTTATTCTAATATCGGTTTTATGTTCTGTACAGGATAAAGGAAGGCGAGAGGAGCGGGCAGACGCTGGTTTAGGCAGTAGCTGACTGTCTGGTGGAATGTTCTTTAATGTGTGTAATCTAACATCGAATGGGGGTTAACGTCTAAGCGATTAACTCACATACTCATAAGGCTGCATTCACTCTGTGCATGATGTGATGGTGCTTTTTTTAAATAGAGATTTTTGTAACATTTTAAATCTAAATATGGGTTTTACGCTTTCTATTTCAATGTCCTCACAACCTGATAACTTTAGAATTCAAACAATTTGTGGCTGAGCTCAGCTGATGACACCACACTACATTTTCTCTTATTTCAACCACTAAAAGTAGTTTTCCTAATACAAAAAGTTGAATTGATGTTTAGTAATTTTGCTTTTGTGGAGCATGTCAAGATCAAGTTCACCAAATACTAACTGAACTACAATACTAAAAGTCTTGTGAGTTTAAAGGTGCGCAATGTAACTTTCTTAAAGTATAAATACAGCAACATAGCAGATCTTTTTATATTGCTTAGGTAAAGGTTTTAAAGTCACATCTCAGAAGCTAAGCTGGTTGGTCCTAGGCAATACTTAGATGGGAGACCAGTGGAGCCCCAGGTACGACAGTGTTACAGATGTTCTCAAATACGATGAAGTAAAACAAAGTATCCAGTGTAATACATTTTTGCATTTATCTGCACTTACCTAAAGTAAGAAAAAATAGTGTATCTAAGCAACTTTCCATCATGTCATGTCTTTATGATGCTACAACTACCTTGAATCATGATCAATAACCTTAATAGAGACAAAACCGGTGGCAGATTGACAAGTTACATCACGCGCCTTTAAAACTGACCACATTTTGCACAAGTGTGAACGCAGCCTGCCTATATTTTACATCGAGACGTGCACTGATGGCCTGCGGGAAACTGTAGCATGTAACCTGCAGCGTTTATAGCCACATCACACGACACCACCCCGATTTTTTTTTTTTTTTTGGCAAGACTATTTATTTGAGGCTTGTTGTGCTGTGGAGATAAAACACAGACGGCTTTTTTAATTTATTTTAAAGGGGATTATGAGCTGAACATTTGGTGAGACTTTTGTGAGGCGGTAAGAGGGAAAATAATAAGCCTTGTACCAAACTGTTGTAAATGCAGACGGTGCCATTTAACCCTATCGAAGACGAATGCGCTGGGGGGGAAAGTTAAGTATGTTGTTTACAGGGTTCGTCAAGTGCTTTTAATTTTTATAACATTGTATTAAGTGTATTATTTTTATGGAGATTGTGCAACGGATGTACATTTTCACTGTTCATCTAATTTACTTGATTCTGTCTGGAAGAATCCGCTTGAGTACATAATGCTGTAAAAATTAGCTGAATAAACACAATTCAACTATGATTTTGATTGTTATTATGAGGTGCATGGAAGCAGAGGCTCGGATTTGACCCAGGATTGAACCCAGGAGATCATGGGTTCAAATCCTGGGTCAGGCCAAATAACATTACATTATCTCTCTCCGTGTTACCTCCTACCTTCAAAACTATCTAGCAACATTGCAAAATACCCAAGTGAATAAATGAGAGAGTGAATAATGAGTTGGTCACTGTCCATGATGTTCCCCCACCTACGGCCCAAAGTCACTGAAAAACCTAAAAGCAATAAGCAGCAGAAACAAATTAATTACTGGTCCAAAAGTGGGTCGCAAGATGATTTCAAGATGTAATTTTAAAATTGTGACTTAGACACAAATTAGAAAATATCATGCACTGGAGTGACTTTAAAGTGAAAAACTTTGTCACTTAGTTTAAAACTGTAATAAAATTCACTATGTTTTAAAAATATATTAGAGATGAATAATAAAAAAAAAATTTTATGTCTAGAAATCCCTAAAATCTTTGTGTTTTGGTCTTAATCAGTTAATGAAAGATTGAAAAGTATGTTAAACTTAGAATTGTTTTGGATAAGTTATGAAAAAGTCATGGAAAATTTGAAATTAAATTCTGTACCAACCCTGGCCATAATTGAATAAATGTTAATATTAATCATGTGTCGAAGGATTTAAGAAAGGAAGCTGTCAGATTAAAAGCCTAAATTTGGTTTTCAGTGTGAAAATGAACTACCCCGCCTTTAACTACTAAAATGTATACATTTTGACAATTTTTAATGATTTTCCAACTTGAAATTAATACAAATGTCTAATTATATTTGCTGTGGAGGAGACAATTTGGTTTCATGGCTATTTTAGGGGTCTCAGTCGGAAAGTTTGAAAACCCTTAATTTATAGGGTATTATTCTGAAATAGTGTTTAATGTTTTTCAATAAAAATGCATTTATTAAAAACGAAACATAAAAAGTGTCATGTTGGCTCAAACACAAACCTTTTCCCACAAAATATACAAAACTAAACAGTGCAATTCAAAAGCATTTCAGCAACATTTTCAAGTAGAGTGTTATTTCTTTATCTATGCAGCGCCCTGTGCTATCACTGGTTTACTTATTTTGGTGTGAAACAGTAACTCAGAACTTTTTGAAAAAGTTTCTGACTAGCCAGTTAATTAAATATCAATAGAATGTTGAATTGCGAAACATTCCAGGTTTGGAAAAAAGGAATTTGGATTTGGCTGTGATGGGAATTTAAACAAATGTGTCTAAAATGAAATAAATATACAAAACAGTGTTTCGACGCAAATCCAACATAAAACCCTCAATAAGCACAAAAAGTCTAATTTCTTAGAATGAGTCTCCAAAACAAAGACTTTTACATTCCATATTATAATAGAGAACAAACTGTACTGTGTAACTTTTCTGTAGGATACGCCACCTCTCATAGTTAAGGGTTAGCCTAAAAAAGTTCATAGTATGGCTTTAAACTTATATTCATTAACAGAAGCAGGTGGTGAAGAGGCAAAGAAACAAGTCCAATCATACATAATAAGTATGTGTAAGGGCTTATTGCAGGCATTTTAAAGGGCCTATATTACACTTGTCACTTGTCTTCTGTTTGTCACAATGTTGTTTCATCATAAAAAACATACCTAGAGTTGTGATCTGTTTCATTTACCCGTTGTAAACACAAAAATCCTGCTTATTTCAGCAATGTTCTTTTAAACTGAAAACAATCTGTTCCACCTTGTGATGTCATTGATTGGTAATCCCGAAATTGTGCCAATGTTTAAGCTTCACACAGATTAAATACAATCATATGTGCACATTCAGCCATACATTTGAAGCCTATTGTTTTAGCATCATTGAAATTGCTAAAACGTGACAATTTAATATTATTCCAATGTATTACAGTTTTAAGTCACTTCAATAGAGGCGAAAATAGCAATTAACTTCAAAACTACCACTTGATGACATCACAAGGTGGAAGAAAGCATTTTGAGCTTCAAGAGAGATGCTTTTTATGAGAAAACATTCTACTGTGTCTAAAATCTCGCAACGGTACATTTTGGATAATATGGGTCCTTTAAGTATAACGTTACCATGGAGACAAGAAGGTAGGTTAAACCTTTCACGCCTGAAAAATTACCTAGTGCATCTTTAACAGAATGAGTAGCTAGTTTTAGTACCAAATATTTTATGATTTTTGATTCTTTTGACAACACTTGTTTACCACGTTCCATTATTATTCCCTGGGTCCAAAGTCAGTTAAAGTCTTTACGGCCCAGCATGCCAGTTACCAGAAGTCAGTTATCAAAGTTCTCTCTAGTTCCAGAACAGAATATTCCAGAAGAGCAGCCAACAGGGGTAGATGAGCAGCGCGATGAGAGGGTAAACCAGAGAACCGTACAGGGAGTGGTCCAGAATTCCCTGAGATATGACCGACAGGAAGAGCATCCAGCCCTCCTGGAAGCTCACGGGCATCTCCTGCAGCTCCTGGAAGAAGAAGACGGAGAAGAGCAGCGTGCAGGCCGGGCTGAGCAGGACCAGGATGAAGGCGGACAGGACCCTAGGAAGAGACAACAAGCAATATTTACATCGAGATTAATGACTTATGAGTATGACTTTTACAAATGAGGTTTTAATCTTTACATTTTCAAAACAAGTCAGTGTTATATTTAGTGGTGTCAGTTCATTCACTGCATAATAAAGTCAGATTAGAATTACTTGAATTGTTTTAATGAGTGCTGGTATATATGTACATAACAGCACTATAGTTATTATAGATTATATGACAGTTTTACCATCTACTACAAATAAGAAAAACTTTTACTGATGATGTTTTTATTACATTCTGGTTGTTTTTTATTGCACTAAATATCCATGGTATGTCCTTCCTTACTATAAATGGGACAGTTTATGCTGGTATTTCAATTAAAGCTGCACTGTGTAACCAAATAACTTAACTTAAATAAAAGTCTGTTTTTGTCATTTAGATTTCTTCATTGCGTTAAAACAATAATAAAAATCTGTGTTTTTACTGTAGGTGAGCTTGCACAAACAGTTTTTTTGGCCTACAGAAAGGCCTCCTCTTGCATATCTCCATAAAAAGGCATTTCTTTACCTGCATTTTTTCACATTACAGCATAAAATATATTTATCCTTATTCAGAATGGCCCAAAGTATTGTTTTATTTTCTATTTTTACTGAATAAAGTTGTTGACTTTTCACTACCAGGAAGTTACAACAACACCTATGAACTTGTACATTAAATTGTTGACTCCAGCCTGACAGAAGAGGAGACTCGCACTACTGGACCTGGGCTTTTTCAGCAGCATTCTGAATGCATCATTATAAGCTACTTTGAGCTTCTGGAGTGTAGACTTTTTATACTTGCACCACAGTGGGGCTGTATACAGAGGTGTACAGTATGTTCTGAACAAGTTAATTTTTACTCTGTCTGAGCACATGTGGAACTTTCTGACCAAGATGTTGGCCTGGGCATAAAGTATCGTCATCGTCACAGAAGCGGTCTGTGATGAAGTGTCCCAAATACTTTGTTTTGTTACAGACACCAAGTGTTTTCTTGGACAAATGAAAGTCAGGGAGATCTTTATCTGCTTTGGTCTAACATATAAGCACCACACTCTTTTTGGCGTTATATATGATGTCATGTTTAAAGTGCATATGACAGGTTGCTTAAATGTTATTTTTTTAATATAATCCACTTAGAATATATTTGTAGATATGATAAATATTCGTTTTGTTCCATAAAAGTTGCCAAAAATGATAAAAAACTTGATAAAACCATGCACTTTCTAGTGCTGTTTATCCGTTGCCAGGGCGCCCCCTGGAGCTGTGAGGATGACGTAGACGGAGGGGAACGCAGCATCAGTTCAGGCTGTTTTACATGTAAAACTAAGCATCTTTTTGATCAAATATCTGCACTGTCGCCTGGATTTGTAAAGAGCTAATTGTTATTTATAGTTCAATTAGATATCAGGGTGTTATTTTGTGTGTTCACCTTTAGTTTTCTTTATATAGTTTTTTGTTAAAATGGTTAATTATTGTAAGTGAACAGACCAATAAGAGTTTGCTGAGTGGACACATTGTGTAATGCTTTCCAGACCAAAAAAAGGCTGTAGCTTTTTTAAATGAAGGAATAAAGAAACCCAGTCTTCCACACGTGAATACAAAGCCCAAACACAGCTTCATCTGTTAATCACATGTCAGAGGAGTGTCATACACCCGAGATATGGAGCGCGGCACAGCTCAAAGCATTTGCACTGGTCAGACGCCCTTCTGCGCTCACCTCCCCAAGCCCTTCTTCTATGAGCTGATCCCAGCACCTGAATACCCTGTTTGTTCTCTGTCTATGTGCTCTTGATGATAAACATGGCACATGCATTTGCCAAATGATTACAGCAGCAACAACAGAGCACATCCTCCTCCAAGCTTCACATAAGAACAGCGCCTGGCGATTACGCACGTGTAACGAGCCTTTCAAGTCAAATAACTCTCACAAACCAACTTTTTACTCACCATGGATGTCTGACGATGTAAGACGATGTTCGCTGATGTCCAGGGGAAGCTTAAAACACATGTGTCTGACGGGGACACGGGTTAATCCAGCTGTTCCTCTCCACATCAGGGCTCTGCAGATACGCTGGCTGTTCTGTTTCTTTCCGCGTTAAATCCATTGGCCCCGGCCCCCGACGCACTGTCTAAATCCACAATTTCACCTTAAATCAAGTCTGCATTTCCAGCAAAGCATTGCTTTGTTTCTGAGTCTGTGAGCCGCGTCAAAAACATGCTCCGTGCAGCAAACAGCCGCTGGAGTCTTCCTGTTGCCGCGCCGCGCTGCTGATATAAACCTATCGCTTTGAGCGCCACAAAAACAACTTTCTCTACAAAAACAGGGGCACAAAAGTTCACAATTCCCTGTCTGCAAAGTGGACGTCCGCTACTGTAACATGTGATCATAACACGAGACGCTGAGAGGAAGAGGGAAGAGAAGAAGGAGGAGCCAGCCAGCTGCACAGCTGCTGTGTGTGTCTCCCGATTCAAGTGACTCTGCTCATTTATTTAACACACATAAACACATTTCAAGCAATTCTGTTGATAAACTACAGTGTAGCCTAAATACTGAGGGAGGTGAAAATGTCCTGGCAGGAGCAGTAAGACCAGGAAACACCGATGTTTGTAACATAAAAATACATTCAAGTCAATAGAGAATTACGAACGTTAGTCAAGTTCGTCCCTCCGCCTACGTCACCGCTCACTTACATGTTCAAGGCGGAAGAGATTTTGAATTTCACAATAAAATCGTATTTTACAGCTAAACAATAAATAATTATGTGAAACAAAGACTAATAATTTGGTAAGCATTGCTGTTGCTATGGTTTCCTGAAAATGGTAGCTAATCTGTCATATGGGCTTTAAGTCCATACTCTGAGCAAATGTTCAGCAGCTGTTGAACAGTTCACCTTTAAGTTTTGGTGTTGAATTTGATAATTATATATCCAAAGGTTGATTTCACAGTAATTTCAGAGTCAGAGGAAGTAAACAGTCAAGTGACTACTTTTAAAAGTCTGTAAGATCATTTTTGGTTTGACGTTTCAATAAAAGGGCTTCTGTGATTTACACATTTCAGTTATGACCCTCAGAAAAAAAAACACATTTAAAAATAATAGAAATAGGTCTCCATAGACTAGTCAAATTATAATCTATTGTTGATTGTAGTCTACTGTTTTATTTAGCAAATTAGCATCTTATCTCAAGATCAGTAAAAATGATAATATATTGAGATGGTGGCCTATGTATTGAGACAAGAACAGGTCAAGTTCTGTATAAAAAAATAAACGGTAGTGTATGCTAAAGTTCTTCTTACTTGGGGACGTGTGGGGTGACAAAGGCAGCGATGGGCACCAGGGTGAGAGCCAGGATGAAACCCAGAGAGAAGTTAATGACAGCGGTGCAGCCCAGCAGTACAGCCAGGTACAACACCGCCACCAGCTTGAGCACTCTCCAGCCCTGCTCTGTGCCTTCTCCAGACAGCAGCCTGCAAAACGACCAAACAAAACTATTCAGATGTGGAGTGAATATACGGAACACAGCAGAGGTTAGGAGCAACAAAGCTGGTTGATTCACACTTAAATTGTTAGAAACTACATCATACATATGTTGTCACACTTAGCCATTAGAAGTAAGGCAGGCAGTTACACAAAAAATCCCAAAATAGTCACATTACATCCATGCATAAACACTTGCACGTTTGCTGTTAAGTTCCTTTTCATTCAAACGCACATGTACAATACAGACCTTAACAATGAACTGTAAGGACACAAATGAAAAGTACAGTTTACTACAACATTTTAAGTGATTAGGTATGAAGCATATTTGTTAGGTAAAATCTAGATGCTTAGGTCATCAGTTCTCAAATTCTTCAGCGACGAGGCATCCTCATTGGTCCGAAGACTGTAAGACGCCCCCTTAATATGATTTTAAACTTAAATCAGAATAAAATACTGTAGAATGTTGTCCCCCATCAGATTAAGATGTAAAAAAAATAGTACCGGTAGTTATAACTGAATAAATGACATACAAATAATTTCAAACTTTTTTTTTTTGTTGGATGATTTTAGAGATCCAGAAGGAGCTCTGCGCCAGGAACCACTGTATAAGGCAATTCATATTCAGCCTGATAACTTGAGCAGAAAATAAAGTATAAAATTCAATTATACTAAAATGAATCAATTACAACTTTATTAAATGTTTTTATTGGTTAATTTGATGTGCCCAATGTGTGCATTTGATAAATGTGCTTTCTTATGCACTTATAAACTTGTACTTGAATTCTTGAGAGCCCTGAAAAGAGTTTCAGTGTGTATGTGCACAAATGGCAAATACATTTCTTGAATAATCTAACAAATGTAGAGCAGCTCTCAGTTTATCAATTATCTCATCTCTAAACTTTCTACTAACATCAAAAAGATGCTAACAAAATAAACAAAACATACTTCTCAATTTATACAAATGAAACTGTTGTGTACCTGTGGGTATTGTGCGGCAGTGCCAAACCAGCCGTGTAAACAGCAATAGCTGTTAGCACCACAGCCTCGGTCTCAGACACTGGGAAGTGTTCCACAGCCACCTCCTGGAAATGGACGGGGAGAGCGTACAGAGCCACTCCAGTCACATGACTGATCACCAGAGGAGTCAGCACAGAAAGGACCCCCGGACTGGACTGTAAATACACAAACAGTTTTTATTGTCACAAGCAAAAAGTGTGTACCGGTATGTGCTAATTATAAACATAAATCTTACTTGTTTAATGTGAGCAACACCATCTTCTGGTGGTGGTGGAGCTGTAAGTTGAACCCAAAGATCTAAGGCCTATTTCACTGTTAAGGGAAGTAAGTATACAATGGGTAATAAAATGTGTGTCTGATTCCCTTTTTAAAATGTTACCATGACACAGTTCAGTGCAGTGTAACAAACCACAAAGTAAAACTGACTTAAAAGATAATCAGTTTAGTCAAGCTTAGGACTTTAAAGGTTGATCAATCACTCATGTTTGATTTGTTCTGTGTCTGAATATTGTTTGTTACATTTTGGAGTATACATTTTAAACATGTTTGCCCAGTTTAAGTTACATAAACAAAATCACCTTTTAATTATTCAGTAAATAAGCTGTTTATTTCTCACCTCTGTCACACACTTATCTACTTACAACAACAATGTACACTGCAAAAAATAATGGATGAAAATAGAAAACAAAGCTATTCAAACCTGTCTTTTAGGGTAAAAAAAAATGAAATAAAAATTCACCCGTTTTTAAGATTGTATGAGATTTTAGTCATGTCAAAACGCTGGCAGAAGAATCCAGCTTTAAAGAGAAACAAATCTTATATTACAGATAAAAGGATACACGCATGAAGAGGATGGCAGCCAGCAGACCAAAGGCAGGCATGTAGTATCCGATGGAAACAAAATGTGACAGTGAAGGCATGAGGTAGAAGAAGTAGGACTGGTGAAGGCGTTCCAGGAGATTGTTTAGCTTACGGTACATTCCTTCAAGAAGTCTACAACGTACACAAGTAAAGGTAGTATTAAGAAACAAAACTGCTCCCCAAATTACCAAATGTACTCATAAATGTAAATGTAAACATAGACGAAAAGTATACACTAACCTGCCAATAGTGGTGGCGTCAGTCTTGTATTGTCTGAAGCTGTTGATTCCTTTGATGGTGGCTGCTTCGATGTGGTAGCGCAGAAACAGGCCGTGATCTCCCCACGGTCGACCACTGGCCTGCTTCATCACCATGAGCATCATTGTCTGAACAGCATGGCTATAGCCCGAAACGCTGTCCCAATCATTCCTCTGCAACTATGGACATAAAAAAGATCATAGAAAAAAAACTTCAAACAGATTTAATCGAAGGGTACATGTGTTAAAATTTAGGCTTATAAGCTTTCTTGTAATTTAATGTTAATTTGTATTATACAGTTCTAAACACAATATATAAACTTCTCACTACTGCTTATTGGTCTGAAATTAGGTAATTATGATAAAACAGACTTTTATAATAGAGGCATCGTTAAGGGCTTGTATTGCAGAAGTGTTGTTTTTTCTTTTTCCTCGTGTTTAGTTAAAAAAAAAATCACATATGTAAGTCAATTATTTACTTTTTTTTTCCATTGGAAAACAAAATTGAAAACAACTTACAAATAGTAAGGCACAGTTCAAAACAACATTTATTGTACTTATATTTATTGTTGGAAAGTGGCTAAGTGACAGTTTTACATTTTATTTGAGTGATTGTTGCAACTAAATCCAGACAAATGAGCAGGAAGCTCTCGAGCATTAGCTGCAGGACAATACAAGATTTTTTTGAATAAACTAACAATCTGAGAATACGGTTAAAATGTAAGTAAAAAAATAAGTGGATCTTACATATGCTCTTTTTGATACTGCTTCAAATTCTCTACTACTAAGCAGTAATATTCAGTTTTTCAACAAGAAAGTGTTACATTTTTGTTCTTTATAGCAGGGGTTCTTAACCTTTTTGACCTCGAGGCCCGAATATTCATGTGCAAAGTAAGTTGGGGCCCAATCTCATATTAAATGTATTGTATTTTACTGATTTTGTGGTCCTGAGGGAGGTCTTCACGACTCAACTTTGGGCCCCGGCCCTATGGTTAAGAATCACTGCTTTATAGCCTTCTTCTTCTGCTCATAACACATTTACCCTAAAATAAAGTGTTACCAAAGCTTCTTATATTTTCTGTGTGTGTTTTAAAGCTGATAAAGTTTATTTTTTATTTTTGTACCTTTCCTTGTATGGTGCAAAGGACTCCAATCTTCTGGCAGAATGCATAAAAAAGGTTTGCCAAGTCCAAATTGGGGAGCTGCCCGTTCAGACCCTCTAAAACAAGGTCTAGACTAGTCACAACATCGCTGCTAAGTTCTAGAGACAAGGCAGCTTGGATTGAACCTCCGCGACCCTGCAGAGGAGACCAATCCATGCCTAAAAGAAACAGGGACAGGTGATATTATTTATGCATGCGCTGTAGAACCTGGCTTATACATTGTAATATCGTAGTATTTCTACAATTGTGTGTACCTGTTGTGTTGGTGTGGTGGTAACCTTCCAGCCAAGCCTGCATGCCAATCAGATCATGCTCGTTCACCAGGAAGATGATGTCTTTAGCCCAGTAAATTTGATCTGTTTATCACAATATGTAAGCAGTCAGTTATCCATAAACACGTGAAATTTAACCAATTTCAGTCATATAGCAGCATCTTGTGGTGGATAAGCAAAGTGTAGTTTTTTTTCCCTTCACAATAAAGGCACTAAATTTAAGTCAATAACATAAATATCAGTTGTAACAGATATTTGGCTTGACTTCTTTAATCAGATGTTATTATATGAATGCTGTAAAAATAATAAACTTTCATAAAAAGTGGGACAAACAACTAATTATTACATATTTTATCAATTCCAAGGCAAAGTCAAATGATGATGTTCTTAAGCTAGAATTCCTGCAAATATCAGGACTGTGAGAGTTTGAAACAATAAGACAGATATAAATATCTTCTTCCTCCTCTGAGAAAATTCAAAACAAATTGATCAGAATTAAACAAATGATTACCTTGACTGTATGTGTTTTGTGCAAGACTTACTTCTAAAGTATTGTACCAGTCCAAGCAGCAGCCCCACAGCCTGGTTGTTGTTATCTCCTGGACTGCACGGAGCACTCAGCACTAAAGCTTCTGTTCGCGGAGCTCTTGGGGCTCGCAAGATTCCATACACATTTGTTCCTTTTACCATCTAGATTCAAAGTCCATTAAATTAATAATTACAGAGTACTTATGGCTTCTCAGTTTAAAAAGCCAAAAAAATTAATAATAGTTTGTGTTAATCATTGCACAACAGTCAAATCAACTCACATATCTCTCCTTGTTTTCATCAGGGAAAGGAAGAGTGCGAGAAAATCTTTGGGTGAAAACTTCCAGGCCTCGATCTTGCATAGTCTTCACCAGCCAATCCACTGGCATGCCACTGAAGAAGATCAATTACCACACTGTCAAGTTTCAAGTAAAGTAAACAAACAAATTCTGATCTGATCTTAAGGATAGTTGTTTGATCATCTTTCCTTACCCGGCTTTCCTCTTGCGTGCTGCAAACTCCCTGCCTGTAGCCAGAGCTCTCTCTCCAGCAGGGAATCGCTCCTCTACCATAGTGGAGCCCATGGCATTCTCTGACATGTATGTCCTCAGAGTGAAGGGCTCAAAGGCAAGACCCATGAACCAGGCCACACCCGCCATGTAGCAGACCACACTGCAGAATGTGTGAAACAGGATCAGATTCTGTACAAATTGCTTAGAACCTACAGCACATTGTATCTAATATAGACTTACCATATAGGAGCATTGAGGCGGGTGAGAAGAGTGATGAGAGCTCTTCTTCTGTTTGGGTCAGACAGAAGCCCCATGTTCTATCTACTATTCAGAATAAAATGTAAACAAGTTAGACTCTGCAGTGCACAATATTTACTTTATGTTTGCTCTCTAACAATACACGCAAAATGACAACTACTGAGAGTGCGTTTGGTACTGTAGCTCTACAAAGCAAAAGCCATAGTGACACCATTCATTCACAAAAGTGGTTAGCCTGTTAGCGTCATCAGCTTCAATTACATTTTTAAGCATGCATTTATTAGTAAAAATGATAAAGTATGACATGAACAATTTATTTTTGTAAACTATATATACAGGCATACCTATTTACACCTCACTCGGGGTGACATCAGCTGTAAATGACAGATATTTGGTACTCCTGAGCCAGACGCTGCTAACGCTGCTCCGCTACTTCCTTGTTCCAGGGGGACACAAAATCCTGACGGACAAGATACACATCTGGTGGCGAGCTTCAAGTTAAGGCTAACACGAGTTGTAAAATGTCTCAAATGCAAACGCTCAAGACTTTGGTGAAGGATCGTATGATTGCGGCAGCTGAGGAGATATTTTTGCTCTTTGAAAGAACAATAGGGGAATATGTGGAGGAACTGTGTCTTTGCAAAGAGGAGAACCAGAGAAAACAGGCGCTCCTGGACTCTGTTCAAGTGGCTCTTGGAGGTTTACAGATCCCATCACTGTGTCCTGACCCTGATTGAACCAAAAAGTACAAGAGACTCCGTGGATTCATGATGAGGTACAGGTAAAAGTTGAAACAGACTCAGAGGTGCAGATCAAACAAGAAGAGTCGCAGATCGTGCTGACTGTGCCAGAATCTGCAGTTTGCCAACAAGAAGCAGCAGATCATGGACCAGAGTCACGCTCAGATACTGAAGAACACTACAATAACACGGATGAAGATGCGGACTGTTCAGCTGCTGCACTGATGCAACCAGACACTTATGGACAGTTTGGACATCACTACTATGAAAGCCTTAGCTTAGGTTTATCTCTACCAGGGACCAGCGCCACTCTTGAAGGCATGTCAGTAACTAACCAAGCAACTAAAAGTTGCAAATACCAGTGCTTAATATGCAACAAGATATTCAAGAAAAACAGGTATTTACGAATACATAAGAGGCTCCACACGGGAGAGAAACCTTACATTTGTCCTGTTTGTGGAAAGTCATTTGCACAAAAAGGTTCTTTAAATTCACACAAGAAAACACATTTAGGTGTAAAACCATTCAGCTGTTCTATCTGTAAGAAAACATTTACTAGAAAATGTAACCTTAAACTGCATGAAAACTTACACATATGAACTGTTCAATCTGCAGGAAAGCATTTTTCCTTCGTGTATTTTTCTTTTGTTGGAGAATGCATTGATAAAATATTTTTCCAATCAATTTCTTTACATTTATTTACTGCAATAAAAAATATCTGAAAATCTCATTTATTAAAAAAAAAAAAAGGGGGGGGGGGTGCGTCTACATATTTACACTTATACTAGAAATAAAACATGAACAATTCACATTCTGTCTTTTGTCTGAGCTGCATCAGTCTCTACTGAGCGCTGAGGCCTCTTGCAGGTGCTGTCGCACAACCTCATCCAGAACTTTGCTTACACCTTTACAGGCAGTCATTGCAGCTTCCATCATGGTTTCCAGATGATCCTGATGTAATCTGGCATCCATCTGAAGCAGAGCAATTTGTCCACCACGGGGCAGCAATGCTAAGGCCAATGAGCTGACCCCCCCACTCTCTTCTGTGTAACACAAGTCAGCGAGTGGCGTCTCATCCACAAAGCCCACAGTGCAAGCACAAACATAATCCCGCATCGGGATCCCTGCATCAATCACTGCCAAAGTAGCAGCATTTACACACACACTGTAGTTTCCTCCATCTGACTGCAGAATCTGAAAAAAGGGAAAGACATCTTTTATTGTTAAACTATGCTAAAATTTGTACTTTAATTAGACTGCAGCAGTGGGTTTTTATTTTCTCTTATCTGGTGATTTAAACGTGCTTCTTTGCATTACATCCACAAGTGTGTTTCAGTGAACTAATGTTGCCTAGGCTTGTAGACAAGCTGAAGTACCTACTGCAGAAGTCCAAGTCACAAGACTATTCTGAGGCCCTGTCCCAATACCCATACTACACACTACACACTTCACTGAAGTGTGCATTTTCTGAAAGTGCGCCAAGTGTGCACTTGCACGAGTGCAGGACAGGTAAATGTTAGAAATGGGACAGTCCACACTTCACTTGATGTGATCAAGTCAAACAGCTGTTATTAAACGGCTCACTTTAGTTTGGATCATTTACTGATTTTGTCTAAAACAAATAAGAGCAGTGCTGTGGATGCCAGTGGATTTATGCCTGTGTTTCTATTAAAAGTGTTGTTATTTTGTTAATATTATATTTTTGTTTTACATATTTTACATTCATACAGACATATTTTGAGCTGTATTAATAACTAAAATTCATTTGATTGTATTTACTTTGATTTCTGGATATTATTTAATGTTTGTTATATTTTTACGTTACTGTCACTTTAAGAGAGAGAGAGCTTGCGCTCTGATGGTCAAACTAACTTTTTTTTTGATTTATTTTTTCATTAATAATACATCATACTGTGTTCAATTTGATATTTACTAAACAAAATTACAACTGTACAATTATTACACAAACTAAATAAAATCAAACTAACTGACATCGTCATTTTTCTACACGCAGCAAAGAACTCTGGGTAATACACTTCAGCCAAGTCAGCTTCCATGCGGGCTTGGCTGAAGTGCAGATAAAGTGCGTGAAATGGGCGGGGCTAAAGGCCGTTTGTGACAATTGGGACGCACTACGCACTACCACCCTACAGCGGGAACGCGCTTCTGAGGCCACAAGGGTGGAAGGGTGGATATTGGGACAGGGCCTGAATCAATTCCAAGTGTCATTGTGCGTTTGAGTTCTCATTTTATGAAGTCAAGTCCATCTAAGCTGATCACGTATGGGGAAGCTTTTTGACTCAAAGGCTACAGTTGATTTTTCACTTGCAAGAGAGTGGAACTATTTGAAGTTTGGATTTATCTCAATTTTACCCATAAACTATTATTGCTTAAACTATGAAAATGAATACACAAAATATGAAAATCATCTTTACTTATTTTAGTGGGAACTGCTGTGTTGGTCATTCTTTTTAGCAAATGCCACATTTATTAGTAAATGCTTGGCTTGCTAGATTCAATCAATCAATAATTTTATTTCAAGCTTGTTTGTCAAGATAATCTACACAATTTTTTATATTACATTCATCAAATTTAGAAGTTAATGAATTAAAGTTATGCTCCTAGAAACCAGTAATAAGTCTGAATCCTGAACTTGAATGCTGAATCACTGACCTTGACAAAAATGTCAATTTGGGAGCGCGGGTAAAGCTGGGTCAGGATTGCAGCCTCAAAGGTCTGTTTGAGATGGAGGCTCATTTCTGTGGACTTCTTGTCTCCGTGTGGCCGCCGTTTTCTCTCTGCTGTGCTGAAAGTTGCCATGCTGTACTGACAATTGATAACAGCACGGTCATGAAGAGTGCGACTCCTGGCTCCTCTCATCTGGAACACAATCAAAGAATAATGGGAAAAAAGAAAATGTCATAAATGACTGTTAAGACAAAACCATCAATGTCGTCCTTTGAATAAATCATTATTCATAGCTGTTATTTAAGACCAAGTTTAACATTTCACTCTAGTTTACAGCTAAAACGAGACAATTAAAGTGAAAAGTCTGAAGACTGCATATTGAGCCAATAGTAGATAAAGCAAAAAGCTAGACTTCTGAGAACTGTGTGAAGCTATTACAGACAAGATAAATACTTGTCCGTGTGCATGAAGTCAGATTGTGCTAAGCTAACAGTGTAACTCACTTCATGTGGGCCGTAAACCACCGCCAGAGCTTTGGTGTTTCCCTGCTCTATGTAAGCCGAGCCGTCCGCCTGAGCGAACACTCCCATGCGGGCCTGCACCTTCCGCAGCTCGGTAGCTTTTCTTCCATCCAGACGGTACCCCTGGTCCGACAGCAGCTCCAGACCCGCCATGTTTCTGTCACACTACCCACGTGGGCTGCAGCTAAACTACATTACCCACAAGGCTCTCCGGAACAAAGTGACTGCTAAAGGCAACATTGTACTAAACAACTAAAACTTTTATTTATTTTTTTAATTATATTTTTTTAACAACGGACTAAACCAAAAGTAGCATGTTCTGTCTTCATTTTGCATGTTGATAACTTTTTAAAGATGAATTGTGTACATTTTTTGGCTTTTTTGTTATTTAAATTTATTTGTTGCACTAAATAAAAAAATAAAAATCTCCTTCTTTATATTGAATAGTCATGCATGACTACAATATGGACTGTTGAGGCCAACAGGAGGAGGGCCCGCACACTTTTATTTCTATAGAAAAGTGGTTACCTTAGCTGTATTTTTTCACATTATGGCATAAAATGTATTTAGATCCATTCAGAATGTCCCAAAGTATAGCTTTAATTTTCAAATTCTAGAAAATTGTATAGTTCACTTTTCACCTACACAGTGCACCCTTAAGTCTGGATCTTGGTGCACTCTTTTCAGTGGAATCAGCCCTTAGTGTTTTGTCTATCTGAAACATTGTCTGAAATCCATCAAGTCACACATCAGATTTTAAGACATTTTGCATCCAAACTATAACTTGGTACAAAGCAGTAGTGGTTTCTCCAAATAGATTCCTTATTTATTTAAACTTCTACTTTAGATAAACTAATTTAAAGTATTGTTAGTTTTTCTAAAGTAGCCTACACATTTTGGCTACTCCTGTGGACATTATACAGCAATTTGCACACATACACTTTTAAAAATAAAATTATTAGCATCTCTAATGTGTATAAATAAAAACATATGAAACAATGCGTATACGTATAATGTAATGAGCTTAACGATGACAGGGTTACATGTGAAACAAAGAAGCAATCCTCCCTTTATTCAGCCAGTGTATGGTTCAGAAAAGTGTAGAACAAAATCAAGCCTTCAAACATGAATACCTTACGGTTGTAAATAAACATTCTTTTGACGAGAAAAGATTCTGTTGGTGGGTGATAAAAAGGGACATCATAAATATTTTTCTTTCCCATTTATTTTTTTTTTTCACATCTTTAATAATTATATTATAAACTCTGTCTTACTTTTTAAAGTGTATTTAACAATGTCAAGGCACCAAGCCAAAACATCTAACTTTACATTTCTCCAATAAAGGGATTTCATTATTTTCCAGTGTGTCAACATGGTTCCAAATGTAACAATGGCCTTCAGAAGCAGACCTCAAATACTGGACCATTATGACAATAAAGCAGGGCTGCACTGTATCATTTTGGATGTACATGCCAAGTATATTATTCATATCCTGAAAGATGCCCTGCATTCCCTCTTTATATTTGCTACGCTGCCTGCCTGTGGCTGATGTGGCATAGGCTACTTGCTGTTTGAGGTTTATCAACCAACCTTACAGCTTAATAACTTACTCAGATGGAGATATTACAAAACTAGAATTTTTAAGCATCATATTTGCAATCCTAAAGGATACTGAATATTACAATGTTCTTCCGATACAGTGCAGCTCTACTACTAGCCTAAAGGTTAGTCACAGCAACAAAAAATTAGATACAAACATGAACATTTTAACTAGCAAATCCAGACGGATCAAAGAAAAACAGATTTCATGTGAGTTTTATCAATGTAACAGAGTTTGTTGTTGACTGTAATGGCTTGCTGTGCCTAGGTCATTATTCCAAGAAGACTGTACATACACAGATGCTTCTTTGGATCTGACCACTGGGCTCTCTAAGGCAAAAGCAAAGAAAGGAACAAAACCTCTCTTCAGGTGTCTTCCAATGAACTAGATTTGGTCATGATTTCAAAAAACACTGAATGTGTTCAATAAAGTTTTACACAACTAACATGATATGCACATAGGACAATACTAGCTCTGAAAGCGGGCCATTGTAACAGACCACCATACATAGAGGGAACACCCCACAACTCAAATCTGCATGTCAAACCTCTGCACAACTTCAGTTGGGCTATCGTTGGCCTTTGTCTCAGTTTATTCTCAAACCGAAAATAATCTCACATTTCAAAAGGGGTATAACAACATCCAAGACTAACTGCTTGAAAGTAAAAAACAGTGAAGGTAAAAAAAAGTAAAAGTGGTGTGTCTGCCTTTAAAGCAGGTGCACGTGACAGTGAGGGTTATCGGCACCGGAGGATTGTGTTGAGCTGTATGGAATGAAGGAACTATGTTGTAGATCTGAAAAGAAGAAAACCAATGGTCTCTGCTCCATCCCAAAGTCTTTTTGAAGAGTGCAAAGATCCCTTTATTCCCTGATATATCAATGGTCACTCATTCTAAAACTCAGCAAATTCCTTTGCACATTTTTCTGTTACTGAAACACGGATCTCCTCCTCTTCATAGTCATCGAAATTGCTGGTGTCTCCTGGACCTCTGCACTTTGGTATGAATGGAGCTTCCACCTTTAAAAGACAAAACAACATACATTTTAATAAACAATAGGGGGTTTAAATTGTTGCAATAGCAGCATTAAAAATATGTTCCTAATCATTTTATTGCAAAAGGAAAAGAAAGAAGCAGAGTTGTGGACGTACATGGTTCAAGCTTATTGCATTTAGAAAATAAGCTTTTTGCTCTTAATATGTCAAATCTCCAACAGTTCACGAACTGTGATATTGTGTAAGATGGGACATCCACACATCCCTCATTTACTGTATTTATAAAACATTTAGTGTTTAGGCTGAAACTGAGGTCAGTGATGGCTACAAAAATATGGGACAAGTTGACTGTAGGGATGGTCCTATGTAGATGAATTTGTGTGGATACCTATATTTGATATTTGTCTTGCTTTTTCTAGCCAGGATGGTGACCACCTAGTGCCTCTACTCAATTTCATTTCACTCAAGCTACTACGCCAGGTATCGCAGAACTGCAGACGCTTCACAAAAAACAATAAGTACTTTCAGCCAAACATAAATTTTAAAAAACAGCAATGCCATCAATAAATCATCCTGAGCTGAATGCTAAACTAATTTAGGCATACCTAAAATATTTGTCAAGAGATAATTAAGTTTGAACTAGACATAGCAAGTGCACCTGTTTGAACTACAAACACTCCAGTCAAGATCAATATTGGAAATTCAAGTAATTTTAACTAATGCATTGCTTTGTAGCAATAAATAAAACAGACTTTCAAAACATTTTCTATGCACATCTCCACATATTATGAAAATGTAAATTCTGCCCACAAAACATTTTGTGATTAGTAGGGATGGAAAATCAATCGAAAACTTCAAAAATTGTTTGAAGTATGCAGCAATCGAACTGAAAGGCTAGAATCGATCAGTTTTGCTCATGCAGCCACACACATACTCTGTAGTTGTATATTACAAACAATAATAGTCACAATTTAAGAAGAAACAAAGTGAGCTTGTGCAAGACTTGACTGCATGTGCTTTATTATGTTGCATTAACAACTAATGGGTTAACGATTCTAAATATGGACACTAAAGAGGACTTTGCTGTCAAATGTTGATAGAAATATAGGTTTTGACTCACAAACAACAGCGGCTATATTTTAAACATACTTTATAATGGTTTATTTTTTGTCTAAAGGTAAAAAAGTTTCGATAAACGAACAAAATAGAAAAAAATTAGGAAATTGTTGCAGCAAAATTAAAAACTGAATCAAATCGTGATTTAAGTGAATCGTCCCATCCCTAGTACAGGAGGTGAGTTACCACGACCTTGATAATGATTTTTGTGTAATTTGGAGAGGGGAACTACAGACTCACAGTAAACTGCACCTGTGGCATTTTTTGTGCTGATTTTTACAGAAGGTTATTGCATGAAAGACTCTGGGCTTTATTATATACTTCCATGTCTCTAGGGCGAGACATTGTATTTGTGTTGGTAACTGTTAGCATTAGTGACCCCTTGTTGTTCCTACCATAGACACTAGCAGCTAGCTAACAGCTAGCAGAAATCACGAGTTATAAAGTGTAGAGATAGACCGATATATCGGTCGGCCGATATATCGGGCCGATATCAGCACATTTTATTATATCGGCCATCGGCCTCAATTTTGGTCTTGAAGGCCGATTTAAATTTTATTTTTATTTAATTTCTTTTTAGTTATTCAGTTTCACATTTTTGTAATGAAAGAAACTAGAAAACATTAATTATCGTAAAGAAAAAGTCAGTTTTTCATCAGACACCACCTGGGCAGCCATAGCCAGAAGGACTCCTACACACACTAGAGCGGGGGAGGAGCACTAAGCGCCTCAGCACCAAAGTTGACCGGAGAGAAAAACATGGTAAGATTCTTTTCTCTCTCAATATACTTGTATATTTCTGCATTAACGCTTAGCGGCAATAATTTTTCGAACTTTTGCTTGCAAGTCCTCTGTAGAAGCCATCACCGGGTGTTTGTTTACAAGAACACATGCACGTGCTTTCCTTTCGTCGTGCTGTTGGCAGCACTCGGGAAAACGACACACTGTCATCAAAAGGGTGAAAACAACATGCAGAATTGCATATCGGCCACTGAAATCGGCATCGGCTGGTCAAATTGCGTAAAAATCGGCATCGGCCACCCAAAAACCCATATCGGTCGATCTCTAATAAAGTGTCAACTGGTGCAAACCTATGGAGCACATTAGGAAAGGTTATAGCCTTGTTAGAAGTCACCGTTGAGTTTTCTAAATGGAAAACTGGTGAAGGAACTCCAAGGCCAGCTGAGTAGTGAAAAGGAGAAAAACCAGGCAGGAAAGAGAGGAGAGAGCCGCCTCAGAAAGAGCTCTGCTGGAGGTCAATAACAACTCCAGATCTATACAGGACGAGATGAACCAAAGAACCGCTTTACACCATGCACAGTTACTGAATGTGAGCATGATGTTAGTCAAGTGTCCTGATATTCAGTGGCCTGATATTTAGTTGTATTTGGTGGAAAAAAACAAAAGAAAAATTCCTTTGATGAGTATGACTACATAATTTGCAGAAAAGTTGATTACAGAACTCAAAAAGCACTAAAATTAGACAGACAGGAGGCTTGCCAGCATCTAATTTAATCTGATGTTGAGGTCAATGACTTTAATCCTGCATAACGGCAACTATTCTGATTTGTCGAAGCCGTCCATTATGTCGTCTCCCAGGCTAAATGGCTGGTGGCAGTGAGCACAGTGAATCTGGGTGATTTCCAAATGACTACAACTACCATGACGGCACCGTGAAATCACTCCACTCATAAGTAAACAATGCCGCCCCTGTTGTCTATTCACAAGAACATTATCACTGTACACAGCCATATCACATCAAAAAACTTTACCATAATTGTATATTAAAACACTTTTGCAACGTCACACTCGGGAATGACTGCAAAGTTCAAAACCTATAAATCAATATCTAATTAACTTTGCTTTCACAGAGGCAACAGTGGTTTAGTTTTGGTGCCAAGCGCGATCTTACCTTTCGCTCATAGATGGCGATCCAATCCGTTGTAGCGAACCATTTGTGTCCCTTGATGTCGCTGACGCCGTTCTTCAGGTTACCGTAGCGTTTGGTGAGATCGACCTGCAGTAGGTTTCTCAAGAGATCCTTCAAGTCTGAGCTGAAGTGAGAGGGGAATCGTACCTACAAAGAATAACAATTGGATTTTAGAGCTTTGGAGAAATGAAAGAGAGAGAGAGTGAAAGAGAAATCAATGCCAGGGCACTACCTTTCCGGACACAATTTTCTCATAGATCTGAATGGGCTGATCTGCGAAGAATGGAGGATAACCAGCTGCCATTTCATAAATAAGGACTCCCAGGGCCCACCAGTCTACAGCTTTGTTGTAGCCCTGTAAAGAAAGATGTATTTTATATTTTACACTCCTACATAGTCTATTATTTATATCTCAAAAGGTTGAGAAATGTTTCAAACTATGTTGCAAATTTATGCTAACTGATGCAGACTTAGATTGTACATTATGATAATGATAATAAAGTCTTCTTTATAGAAATTAAATAGTTCTTTAAATGTGTTATATGTTGATTGTGTTATATGTTGATGGTGCCATTGTTAACATCACTGTCATGACTACTGTTAATACCCTTTTCTCCTTAGGGACAATAAAGTCATATCTATCTTCACAAACAACTAAAATACTTTCTGCATAAAAACTTATAATCCTGTTGATTAATTCTGGACAAACATGTTTTAAAATAGCGTAGATGTGATTATTTTATTTCGTTTATTGGCCTACACAATAAAAATGTGAACAAAATTACCGTGCTATAGTAACTTGTCAACTATAAATATTAAGAATAGTTACATTTTACAGTACAATACACCATAGACTATAGTATAATAGGGCTGTAGGTCTTTAATCTTTTAGTTGTAATTGTATTAGTGGACTAAGATTTTTTTTTTCCTTTTTAGATTGGACAAAAATAGAAAGGTGCTTTGCTGGAGCTAGCTGAAACACTAGGAGCAAATCATGTGTTTTATTAGCATATTTAAAATGATACATATATAAATACATCCTTTTCATACATTACATCTATAAAGAGTACTGTAGCATTGCACTCATTGGCTGTTTTTAGTGCACATTGGTTTTAGTGAAATGGTAAAATTCTTGAAATACAAAAAAGATTTTAATAGTTTTTATGCACCACCTTATTAGTCAATTAACCACTTACAGAGAATGTCTGAATTTTGTTGATAGACTACTCCCATAGACTGTACAGTCTAAAACAGAAGCTAAAATAAAGTTTTGACTTTATGTCTAATTTTGTTAATAATGAACTATTTGTGAAATACTTTATGTATAGATGATTTCAGTGACAATTTTTCATCTTTTTGGAGAAAAACTGGACTCTGGACTGAATTCTTAGTGTACAATAAAAATAATAGTTTGATAGTCAATAGTGGTAGTTCAAGTAAAATACTACACCAACTGTTCGTTGCAACCCCAATATTATTACAATTAGTCTGTCTAATTTTCAATCATGGATTTCTATTCAAGGTTGTCTGATCCATAACTGTTCAACTCTTATTGCATAGACAATGTGACAAGATAAAGCAGTAATTCAATCTACATACTTTGCTGAGAATAATTTCCGGTGCTAGATACTCGGGTGTCCCACACAACGTCCAGGTCCGACCTTTTACCCTCTTGGCAAAGCCGAAATCTGTCACCTGAACAAACAAGTAGATTTCACAGTTACATTTTTTGTGCTGAGCTTTTAAGAAGAACAAATGATTTGATTTTTTTCACCTGAATGTAGCCATGATGGTCAATGAGGAGATTCTCGGGTTTCAGATCTCTGTATATGAGATCTAATGAATGGAGGTACTCAAATGTCAGCACTATCTGGGCAGCATAAAATCTTGCATGTGGCTCACTGTAAAATATTATTTAAACAATGTTAGAAAAAGTATAATTTTAAGTAGAGAGTAAGTGATTTCCTTCCTACCTAAACCTGCCAATTCGTCTTAGGTGTGAAAACATCTCTCCACCAGGAACATACTCCATCACCATGTACAAATTGGAGTTGTCCTAAAATAGAAAAGAACTCTTAGGACACAGTAGTTAAATCAAGTATACAAAAATTCAGATTGAAATAACGCAACCTCACCTTAAAGGCATACTCGAGTTTGACAAGAAAGGGGAAGCTCACGGCCTGTAATATCCTCTTCTCATTTAACGTGTGTTCTATTTGCTTGAGTTTCACCACCTGACAGAACAAGAGAACATGACCTCAAAGTGCGACGGAGCAGCGGCACAGTGGAAATTACAGCCATCTAGGAGTTTGAATGAAGAGTTTTGAGCTAGAAATAAATAAGCAACCTGAAGATGAGATTTTTAAAAACTGTATGGGGAATAAAATCAATATGCAATGCTTTGTTTTGATTGGACTGTTGGCTAATATGTTTATATTTCAGTATACTATGCATCTGTTCTTTCATTTGGTTTAGCATTTTGTGATAATTTACCTGTTGCACTGTAGCTGCTCATAATTCTGTAACAAACTAGTTCCTATATCCATTTAGCATAAGGCGTTTTCCCACATGAAAGTACCAAGAACTAGTCCCAACATTCTTCCAGTCCCCGTTTAGTCAGAGAACTACCCTGTCCCATGTTTGTGTTCACACAGCAGCAGTTATGAAAGTGGCTGTAACTGGCTTTAGCATTAGCATCTGTTTAGTCTGAAACATTTAAATAAATCATTAAGCGGTGTTAGGAAAACAAAAGTTGTTGTTTTTTTTATTCCACCTAAAATTCTGATTTACAAAACCTAGAAACATTACTGAAATTAACGACAGAACTCAATTACTGGTATTGACTATAATTCCAGTCAATATTTACAAATTAACTATGTTTTGAGAGTTACTGCTTTAATCATTGCTCAAAGCAGTTTTCCTTTAGGTTAAGGAAAGGTTATCTAAATGTGAGAAATATAAAACATGTTTCCAACAAAGTTAGCATTGTAAATGTGTTTGTGACACCAAAAGGTTCCAGGTCTGACTGGAAAGTACCTGCCCCAGAGCAGGAGCTAAAAAAGTCCCTAAAGTGTGGCCCCAGTCCATAGTTCCTGCACTGTGTGAACACAACTAAATAGGACTGGAGCTAAAAAAGTACTAGGAACTGAAAAAGTTCCTAGAGTGGGAAAAAGCCTATAGATATATATTTTTTTGTTATCCACTAATTTTACTGTATTTAAACGATGTACTATTACATTTTTTTGGGTAGAGAGTTCATGGAGATGTTATTTACAATATGTATTATGTTTGTACCACACAGTATCCACTGTATCTCCGTAAAACAAGAAGTGACGCCAACGAGCCAAGCTGCAGGTCAAATTTGGAGAGATACTTTTTGCAAATAAAAAATTATTACATGCTAAATACAGTTCTTTGCCCAAATACACCCTTTGCAACTTTTTCAGCTATAAATCACTTCCGGACAAATGAGGCATTACACCAGCTCTATATGAGTGTTAACATTCCAGGCAAAGCAATAACTTTTTCATAGCAACAAGAAGGTGGTTAGAAGTTAAAGGAACTGACCTTCTGTTTATCCAAAATCTTCATGGCGTAGTATTGCTCTGTTCCTTTATGTTTGACGAGCATGACCCTTCCAAAGGAGCCGGTGCCCAGGGTTTTTATTCTGTCAAAGTCATCTAGGCACGTTGTGCTCTGTGGAGACAAAACATGTCACACAGCATGTCAACATCATGTCACATCGCACTGTACAGCACATTTAACATGTTATATTACAAATAAACAGTGGTTCCACAATGTTGCTAGTTATTTAATACCATTTCTCTGTATTTTAACACAGATCTATGCTGAGATTGACTTAAGAGGCGACAGGAAATCCTAACCAAACCCACTCTTTATCAGGAATTGAGGAAGTGTATTTTCTAAATCTCAGGCATTCTCAGACATCAGATATGTTTTGTGTTTATACACACTTTTGCAAATAGTTGGGCAACATCTAATTTATTACAGAACAATTCCTTTAGTTAGACAGGTGTGTTTGTGTACTTCCAAGTAAGGAAAAACCCCTCATGACAAAACAAGAAAAGTGTTGCCTAAGATTGAAGACAGAGTTAAACTTGCCAAAAATGAAAAAAGAAAGCCTTTTTAATATTCTTGGTAAGTAAGTATTAAAGTTTTCAGCTTTTGTCATTGGTGCAGACCTTAACAACTCCAATCACCATCAATCTAAAGTTTGTACAAATTACGGTACATACATTTTAGAAGTCTTTTTCGAAATGAACTGTGCAAGAAATGACATGCTATTTGAAGAGTTACACACAAGGCTGTGTGCAATCGTCATTTTTTTGCATTTGATTATTTTGTGTTTAAAAGAAAAGTAATAAAATAAAAACAAATACAATTTACAATACAATACAAAAAGAAACAAGAACTAAAAATATCATTTACTGACCTGTGGTGGGCATTCCCATTTGCGTAAGAAGTCTTCTTTGGCTTTGGCTAGAAATTCTTTCACTACAATCAGATACAAACAACAGTTAGGGAAGGGAATTTTCTACAACTGGCTGTAATGTTAAAGAAAATTGCAAACGCTAGATTGTCAGTTGGGAAAAGGAAGATGTTTGGAAAGTTTGAACAATGCTGAAGAGGAAAGGTCAACTCTCATCTGGATATACAGTAAAATAACACAGAAGGTAGCATTAATCTGCACTGGAAAAGGTCACAAGACAGAAAACAAAACAACACTCAAGTAGAGTGACCACCTCAAGAAATGTGTAAAAAGACCAACTGATTTTCAAGAATTCATCTGCTCCACCTGTACCTGACTGTGATGCCAGGTGTCATCGAGATTGGGGTGTCCTCATACGTTTGCAAAAAAGTATTAATCATTTGGAATATCCTCATTATTGTGCCAAATTCTCCAGCTCAAGTCCTGACCAAGATGGTTCTTGAGAGATGGCACTGTTTTAGTTCATAGCCTGTTGAAGCCTACAGTCGGCCAGGCCTATAAAGACCGATTAACGATAACGATGATTTGATTACTAGTGGAAATTTGTTAACTACTATATTTCAATAATCATTTATTTGCAACTGAACTTGTGGCTGCCTAAATTTATCATAATCAAATTGAATTTGTGATTCAACTTTTTTACCATATATAATAATAGTTTTTGCTGTCATTAATAGCATTGCTGTTTTGGAACCACAGCTTTTAAAAACTCACCACTGTTTGACCTTTTTGTGTGTGTCCAAGTCAAATGCAAACTCACCAGATGATTTTTGCATCTGTGTGGCAGTGGTATTGAGAGATTTCATTTTCTTTTTTACTAGTTCAGACGTCACACTTCTGATGTGGGCTGGAAAATTACTTTTTAATGTGCTAAATAGTGCTGACTTCTTCTGTGAATATCTTTAAGCTAAAGTTGACACTACATGCTTTAGTGACATATTTTAAAATATGCTTTACCTTGATTGCGACATTACAAAATTTCTCTTGTACAAAAGGCAAACAGGTGGTCACTCTACATTGAAAACAGGCAGACATGTGATGCAGGCCAAGATGCTCTGATTTTGGAGCAGTTAGTTAGTCTGAAACCAAACACACACACAACACTCGTATTAATATTCTTATTGTTCTTATTACAGGGATGCTGTCCCTGAGCTCCTGCCGCATCACACATCACAACCACAGGGAAGCCTATCGAAAACACAAACGGCCAAAAACAAGCAGCAGAGACAAACCAATGTATGGGCAACACAGCAGACAGCAGAAGATATCCAGATTGAGAGAATGCAGACAGAAACAAGGGCGCGTTATCAAAAGGCATGCAGATATACAACAAAGCAGGCAGAGGTCACAGCAATGCTAATCTGCTCATCTCTCATTTTTTTTCTTGTTAAGAGCGTACCAAATGTCTCTACAGTTCACCAAAGTTTGGCAGGAACAATCACCCACATGGATGTGATGAAGAGAAGACAGGAGAGAGATAGTATACAAGAATAAGACATCAACATACATCAATGGAGCATAATGTAGTGAACGCAATGAAACGTCGACGAAACCTGTGGAATTTAGACACAGAGATCGGCTTGTGGTTTTTTGCGAAAAACAGGTGTACCCGGAATGACATGGAACATTTTGGTCATGCATTGAAAGATACAAGGATAAGGTAAAATAGTGAGAATGCCAGTGATTGTGTCGCACTGTTTGAATAGTGTGATGCGAACGCGATGGCACATTTATAGTGGCTGTATGGTTTATGTACACACAGTTGAGTACACTCTCCACTTGGACTTTGTTTGGAGTGGACACTGTTTATGTCACAGCAGGTTTGCTTTGGTGAGGGAGAGCCATGGGAGGTGAACATCTGTGGCCTGACGAGGATTATATCAACAAAGAGAGCTTAAAGTGTTGTAGAGACGTAACAATTTCTAAATAAAATTCACAATGCAAAATGCAATGTTTTAGGACAGATTGCAGCTCTTTTTCTGGCATGCATGGCTGTTCTTTGCGGAGTACCCACTTATTTAACAATCTAAATTTCTAATTTATTCCTTTCATCATAGCATAGTCGGGAAATATGACTACAGTATGTTATCAAATGAATTCTACACTAAGTTCAGAAGCTCTTAACAATGTACATTTTCTTCTTGGGGTAGTTAACTTTTTTAGTTGAAAATAGGTTCAATTTGTGTTTTTCACTAAAAAGTATAAGATACACGCTGCACTTTGTGAATAATTTAGAGCACTGTGTACTGTCTGAACAGAAGAATAAAGAATTTACTCTCCAGTTTCACTCACTTTTGTAAAAAAGGAGGTTTTAAAGGGACTGTACTAGATTTTTTTGCAACTAAATAATTCAAAAACTATTCCCCCTAGCACTGATATCTGGTTAATGCGAGTCTATCCAGGTGGAAATTAGTCCACAAAGTCCTGTCTATGTCTAAGAAAATCACGTTTGTGTCTAACTTTTTCTATTGTTGTTTAAAGCATTGTGGCTAACTGTTGTTAGCATACCGACTCACCTTGCAACTAGCAGTTGTGAAAAAACATTAAAATACATTATAATGAACACTTCTGAAGCTCAGAATGTATTAGCTAAGTGAGCAAATCATGTAGACTGAAGTAAGAAGTTTAAAATGAAATATTTCTCTTTGTTTACATTTTTAAGGATGCAAAAATCAGGTATAGTCCTTTAAGCTGTAACTGAAACCAAAAATTAAAACATATTAATCGTGTGTCAAAGGATTTAGGCTAGGAAGTTGTCAGATTTAAAACCTTAACTGTGTTTGGAGTGTGAAAATCACTTACTCCACCATTAAAGAACTGTACATACTGCATTATAGTTTTCATAAGTCAGGATTCAGGAAGTTTAAGATTTTGTCTTTTACAAAAGATATACTTTAAAAACTGTACTAGAGTCTAAAATCATATGTCCCTATCTGCATTTTTATAATTGTCTAATTGTACATGTGTCACATATCCGTTCATATATGACTCAAAGCTATGTAATAATTTTTGATGATGATGTACCCACTTAGTATATATGGTGGTTTATTTCTACAACATGCAAGTAGCTGTGTAACTTACTGTATGTTTTTTCTCTGTTGTATTTATTGTAAGTAATGTTATTGTTGGTCTTTACGTTGTGTTGAACTCTGTTTATTTTTATGTTCACCTTACTACCTCACATGACCTCTATTTAAGCCACCTGGTGCTTCTCTATTGATAAGAATAGAGGAAGACAAAGAAATGATAAAAATGTTAAATTTTGAAGTAATTAATCAGCTACAAATGAATTAACCAGCTAAACATGTTTTCACTCCAAAATGTCTTATTTCTAACTTGTGAGGATTCAAACATTGTTCTTAGATCATGCATCCAATATTCCAGAATAAACTGACCTTTACTATATTGTGCACATGCATCAACATTAAACATTCATTCTACAAATACTCCTTGATTGATTCCGCAGGTGTCTTTCCATCACTTTGCACTACACTGTGGCTGACATGAAATGGAAAAATGAGCCGAACCTCGCTGTGAGCCGAGGCCACTCAGGCATAACATAGCAGGGTTATGTGATTCTCTGGCTCTATGTGTAACTAACAGTGCCAGAACCTAGTGCCGTGTGAAACTGAAGAGGTGTCAGGATGAGGCCAACTGCTATAGGCTACGCTAAACAACAAATTGCTGCTCTTTTTTATTTAGAGAGAGAGCGTGGGAGGAAGGGCTGGACTGTAGGTAACCGGGACGCAAGGTAAATCTGCTTGTCGGGCCATAGTGTCAGCTTAAATGGTTTTATCAGTTAGCCGGTCGGGATCTAGGGATCACGGCCAACAAGAAACGCAATCTTGAGCTCTTGTCCGAAGTCACAGCTTGGCACTGCCTCCTGGACGCTTTGCTGCATGGGTTAAGTTAACAGGCTAATAAACTTGCTTGGAATGTACACCACAGTTTGTAAAAGGACATCAAGAGCTAGCATCTAAACTTTCTCATTACTCCACATTCCACAGTTCTGGGTAATAGCGTCTTGAATCAAATCATCCATCACATCTTGAATTTTAACTTCTGTAAAATGACCGTTTGTGCAGTTTTATCTTCTAGTGTGATCTGTGTGCGCTCTGCTGCGTACAAGCACAGTAACACAGTCCTAGGCCCAGTTGCGTCAAAGCGTTCAAAGCTTGTAATACCCCTTATCCTCTGACGAAGGTCTGATGACAAGCTGACCGAGTCAATGACAACTGAGTCCTTTACCACAGCGAGATTAAAGGAAAATAGCTCCAACCAGGCACGAGGTATACGGTTTTGGCAGCAATGTCTGTTTACCTGTGCAAATGCCAAGAAGGGCATTGCAAGTAGTAGGACTTAAACGTTTTATGAATGGACACAATAGTAGTAGAGCAAGTAGTGATTATTACTAGTGTATAGTTACATTTTTTAAATACATTTTAAAGAACCAAGGGGAAATGTGGTAACTGATTTTTGTCCAGACTAAAATATTTTAAAAGTATATTATTAATGAAAATGTAATTATTTGTTTACTTTGCAATTTTGTTGTATAATGCAGCTTTCATTGATAGAAAAGTCTTAACTAACCTGTTAACTATTGTGACTATTGAAAATATGGTTATTTTACAGGATGACAAGCAGGAGAAAAAAAAATACTTTTAGCAATTCACAAATATTTTTGGTTAATTTTCATTCCAAACAATCACTTTTTGTTCAAGTTTCTTGGTGTTTTCAGACATTTAGTTTAAGTAGCGAACACAACTTTTTATTTATGATAGGTACAAGTTCAGAAAAGCCTATAATTATCTTTTTAGTTTTAAGCATGACTTGACAGTTTAATCTGACTTTTACATTATGAAGATGCTGCTTAGTATGACCTCTATAGTTTCACGTGCAATCTTTATTTTGCCACTGCCACATCTCCTTGTAATCATTATTTAGTAAGTTGCTAACAAGACAGACTTTTAATCTGTGCCATTTAACCCAATTCTACCACTTGAGTTCAAACTCTGCCCCAACTCATGCTTTTACTAACATGATTTACAGTGGATCCAATTGTTTGACCGGCCCTTTCAACTACTCACAAATACTCCATGATTATTGTTGCTGCTCAAAAGGAAACATCCCTGATCTGTCATTTCTTCTCCATACTTGGGCATGATGCTGCTGTACTGGGAGGATTGGTTTGTTTACATAACCAAGAATAAAATGTGTCATGGGAGCAGCTCCAGAAGAGGGAAACGTAGCACAATGCTTTCTAGTAAATGTATGCGCTATTTATAGGCTAGATCAGCTTGTGCGAATGTGAGTGATGTTTAAATGTGGTGAGTGCCTAGTAGCTTTCCTACTAGTGACATATGCAAGCGTTAAACACAGTCCTAACGTTACAAGTTTGCATTATTGATAAGGCCACGTTCAGGGCAAGTTAAGTGAAGCGGATGTCAAGAATTGTAGGCATTTCCTTCACGTATGGACAGTGCATCGCCATGGCTAACTTTGAGCAATAAAAGGCCTGGATGGCTAAACTACCACCACCGTGAAGAGGAGGCAGTGGGATGAGGGGCCTTCCACGGCTAATCCTCCGACCCACAGCTAAAGTTAGCAAGCTTTATGACCACCACCAGAAATGACTATCGCCTGTTATTCAAAAAAACAACATATTAGGGGATGAATGTGTTACCAAAGCGAGAAGTGTGCGTTTTTTACGCGCGGTTTGACGTGTGAAAACTGTACTCTTTTTTAAAAATAAGACCCCCCCTACCCCACCCCCTTACAGTGAAGATAACCAAAACACAAACGGGTCTTCTTGCTACAAGCTAACGCGACCATTAGGCCCCTTGCTACCTCCATCCGTCGAAAAACCACCGCGCGTAAAATTAATCACAAACAAAAATCGGCGTTTAAAGATGCACAATTCGCCGACGGATGCGCGCGCTCCTTTCGCCGTACCGTACCGACTTTGGATGACGTTTGACGGCACAACTCGCTAATTTAGCAGAGGTTACCGAACGCCCCGTATGGTAGCCTGAAGCACCAGCATTAAAAACATCACCGGGAAAACTCACCGCTCTCTAGCTCGTTGCCCTTCTTGGCGGTGGCAGCGTTCCCCATGGTGTGTTGGAAGACACGGCGAATGCTCAGACGAAGCAGAGGAGGATATGGCGGCGGCTAGAGCTAACCTGTTACTACTGCTATCTTTGCACCCCCTATGCCCTTAAAATAAAACCGATACAAAGACTCATCCGTGGGGAAAAATGTGAGGCCCGGTGCCCTTTCCAGCAGCGACCCTCCCGGCCCTTTCTGCCGATCTTTCCCCCCGGTAAGGACGCTCTCTCGCCGCTCTTGGGCTATTTCCACTAAGCCTGTTTGGTTGTCATGAAGCTACAGCGGTCACTTGTGTTGCTGCTTTGCTCCTCCGTTGCTCCCCCCCCTCCAGTCCCCCCGCACTCAGCTGCATTCACGTTGTGGCTCTTTGGATTGGACAAAGATGCCTGTGGAGATATAGCAAACCTGACCTGCTTCCGCGTTTGAGAGCATCACGGTTGCATTCACAGGTATGCCGCCGCGCGATGATGACTTTGGCCTCTTCAGCAATGGAAGAACCAGATAAATCTGTCTTTTTTGTGGCCAGGCGTCAGAAAGATGCGTGGGCAATCGAATCGTAACGGGTGACGATGCAACAGTTTGTCTTGGTGGGCTGTTATTTGCACTGAACAGTTGCGCTTTTACGTACACGTTTAATCTCTAAAATGAATTTAATGATTTTTTCCTCTCCTGATATCTATGCCTTTCGTTGCTTATCCAAGGCTACAGGTGGTTCATTAAAAAGAAAAAGAAAGAAAAAATATATAATTTTTATATTTTTTTCTTTCTTATCTATTATTATGTATCACACACACTTTTTTTTAAAATCAAAGCAAAAAATTTATATCCTCCATCTCCTGGCTGCATGCTGTTCAGACCTCAAATGGTTATTGTTGCTTCTTCTTTTCTGAAAGCACATATTGTCCTTCCAGTTGTATCTTCAACGCTTCCTTTTCATTCATTAATTATCTACCGCTTATTCCTCTTTGAGGTTGCAGGTGATCCCTGTGACTTTGGATCTTAGGAACTGGAAGAGGAAGCCAGAGAACGCTGAAGAGAACATGCACACTGCACCCAGCAAGATCATGAGGTGTTGATTTGGTCTGACCCCGGAATCGAACCCACTATGTCCTTATTGGGAAACCAGAGCTCAAACTACTTTGCTGCTGTGCACCCCTTCCCTTCCACTTCCTTTTTAGTTGGCCAATAAAATTGTAAGTCTAAACAACAAGCAGATTTACATGAGCAGGACTGAGAATAGGAATGAATGATTTTTAGCAACATGGGATGCTTATTCAGTGTTTACTTATGCTTATCAAGATGTTATTGTCTGTTTTTATCAATTATTATCAACATATAAGGATTCCACATTACTAATTTCTAATAAAATAAAATAATAAATAATAAAATACATTGTGAATGAGTAAACAACATGCAGTTACTATTGAGGGCCCCATCACCCTTTAAAAAGGCGCAAATAAAAAGTAAGGGTTGGTAGGATGTAGGAGTTTAACTCTGACAACTTACTCTCATAAATCCTTATTTATGAGATGCCCTATTGAGATGTATTCATTTTTGGTGCATTCATCTGGAGAGGACCACCCAAGCACAACCAATCAGAGAGCAGCATTCGGCTCCTGATGAGAACTAAAATTCTTTATTAATTATTTGGACAGGACTCACTGGTCTTAATTTTAATTATTTTTTGTTTTGACATAGTGTTGCATTTTTGTATACTTTTTGTGGAATACACAAAGTTTTCTAATTTACAACTAAAGTGGGTCACCCCAAGTGTTTTACAAATACAGTACATCTTTAACAAATTAAAATTATTGTTGCACCGATCCGATACTGGGATCAAATATCAGCGCTGATCTGTGACATTTTGCTTGATCGGGTATCAGTTCCAGATACCGGTTCAGCCAATATTCTGGTTGTGCCTTTAATTGGACATAATACAACTTTACAGGCTAATACTGATCCAGAAAATCACTTATAAGATAATAAATGGTCACTTGTACAATTAACAGTTACATGACACTGACACCTGTTGTTTTGAGAATAGAAACAAGATATTTCATAATCTACATTAGTATCTGTTAATATCAAGTATTGGCAGATATTAATGCCAAAGTATTGGTATTGGTATCAAAGCTGAAAAAGCTGAATTTGTGCATCCCTAAAGCACAGCCATATAAAAGTAGGTGCAGCAAGTGTCAAAGATGTACTATGGGGCAGACCTTGGCTTTTTCACCTGTCTCCTATCTCTGTCCACTTCCTGTATCCACTCTTATGATTTATTTACATTACCACTTTTCAGTTATAAAAGCATGGGGTTTTTATTTGGTTCTGCAATTTTGAACAGGAAATCTAATGACATTTTAGATCAGCATTAAATAATAAATAAATCATAAATAATAATAATATCTAAGCCTAACCAAGCCAGCTCTACTGTTGAAGCTTCTTTGCAGACAGGGGTTTGTAAAGTGAACCATATTCTCAGCTCAGTGCAGATATCAGGCTGTAATTATCACTCACATGTGGTATGGGAGGTACCAGTGCTCCCTGCCAACTGTCATACGGACCCTTTGATAAGCTTCACAGCCACAATATGCTCTCATAGACATCTCATTACAATTTATTAGTCATCTTCTACCTGTTATTTGTGCTTTAATTGCTGATTTATTGCCTTAGCAGTAGCTGGCACAACAGGAAAGTTGTGATGTGTGTTTAGGTGTGCGTTGCCTGTAAAACAAAACAAAACAAAAAAACAGACAGTTTACACCCAAGCCCAACCCAAATAACAACAGGCTACATACACTATTCAGATTAAGATGAATTTTGTATTGATACATCTCGTTATTTGTGGTGTTCTTGTTTAAGCATGCTCTTGAGAACCTTTATTTTATTCAACCTACGTATTAGAATAAAATAATAAAAAATAAATAAATAAAAAAGTTTATTTAAAGCAGACGACAGTCAGGAGTTAGAGCTCCATCTACTGCCAGCAAAAGAAATTACGTTTTACTTGAAATGGTGCTGTAGAAATCGTTAAAGCGAGTTTGGATGATATACTTAAAACAGTGTAGAAGATCTCAAAAATCTCTCTATGATATCACAAATCCGGGAAATTCAGAGCAGTGTTTTCTGAGGCTCAGTAGAAGGAGAATAGCAGGTCTATCACAGAACTCCATGTGATTAAAACTCACAGAGGCATAATAAAATCCTTTAGCACGATTACATACAAATTCCATTCTATTCTTGATTAGAAATAATTTTTTTTAACACCATGTAGTCACAGCATTTTTTATTTCCGGCTGCAGTAGCAGGCTATTTACTTGCCTGTGATAGGCTAGTTAAAAAGGCCAGATTTTTTTGTTTATTTGTTTTTTTTTTTTTCTGCTTTCTCCTTCAGACGTTTTCTGACTTTTTGTACTTCTATTTTACAAACACTTCGTTTGAAGTAATAGTTGGGTTTTAGATCACAACATTCTCCAGGTTAGGGTTAGGGTAGGTATATTTCAGTTCAATGGGGTGCATACATGAATGTTGTTTAAATGTACCGTAATTTCTGGATTATAAGCCGCTACTTTTTTCATGAGCTTTGAACTATGTGGCTTATACGGCAATGCAGCAAAATGATAGATTCTCATAGACTTACTATTAACAGGTGCGGCCTAAATATGTACTTTATCATTTTTCTTACTTAAATCTACTGGGTGCGTCTTATATTCAGGCGCGTTCAATAGAGCAGAAATTACAGTAATTAATTTTTGTTACACAAACGTTGAATGGTCTAGTCACCACTGACATGTATGAATGAATAAATAAATAAATAAATACTACATACATACAGATTCAGATTCATTAAATAAAAGATTATAGACTACAAGCAATAGATCCATGACTACAAGCGACAATATGAAATATTAGTGTTCTCGCGAGAGTTTTGTTACAATATTGTTTAAAAGTTTCTCATTTGTTCTCCTTTGATCAAGATGTTTTGACTCAAAATTGACATCGAGTCAGTTTTAATTTCAAGTCAACTTCACAAACTGACACTTGAGTCATGCAAAACCAATTGAATTTACTGTTTTAAATGTAATGATTTTTCCTTTTTTGTTGCAGAAACAGGACCAGGCCTTGTCCAAAGTGAGCACGAAGCCAAGTGAATCATGAGTCTTTTTTTCTTTCTCTGAGAATGCACTAAACATTTCACTTTTCAACTCTTATTTGCCCCACAGATCAGGCTGTGCAATTAATTGAATTTCAGTTTTTATTTTGTTTGTGTAATTTTCAACTCTACCTACTAAGTGTGCTCATAAGTGTTCATATGTTGAGTTTTGAAAAGTAAGTCCGAGACAGTTTCTTTAAAATTGTTGTCTATTTTTTTACCCTTTTCTCTACATTTAATGGGCACTGTCTTTAAGCAAATAATCAGGTTGACTATATGAGCCAGAATGAACTAATTATAGATCACCTTTGCCTTTAAATGCACCTTGCTCTCTCAATTAATGCAATATTACATAAAATAGGACCCATACACTTTCATTGTTGCAACGTCCTTTGTTTTGCAAAATTATCACATTGTGGACATTTCATACCGCTCCATTCCCAAATCTGAGCTGTGAAGCTTGTAGGTCCAACCACTTTTGAAGAACATTACTCCTCTAATCAATCAATTCTTGTGTATTTCGTCTTGTCTAAATACCAAGTGCTATTGAAGCTAATTATATAAGATGAATGTATTTTAACTTCATTGATACAACAAAACACTGTGTTAATACATAACTTTTGTTTTGTGTGTTATTTCTACATTAAATGTATTTTTAAGTGTTAAAATACATTTGTTATACAAACTTCAAAAACTTGGAGTAAATTAATACTAATTTGAAGTAAGTTAAAATGTGTTTTATTTTTCTTTGTGTTTTTGCCAGCATTCATTCAAGAAATCACAAACAGAAAATATTAACTTGAGCCTTATAATCAGACATAAAAAGGGGACAGCAAAATTATTAAAAATCAAAAATTTTGCTGTGTTTATTAAGCCATTATTTAACCATTTTAAGTTAAACATATTGTATCAAAAATATTTGAATATAAAACAACTTCAAATCATCAGCATCAAATTTAGCCTTTTTTTTTTTATAATTTTGACCTAAAATAGTGTGTTCTTATGGTATTGAATATGGTATCGAAAGTGGAGTGCATTCCTTGCCGTTTGAAATCTATTATCGTGATGATACATTAATGTGTAGTTTTTATTTCTGTCATTGTTTTGATAAGGAGCAGCTTCATATGCATTTTGAAAACCAGGTTTCTTCTTGTGACCTGCTTTTGAAAAACAGGCTTAAAATTGTTTATACAATTCGGGGGCGCTAGTGAGCCAGCAATGGAGTAAGACGTGTTTTCTAGTGATGGGCAAATGGCGCTTCATTGTATACT
Source organism: Mugilogobius chulae (assembly GCA_038363315.1). NCBI lineage: Eukaryota > Metazoa > Chordata > Actinopteri > Gobiiformes > Gobiidae > Mugilogobius > Mugilogobius chulae. The sequence continues at coordinate 38,323,105 of CM076395.1, read as the reverse complement.
CGAACCATTTGCCAGGTGTACCGAAACGTGAGCCGGAGCTTCGCAGAAGTGGTTCGTTAGCTCTTCTGCGCCTTCTTGTGGTCAAATACATGTATGCATGTAAAATGAAACCATAATGAACAAATAAACACTGATATTATTGAAAATTAACCAACAGTATAGTATTTAGTAGCTTAACTGTATAAATGTTTGCATTTCATCTGTTTATTTTTCATTTCTAAAATAACATCCAAATCCAGACACAAATGTACAAAAAAAGTTTTGTCTTGAGCTGGGCTCGAACTCTCAACCTGCCGCACTTCAAGCAGACGCTGAGCGTGTTGAGCTATAGCGGCGCTCGCGTGATCATCATCCAAAATCTATTCATCCTTACATACACACCAGAAGTTTTTTTTTTTAATTGATAAACGGGATCTAAGCTTATTTTTTCATTGAGAGTCTTTAATGTTTGTTAAAACAAGGTCCAACATAAACCAGCCCAGGTCTATAAAGTGTCCCAGATCCAGGCTCTGCTGCGGATCACGAGGAGATCCTTTTGCTTCAACACAGCTCGGCCCAAATGAACCACTTTCCGAACCACTTCAGCCAAACGGCGCTTCATTACGCGCTGATGACGTCACTCCCTGAAAACAACACAAGCTCCGGTACGCGCTTCACTCCCCTCCCACCAGGAAAAGCTCGAAGCGTGTACCGAAGCGTCGTTCATTTTGCCCATCACTAGTGTTTTCGGAGGCTCCCGCTAAATCCTACTAAAAAGTTTCATTAAGTTGTTTTTCTCAACCTACAGTCACTTTTTTTGTTGTGCAGAGGACAACTAAGCGAGTAATATCACTCTTGAACTTCAGTTTTGGCTGAAATGGCGTCCAAGCTAAGAAAATACAAATACACCGGAGCGGCAACTACTGGGCCTGACGCCTCCTCGGGCGAAAGTACAGAGGGCACGCCGGAAACCGTGGCAGCTAATCCGGGTGAATCTGCTAGCTTGAATGCTACTCTGAACCCCGATGGAGAACAAAACGTCGTCGCCGAGTTAAAATCTCAGGTCCTTTTGTCAATTAAAGAGGACATCACCTCCGTGATCAAGGCAGAACTTAGAAAGGCGCTAGCGGAAGATTTTGGGGCCATTAAGGAGGAACTACAGTCTGTAAGAAACGAGATCGCTAGCAGCAGAGAGGCAACACGTCAGGAAGTGGATCAAGTGAAAACAACGGTGAAGGATATTGAGAACGGGCTTTCATTTTGGAGTGATGAAGTAACTACAATCCAGTCTACGGTTGCAAATCTCAAAAAGAGCTAAGTGATCTGAGAAACAAGTGCGATGATCTGGAGGGCAGGATGCGGAGAGGCAATATCCGTATTACAGGTGTACCGGAGGGCCCTGCATCAAGCACCACCGAGGCTGTGTCCAAGTTACTGAGAGATGTCCTGAAGATGGACAAACTCGTGCCGATTGATCGTTCGCATAGAAGTCTTGAGCCGAAACGACCGGGCGGAAGGCCACGCGTCATTATTGCAAAACTGCATTACTACCAGGACAGCGTTGAAGTTTTGCGCCGCGCCCGAACCCTTGCTCCTTTGATGCTACAAGACCAGCCTATTTCAATTTTCCCCGACTTCACTCCATCTGTCGCTCGGGCTCGTGCCGCCTTTAACGATGCTCGGAGGCTTCTTCGTGATCAACCGGGGGTCCGATTTGGGATCTTGTTCCAGCGCGGCTTCGTATTACACACAACGGAGAGGAGAAACAATTTGTGGATGCCACGGTCGCCATGGATTACATTAAGAAGCATGTGATAAAATCCTGAAGTCTCAAGCAAGCCGCTGCTGGATGTGATGCTAGCTCATCATTGGTTTGCCATACCAAAATGTGACTGTTGATTACAAGGTAACACCTATTTCTGCCCTCTATTTTATTTTATTCTACTTTAGTCATGTTTTTTTTTTATGCTTAGATAACTTTAAGAGACTTTGTGGACAGGTCCTGATTTTTTGAGGGCAGATTGTAATTTTATTTTATTTTATTTTTTTTTATTTAGCGGGAGCCTATTGTGTTATGGCTTTTAGTTTACCGAACAAGCACTTTATGTGTGGATTTAACGCTTTGTGGTTTATGACTTTTTGTGGTCATCATGTTCTATTAGATGACACTGTTCTAAGTACGGAAGGGTTGGGGGCCAGACAGGTTTACTGTGTGTGTCTTTTGGTTATTTATTTTGTGTGTGCTACTTTCACTTTCCAAAAACCATCCCGCTTGGGTTTAAGCATCAACAATGGCTTGTTCAAACACTGGTGGGTCTGTAAATATCATCAGCTGGAATGTAAAATCTATGAACCATCCAGTTAAAAGAAACAAAGTTCTTACTCACTTACACAAACTAAAGGTTGACATAGCGTTTCTTCAAGAAACACATTTACGCATAGCTGATCACTCTAGAATTAAAGGTAGATGGGTAGGTCAAGTGTTTCATTCCAAATTTAACTCCAAAACTAGGGGTGCGGCAATTATAATAAATAAATCCCTACCTTTTGTGGTATCCAGTGTTGATGCTGACCCAGGTGGGCGCTTCATTATTGTTGTGGGCAATTATATGGGCTTCCACTGATCCTGGCAAATATATACGCACCAAACTGGGATGATGCACAATTTTTTTGTAATATTTTTTCACGACTTCCAAACATGGCATCTCATAATAATTTTTGGAGGGGATTTAAATTGTGTTTTGTCCGCTATGGATCGCAGCTCTCAGACTGTGACTCCAATCTCTAAATCAGCTCGTGCAATCCTGTCTTTTCTCGATACGTATGGGCTGGCCGACGTTTGGAGATTTCAAAACCCTACTTCGCGCAAATATTCATTTTTTTCGAACGTTCATAAGTCATTCTCTCGAATTGATTATCTTTTTCTAGACAAAAAACTTTTACCTTTGGTTACAAATTGTGACTACACAGCTATGGTCATCTCAGATCACTCCCCTATGGTTCTTTCCCTGCGATTTCCAAATATATATTCTACCTTTCGGCCATGGAGACTTAATCCGTTGTTGCTTGCAGATGAGGAATTTACTAATTTCATTCAAGGACAGATTCAGCTGTTTGTTGATATCAACCAAACTCCTGAGGTTTCCGACTCAACTGTCTGGGAGTCACTCAAGGCCTATCTAAGAGGTCAAATAATTTCATTTTGCGCCAATCAGAGGCGAACTTTAAATGAGCGCCTCACTTTCTTAACTAATGAAATTGTTAAACTTGATGCAAAATACAGTCTTTCTCCTACTTCTACATTATATAAACAGAGATTACAATTTCAAACCGAATACAATCTTTTATCTACAAAGCAAGCTGAATATCTCGTTTACAAATCTCAAAGTCGTTTTTATGAACATGGAGAAAAAACAAATAGGTTGTTAGCTCAACAGTTGCGACAAAGAACTGCTTACCAAACCATACCAGAAATAAAAAACGATCAAGGAATCAAATGTACGGACAACCTTGAGATCAACAGAAGTTTTTCCAAATTTTATCAAACTCTATATAGTTGTCCCTCAATGAGTAGCAATTTACAGCTAGACTCTTTTTTGATAGGATCAATGTTCCTCAGCTGGAAGTAGATATGGTAGAACTTTTGGAAGCACCAATTTCTCATGCTGAAATAGAGAGGGCCTTGCGTAGCATGCAATCAGGCAAAGCGCCGGGGCCTGACGGTTATCCGTCAGAATTCTACAAGAAGTTTGCACCTCAAATAATTCCATTATTAAAATCAACATTTGACGAATCTTTCCAATCAAAATCTCTGCCACCAACCATGCGTCAAGCGGTGATTTCTTTGATTCTCAAGAAAGAAAAAGACAGTTTAGAATGCAGTTCATATCGTCCAATTTCTCTTCTAAATGCAGATACCAAAATCCTTGCTAAAGTATTAGCCCTCCGCCTAGAAAATGTCTTACCATCCATCATCTCACCCGATCAAACGGGATTTATTAAAAACAGACATTCGTTCTTTAATATCAGACGACTGTTAAATATAATTTATTCCCAACCGGAAGAGGATACGCTTGAAGCTGTAATTTCGCTTGACGCCGAAAAGGCGTTTGATCGGGTGAGATGGGACTTTCTTTTTTGTACGTTAGAAAGGTTTGGATTCGGACCAAAGTTCATATCGTGGATTAAAGTTCTTTACTCCTCACCCCTTGCAGCAGTCCGAACTAATAATAATTTATCTCCATATTTTCAACTCGAGCGTGGAACAAGACAGGGGTGTCCTTTGTCGCCACTTCTCTTTGCTTTGGTGATTGAGCCCCTCGCTATCGCATTGAGACAGTCTGTTGACATCCCAGGTATACGCCGCGGGGCCATGGAACATAAAGTGTCGCTCTACGCAGACGATATGCTGTTGTTTATTTCAGATCCAACAAAGTCCGTTCCAAAAATTTTAGAGCTGCTTGGGGATTTTGGAGTAATATCGGGATATAAGGTAAACTTTGAAAAAAGTGAAGCAATGCCTATCAACAGGAAAAGAGGGGGTGTGTCTGCAGTTTTAGCGCCCTTTAAATTGAGTCAAAATAAATTTAAATATTTGGGATATGGATCACACAAAATCATAAGGATTTATTTAAATCCAACTACCAGGTTTTGCTTTCAAAATTAAAGCAAGATTTGGAAAAATGGGAGCTGCTCCCGCTTTCGCTCGGCGGTAGAATAAACACTATTAAAATGACAGTTTTCCCCAAATTTTTATACCTATTTCAATGTCTTCCAATTTTTCTGACTAAATCATTTTTTATCAACCTGAACAGCCAGATATCGTCTTTTATTTGGAACAAAAAACCACCCAGGTTGAAACAAAGTATGTTACAAAAACCGCGGAGCGCAGGAGGTTTAGCACTCCCAAACTTTTTGTTTTATTATTGGGCATCTAATTTAAGGGCAATGTTATACTGGACAAAGGGTTCTGAGGATTTACCCTTGTGGGCATTTCTGGAGAAAATATCTGTTGAACGTGTCACGCTACATTCTCTGTTGTGCACCAAATTGCCATTATCAAGACCTGTCTCCAACTTTACTTCAAATCCACTTGTCATTCATTCTCTCAAACTGTGGTATCAATTCAGAAGGCACTTCAATTTGCTGGATTTTTCCCTCAACGCACCACCTCATAAACATTGTATGTTTCCTCCATCACTAATTGATGACACATTCAGCATTTGGACTAATTGTGGAATAACCTCAATGTATAAACTCTACAGTGACAATGTCTTTAGTTCCTTTGAACAACTGGTGACAAAATTTGATCTACCAAAGTCACAATTCTTCAGATATTTACAGCTCAGGAATTTCATTGCTTGTAACACCATTTCTTTTCCATCTTGTCCATCTCCATCCCTTTTGGATGACATTTTTAAGTTAAAACCAAATGTCAAGCGTGTTATAAGCTTCATCTATGTATTGTTAAATGAGTATAAGATGTCTACACTACAGTCACTTAAGATTAAGTGGGAGGAAGATCTAGGTAAACAATTATCAGACGAGTCCTGGAAAAAAATTATTGAGAGAATTTTTTCGTCATCTATTTGCCTTAGACATATGGTTATTCAATTTAAAGTAGTTCATCGTCTTCACTGGTCTAAAACTAGGCTAAGTAAAATCAGAGATGGTTTTGACCCTACATGTGATCGCTGCAAGCAGGAGCCTGCCACTTTATTACATATGTTTTGGACCTGCCCGAAATTGGAAAATTTTTGGAAATGCATCTTCGATGCCCTGTCCAAGATATGTGGTAAGCCCTTGGTTCCATGTCCATTTATTGCTATCTTCGGTATTTCTCAGAGTGTTTATTTGAATAAGACACTGGACAGTTTAGTAGCTTTTTGTACACTTCTGGCTCGTCGAAGGATTTTATTAAAGTGGAAAGATCCTCAGCCTCCTGTGTTTGGGCTTTGGGTAAAGGATATTATGTACTATACTCAACTGGAAAAAATCAGATACACAACAAAAGGCTCGGTTCAGAAGTTTTATCAAATTTGGGAACCTTTTCTTACTTATTTTCAGAGTGTAGATGGAAGTGAAATTTCTTAAAACATTGCAAAGAAAATCCTTTATTTTTTATATATATTTAACACTATTTATTTAGCCTTTATTATCATTATTTTGCTTATTATAATTTTATAATATTACATTACCATTATTATTATTTTTGTGTTTATTTTTTTATGTACTTATGTTTGCTTGTTTGTTTGTTTGGTTTTTTTTTTACACCTGTCTGGCACTTAGTTTGGGTGATGTTTTTGGGAGGGAAAATTAAAAACAATGCACATTTTTTGTAAATGTAACCATGTTGAAAAATTCCTTTTTGTGTGTGGAAAAATAAACCTTGATCAAAAAAAAAAATTGTTTATACAATTCATAGTTTTAAAACAAAACTGAATCAGATAATGTAATATTAAAACAGACTCACAAAAAGTATTTTAGTCTTGACAAAAGGAAACCGTTAAATACAAAATTGTCTATTTTGACTAATGCTTCAGGCGTAGATAAGTCATAAGTTTTTTTACCACTAGAATAGAGTGCAGTTCCTCTATAGTGTCCAGCCAATGCTCCTCAGGTGGTCCAGTTTTAAGCCGATTCCTTGTTGTACTTTTCCTTATGTTTGTAGTTAATGACAACATTTTGAATAGGTACATTTCCTCTAAATTTAGTTGTTTTTTTTTGCAAGTGTAAGGACCCGCAAAATATTTTGGTGTCTGTGGGTAATACAATAAAACATTCTTAAATGAGACCTCTTTTTTTTTTTTTTTTTACCATTTTCTAACAGTTCTCTCATCGTGCGTTTACTCATAGTAAAAAAAAATGTAATTTAAAATCTGCTTCCTATTAAGTTTAGAATTTTACAATGAAGAGGCGGGACTAATAATTTCTGCACTTCAGAACAGGAAGTCAGTAGACCTGTGTCTATTCTAAGCTGTTTTTGATCATGTTTGTTTTGAAATGAACATAATGTGACTTATTGATCAACATATGTCATAATTTCTACCTAAATACAAGAATAAAAACAATACAAATGAAGTTCTATAGTCACACATTGACTTAATATAAACAAGTGCTTTATCTTGTTTTCTTTTTTAAATCTGCTTGGTGCAGCTTTTATTCCAGTGTGCTCAAATTACAGCTAGGAGTATTGAAGAATCGTAAAATTCTCTTCATCTTTTGGAAGATTGTTGTATGTTGCAGATTTTATAACAATCTCTCTGTATTCAACTTTTTTCTTACTACATAAAATGTGTTGTTACCATTTGATTTGCTGCCTTTTTATAGTTGTGTTTTATTTGCATGTAAATACCTTGACAGAATATTTTTATTACTATTTACGCTTGTCTTGTTGTAGAAATGACACCTACACAGGGCTTACATACACACCATTTTCTTTCCGAACCATGTCAAAATCTTCCATAATTATACAAATTAATACAACTTCATGACATTTCAGTACTGTATTATCCACACTAGTTTCTCTTGTTACACTCTTTTACACCCAAGTTCCCCTATGTCCATCTGTTTGTTTCCAACCTGCCTCAAAATCAGAACAACACCAACAAACTATATTTCTCAATTGGGCGGCATAATAATATTCTTTCAGTTCCCTGACCTCCTCCTGTCCACAGAGCCGTTTTCAAACTCTATTTCACTTTTTTGTTTCCAACATTATTAGGAGGCGTTGTCAGTTCCCAGAATGAGTTTGTGCCGAATTTGTATCCTTCGGGACAGTCCCTATTTTGCCCCTTGTGACCAATGTCTCCACAAATGTATCTATAACTATTAATTTGTCCCAGTTATACTCAATACATGTCCCAGTTGATTGCGTTTTTTGACCACTTTGATACCCAGCATTTGTCAGCATTTGTATGAAAAATACCCAGTTGTTTTTTTTTTGTTAACGTTGAGAAAAATACTGTCAGATTTCATACTGACTCACAAGGTAGATGTGAAAGTCATGTGTATGAGCCTTGGAATGAATAAGTGCTTAATACTATCACTATTTTTTTTTAAATAATTATTTCCATCTCTAATCCAAGTGTCTTTCGTTGTTTGTTTTTAGTTTTGAAAATCTGGTCACAGTAAATTTCAGTCAAAAGTCGATGATTTCTGTGCTAGCAAGTAATCTCTGACTAATGCAACACATGTGACAACAATCAACTTAAAATATCTTCTTTTTAAAATGTGTTTATTAAGTTAAATATGAGCTTAGCATATGTGAAAGCACTATTAGCTGCTAATAAATTCTTGGTTTGGCTTGACTGATTGTGAGAACAATAAAGAGTGCATTATAGGGTCGTTTATTCACACACACTCATGTTGAAACTCAGAGTTGACTGTTACCGCTGGTAACTGTGCTCAAGTCTTCTCTATTAAAGCACCAGAATGAATCCAAAAACACACTTCTTCACAATGCCACGATTGTCTCAACCAGAGAGAGATCGAGCTATTGGCTGCTCCAAGCTGGACGGTGTTGTCTTGCTGTGGCCAGGGTGTTTGGAGTCCATCGCTCTACATTAGTCGTCTTGTGGAGCGATACCAGGCCACTGGTTCCTCAACGACCGCCCTCGTACTGGTGGCCCCCGTGTAACGACCGCTGCACAAGACCATCCGCCCCGCACATCTCGGTTCGGGCACTGGTGGAAGAACGAGCGGCAATTCCTTAGATCAATTCAGACACTACTGCCGATCCATGAGGCGATGAATAACCACTGTCCAAGAGCCAACGGGGGTCACATGAACTATTGACAGTCTGATGAAAGTCCTGTCAATTTGGTTTGGGGGTTGCTCTATTTTTTGGTTGTGTTATCAGACTCGAAAATGTGTAAACGCCACAAGAGTTGGCCTAAGGATTAGAAATGGATGTAGGTCCATATGAAACAGGCGGATCTCAAAAATAAAATTATTCTTGCCCCCAAAAACTTCGAAAACTGAGTTTTTGCGTTTCTTTTTTCCTTGAGTGTATATTAAGTTAGTTCTGAATAACTATGTAGACATCTGCGTCTAAAATAAACAAACATTGACCATCGCAACAAATATTTCCATTCTCAACTTGAGCAAACAAAAATGAATACTACTGTATACAATACACAGACCCAATTGCCTCATTGAGTTCATGCACTAACTTGAGGAATATGTTTTGAAATATTGTTTTTTATTGCTTAAGTTTTTTTTCTTCTTCGGCCCACTACTTGTAATCATTATTTTGAAATATTAATTTGATTTGTTTTTACTACTGATTATTACATGGGCTTAGATAAATACAAAGCTTTCAGTATGTCAGATAAATGTAAAAACATGAAACCGTTGGAAGCCAAGACACTTGTGTGTATGTGTAATTTCACACATTCACACCAGAGGGCAGCAGATCTCTATTGAACGCAGCTTGACACAAGTTAATTCCTCTTTTGTGAAGTGAGACGTGCAAAGTCACTTTATTCAGTTAGTCCTTTTTAGCCTATATACTGTCGTCACGCACTGCTACTTATCATGTTACACTGCAGCTGTGCACACTATGGTCCAATAATGACTTTGTTTAGACAAATTGTTTGCATGTTTATTTATAAAATGTTCAGTGATCTAACAGTTTTTGTTTTTTTTCTAAAATCTTAAAAAAAAAAAAAAAAAAAAAAAAAGTTATTACCTGCTAGCCGTAAATTTGTTATTTACTGCTAACTTTAATACTTCTGTTGAATGTGTCACTTTTTCTTTGCAAATATGATTACAACTATGAGCACTACTATGAAGTTATTTCATTTAGATTTGACTTTATTTCGAGTTTGACAGAAAATAACACATTTAGTTGACGATGAAGTACATTAGGAGAAAAAAAAGTTACACGTTTCTCATTTATGTATACTATAATTGATCTCTGTATTTATTTGAAAACATATTAACATTAGTATTTATAAATGCATTTTTTAAATAAAATGTTTAATTTAGCTGTCATATAAGTAAATACCTTGTGACACTGACATTTCAGTGTCACAAGGTTTTCACAAAAAAAAATTTAAATAAAGAAATAAATCCATGAATAGAACAATAACCCATTTTAATCAGTTTTCCAAAATGTTGGGTTATATAGCCTCTACAATAAAATTTTGATTGACTGTGAATTAAATAGAGTAACTTTTATATGTTGATTACACTTATATACACCTAGTAATAAATCTTTTGTATCACCACCAGTGTTTTTTGCCGTTTTAGGGTAAAAATTAGACCAGTGGGCAACCATAGTCTCCACTAATCATCAGAGGAACGGACTTTGAAGATTGGGCCATGAATCAGGCTCGACTTGACTTAAATTAACACTAAAGAACTTTCTGGAGGTCAAAAATTACTTACACGATTCAATTAAAACGATGAAGTTAAACCCATACTTTGAAACACTGATAAATAGCGAGTCAGCTTTGGGCCATACTGTGGAATAATGGAACACAAGAATACAACACTTAATTTTGGGGAAAATCACAATTTTATAATGCCGGTTAGTCTGACAAAATATCCAAACAAACCATGCTTTTATTTAAGTCTATTTTCCAGCTATAAAAGTCACATAGTGGGCTTTTTTCCCCTAAAAAATCTCACACAAAGAAACTGGAACAATATCTTTCCCACTTCTTTTCTAACACTGCTTAAAAAAATGCCAAAATACAAGTTGTGTTCAATAATTGGGTATTATCACTTCCCTCAGATGTTACTTTGTCTTTTCACTTGAGACCAAAGCCTTCTTGATACTTACTTTAGGTTCACAAATTGACTAATTACAGGTGAAGCGTGAAGTGAAATCCTATGTTTAAATGCTGCTTTAGAACTTTCAGCCTGATGTTTTCTGCAGGTCAGACTGAAAACCGACTTAACTCTGATAGCGACGATGTGATTCTCATTTGTCAGTGTCTTTTATCTGTGTTTTTGGTCCAAGGCATGTCGTGTCGTCTCTTCTTCTTCTTCTCCTGACCAGCTGCACTTCATATCGGCGTATGTTTCTTCTCCCCAAACAGCCTCGGCACGGCTTCAAACGGAATCAGCGATGTCTTTAAATGAATGAACGATGCACCCTGGCTTTCATGTGTCCAGATTTGTTCACTTAACTGCAGACATTAAAAACAAAGTTGGAGGTGGAGGAGCGAAAGTTGGGAAGTAAGAAGTTCAGAATGTGTTTGGGGAGTATTTATTTACTGTCCTGGTTTGAGCCCAGTGTAGTCCTCCTGTTTACTGCTTGTTTTGAGTGAGCATACCATAAATGACATATTATTGATTTAGATAAACAGATAAGTGAATTAATGTAGCTGGTGGCCTGCAGTGCAATGTAAAAAAAAAAAAAAAAGAATTCAAAACATATATGTATTCCATTTTTTATTAATAGAAATCTTAACAAAATTATATGGGTCAAGTTTTTAGATATTTAAGCTCTTTAAAATATTATTAACGAAAGACATATTTAATTGTACTGGACTTGAATGGCTTACAATAAGAATTGTCATCAACGGACTTGGAAGGGTGATATCATGGTGACATTTAAACCAGCTTTTAAACTTCTGAATACTGAAATTATAGTTAATTAAAAACATTCTGACACAGTGATTGATGCATTTGCCAGTAAGTGACCCAGAAAATTATAAGGTTACTTTATGGCTTTTTTGTTCACTTTATTAACTTGTTTTAGCTGATATAATTCTATGAAAACTTTGCACATTTGCAGCAAAATGGTGGATTTCTGGAGGTTCCATCCTGAACTCCAAGCTTGGTCAAAGTAGGCTGTGTTATGTTTTTCTACTAACTAAAATATCTTATTTTGCCTGGATAACACACTAGGTAAAAACTTTTGCAGCTGTGTCTTTAATTTTTATTTTAGTGTTTTTAACTTATGGACCATTTGAATCACATTTAAGTGACATACATCAGCACATGTGTAACACAGTACAGACATGGTTATGTTGCTTATTAATAAAACTCAAGGAGAAATGGGCATATATGGATTTTTTTTTTTTTTTTTTTTTGGGCGTCTATGCTGATATTTCTATTGTAAAATCCACAGCAAGCCTCCCAAGATCTGGGATAAAGAGAACAAACAAAATGTATTTATCTGGGATATAGATCATTCTTTAGCACACATTTCTCCAAAACCACTAAACCTGATTTTTAAAATAAAATAATAAATGCAAGACGCGAGCTTGCTTCTAGGTTGCCGTTTGACTTCTGAAAGTTGTAAAAAAAAAGTTTCAAAATGCATCTTCTAAAGCTCAGAATGCATTAGTAAAGTCTGTAAAATATGTGGATTGTAGTAAAAAGTTTAAAAAGAAGTATATTTACATTTTTAACAAGACAAAACAAAACATAGTTCAGTTTGCTTGTGCTTACTTTTGACTGTCTCTATTTGCGTAGTCCGGTGAGTGTTCAGTGTCTCTCCCCTCTGTGCGCTGGCTGCTCTGGGTGGATTTATAGGCGCTGGGCTGCTGTGTGATATCTGCAGCGCTGGTGCTTCTGGATGTCACCCGATCTCTAAATCCTTCCTCCGGCTGCAGCTCCCTTCAGTGGACTGTCAACTCCAATGACAAGCAATGAGTCGGGGATGCGCTCAGTTTGGGGACGTGATTTATGGGCCGCTCATGTAAAGTGGATATGTGAGATAATGCATAGACAAAACATCAGGGAGGGACATAAATAACGGCGGTGATGTAGGGCAGTCTTGTTCAGCGCTGTAGAAAATTATAGAAAAAAAATATTAAAAGTATTGTAAAATGACAATGAATGCTAGTTGTTTAAATCAATGTAAAATAAATAAGAAACTTGATAAACTGTATATTTGCAGTGTAAAACAGGTGCAAATTTTTTAAAAGATTGTAACATTAAAGGAGGCGCATACGCTTTTCTAAGCTTTCATGATATTAATTTTTAAAAACTATTACTACAAGTTTATTGATTGAAAGGGTCATATAAATCAGGACAACATTAACAGAAGTAGACAGAGGTAAATTCTATTAAAAGTCTTCGCTTTAAGAAAATGTAGGGTTGCATGAAACATCACTGCATATTTTTTAACACCGTAAAACATCTGCATATAAATGTTTTGTAAAAATAAAATACACAAGAGTTTAGCTTTAGTCTACATTGCTATTTGCTCATTGATCCAAAACCTAGTCTAAACCAAGATCAAACTAAGTCTAGTACAAAAGACTAAGCTAAGGACTAACCAGGTCTGAAGCAGTGCTAACCTAAAACTAAACCAGTAAATTAAAACAAATATTTGTGTGTGCATATGTTGTGGAAGATGGGTTGCAGACTGGATTTAGCACAGTTAGAGGTCCTGATCTGGCCCAGGGCACCCTTTATCCAATATAATACTGAATTTTGATACATGACTATGTGCTTCCGTTACTGGAAACAAGAAAAGCCTTTTGAAGTGGAACAAAAGAATCCTAAAATGAATTTGTTATATTAAAAAAAGTTGAATAAATATTTTTTGTAAGGTTTTCTTTCGGGCTGTACAGAAGATCATGTCCAATGGAAACATCAGCTCAAATACACTAACTAAGAAATACCAAACTCCTACCCTCCTGCACTAAAATCCAATGATATCTTACCATGACAGAAGAAACCAACAACTACTTAATACCAGTACTAAATACTGAAAAAAGAAAATAATTATGTCACATTTATGTTAATGCACTTTTTTGCATTGTGTTGAAAACCACTACCATGTTTTTTCTTGAATCGAGTTAAATTAAATTTATGAAAACAATTATTTCATTCAAAAAACTTTATTCAAGGTGTTCTTTCGGGCGGTTCAAGTTTTCAAAATTGATGTTCAATGGAAACATCAGCTAAAAGCCACTACCTAATTTAATACCATACCAATATAAGTCCTACCCTCTCTGAAATAACATATTTTACCAATACTTACAATACAATTCTATAGCTATACCATGACAGAAGAAAACCAACAAACCACTTCATACTGGTGCTAAATACATGTAATATAATAATTATGTCACATTTATACAATAAGTGCTATGTTAATGCGCTTTTTTACATGTTGCCCATTTACATGATGGTTTTAATTTCCATATAAAAATAATTTAATTCTGAATACAAATTAATTCCACTTAATTCCTAATGAAAATGTTTATTCGGATTTAAACTTAATTCTGAACTAAGTGGGTGGTTTATTCCGCTTTTAAATCCGCATAGTTTAATTCCTTTCTCATGTAACCGTTTTATTCGGCTTAAAATTATTCTGCTCACACTGCACATGCTCGTTACGTCGCCTTTCTGAGCCGGTGACGCTGCAAGATGGCGTATGGACTCGAAACTTTTTTGATTTGTTTCTAAGTGGCTACAGAGCAACAAATAATGAAAAGAGCGATGGCAGAAAACACAAAACGCAGACCTTTTCAAAGATGCGCCGGATAGGTTTGAACAAGGAGTGTACGCCATGTATGCGGAGAGACGCTGCGCTGATCCGACACAAGTGGAAATTGGACTACAACTCCGTAGTTCACAGAACATTACGTGGAGCTGATGATGTGATTCTCCTGCTGCTGCTTAAAGACGATCATTGGAACGATTTCTAAAAAAGTTTGTATCATGTTTGCGTCCATGGCGTTACAACAAACCCAGGTGGAAAAAAAGACGCTCCCTATCCTTGTTCTTCCTAACCCCCAGATGTTAGTGGAATAAAATAAAGCGATTTAGCATGTTTAACATGTAAAGCTTTATACGGAATTCTTATTTTCACGTAAACTTGAAGGAAAATATTCATTAATTAATACTGAATAATTAATTTGGAATTAAAGGGTATTGTTTTTTTAATATTAGTAAGAATCTAGAACATCACAGATCAGTAATTTACCTTTTGTTCATTGTAAAACACAAAGTTGATCTAAAACAACTTAAAAATAGGAACAGTTCTACTGACTTCCTGTTCAAAACTGCAGATCTGATAAGCCCCGCCCCTTCACTTTAAAATGTAACTGTAAAAAGCAACAGATTTTTTTAAATAAATTTTTATTGTTGGTAAATGACTATGGGACAGTACTGAACCATATAAGCTTACTTTGAGTGTAAATATACCAAGTAAATACAGACAAGTGGGAGGGGATAGGTGTAGGTGAGAACGGGGATTTCTGAGCACTTGAGCTGCAGCTGAAGAAAACAAGATACTCAACATGCATGATCAATTCAATTATAATTTTTAGTAAACTAATGATGAAGGAAGGCCATCATAACAAGGTTTAAATCTTACAAAGTGATTTTGACATAATAGGACCCCTTTAAAAAACATCATGTAAACGTGGCATTTTGTTCAAATACGTCTACCACTTTTTTTTTTAAGATTAAGCTAATTTAAATTTATATCAACAATTTTTAAAATGCACATTTTTTCAAACTATTATTTGCCACCTTACTTATGCAAGCACATACTTATGTCAACTCTTTTTCTAAGTCTAAGCCACTAGATGACTTCACTAAATCCAGTCCTGTTTTTTCTAATCTCTTTTACATCTGCTTAAACTCTGTAGGCTGTTGTAGTTAATCCACGATATCAAATGTTGTGAGATTATCAGCGCGGGACAGACACAGGCGATGGTGCTATCTGCCTCCCTTATCTGTCCCCAGCTCCTATTAGGATTCTGCCTGTGGTTGGAGGACATTACCCATTTCCTCGTCTGCGTTCCCTCCCCCCTTCGCCTCCTCGCGTCTCCACACCCTAATTCGCTCCAGATGATCACAATAGGACATTTGATTTAGAGCGGCGCCAGACACATGTACGAACGCAGCTGCCGACTCCAACAGCTGTAGCGTTTTTAATCACAAATTTGTTTATGTAATTAAGACGACAAGAACTGGCGAGACAGATTTTTGTATTTTTTTTTTTCGTGGAAGGGAGAGGTGGACTTGATTTTGTGGAGCGTAATGGCGTGCAGGTGATGTAAGTCAAGTTTGGACGTTTAAGAAGAATTTGGACTTGAACTTTACGTCAGTGTGTTGCAAAAAGCCAAAACCAAAAAACGTAAAATAAATGTCGCATGTGGTTCAACAAAATGTGGTTATTTATGTTTTAGTTTTTGTAAAATTGACTAAAACGCGTGAAAATGTGCTTATGTACGTTTTTGACATTTTGTTGTATATCTACGTTTTCTTCAAGACTGGCGGTGATTTCAATTGTTTTTTTGGCCAACTTTGCCACTATAAATGATAAACAATGCATTTCAATAGCTTACTGTTAATGTAATCCATCGTGAAATAACTCTGGAGTTTATTTATTTTGATTTAATAATGCATGTGAATTAGAAGCCTTTATTAAATGGAAATGAATCAAAGTTTTCAAAAGTTTATATTTTAGTCATTTCTAAGTCTATTTTGTAAACCATAATGTAAACACAAATTGCTTAGTAGCGTAAGTTTGGTTTACTTACTCGACTGCAAAAGACGGCAAAATCAACACATTCCTAAGTGGGAAAAAAATGACAACACAAAGTCATGGAGGGACGCGCGAGAATCAATCTCAACAGTAATATTGATATTAGTAATACAGGTTTCTGCAGGGACAGACAATATTTAAGATTGTTAAGACCTTTTTAAAACCACAAACAGACAATAAAGACCTATTCACAAATCGTGACAATGCTGATTTTCTAGAAGATTTACAATATAATCAAATATTTTGCTACAATTATAAAAATCTAATAAAAAAAGAACGCTATTTTATAGCAACCAGAGATTCCTCTGTTCAATAACCAAAAAAAAAAAAAAAAAAAGAAACAATCATTGTGTTGTATTTTGAGAATATTATTGACATTTTCTACAAAACTGCAGAAGTGGGAAGTAGATAAGAAATCTGAAACAAATTGCTTAATTGACAAATCTAAGACCTTACAAACATTTTTAAACCTATAACAACCAATTTAAGAGTTTTTAAGGCCTTAAATTCAATTCTAAGATTTTTTTAATACCCAGCAGAAACCCTGTCTATTCTAAGAACTGTCCCATAGTAAAAACATTTGATTCCCAGAGTTGGACTTTCAGAGTCCGTTTTATCTTATTTGGTTTTTAGTTTTTTCTTTCTCTCCAGCTCAAGGTCTGGTGAAGAGTCCCCTTTGTTTGATTTAAAGATTAAACACCAAATAAAGTTTTGCTACTATTTTCGACTAATGTTTTTTTTCTCACTCCTTTAATTGTAAGCTTCCCCCATTTTTTTTTTTCCAAAATAGTTGCTCCTAGCGTTTTTTTGTTTAAACTAGCAATCAGGACTTTTTACAGTGCAGTGCAAATATATTCTGCTGCACTAACTCTGTTTTTTGCTCATAAATATCAGTGTTCATCAGCCATATCACTTTTTTAGACTATGATCTCTAATGTGGACAACAAAGTTCACCTTGAACTTTTTTTAACAACTGAAACAGAATGGTTTTAAAGTGCAGACCTGAGTTTTACTGTGAAAAACAAAAAGTTTTTTAAACTGTTTACGCACACTACTCACTATATACTTAATAAAAGGATCTTGTCTTCAACTTATTTTCTGTTCTAAATCCAGCTTTGACCTCATCTGTATATGTACTTAAAAACATATCTTCATTGGTTACAGAACCGTAACTGTATTACAATGTTCAACTAAAAACTCTGAAGTGAAAAGAAACATTTAAATTATAAAATGATCTAAATGAGTTCATTATATGCTAACAACTCATGATAATAGTATTCCTGTTTTTCAGCGAATAAAATGCTAAGAATTGGTTTCAGAAAGCACTTAGCAATCTCATGTCGCCCTGAAGAACTGCTTTTACAACATGAACAAATCAAATTCAAAAAACACACAAAAAACACTTCTGCTTCATCTTTAATCAATTAGATAAATAAAATTACACTCAGCTCAAAGTTAAACAATCATGTCTGCTAGACTTAAAAATGACGAACATATTGGCTAATAAACTAACGCTGCTTGCGGTGCTTACTTGAGGAGAATGTAATGGCATGCAGGTGATATAAATCTAGTGCGAACACTCCGGCCTCTTCCAAAGATGTGTCAGCACATCTACAGAGCCTCCCTGAATACATTTCTGGTGAATATGGTTTTTGGACGCCGGACAAGTGGCTCAAATGATGTGTTACGAAAGGCCTCGACTTTGTAAAGAACACCTAGTTAGGTTTTATCACTCCCTCACAGCAGGATGGCTTACTTCTAGTCTGGGTTTACATGCACGGGAAAGAATCAGCGTTACAGTCAGATACCTTATGCTCTCACTATAAAATGTCAAACTCGTAAAGTTAAGAAACAGTATTTATGTTCTGTGAAAACGAGCTCATGTTGCACTAAAATACAATTCAGTCTACTGTATTTATTAAACACATTTCACACATTTTTTAACTTGTGACATATTCTTTTTTTCAATTAGATGTTTACATATTTTCAAGAAAGACTAAAAACTGTGTGTATTTTTTTTTTGCATAGAAGCTGCAAAAACCCCTAAAATTGCTTTTGGATTATTACATTTCTCCCTATTTTATATTACACTTCACATAACAAACCGTGTTTATCTACACTACATGATGCCTGATACTTACATGTTTGATTCAGAGCTTAAAAAGTGGCAGCATACTTTGATCCCAACAAGATCTGGCAGTTCAAATCCTGTTGTCAACATAAATATCCTTTGTGACTGTGTTAGGGCTTCCTCAGTTGGATGCTGAATATGGTTTCTTCATGTAAAGAAGCATAAATGTAATGTTAATAGGGATGTAGGCGGATATAGGGGGGGGTATTCAAGCCTCGATTCCAGACAATCAATCTAAATATACACATTCAAGAAGGTCTGGGTTCGATTCCCAGTCGACCCGGGGGATTTCTATATGGAGTTTGTTCTCCCCGTGTCTGCGTAGGTTTCCTCTGGGTACTTCGGTCCATTAATGCCTCTCCCACCCCAGGACTCCCCTGCAAAAGAGATTTTGAATCTCAGTGGGACTTTCCTGGTTAAATAAAGGTCAATTTGATGATAAAAAATTAAAGGTGGAGTTTTTCACACAGCAAAAACGATTTAGTTTTGAATCAGACTACTTCCTTGCATAAATCCTTCAACACATGGTTAATATCAACGTGTATTTTTACATTTATGGCTTATAAACTTCTTTTTACAAACAACAATTTGAAACTGGAGAGGACCACCCATGCTCAGCCAATCAGAGAGCTGCTTCAGCTCCTCATTAGGGCTATAACTTTTTATTATTCAATCCAGATGGTACTCAGTGGTCTAATTTTTTCACAAAGTGCTGCATTTACCATAGACACAAAGGTTATTTAATTTACAAGTAAAAAAGTTAGCTACCCCAACTTTAACACATAATAGTTAATTAAAGGGTTATAGTTTGAAATCTGACAATTTCATCTCCATTAAAATGTATTTTATTTTGGTTGCTATTATGGCTTAAAAAAACAATTCTTACAAACAGCAAAGTGAAACTGGAGAGGACCACCCAAGCACAACCAATCAGAGCACAGTATCCGGCTCCTGTTGAGAACTAACATTTTTTCACAAAGTGCTGCCTTACCATTTTAGTCGAAAGCACAACAGTTACTAATTTAGTACTTTAGTAATTGTGTTATTTGAATAGCTTTTTACTGATTGGCTGAAGTTTTTGGGCTATAATCAAAGGCTTGTTGCTCTCTGAAAATCTGGCAACCCTGACCTAAATGCTCACAGTGCTTGATTTGATTTTACATTATTAAGTTCCTTTAGCACTTTTATGATAACGCCTCAAACTCCGTCCCAGCCTTTACCATTGTGTCTCTCCTAATCCAAAAGTAGTATGCTCTTTCAGTCGGACTGCTGTGTAGTTTTTTGGCTTTTGTTGGCATCAAGTATTAATGCTCCCAGCCTGTGCCCTTTCGAGTGCATTTCTCGAGCCGCTCTGGGCATCAAGACGTATCATATACAGCATATAAACGCCTGTCTGGGAATGTTGAGCTGAAAAACATAAGGTTGTGTTTTGAGTCCTTTTCTGTGGACTCACGCAGGGTCTCTCCAAGAGGTTTTCAAGTCCTTTGGCAGCCGGGTAGTAGTACGTGTAAAATGCCAGCAATTCTGTGCACGCGAATTTTCAAATGTATTCTGCTGAAAGGATGATGCGCAGACAGTTGAACAGGCGGCTAAATATGGCTAGAGGGACATTTTCACTTTGAAATTGTGCCGAATAAGAAATACATGGCTGGAAAACAAAACGGCTTATTTGGTGTAGTCATAGTGAAGAATTGTCATTGTTTGAAAGGTCTAGCTTCTACACTCACGGGACTAAATTAACTTTGGATGCCATAGAGAGATAGGGTTATGTTAGTGAATGTCAATGAGCATAGTTTTTTCTCAGTCTTGGTGAAAAACAGTTGCATAGATTTGTAACAGCCTTGTACTTATGCTAAACAAAAAAAGAATTATACAAATATATAAACTGTGGACATGAGACCTGTAAAATGTTGACCAATAGATAACGAGGTACTTGTTATCTCTTGGCCTGTTAACCTGTCAAGCAAACCCTCAGTGTTCCTAAGTAGCTCATTGGTCCAGTAGGCGTGGCCTTGGGAGGGGAAACACATGTGCATCATTTGAAAAACAGCTAGCATACAACCTTGTGTAAAATCATTTTTAAAGATGCGGTAGCTGATTTTTACACTGCAAACACAATTTTGGTTTAAAATCTTCCTCTCATAAATCCTTCTACACGTGTATTCATTTTGGTTGCATTTGTGGCTTTTAAACGTCTTTTTGCAAACAACAAAGTGAAACTGGGGTGACGCCCCGAGCTCAGCCAATCAGAGAGCTGCATTCAGCTGCTGATTAGAACTAAAATTCTTTATTATTCAGTTCAGACAGTACTCAGAGGTATCATTTTTTCACAAAGTGCTGCATTTACTATATACTTTTTACTGGAAAGCACAAAGTTTACTAATTTACAATTTAAAAACTTAGCTACCCCACCTTTAAGTTTTTAACATTGGTATAACAGCCTTCTCTCATCATTAATTTACTCAGCTTTATTATGAAATATTCATGCATGTTTGAGTAACCTTGTATAGTTCTGCAGCTGAGGATTGAGTGCTCAGAAAAGGCCAGTTCTCACCTACCACCTATCCCTGCCCACTTGTCTGTAATTAATTGTGATTACTGAAAAAAAACAAGGTTTATTGTAAAGCCTGTATGGTTCAAAAATAGTCATATAGTCACTTTAAAACAGTACAAATTTCAAATCTGCAGCTTGTTACATTAAAAGAATAGGTGGAGCTTATCAGTTCTGCAGTTTTTCACAGGAAGTATAATGGACCTTTTTTATTTTTAAGTTGTTTTTTATTTTTAATTTTGTGTTTTACAAAAAAGATAAAAAATAAAATAACCCTAAGTTTCGTTTTAACTTTTGTTTAGTTGAGAATACAGACAAACTTCTAGTGCATGTTCAGTACAGCTGAAAAATGAAGTAGGACAAAGCAAGTTATTTGGAAAAGTTAACGATTGTGTTTTTTTGTGCTGAGAGTCATACATTTTTTTCACATTAGCACTGACTTACGTTGTATAGTGTTCACTGCAAATCTGTGAGATTTTAGAGGGATTCTAGTTTGATTCTAGATTTATTGCTGCCATCCATTGGCGTCGTCTGCCTTCATCAAAAGGTTCACAATAAAAAGTTAAATGGTTACAACCTTGCCTGTTAGTGCAGCCTATCGTACAACAAAGTATAACCATTTTACCACTGACTTACACTTAAAATGGGGCAGGCATTGGCAGAGTTTCCATAGTTTTAACACACAGACAGCACTTTTGCCCTCCATCATGGTGAAGGTTCAATATGTGTAACTAGCCAAATACAAGGCTATATAAATTGAAATCATTCATTTCAAGTAGCGTCTTTACATTTAAAAAACAGACTGGAGTACTTTCTGGTAACTCTTTTTGTGTTTTGAGTTTAAGAGCAAAACACGTGCAAAAAATGTAAATGTTTGTGAAATGTGTGAATGAAAAATGCTATAAATCCATATAGGGTAAAAAAACAAAACAATTGTATATGGAGTAATCTTGTAGTGTCCTCCAGCTGATGCCCTACTGCTTTCTACCCTTTGTCCCTCCACACTTGTCAGTATATTTACTTGGGGTTACTTCAAATATTCAGATTCCATGTGTTGTAAAACATGTTGTCTTCAAAATTGTCATATAGCTGCTTTCCAGCAATAAAAATGTGTAGGTAAATATTTTAAATGCAATAGTTTTTTTAACACAGAAAAAAAAAAAATCAGATTAAACATAACTACTCTTGCCTGGTAATACTGTGTACTGCATCTGCAATATCCAGGCATCTTCCTATATAATCAAAGAAAATGTCTCTGGAAATGTTTACGAGAAACAAACTTTAAAAAATACAACCTTGTAGAATGTTTACTGCTTCAAGGTTCAGTATTCTGTCTTATTTATGAGAGAGAGTTAGTTTTAAACAGACAAGTGTAGTGTTTACATACCTTGACATGTTTGAAATGCCCTATGCATCCTTCCTGAGCATGACCCTTTAGAGGAAGGATGCACAAGGCATTCCAAGCATGTCAAGGTTTGAGTAAACCATAAACACCACACTGATCTGTGGATAAAAAACTACCTGATGTTTATTGATACTGAAGGTTAAAATGTTGATGATGAAAAAGTAAACACATGTGCTTTAACCTGAAGTACTTCATGTTCAGACATTATATTTAAAAACATTTCCCACACAATTGTTTGTACTATCACTTGCCAATTTATAATATTAGACTAATTATCATTATACAACCGGATTATTTTTATGTTGTATTGAGACAACATGGTGGTACAGCGATTAGTGCTCTAGCATCAATATTGTGGAGTTTGCATGTTCTCCCCTGGTCTGCTCAGGTTTAAATGAGCTCTTCTGCCCATGATCATTTGTACATGAGCAACAATAATCCACAAAGTCCAAAACTTTGATAATTTGTTAATTATGGCTGATGAGATTATTTCTATTGTTGTCTGATTTAGCATGCTTGCCAGTGTTGCATTTATTGATGGATTCTGGAACTGCATAGTGACAGAAGCTACATGTTTTTACTCAGGTACTGTAGCTAAAGTTGGGGTACCAGATTTTCAGACCACAAAATCAGAAATACTGTAGGTATTTAAATTGTCCAATCAGTTCCTAGCTCTCACTAACCCTTTGTCCCATATTTATTAAAATCTGCATAGTGTTTTGGTTACAAAAAACAGACAATGAAGTGAAAGTAAGGTGGACCACCCAAGCACAGCTAATCAGAACGCTCTTTTGAGCTATGAAAACGTCTAAAAGTGCACAAAAAGTACACAGAAAAAACTTTGGCTCTAGCTATTTTGAACCTTTTATGTTCAAAGTATTTCCTGTTAGCATAAGTGTCTATTGGTGAAATATTCTCCTGATTTGTAAAGACTTTAACAAGTTTCACTGATATTCACGCACTTCTTCTGAATATTTATTAATTTTAAACTAACATAGTGAAAGCCTCATAGAAATGAATTGAACAGGAAATGAACATAAGTACAGAAGTTAGCAAACCGACATTCCGTGCACAGAGCCAATTGTATTCAAACATGCCACTGGTGGTTTAAGTCTTAAAATCGATCAATAAAATGACTTTTGCAAATTCCTCTGAAATCCGCCGCACATTGGAGGATTTGTAAATAGTTCAACATTTTAAAACATGTCAAAAACATGAGGAGGTTTACAATAATTATTGTAGAATTACCTAATTAAATCCATCCATTTCATGAGCTGTCAGTGGGCAGTGGAGCCTGGCACTGTCTGGCTGCTCTGATTGGTTGTGGTAAAGTTCCTTTTAACATATTGCAACCTTCCAATTAGGCTCTGACCAACAGATGAGACATGTTACTCAGGCCACACCTTCTTGAAACTGAGATTAAGTTAATAATCCGTTTTAAAATCCTCTAGTTTGGAGAAGGCAATAGTAAGACAGACAGAAATGTTTTTAGCATATTAGTAACAATCCAGAAAATGTAATACACAAAAACAAAAGTTACATAGTAAGTAAAACAGTGGTTGTTTAACATGCCTTTTGCACAGTTGATATACATTACAAATGACATCCACGTGTAGACAAGCTGCGGATTAGGAAACTGGCAGTGACAAAAGACGGGAAACCACATCAAATGAGACACAACTTCAAAACGTGCCAAGTTGGAGCAAACATATCTCTCGGCGCCTATTGTTCAGTCATTGTTTCCAAACGGTTTGAATCTGCAATTTGTCAGTATGTCAAGAATATGACTTTTTGGTCATGATGTCAACACATAAATGGTCTATTTTCAGTGAAGCAGTGCATTGTGGGTCAGGATAGTTCTAGTTCTAGTGCCAAAACGCATACTGTCATAACCCTCAGGCCTTTAGTTCAATATGTTATTTAAAAAGGGTGTGACAAAACAGCAGTGTGTTGAATAAATCTGATAATCCAGTAAGAAATAAAAAATGTTTTGAGCGTGTCACGTTCATGATTTCTTTGTGCTTTTGGATAACAAGCTAGCAGTTATTAGCAACATCTGGTCTCACTTTGTAACAGTTTGGATGTTGCGTGAATTTCACTTCACTCAAACACAAGTCAGTGATGTACAGGGAGTGCCTAAGTGATTGCAAATGTGAACCAAAGCCTTCTTATCTATACTTCAACATTTTTTTTGAGTGAGGTATTATAAGGAGGCTATGACCTTAATGCAGACCTGGGCAAACTGCAGCCCGGGGGCCAAATGTGGCCCTTGGAAACTCTTTTGAGAAGTGTTACTCTTTAAATTTCTTTTATTTGAATGATTTAGGTGTGGGGCATGTGTCTTTGCTTAATGCCCTAATCTTTATCATAATAAATTATCAAAATAATAGATTAAAAAGGACTATTTTACAAAAAATTTACAATTACGATAATTTGTTGCACCAATGACCACTTGTCCGGATTCAAAACTAGCCCTCTGGGAAAAAATAATTGCCCACCTCTGCCTTAATGCATGCTCGTAATTACAGGGTCAAATTATACAGTCACTTTCTAATTTGCATGGATGAATAAAACAAATAAAATTAAAAATGAATTGAAATGAAATGAAATATAGTGAGAATGTTGTTTTGAAGATATACCGGAAATTAAAATTTAAAAAATGCTACAAAAAGGTATTGTTTTTTTACTGTTTCAGAATAAAAATGAAAAAGAATTATGTAGAAAACTTTTAAATAATGATTGGATATTTATGTTGTTTATTTGTGTGTGTGAGATTTATTTTTCACAACTGTGTAATATTTAACCCTCAACTAAAGGAGTTTAAACGCATTGGACTGACATCATCTGAATATTATGGAATGTAACTGTGTAATACTGTCATTAAGTTAAACCTAAATTAGTATTCTAAATTAGTATTTTGTACATGTATTCTAGTCCATTTTCCAAAATTATATGTACTGTACATGCAAACTCCAGCCAGAGAGATTGTGAGATGGTTGGAGTTGATCCAACTCGGGATCCAAAACCACCAATCTCCACATTGGGAAGTAACCACTCTGCTACTGTTCACATAAAAAGAACAGAATTGATCAAAAACAAGACAAACTTTGTCATTAGCAAACATTCAAACCAATGTATCCCAGCAAGAGACACAAATTCTAAAAAGAAAAAGTACATAAATCATAAAGTAATTATGTAAAACAATATATATAGATAAATATATTCTACAGCTATTATAGATACACATTATCTCATGGTCTATAAACAGTAAAAGAGGGGATGATTCACACTTTTGATTGATATGACTTTTTCTTTTAAAATAATATATCATAGCAGTTGGAAAGTGTGGGGAGGCCATACTTTCAGACTGACATCAAATAAGGTCAAGTAACAAATGAGGCAATTACACTACATGGAGGAAGAAGTGTAAAATATGGACTAAAGCAGACTTTTTCTTGCAAAAATGATAAACTTTTAGGCTAAAGTTTGCTTAGTATCAAGTTTTTGAAGGTGTTAAAATATAAAGACCTTGGTGAAGTTATCTAGGCTATAAATCATTCACTTTTTGAGCTGCAAACTATAAATATCTGCCTGATTCCTATTCACAGATAAGGTGATTCATTCTCCGAGGGCTTGTGGGGGTTTGGGGAGGGCACTGTCGAGACACAGGCACTTCGGGTCAATGTCCTTTTTACCGCGCAATGGAAGAGGAGATTATAGCAGACGATAGCGCGGTGCACAATATGGCCGCCCCAAACCAGATCAAAGCCCGTGCACAATCAAAGCCAGAGTGAGAGCTACGGCAGTGTAAGCTCCTTTAAATGTCTGCTGTGTCTCTTCGAACCAGCTACTGCTGCCTCTTCAACTCAGACCATTCCTCATCTCACCACTTCTGCGACCTACAGTGAACTCTTGTGCACAATGGAAAGAACATTGGTCTGTATGCAAGAAGCAAGAAGTTTACTAATAAGATTTATTTATTCTTCAATTGTTTGTGTCGGTAAAAAGTTCATATTTGGTTATGGCATGTGTGTATTGTAGCCCTGTTTAATAGACTAGCGCTCATAACTTTTGTATTTGCACCTGCTTAAAGGTGCTATGCTCGATTTTTGCTTTCTTAAAAATGTAAACACAAAAAAACTAATCTTAAACTTCCTATACAAGTCTTCATATTTTTGCTCACAGACCTATTTGCATTCGGATAATTGGGTTTAAAGAGTCTGTGAGTTTAGGGGAATAGAAACAGGGTACGGAAAGTTGGTATGTTTAAGGAAAGGGTTTGGGTAAAGGTTAAGAAAAAAGATTTATCAGTTTAAACCAGTTTAACAACAGAAATAAACTCATTATCCTGGCAGCTCACTTACGAACCTGTATGTCAAGAGCAGTTAGCCACAATGCTAACAACAACAAAAGAATAACTTTTGGTGAACAATAAGGACGTCATTAATTGTATGAAACTTTAAAAAGTTATCTGTACTAGATGGAAACTGTTATTTAATTGCAAAAATTGGCTATAGCGCCTTTAACTCTGCAGTTGAAGCCACACCATCTCTGTGCATAGAAGCTGTTGATTTAGCATTAGCATTAGCACTGACAGACAAACACTTTCGTTTCTAACACATGTGGTTAAACAAGCCTAGTTAAAAGATTTATTTTTCCTTTTTAATGAACAGTTTAATGAACACAGTTTGAGATTGATTTGAGATGCAGTTAAATAAATTTGATAAATTGCTAAAAAAAAAAAAAAAAAAATCAAGCTGCAGAGCCACTGTCACTTCAAATAGCAAAACTCAGTTTCCTAAAAAAAAAAAAAAAAAAAAAAAAAAAAAAAAAAGAAAAGCGATATCTGGTTACAAATGTCAGCAAAAACAAATGGCAAAAGATGCAGCTGTGGTATTAGACTTGTAACAAATATTACAAGAGAAGAACACTGCCATTTTAAAACATTGTTTCCAGTGAACTATGAAAAAAAGCATAGAGCAGAGAAGGAAAATAGATTGGCAAAAATGGGAAAGGTTCTAGCAATTGAAACATTGTTTGTATGAACCACTGTCTCAGACTTTTTGTATGTGTTTGTGTAGCTGCACTTGATGAGAACACATCTGTTGTCTTAATGACTGCACTGACTTCCTTGGTAATATTGATACATCTTTTCATATCATTTGCTGACCTTTTTTGCTTGTGTGAAAAAATTTAATGATAAAACACAATTCCCATGGTTTGGACTAATTAAAAGGAATTTAATCATGTGACACTGAGACAAAAGGCATGCAATCACAATTAATACAGCATACTGGAAACAATGGTCTATATTTTATTTAAATGTTCTCATGTTGAATAACCATTAATGATTGCACAATCCTGTCTGTACTCCCATTTTGATCCTCATTTATTGCACCCACGTAAATCCCGCTCACACGAATCGTAGATGAACGGTAATAGGGCGAGTGTGTAAATCCATCAAAAGAAAAGCAAACAGAGCAGTCAATGATGTATGCTAACTGTAAACCTGACTGACCCAAACGCAAAGCCAGGGTAATTCCAAAGTTGATAAGACAAGGCTGGATGTAATAGTAGTTCCCATTGCAGGGTTAAGCTGCAACATAATAAAGGTAAGCCTTGTTTACAGTAGAGAGGTGCATTGTGGGTCAAGTTGGAGTTTGTTTTGGTCAGTAACCTCTGAAGAAGCGTGTTATTTTTTTTTCTCTGGGTCAAGGACTTTCGCACTATAATGGTGTGCTGGAAATGATTACCAGAAAAAAAAAAAGAGAGAAAGAAAAAGCAATCTTGTGGAAAAGATCCGACAGATTCCAGTATTTTTGAGGCATGAGTTGGACTGTGTAGCTTTAAAAAATAAGACTTACACTTTCTTTTATACAGAAACCTAAATGAAATTATTCAAAATATCTACGCTCATGTTGCTGCTAGATTATTCTTTGGTCAAGCAAATCTAACACTTTAGGTAAAGACACACAATGGCAACGCAGGCATTACCTGGACATACTGAAATTTGTTTCCTGAAAATATTTGTAAAAAGTCTGGATAATAATATCCATGTGTGAGTGTCAATGAATTTCCGATGTGAAGTACAATCTTTGAAAATTCTTAAGTGCATTTGGTTCAGTGGTGATCTAAAAGATATATATTGAACAATTTATTTATCTTGTCTTGATAAAATATTTGTATTTATTTACATTTCAGGGAAAAGCAACTCAAACAGAAAAACAGCAATACAGTGTTTTTTTAGGGTCAATGTTGATATTAAATGTTCAGAATTATCAAAAACTGATGAACCAATGTCACCAATGTTTCACCACAAACACTTGTGTCAGGAGTTCATGTTTTGTTCAGCGCTCTCTTTACACAAATCAGTTCACAACTTTGTTTTTTTTTCCTCAAGCTGCAGCTTGAACAGAACATATCAGTAGTCAAACGTTGCATGTCAAACGTCCAAAGATGGATCTATAATTATAGCACAAAGTTGATGCAAACAAACAACTACAGTAAAGGTTACCAGAACTAAATGTACAACTCAGAACCAATCTATAAGTGCACATCAACTTAACAAAACAATTCCTCCATTTACAAGGACACATATTACTACTGTGAACTTTCCTTATGTTCTTTCAGGCAAAGTTGATTGGAATCAACAAAGTAGGAAATTACAAGAGCAAAGCTAATGTAACATGTCGGTTTCATAATCACTGACAAAGTGTCTCAAGCAACATGGCGATGTTAACCACTGTTACGACAACTCAGAATCTGCAAACATTAATAAGAAATGTTGAGAATTACAATCTTGATGAGATGTGAGAATCTTTGACACAAGAATCCAGCAGACTTTATGGTACATGGCACTGGAGTTTGAGTTCATAATTTACTCTCAATTGACCTTCTCTGACATGGCCATTGCACTGTTAATTTGTGAACCTGCTTCAGATTCAGCTGCAATTCCTGAGGCAGCATTGATATCGATGACTTGAAGATAAAAACTAATACATACATCATCAGTGAGCCATCACTTTTATCAAAGTAAAAACCTCAGTTTCCTTCTTTGAATGTTGGCCAAGACATCTTCAAAAGACCGTCTCAGCTTTTCTGCAATCACTTTTCTTCTAGACATGACCATTCGACTTGTTGAGTTTGTGGGTCTGCCTCAAATACCTCAGCTGCACATCTTCTGTGGCAGCTTGATATCGATAACCTGAAGATAAACAAATGAAATAAACAAAAAAAACATCAATAAGTGGTTGCTTATTCCATTGGCTACAAGTATAAAGGGTTGTGTAAAATGGTAAACTTTAGATTAGTGCCAGTGAAACATTAATGACACACATTTTCAACACAAGTTTAAGAAGTTTTAGAGATTTGCTGTCGTTGTCAGGTCACAATTTACGTCCCAGCTGACGTAAAATGTGACATTTTTATTCTCCGAACTGTGAGATAATATCCCTGATACTCACATCAGTGGTGTTTGTCTGCTGCAAAAATCGTGTGCGAGGAAAGGTCTTCACTTTCTGATCAGTCTGGTCAGTTCTGCTTGTCACATATGAGGACACTTACTGATAAGTTCGCAAGCAAGGAACTATTTTTGGAAGACTGAATACAAAAAAAGTAAAAAAAAAAAGTCTATATTACAGGTATGTATTACGTGGAACATTAAACAATAATGATTATATTTACTGTGCAAAAGTCTATCAAATAACCAAAATTCAGAAAATGACCCATAGAAAATACAGTTCTATTTCTTTTTTTTTGTATGTGTGTGTGCTACTAGGCCAAGGGTAGATACACATTCCCAGAAAGGGCTGATTCAGTACATTTCAGTTTACATTTCTTCTCATAATGTGGATTTTAAAGTGCATTTTGTCCATCCAAGAGGCACAAAAGACAACTGAAAGTTTTTATTTTCTGACATAAATGCACACTGCTCTAATCTCCGTCCACTCCTGGGAATCACACACAAAACCCCATTTTCCACTGGACAGGGAGTATGTAGTACTAAATCCTTCAAAAGCAATGCAAACAGAGCGCCCAGTGATGTATAATAACTGTAAACCTGAGCGGGCCCAATAGTTAAGCCTGCGTAATACCAAAGCTGATAAGACATGACACCCGACATCGTAGTTTACACCTCTGGGTTAAGTCCGCGTAATGACGGCCATGACAAACGACGTGTCTTGACTTTTGTGTGGTTTTTACATCAAAGAACACACCACCGCGGAAGTTATACGACCTAGTTTTCCACACACCATGAACAAATGCTTAAAAAACCCCTCTAACATCCATCAAAAAAGTCAAGACGCAGTGACTTTCTGACCTCTGACCTCTGCTCACTCGACTCCAGAGCACATATTTTGGGATTGATGAACGTAATTTTTCAACTTCTGGGACAGCTACTGGTTTACGTTTATGAGGAAATGAATGGGAATCAACATCAGATGCCGTAGAGCGACCCGAAACGTAATCATTCAAACTGGACTGTGTCAACTTAACACAACCCCATTGTTTGTTTAGCAGCTAAAACGTGAGCTTTAACTGATTACCAGCAGCGTTAGTCATTCTTTGACTGATTTAAAGGGTAAACAAAAGCTTCAAATGATTTAGAGACAGTTTCAACTGTGCTAAGTAGCTTTAGCTCAGGCACTACCATTAATTGTGTCTCTCCCTCTGATGGTTATTTCGTACCGAGCTGCTGACCTCAACTGCAAAGTTCTGTGTCACATGGGTTTGTCTAATTACCTGAACAGTGCTCCAGACCTCTGCTGTGTCGTGGAAAAATACACTCCTTGCAGATTCTATCAGCAGACTCGCACCTCCTCTGGACCCGCGTCTGCACTGCTACGGGGTCAGTGTAGAAAACAGTAATCACTTTGTAAGTCTTACGGGACCAGAGTGAGTCCTGGACTAGAACAGCCCTGCAGTTGGTGTACACCTGGTGCAAGACGCTGCATGATTTCTTAGCTGTAAAAAATTTGCATTAACCTTTATTGTTCATGCTCTCTTCTTGGCCATCTTAAAATACAAATGTAGGTATTTAATTTAACAGTTCACATGTTTTGCTCATTATGCATGCATTCTGAGCTTCTGATTTTTTTGAAGTGCTTTTCACAACTTTCAGAGCTTGCAATAGTTCAGTTACATAAGCCAACGAAAGCTAGCCACATGCTAACAATGTAAACGAGCGCTTTTCCTAATTTGAACAAGTATACAGACTATTATCAGGCGTAGATGGGACACTGCTTACTATTTTGTACCCGAATACATCAATGTATTCTCATGGCGTGTGTGTAAATACCATGCCGGCGCTCCTGCCTTTTTTTAATGTGCAATTACATGCCCATTTTTTCTGCCGCATGCGATGTGGTTGAAGACAAACAGGAGGTTTTATTTGGGGTTAACGGCTAAGTTTAGGTCTGAAGTTACAAAAATGGATAAGTTTAGGTCTGAGACTTGGAGTTGGTTAAGGTTAGGATTAGGATTGTGTTAGTCTAATAACACGTCTTTACATTCACCATAGAAATGAACTGGGACAGAAACGCGTGAAATGCAGATGCAAAAAATACAAATTGTGTGGTATTGACATGCATATCTGTGAGAACAGGCTGGAATAGATACTTTGACAATATAATGTTCTAGGGTAATTAGAGTTAAACTCCAAAAAATGAAAATAATAATGTGCTAGTTGTGGTGTGGAGTGGATTTTGCACATGCACCAAGAGAAGTTTCAATGCTGAATTACCTCACACTCAGATTGCATGCAGAGAAACAAACATGGTGGTACAGTGACCGCAAGATCTTCAGCCGCAATGCTCCAGAATAATTTAACTGGTATTGGGTTGTTTTCTTACTGTTGTGTTTAGATTTAGAAGAGTTATTATTACTTTTTCCGTCAAATGAGGAAAAAAGAGGAATGGGCAAACTGTGACAGGCCAGATCAAGCTCATAATGCAATGGCCAGCTGCACATGAAGTATTGCATATCTTCTATACAGGGTCAGCTTTTGTAGCCTGTGTCGACAAAAACACAACTTTGTTTAAAAGTGGCCATCTGCATGAACAAAGTTTGATAGAAACGGCTCTGGAAAAAGCTTTCAGACACTTAACTAATTTGGCTGTCCTCCTGTCTGTGCATAAAAGGCATTTGACAGCTTTTCATTGTCTCACTATAATGTCAATGTAATCCAAAGGTAGAATTCAATTAGACCAAGCTATGGGTTAAGTGGTTTGTTGGCTTCTTGTACTCTCCAGAGGACTGCCTAATTAAAACTACATTATAGTTGTTATTTAGTCCATCAACTGTCGTTCTCGCAGTAATTTTCATAACACTGGATGTATACAAAGCATCTTTCTAAATGGAACAGAAGAGCTTTTCATTTTTGTAGAGTTGTACTTTTCCACTCCATTGTTTTGGGGGAAAATTGAATCGATGTCTTTTCTGGCACGGACGCAGCAGGCTGTGGTTGTGCAAATAAAACGGCGAGCTGCTTGTGCTCTAAATATTTAGCCGGAGCGCTGTTCATGCATTGTGTCTGCTGTAATAGGATGTGACGGTGTCTGGATGGAAACGCCACTCACATCATTATAGGTTAGAAAAAAGGCCTCCGATGAAGACATAGAAGTGGCTGTTGGGAGGTTGATTATGCAGCAGGGGATGACTGGGTGAATAGCTTTAAAGTTATTCTACGTAATGTATTTATTATTCTTTCCTTGTCACTCACACCTCCACTCAAGATGCATTGGCATTTTTCAGTCACACAGACCTAATGCCACCGCAGGATACCAGTATATAACTCCACACTGCATTAAATTACATTTATTGTTCTGTTTCTACTTTAGCTTCACAAGAAAAAATAACCCAGCTTTGTTTCAAAGACTGCATAAGACTTTGATTTGAGGAGCTTGCATGTTGTTTTACGTATTATCTGGAATCTAATGGACAATGGCATTAGAACAGTCTGATGTGTGCAATTTGACATAATTGTCCCATTTTATCTGTCAGATTTGTCAGTTTGCATGCTACAGTGAAACTGTATGTTTATGCGTAACACTTTTTCTTTGGAAAATCACTTGGACAATTCCACAGAATGAATAGAAACATTATCTGTAGCTACGCTTTAAGACATAATGTGAAAAAAATATAGCCAAAGGAACATTTCCATGGAAACAAGCAGAAGGATGCCCTTCCAAGCAATTTAAGAGTAAAATAAAATGGTGACACAAGCCTTTAAGGCTGGTTTTGGCCAACACACCGTTTCATCTCAGTTTGCTGATGGATCCATTGTACTTTCTGGTTTTTAATTTATGTTTGGGTCCATTCCTTGATTGTCCAGTGTGTTTGTTTCGTGCTGCAAAAAAGTTCACATGGCTCATGCAAGATGCATATGTGTTGAACTTCAATTTGAGTTTTTCCACAGTATCCATCTGGAAACTCACTCGTTGAAAGGGGGAAAAATGTAAAATATTTGTATTGACAATATTACCATCTCTGATGATACAGTGGTGAAATCCCATCAATAAGAATCTGCCAATGAAGGCTTAATGAAGATATTTTTCCACATATTATGCAAGACTATAACTCCAGCTCCTCATCAAACACTTTGTACATTTGTGTGAGTACTTTCTGATCCTCAGCTTCAGTTCCCCTTGATACCTTCCAAGCAGTACCATTTTCAGCTAGTAGCCCTTTTAGAGTCTCCAGATAGCACTACTTCCTATGTTCAACAGCTTTTTTCTATGCTGGGCCTTACCATGCTGCCCTTATAATTAAGACCGGGAGTTATAAGACCGGAATCAGATGAAAGACTCATAAAGCAGTGCAGAATCCTCTCGTATGCCAGGGGCCAGCGCGCTTACACACTTCATCCATATTCCCTTTGTTCCCTCCGCGGAGCCAGTCCCACGCAGCGGATCGGCTCTGAGCTGGAGTGTCTGCCGACTGGAGTGACAATATAACAGGTATCAAACACACAGCGTTTCCACAGTCACCATGTGGTAAGTGATGGCTTCAAAGTGCCAACAATCTGCTGTGAAATGAAAGCACGCATCAGTCTGGACTCAAAATTTGGGACATTTTTTCATACAGACATACTGCAGGCGCCAACGCAAAAACTAGTGCTGAGGCGGAGGAGATTTTTGTGTATTCTATAACCACAAATGCAGTGCTATTTTTCCACTTCCAAACGTTTTATTCAGGGCAGTTTCAGGGTCTCAAAAGCAATAAAAAGTATTGAATTTGGTAGTGACAAATTTAAGGCCTTAGCACTGAATTCTAAAAAAAAAAATCAAGGATACTGCTCTAAATTTTGTCTTCTTGTATTTGTTGTGTTATGTTTTTGTCCGAATATGTCTTTTCTTTACTTCATGATTACATTTACTTGCAAATCACAAATCTACAGTACAAAGTATCCTATCCAACTTTATAAATATTTGTTAATACTTTTAGTTTTACTGATTTAAAACTAAAGCCTGATTCCATAACAAATTTTATATCGCAATGATAATATTTTTTGGTCAATATGAAACCTGTTTATTTATGTTATAATTAGAAAAATGTGTCTATGTTGCTGTTTATTCTACATACCTGGCATCCAGTTTGTGCTGTTGTGGCCTGCCCGCGTTTCTTCTTGAGTCAGAACTTCTTCTTTTTTTACAAAACCCAGTGATAGAAAAGGTTTGTCTTCTAATGTAATCTTGTGTTTTAAGTGAATTTTAAACTAAAAAATTTTAACTAAAATTTAAACTTAAAATTTCACCTTTATTTTGGTCTTTGAACAAGCTATGCTTGTATTTAAGTCAATATTAGGTCTTTGAGATGTTCTTATGTTTTCTATTTATTGACGCGAAGAAATCTGGAAAAAATACTGACCATGCCCATCGTTAGCAGAACATTTATGATGACTATTTACTTTTATTTTATGTCAGGTATGTTGCCCTTTTGCAAAACCAGTTTGAACCAACTGTTAGCAGCAAATGTTGACTTTAGAGACCGTCTCCAATAGCTCGGCTGTCTCCTGTGGGTCACTCCTGCACCAACAATCATAAACCAGCACACTCAACGCAGAAAGAAATACACCGGTCACAAATAAAACGTAAAAAAATGGAATGGCAATCGTAGCATTTAATGTTAGTTCTTTCTTTATTCAATATTGTTTTATGGCTTTAAACTAGTATTTACAACGCTCAAGATTATTCAAAATATTGTTTGACCTGTTTATGACTTTTTTTGCTTTTTGATGCTAACTGATGCTTGAGTAGTTTTAATTCTTGTTTTAGTAAAATTAGCATCAGATATTTGATACTTTTGACGACCTTACTTTCTTTTTCTTCATGTTGTTTTGCTTTTTGCTCACAATGGCGTTAAGTTAGATTCAAGTGGCAATAAAAACTGGAACTGCCTGTGTTTTTGGTAGTTTCAACAGTAATCCTATATATTTACAACAATCTCTTTCCAAATGTACCACTTTGAAGAACAGGTCAAATGTAGCAAACTTTATGCTGGATGTCACTGCACAAATTTGTTTGTGTACCGCGCTGAAAGATTTGTCGCGTCTCAAAAACAGTAGGCGTTAGTTTCACAGTCAGACAGGGACATAGATTAAACTTGGTCTTACAACAAAGATGAGCTGTGGGTGATTTCAAACTTGTCTGTTGTTTTGAAATCGGCTTTGTAGAGTGAGTTCTGTTTCTTTATGTCTACGCTCGGTTTATGTCAAACATGATGTGACCAACAATACACACAACACGCATCTTAGAACTCCGCAGTGAACATGACATTTCTCATTCTGGTACTGTCGTCTACAATCACAGGGCCGCACAGAGCAAGAGCTTGATAATTGATCAGGCAAACCTCTGTCATAGCACGTTTACATGTGTCTAGGACTGGCGATATTGACAAAAATGCATGTCTATATTTTAGCGCATCTCAATTACAATATTCAGATGTTATCATTTCAAAGCAACAGGAAAATGTTCAAACACATATTTAAATGTAGTAGTTGAAGCTTAATGATTGGGAAAAACAGGCAATAGTTACCTAAGACCAGTGCTATCAATCAATTAGTCGACAAAAAGCTCATCCTTTCTCAAAACTAGTGAGTGTCGCAATGTTCTGTCCAATTATTTGACCCAAACTGCCCTCACAAGACTCCAAACTCTGAGTCTGCATGCTAATTATAGACAAAATGCAGCTAAACAAGATTTTTATGTAAAAATGAATACATACATTTGTAATGAGCTTTCTAACTAATGAATGACTGATTTTTTTATATAGCACATTTACACAGACTGATGTCCTCCATAGTGTTTCACAGAGTAACCCCTCGCCACTCATCTGGCGCCTCAACCTCCGACCAACATCAAGCGTTCCCTAACATGCATGTTATTGGTTTGGGGGGAGAAACCGGAGTGCCCGGAGGAAACCACCCAGACACGGGGAGGAACATGCAAACTCCACACAAATCGAACCCGCAACCTTCTTGCTGTGAGGCCAGAGCGCTACCCGCTCTGCCACCGTGCCGCTAATAAAAGTATTGGCAACTAAAACTATTTCTGACATTTTTTTTACTATAAACAATATACTCAATACTACATCTTTGCATATCTTCAAAACAATCGGGCTGGGGGATAAATCAAATTAATTAGATTAATTTGAGTCTTTAAAAATCGACGATATGAAAAATAGCCAAATCGTAAAATCAAGTTTCGAGAACGTCGTTTCTCTGTGGGTCAGTCAGCCGCTTTCATCACTCAGACTTGCAGAAAATTTCTGGAAAAGTCCAGCGCACAATGTAGCGTCTTTATGATTTACTTTAACTGTGTTGCAACTGTGAGTTTTTTTCCGATAAAGTTTGGCAATCCACTAACACATAAAATGGATGCTTGGGCATGTTCAATTTGCCACATAATGACACATCTGAAATCCCTATAATAAGTTCTGATTTGACATTAGAGCTCAAATGTTCCTTTTAATTCCCTTGGGGTTCCAGAAGTAAACATTCAGTTTTTAGTTTTCCTCATAGAATTTTCGATAAGCTTAAAGGAGTAACCGAGGCTAGCTGTTGACAATCACTTTGCAATTATAATGACCCAGAAACTTTTTTCTTTATTTTTGTATGCTTGTTTGGAGAAAATCAATTGCTAAAAACTATGAAAAATCTACTACCCAACCCAAAAGTAATGAGTAATCATTTTAGCCCACACTGTTAAAATACCATAAAGCCAAAAGTCAAAGTTACAAAACAATGAAGCTTCCTAAACTAAAATATATATGCATCCTTTTTATATTAATCCAATAATCCGGCCCCCCAGAGCATACATTTAGCGTGACCACTTTTCGTCAGCTTAGTTCCCTCTGCCACGAGTGCACTTTAGAATACACTTTATATAAGATATGCCTTCTGAGTGCAGCGAACAAGACCTTGCATTTCAATCCCTCCTAATGGGCTGTTTCAACTCCATTCCTGTAAACAAGGTAGAAGAGATGCCAGCTAACCTTGCCAGTGAAAAGATTCTGTCTGTATTGACTACTTGGTATTCCTGTCATCCCTTTGCAAACCATCTGGTAGCAGTCTCACTCCCTCTCTTGGCAGAGCGATAGTCTTTGTGCTCTTGTTGCCCTATCACTTGCTCCCTCATTAAAATGACTGGTAATAATAAATCTCCCAGGTCCCAGTGATGAAATCCTATTGATTTGCAAGCACGCACACCCCAAACATATTGCCAAACAGGAGGCAGGGGAGGGAATTTGTAAGCAAGGCTCTACATAGACATTGTAACTGGGGCACAGCGTACATCTTAGGACTTGGCGAGGTTCTATTTATGATCTAGTCGAAGAAAATGTAGTTATTTGACAACACAACATTCTATAGGAAAGCACAGACAGAATTATTTGCGAGAATTTGTTTTTTTGACCTGGTTTCATCAGTATATCATAATAACAATGAGATATTTTTACAGGGCAGATTCAACTGAAAAAGTGTGATTGTAGATGTTGCCAATCCCAAACAAGCTCATGATTTGAGATTTTTTTTGTTTTTTGTTTTGTCTTAGTCACCTGCTTTGTGCTTGTTGAAAAAAAAAAGTGTTGGCTCACATTTGTTGGTCATGGGTTTAAAATGAGACAGCAACAAAACATGTAAACAACAGCACAGCTCAAGTAATATCAGAAGAGCCCAACCATATCTACTTATTTCGCTTTAATGTAATAACTTTCACGAATCCAAAAACACAGCAAGCATGTCTTTCAGAGTTTAGAGTAAGTTCGGATCAACTTGAACTGTATAGCCACGACTGAATGTTTAAACAAAGTGAGTGCATTCCTCACATCTTTCAGTGTGACATCAGCAAATTAAATCATTTGATCACATACAGTATGGACAAAATCGTGCAGTGGATTCAGTAACAGAAAGACTGAGAGATTCAGTAGTTCATCAGGAGCAGTTGTTTTGATGACGAGGGTACGTCCAAGTACAGCGTTTGGTCTCTTCTGTAATCAGAAAGGTGATCAGCCATTTTCTCATCCAAAACCTTTAGTGCAGTAAGTCAATTGAATAGTCCACAATAATGGCAGTGCATGTTAGCCTATAGATGTGTGTTAAATATAACATTTGGACACACGATCCTTTATAAGATATGCTTATCTCAAGTTTTATAAGAAAGAAATAAACAGCATTAGTAATACTAAATTACACCAAAGGAATGCTGTGTGAATTGCGGTTATCTTGTGTTGTGACTTGTGGCTTGTGTTTGGTTTGACTTGCATGAATCAAGGACAAGTTTGTGAAGTAAAAATGTATTGACAATAACAGAAAGTAAAGTTTAAAATTGATGGCTAGGGAAATGAAAACATTTTAAATTTTCTTGCAATAAATCTCTTTTATAATTCTTTCAACATTAATATAACAAAATAGGTAATTTTATTTGATAAATGATAATAATTTTGAAAAATTCAGTTACCTTAGGGGTCAGTGTTTCTGCTGCATTCATCATGGTTCAAGTTTACCTAACCGGTGACTGTGGAGTTACACAACGCATGTCACATAAGAGTAAATAAGTCATTATATTCAATAAGGAATTTGTGTGTGTCTGTGTGTGATGTTACAGCATTTACAGAAAAAGAAATTCATTTTGTTGGCCTATTTTAATACTGCAAACTCATGGGTGATGAAAAAGGTGACAGTTTGCCGTGGCACCTCCAAATTTCATTTGTAATCAATTATGCTCAATTATGTATATATATATATATATAATATATTATATCAATTATGTTCTTGGAAGCAGCAGTACAGCATGTATTAGAGATGGGTGGAGGTGTTCTTAGGGTCTGGGGATATCCGAGGTTCAGTCCAAACAGTATGTTTAATATATGACATCATCAAACTCTACTTCAGATAATTTTTGGCTTTCCAAATAACACTAGGTATAAAACTAGACAATACAACAGGTTCTAAATCTTAGCTAAACATGCTCTAAAATGAGACTGTTCTAAATGATGGATAAGTTAAAGTTGGGGTAGCTAACTTTTTTAGTTGTAAATAAGTAAACTTTGTGTTTTCCACCAAAAAGTATATGATAAATGTAGTACTTGGTGTAAAAATGAGCACACAGAGTACTCTCTGAATCAAATAATAAAGAATTTTAGTTCTAATCAGAAGCAGAATGCAGCGTTCTGATTGGCTGAACTTGGGTGGTTCTCTCCAGTTTAAAAGAGAAAACTGAGGGTTTTATGTCAAAATTGCAAACTAAGCTTACTACATATTGATATTAACAATGTGTTGAAGGATTTATGAGAAAAAGTTGTGATATTTAAAACATAATTTGTGTTTGCAGTTTAAAAATCACCTACCCACCTTTAATTATGACCTCAAAGGAACAAAGCTATAATACTTTTCCTTATAATTGAAAGAAATATTCAAACTACAGATTGCTTCATATGCAGCCCACATACCTCAGTTTGAGAAACAACACTAACAGTAAACTAAACACTAAATCACCATATCATCATTGCTAAAAAGTATATTGCCACAAAGATCAGATAAATTTATTTTCTGTTCATCTAGCATGGCCTATCCTGGTTGGTTTGTTAGTTATTTTCATCTTTTAAAAATGAATAAGATTAGAAAAAAAACAAAAAACATGAAGTGCAGTCCTCAGAGACCTGTTTATAGTGTGTGGCTTTTGCGTAATCCTCTTCACAATTAAAACGTTTTAATTCCAAATCCCTGTGTACATTTGCAGGTCATAAACATTCAGTCAAAGCTGGATTTTCCCCAGATTGCAAAGGGAATGTTTAATCATCCAAGGTCAGTCTGCAGTGTATTGGTCCGTGCGCTTTCGGCGATAGGGGAAAACATAGGGACTCATCTGTATTCTCTTCAGACCGCTTGTGTTCGAGTAGGATCACGCAGACGCACCATTTTTTTCCCCCAGAATTAAAACCCAGATGTCACACACGCACGTCCATATTCTCGCCCACTAAAATATTATTTATGGCTCAGCAGTCAGCAGAACCAACGCCCCACACTCAGCAATCACTCACTGTGCACAATGCGAAAACAGTCGTCAGTTTGAACCGGCTGGCAATTATCCAGATCCACCCCTGAACTGAAACGTACACCTCCTCCTCCACCTTTTGCACAAACACGCGCTCGTTCCTGCATGGTAATCATTCAGCTTTTTTCCACACAAAGACGCTAATATTAGGGAACCGATTTCTTGATTTTGTTGTGCTTTCGCAGCAGGTGAAAATAAGGATAACAGCGCGAGAAACAAGCTCAGAATCATCTAATAAACATGGTGTAATACTTGACGGAAGATGGACAACTCTGCATATTTGTATATGTTATGAATTAATTAGTCGTTTGGTCAATTAATTGGTCAATGGCATCTTAGTCGATCAAAATTTGTATTGGTTGATTGATTCTTTAGATAGATTATGAGTTTTTTTTATTGAACAGGGACAAAAAGTAGTGATTTAGCTGAAGATTTGAGACCAATCTATAGGTCTAATCAGCCATTTTATAGAGTTTCTCATTCATTTTTTTTGCACGTTTTTGCATAAACTCCATCGGATTTTCAGTCTTTTTGTTTGGGTCAGTCAAGCAAAACAAACCACACTTTATAGCTTCAGTGCTTTAGCCACGCCCCCTTTTAATTGAGTCGATGATCGATGGGACATGTCTTTGAATTTCTTTGGTCGACTACAGCCCAGAAGGAATGTGGTAGTTTGTGCTTCTGTCAATAGAGTGGAGACTCATTACCTCAGTTAATAAATTAATATATATAAAGGTTCTGCAATTAGGGGGCTATTGTCTAGCTTTAGATGAATAGAATTTAAAATAGTGAAAATACTAAGACATTTAATAAAATTGCTTTATGATTATGGACGTGTGGTTGCCTGACCAGTCAGCCCCTTCTACATTCTGTGCGAGTGGGTCTAGAGCCAAAGACAGAGCCAATCACTTCCAAAATTAGGACGATCCAATCTCAAAAGGGTGCTCCTCTCCCCCACCAATTTCCAAACTTTTTTTTTCGTTTTCAAAACATTCAAGATTGTGGACGTAGGCTCTTGCTTCAGTTTCGAACAATTAGAAATGTATCAATTCCTTGAAACCATGCGCTGCATATTTACAAACGCTCTTAAATACCATTAATGTGTCACTGTTTCGGTCTAATTTCCGGGTTTTCTGTGATTGGTTGACTCAGCACTCGGAAAGTCCACCCTCAAAATTGAACTCTGGCGCTCTGATTCCAGACTCTCACGTCTTTGTGAAGTTGTGGTCAGGCAGGACATATAGAGGGTCAGCGTATAAAACAACTGATGTTTGTCCTACCTTTAGTTGGGTGACATTCACAAGGGGCAGGCCAGATTGCTTCGCCTGATGCTTCAGCCCGTTTCATTTCACTTTGTTAAAAATGTCTGACGTTGCACGATAGGGGTTTGATTGCTGTTTACAGTTGTTTATAGCGATGGGTACTTTTTTACTTTA
Source organism: Mugilogobius chulae (assembly GCA_038363315.1). Classification (NCBI taxonomy): domain Eukaryota; kingdom Metazoa; phylum Chordata; class Actinopteri; order Gobiiformes; family Gobiidae; genus Mugilogobius; species Mugilogobius chulae. Next base: position 38,280,581 of record CM076395.1, on the reverse strand, counting down.
CTAAATCGCTCTGTCCAGTTCAACAAATAGAGCGTGTTCCGACCAACACATCGCTTTGGTTTTCGTGAATCTGCAGTTCTGCCATACCCTGCCATACCCGACCCAATAGCTGGAGTGAAATGAAATTGAGAGGAAACACTAGGTGGTGCCGGCCTGGCTAGTTGTGAAAAAGGTGGATTGCTGTTGTTATGGACCTAGACTGTGTTTTTCCCCTTCTAATTAAACCTTTAAGAAACAAAGTAGTAATTCTGCATCAAATCATTCGTCTCTGGACTCCAAGTTCTCTGTTTCTTTATAATCACTTGATTGTATTTCTAATGAAAAACTCTGGTACCTAAAGGTTAATAGAAAAAAAAATCGATAGAGGAAGAGGTGGTGGAGATATTGTGGTAGGAGGACATGCCCAAACTAGCAATAGAAACAAAGAACTGGACACAGAAGAACTCATCAAGGCTGCACAGGTCCAGATCTACCACACCAGACCAGACCTAAGGTTTAGCTGTGACAAGAGACAAGAAGGAGAAAATAACCAAGATAAAGAATGGTAATGAACAGTTAAGGCAGCACTGGGGCAAACCAGCCAGACACTGTGGTGGGGAACCAGCCGGGCATGTCGTTGCAAAACCAAATGATAGCAACATCAAAAAATGGGACAGTGGGAAGACAAGTATCAAGGGCTCAGAGGAGAGCTGTAGAAGGGTTGGAAGAAAAAGTGACAGTGATGCTTCAGCAGATGAAAGGAACAACATCAGACATATCTATGTCCCAAAAAAAAGTAGTTCAAGAAAAAGCAAAGATGCTACGTATATTTTGGAACTTGGAAGGTCTGCTAAAGGATAATATATATACCTAAAATCTAAATTCACTTCAGCGACATCACCTCAAAATGAGCCAACTCACCGGTGTTTAATACACTTTCAGAGTATTGCTTTGTTTATGCACAATGGGCTTCATTATCGCACATTTGCTGCCGAGAATCGCTCAGAGTGAAAAAGATGACACATATCAGAAGCATCTCCTCTATATGACGAATTAATATTTGCAAAGTGTCTCCAGCTTGGCAGATAAATGTGACAATGTGACATGTCGCTGCATTTTGCTGTGGCACAAATCCCAGATCCCCATCCTCCACAAATGGCAATTGACTGAACTACTGATAGTGAGCTGCTGCGGGCTTTTCCACTGTTTTACATCAAGAACTGAAAGCTTTGATGTCCCTCGATGAACTCAACGCAATAACTGTCTCCGCATTAAAGATAGCAGGTATAAGCAATGCAGAAATGACAAGAGATTTATGTGATATTAGATTATACGAGGAAAATATGCCGTATGCAGCCAAGGTATCAGAATGAAGACACGCAAAACTAGGTGCTATATTCAATTCTTACCATCTTAACAAGGTAGACATTTTGAACTTCCAAATTATTCACCACAGTGTGTTTTGAAGCGTTCTTTTAGTTGCCTGGCCAGCCATTCCCACACTTCTTTCGATTTTGAAAGAAAGTGGGTATGGGCAAATCCTGATAGCCACCTCCTTCCACGATTTTGAGGCAAACGGTCCAATCAGAGCCGTTCTGGGGAAAACGTCACATCCCGTGCGCCGCCCGAGGCTACTCATAACAAGCAATATGGCGTCCGCATCAGACAAACTATTTCATGCTGCACTCTCCTCGGTTTTAAAAGACTTGGATATATCGTTAAAATTACCGTGCGTAACTCCATTCTCGGCTGTTTTCGTTCATGTTTCGCTCCTTGACGCGATGCTGTCGTCACGTCCGCTATTCTTCTGATTGGTTAACTCGGCGTTTGCTAGTCCCGCCTTTTTGAAATGAAATCACCTGGCGGCACTTCCAGACTAATCGACAGTATTGATAAATAAATACTAGGAGATTAGAATGGATGCCAGGCAATTCTTTTAGTAATCAATCAATTTAGATGTAGATGGGACATTGCAAATTAATTTTCACTGACTTTCATAGAGACTTTGACGGTATATCTTGGGAAGAACTGATTTGAAACCTCTGAGGGGGAAACTGAACATTGAGAGTGAATCAGAACAACAGCTTTATCACTCACTGCTCAACAACTACAACAGCAATGTGGGCTCAAGAAAATATATTGTGTCAACTATAAACATGAAGACAGATAAATAAACTGATCCAATGGTCCAACAAGGTAAATATATCCAACAATGCTGACAGTAGCTGCGAGGTAAATGCTAACGTGATGCTAGCGCCGCCTGGCATGTTTTAGCATCTTTCTTTAACTTCCTGTTTACTTTTCTGACGCCACATCCGCAACTTCCATTTAAACGTGGTTGAGACTAATTAGTTGGACTAAAAATACACTTAATTCGCCAGAAAACGTCTTAAAAGATGGAAATAGTTTAGCTTCCCATACTTATACATGGTAAGGCATGAGATGCTTTTCTCCTCAGCAGGCCACGCCCCCAAATATTACGTGTTGCCGACTGTATCTATAAATATACTTCAGAAAAGCAACACATTTGCATGACACAAGTAATGAAGGGAGCACAAAATTTTAGTTTTTGTTCATGAATGTGCAAAAATGTTATTTGTTGGGTCAAAATGAAACTGCTGTGCAAGTGCTTTATACCTGAGGCTTGGTTAAAGAAGTAAAATAGTAACATTCAATTATTTATTAAAAAAAAAAAAAAAAAAAAGCTAAATGTTGCCTGAATTATATAAAAAATATTGTTGACAAATATAAGTGATATATAAGGTATAACATAAATAAATAACTTTCTTGTGAAGGTGGTGTAACTGCATTTTACAGACATCATCATTTACATTAACCAGTAATACTGAACTTTTGCCGTTTCTTTCGCTGTTACTATAGTTTAAATATGAACTGTGTAACTTTCTGGAGGTGAAAAGTCAACTACACAATTCGGTAGAAAAAATAAAAATAAAACCATACTTTCTGAATGGGAATTAAAACCATGTAATAACTTAATGTGAAAAATCCAGAAACTGCTTTTCAATGAAAAGGCCAAACAACAGCCCATTTTGCGATCATACAAGCCTGCTCAAAGTAAAGACTCAACTTTTTATTATATTATTAACAGTACAACAAAGAAATGTAGATGGCAAAAAAATGTGTTTTACTAAATTAAAACTAAATGGGTATAAAATTAAACAGTGCACCTTTAAGGCCAAATGAAGGTAACATGTAAAGCCTAGTTTAATTCCAATGCTATAATGAGTATAATGTTGTTTTTTAATACTTAAGTGACAAACTGAGTGACATTAACTCGTCCCTGCATACAGAGAGTCATAATGTTTAGACTTTAGAATGAAACCGTTTATTCGTGTGGCAATGGATCACTTCATGTTCCTGCGTGGCCTTGTACCACTGCTGTGATCAGGCTATTTCACATTTTCCTCTATGGTACAAGCACAATGAGCTAAAAGGCAAAGGGAAGAAAATAGAAATGCATCCGCAAAAAATATTATGTGTATGTTGCCTGTATCACCAAGTTATTTACATATTTCTGCTTCTGAAAGTAGATACAAAGCCACAACAACCCCATAGAATTAAAGGATCTGTTTTTTAAAATGCCTACAATGCTTACAGTTAAAGTAATTAAGTTGTTTTCATTGCTCATGCCAGTCAAATTACTCTAAATGTATCAAAACATGCAACTACAATGTTCAAAAAGAGAGAGAAAGATAGAGAAAAAAAGTTCTGTGAGGGTTTCAAGGGTAAAGAAGTTGCTGTGGTTCTCATCAGCTTTTAGAAGCATGGACTTTGACATGGCCAACCTGCAGAGCCTTCGTCAAAATTACAAATCCATCTGCCTTCAATCAGAGTGGGTCTGACACTGACGTGGGAGTGCTCGGGCTCTGCCAAGAATCCTGAGATTGCGTACAGAGACCAGCGTGTGGTGTGAGCTCTCGGGATGTTGGGTGCACCTATCACGGTTGCATGCTTTTTAACACTGATCAGTCGACCTCAACAACAAACCAAACAGCTTTCCAACAACACAAATGGTCTGCACCTGGTCGGGAATTTCAAACAGTATAGTGCAATTTCTAAAAACAATACAAGATCATTTATGTTTCATCATTTCAAACTTTTCAGAATGCTTTCTTTTCATCCATTTCTGAATATTTGTATACATTTTTAAATCTAATAAGTCAGTGAGTTTTGTAAAATATATTTGTGTATATAATTTTTTACATTTTACCATTACTCCCAAAATAAGCAAGCTGCATTACATTAATTGTGCATAACCAGTGGTGGTGAGTAATGCATTTGCTCAAGCAGTTTTGAAGGATTTGCTGTAGAGAAAAGGTCAAGGTGATGTTCATGATCTAAATGTGGCCCTCCTAGGGGTCTAATTTAACTGTCAAAGGGCACAAAATCAAATCTGTTCCCCTATACACTGATTTGTGCGAGTCTTTTGCGAAGCGCCTTGTCCAGTTCACTGTGGTCCATATTTGTCCAAAGCTGCGCATATTCACCTGGATTCCCGCTAGAATGCACATATTTTGATCTGAAACCTCTGCGACCTCTGGGGAAAAAAAATCTCTAGAGATTTTTTCCACACACTCACACGACTCTTGGACGTGCCCTTGCACTGCTCCGAGGTCTGTGTAAGGGCACATTGGTTTTAAGCACTTTCTAAATCTTACGAGAGTCACGCGAGACCCAACTCGCACCACACTGACACTGTACCGCAGGAGTAAAACATGTTATATCATTTGCATATAAAAATGTAAATTTGCAACACAATATTACATTTGGCCTGTTAGAAAGAACAAACACATGTCATCTAACTTACGAAAAAGTTTGGGGACCTGATCTATACTTTAACTGATTCTACCAAAAACTAAACAAAAAAACAATACTTAAGTGTATACAGTCTTCCAGTCTCTGGCTTCATTGCAAAAAATGTCCTGAAATTGACTCCCCGCTGGGGCATTTCTATGAGGAGTTTGCATGTTCTCCACATGTCTGTGTAGATTTCCTCCGGGTGCTTCTGTTTCCCTTACCACTAAAAACATGTCTATTAATAACTCCCCTCTTCCTTACTACCCTGCAAAAGACATTCTGAATCTAGGTGGTACTTTCTAGGTTAATTAAATGTCAATTAATTTTCAAAATGTAGTAATATTTAAAGATGGAGTGCTGGATTTGGAATTGTCCCACTGTGAGACAATAAAATGATATCTTATCTTATTATCATTCTGCAAAAGCTGAAGTAGGCATTTAAATGAGTTCCTAGCTCACATCCAGGCATTTGTTTTTTAAGAAAATTGTCACCGTCAGTGAAATAAAATCAGAGTGGAACACAATTAACAAATCAAAGCTCAGCTTTCAGATTTGAGCTTAACTAACAGGATATAGTTGCCTGATTTTGCTTTTACAAAACAGCCACGTATTGGTGAAAAAGAGTTTTGAGCACCTATGTCCATAAATCATTCTTAAAGTTCACCAGACTAATGTCTGCGTTATTAAGTACAATTTGTGCTTCTGTTCATAGAATTATCCCCAAATCTTTGTAACCTAATGTGAGTCAGTGAGTTTCAAGAGACATTTTTCCATTCCTCTCAAAATAAGTCAAACACATTTGCCTAATTCATTTTTTACTGCATTTTAATGTCAGCCGCTAATTCATTCCGCACTGGGCTTTTGTGGAATTGGATTATCATACATATTTTTTTCTTTCATGAGCACAATAAAACACTTAGAATCTCTCTTAAATCCAAAAAGGGAGATTTCATTAGGATGATCTTGAAATGTCAGCGGAGGACGTTAACAGTTTCAAAACATAGCTGAAGACTTCCAAATGATGTGTTCAAGGTAGCGGAAGGTATGAATATGTAGGAAATATGCTTCATGTGGTGTATACGTACATTTTTGAGGCGCCAGCATAAATTTCAACTTTCATTTTTCAGTTTTATAGCTAAGTCAAACGTGCATAACTTCTCCAATATCTACAGCTATAATTACTCCCATTTCCTCATTTCACTTTTCTGTCATATATAAACAGCTGAATGGAACTTGGAGGAATCCGAGCTGCTAATGCGAAAGAGATGATTGGCCCTTTATCTAAACGTCCGCGCTGGCATTTTTTGGCAAAACGCGCCGTTCCCTAAGTGGGCTTGAGTGAAACCTTTTTGAGTCCATGCCCATATCATTGCATTCCCCATCCTGTCATTATAATTCCACACAAAAAAAAGAACCTTCCGTGGGGGCCGTGCCAGCCAAGACTACTTACTGCGGAAGACGTTAAAATGGAGGCATACCTGAAGTGACACAGATTTGGCAGCACTCAAATAGTTTCCAGATAGTTAATTAACCTTAACAACAGTTCCAGGGGTGCCGCGTTCCTGGTCAGTCAGAAGCAGTGTCGGCTAAATGCAAGCAGTCATGTTGACGTGTCACAGCCCATACATGTCACCGGTTCAACGCCAGAACGTACACTTTGTTTAGGTTCACGGCTGCAGTTTCTCCGAGAGGGGTGAAACGGCGAGCGCTCGTAATGCTGTGAAAATAGACGAGAGGTTTCTTGTTCGTAATTAACTTTGGCTAAATGGGAGACCACTGGCAAAACAGATGGATTTTGGTGTCTGGAGAGGTCTAACTGTCGATCCAAAGAGGTGACACCACAGCTAATTCATAGCTTTAGTCATTAGGAATTTAAAAGGTAAACTATAAGTTACCAATCTGCTTGTCCCCATAAAGATGTTGTTTCTTTGCCTATAGAGTTCCTGCAGCTGACGTCACGCTATCCCAGCATGCACAGCGTATTATTGGGCCGATACCATAACAATTCAACAGAAGCGATCAGGATTATCAAACGTTATCGGAGTTTTACAGAATATGGATTATTTTTGCACACTGGGACTTACAAATGACTAAAAACAGAAGAAAACCAAACCATTTCAGCGACTGACAGACCGCCATTTTGACCAAAAAAAAAGTGGATTTGTGCAAGTAAAAGTGAGCCAAGCTAGTTAATTAGGCTACAGATGTATTGATTAGTGTTTTAATTTGGTTAATACTTTAACAATCGTCTTAAAACAATTCAAAATCTTTGTTCCACTTGTACTGGCGATTTAGCTTCTGTCACGTACTAAAGCTTCAATAGACTGAGCACATGTTTTCATTTTATGTCTCAAGATCGGAATGTTTAAGTGGTCCATATGAGTAAACGTTTTACGTACAGGGAAACGTTTTGATGAGATAAGAAGGTGAAAAGTGAATCAAATGAACAGAAATTGCAGATTGAGAGTGTGATGTATGCTATCTAAACTTGTGAAAAGCAAAGTCGGGATACAAAATGGTCGCTAATGTTTATTTGCATTGTGTTTTAGGCGTATGGATATTTACGGCCTAATTTAATGCCACAGATAAGCTATAGAAGCTAAATTTTAGGCTTCTTTAGATTAGATTCAGCGGTAGCATCACTGCCATTATGGCGGCTGCAGCAAATTTAATCATGTGGGTGCAGGAGCTCTGTATATTATTATATATATTCCGCAGTATGACATTAAACCTATAATTGGAGTTTGACTTTGCCACTTGCTTGTCTCCATATCAAGCGTAATGACAAACTGTGAGATATACAGTAGCCTGTATATGCAAACCATTAACCAACAGGAGGTGTTCAACAAAAAAGTTACACTATTTGGCAGTAAAGGTCCATTTCAACAGGTTGTGTCAGCTGTCAGTCAATAACAGAGCGTTCATTACATCATCTGCCCTGTGACCTTTACCAACTTCTGGTATTCTAGTTATCTTTCAGTAAAAACTTATGTTCAGTTCACAGGTCACACATTTGCTAATTACTACATGGACTTGGTAATCAAAAAGGCCACATGGAAGGATGTCCGAGAAACCTAATATGAAATAGTATTATGACTAGTAGAGAGGAATGGGATGAGCTATGTTTGCAGTAGAAACCTGAAGTTGGACGTTTATGCAACTCAGACAGGAAAGCCTGGCCCAGAGTCACCACGGAGCAGACGCAGGACCATGTTACTGGTTCCATGTTTTCAAAGTCTCAATTAAGTTTCCAGTCTTCAGATTCAAGTCCCAAGTGAGGCAATTCAAGTTTCAAATCAGCGTCCCACAAGTCAAGTCCAAGTCAATACACCTACAGCGGAGCCATTGAATAGTGAGCAACACACGCAAGCTTGCAGTAGCTCCACAACACCTTAAAGCAGGGGTGTCCAAACTTTTTTGATCAAGATATTAAAACACAGACTACATGGAGGGCCAATCTGAGCCAAATGAAAGAGGCTAAATAAAGCGAAATTCAGATGAATGCATTCTGAAAAAGTTAAATTAAGCGACAAGACATTAAAATCACATTAGTGCGTTGTAAAATAGAGAATGATATTGGCTTTAAAGAAAGTAGGTTTTTGAAATTAAGATTAGAATGCATGATTTCTGGGACACGCAATGGAGGCGGCTGTTTAAACGACGGCTCCCGGCATTTTCGTTCAGAAAAGCCCCTGCAACTCGAAATATCAACAAGAAAATCGGTTTAAAAGTACCGAAATAAAAAGGGGCAATGGTAAAAGAAAAGCAGGGCAAGACAAAGACGAAAAAACATCCCGAAATGAACAACGAAGAGCCTGACGCTACTGAAGAGCACGTTGCAGCTAAAGCTAACGTGGAAGTTAGCGTCAGAGAAAAAATGGATGGTGATGCCAGCATTGATCTAAAAATGATACTAAAGGAAATTAAAGACTTTCGACAGGATAATGCTCAGCAATTCAGAGAGATCAAGGACCAGATAAAGGTGACCAACGACAACCTCGGGTTGCTGGAAGAGCGTGTTTTGGACTCGGATGAGCGAATCCAAGCAATGGAGGACGCCATAGGAGAACTAGCAAAACTCCAATCCAAACTCGAGTTACAGATAATCGATCAAGAAGGCCGCTCACGACGAAACAATTTACGCATTTACGGCGTGGTGGAGGGAGAAGAGAAAAATGCGCCAACTATGACAGACTTTGTTGAAAGGCTTTTGAAAGAAAACTTGCCGCTTACCTCATCACTGGATCTTCACATTGAACGGGCGCACCGTGCCTTGGCAGCGGCTCCCCCGGAGGGGGCCCCTCCTCGATCCATCATTGTACGTTTTTTGAGCTACAAAACCAAAGATGAAGTGCTTAAAAAAGCGTGGCAATCCAAGGGATTCCTCTGGAAAGGAAAACAAGTCAATGTGGATCACGACTACGCACCAGATGTCCTTAAACAACGACAGACCTACGCCGAAGCTAAGAGGGTTTTAAAGCAGCGAGGGATACGATTCCAAACTCCCTTCCCGGCGAAACTACGTGTGTTTTATCCAGACGGGACAAAGCTTTACAACACAGCGGAAGACGCAACGAAGGAAATGTCAGAAAAGGGTCTGCCAGTCTCGGTTTTTACCCCACCAGAGAATCTGATGTCTCGGATCAAGAAACTAACATGGTTTACGGCCGAAGGAAGAAGACGAACGCCACAACTACAACGCGCACGTGAGAACTTGACCCAAGCGGGATCATCCTCTATCAAAGACAGACTGCAGCAATTCCGAAGGGAGCAGTCCTGAAGTGAACATCTTTTCTTCATTTGATGAATGAGCATAAAGGAGTGTTTACATAGTAAGGTAACATTTTTCGTTCATAACTGGCTGTAGTTGTTTCTCCACTTCCATTTTAACTCGTTTACTTATCAGATTGGGGGAAAGTACGTAACGATTGACTCTGTTTTAGTGGTTGCTATTAGCCGGGAGATTAAAGCAGACTTACCATGCGCACCATGGAACAACTGCGTGACGAGGACAATTTACTAGAGGGCCCACCCCAAACTGGGGGGTCTTCCCTCTCTAAGACTTCTCAACATCAAGTCTTACAGGGTTATTTATGTGAAACCCCACTATTGGGAGTCATTTTTATTTCTTTTTTTCTGTTCAGTTGTTTGATTGTTGGTTTGTTAGCTGTGGTTCAGGGCAGCACTGTTTTGACAAGTGACAGCTTTAGGGTGACACAATTGTACTAAAAACATGATGGCTTCTAATCAGAATCTAAATATTATTTCCTTTAATGTAAATGGAGTTGTTAATTCGCAGAAGAGATCAAAAATTATATCAAAATTAAATAAAGAAAAAATACATATCGCCCTTCTACAAGAGACACACTTGTCAGACCAGGAGCACAAAAAATTACAAAGAGCAATTTCAAATACGTTTATGCATCATCTTATAAATCGGGTCACCGCAGAGGGGTCGCTATTTTGATATCGCGCCAGATATGTTTTGAGTATGTGACAGAAAGAATAGACAAAGAGGGTCGCTTTGTTTTGGTAAAGGGAAAATTGACGGCTTCCCTGTGACAATTTTTAATGTTTATGCACCACCAGGAAGCGACTGGATTTTTTATAAACAACTTTTTGAAATAATGGTATCTGAAACAGAAGGGTTGTTAATATGTGGTGGGGACATGAATATAAAATTATCAAAACTGGACAGCTCAAAGTTGGATACAATACAGTCTAAAGCTGTAATAAGAAAAGTAAACAATATGATTGACGAAATTGGAATGCTTGATATTTGGAGGATTTTTATCCCTCAGGAAGAGATTATACACATTTCTCTGCTCCCCACCAAACTTACTCTAGAATTGATTTTTTTACATTTAAGAAGGATAGACACCTAATAAAAACTTGTGATATTGGCACAATTGACCTATCAGACCATTCCCCATATATTTAACACTTTGCATCAATGAAGTTAAAAAAACAACAAATTGGAGATTGAACAGCAGTATTTTAAATGACCCAAAAGTTAAAGAACAATTCAAGAAAGAAATCAATTTATATTTTCAGGAAAATGATAATGGAGAAGTTACTCCATCCGTGTTGTGGGACGCATATAAAGCAGTTATACGAGGTAAATTAATTTCCTGCTCATCAATGATCAAGAAGCAAAAAAGGAGAAGCTCGAGAAGCTTCAATTAGAATTGAAAGAATTACTAAGACAACACAAACTTAATATTGACAATAATAAGAAAATGCAGATAAAACAATTACAAAATAAAATAGATGCCATATACTCTGAAGAAACACAAAAAAATTACTGTATCTCAAACAAAGTTACTATGAAGCTGGCGGAAAATCAACTAAATGGTTAGCGTTTAAACTTAAAAAACAGCAATCTGAAATGCAATCTATAAGATAAAACACCCAAAAACAGGCAAGCTCTGTAATGATACTACTGCAATTCAACATAGCTTTGAAACTTATTATAAAGACTTGTACTCGCAGCCCATGCTTAACAATGAAATCCATATTGAAAACTTTTGAATTCTCTGAATCTTCCAAAAGTCTCAGATCAAGAGAACAAATCATTGATAAAGGAAATTACGGACCAAGAGATTTAATGCCGCAATTACAAGATTGAAAGCCCGAAAAAGCCCTGGCACTGATGGTTTACTAGTGAGTGGTATAAAATTTATAGAGATGAATTAAGCCCTAGACTTAAGAATGTATGCAACTGGTCCTTAAAGGTGGGGAGGTGCCTTCCTCATGGATGGAGGCAACTATTTCTGTTATTCCAAAAGAGGGAAAGGATAGGCTGAGTTGTAGCCAATATAGACCGATATCTGTTTTAAACTTGGATTATAAATATTCACCTCAATAATAGCCAAACGTTGGATTCTATCATGCCCAAACTTATAAATATGGACCAAACTGGATTTGTCCAACAAGACAAACCCAAGACAGTATTAGACGAACTCTTCATGTTACACATCATATAAAAAAGAATAACATTTGTGCAATGTTGATGGGTCTAGATGCCGAAAAGGCTTTCGACTCGTGAGATGGACATTCCTGTACAAAGTACTAAACACATTTGGATTCCATAGTAACATCATCAAAACAATTCAATCAATCTATAGTAACCCAACTGCAAAAATTAAAATCAATGGTAGTTTGTCAAAACCTTTTACACTTGAACGCTCATGTAGACAGGGATGTCCTCTCTCACCGAGTCTCTTCGCTCTATTTATAGAGCCACTTAGTCAATGCATTAGACAAAATTCTTTGGTTAAAGGTATCAATATGCCGGGTGGTACTCAGAAACTGTCACTCTTTGCGGATGACATTTTGGTTTATCTAGGTGAACCAAATGAGTCATTGCCTGAACTAATGAAGACGTTGGAGGAATTTGGATCTTACTCAGGGTTATAAATTAAACATCCAAAAAACCCAAATCATCACATTCAATTATACACCTTCAAATGGAGTAAAGAATACATATAATTTTAAATGGGATCAAGACTCAATGAAATATCTTGGAGTGACTCTCTGTAGAGATTTTAATAATATGTTTGATAAGAATTATGGACCAATCACTCTAAAATAAAATCGGAACCTTCAAGGTGGAGTCTTATACCAACTCTCGGTCTAATTAATAGGATCGAATCAGTAAAGTCGTGTCCTCCCACGTCTTCTTTATCTTTTCCAAACTCTCCCAGTTGAAGTTTCAAAACAACAATTTATTGAGTGGGATAAATTGATTTCACGATTTATATGGTTGGGAAAGAAGCCGAGGATAAGATACAGCACTTTACAATTATCCAAAGATAAAGGAGGTCTTTCCTTACCATGTTTGAAGGATTATTATTATTCAGCGCAGTTAAGACCCTTAGTATGTATATGTAACCCTGCGTTTGAAGCACGGTGGAAAGACATAGAAGAAAGCTCTTCCAAAGGGCCACCAATACAAGCTATGATAGCTNTGACGCCGAAAAATAAGCATTTTATTGTTGCAAATAAGATTCATCACAATGTGTTATAAACAAATGACTTGACGCACATTCTTCCTGATTCGTGTCATGAATTGATTTCTGGATACGCAATGCGAAGGCGAGCAGTTTTTGAACACGAGAGGCTCCGCATTTTCGTTCAGAACACACGCCCCTGACAACGCTCGAAAATATCAACAAGAAAATCGGTTTAAAAGTACCGAAATAAAAAGGGGCAATGGTAAAAGAAAAGCAGGGCAAGACAAAGACGAAAAAACATCCCGAAATGAACAACGAAGAGCCTGACGCTACCGAAGAGCACGTTGCAGCTAAAGCTAACGTGGAAGTTAGCGTCAGAGAAAAAATGGATGGTGATGCCAGCATTGATCTAAAGATGATACTAAAGGAAATTAAAGACTTTCGACAGGATAATGCTCAGCAATTCAGAGAGATCAAGGACCAGATAAAGGTTACCAACGACAACCTCGGGTTGCTGGAAGAGCGTGTTTTGGACTCGGAGGAGCGAATCCAAGCAATGGAGGACGCCATAGGAGAACTAGCAAAACTCCAATCCAAACTCGAGTTACAGATAATCGATCAAGAAGGCCGCTCACGACGAAACAATTTACGCATTTACGGCGTGGTGGAGGGAGAAGAGAAAAATGCGCCAACTATGACAGACTTTGTTGAAAGGCTTTTGAAAGAAAACTTGCCGCTTACCTCATCACTGGATCTTCACATTGAACGGGCGCACCGTGCCTTGGCAGCGGCTCCCCCGGAGGGGGCCCCTCCTCGATCCATCATTGTACGTTTTTTGAGCTACAAAACCAAAGATGAAGTGCTTAAAAAAGCGTGGCAATCCAAGGGATTCCTCTGGAAAGGAAAACAAGTCAATGTGGATCACGACTACGCACCAGATGTCCTTAAACAACGACAGACCTACGCCGAAGCCAAGAGGGTTTTAAAGCAGCGAGGGATACGATTCCAAACTCCCTTCCCGGCGAAACTACGTGTGTTTTATCCAGACGGGACAAAGCTTTACAACACAGCGGAAGACGCAACGAAAGAAATGTCAGAAAAGGGTCTGCCGTCTCGGTTTTTACCCCACCAGAGAACCTGATGTCTCGGATCAAGAAACTAACATGGTCCACGGCCGAAGGAAGAAGACGAACGCCACAACTACAACGCGCACGTGAGAACTTGGCCCAAGCGGGATCATCCTCTATCAAAGACAGACTGCAGCAATTCCGAAGGGAGCAGTCCTGAAGTGAACATCTTTTCTTCATTTGATGAATGAGCATAAAGGAGTGTTTACATAGTAAGGTAACATTTTTCGTTCATAACTGGCTGTTGTTTCTCCACTTCCATTTTAACTCGTTTACTTATCAGATTGGGGGGAAACTACGTAATGATTGACTCTGTTTTAGTGGTTGCTATTAGCCGGGAGATTAAAGCAGACTTACCATGCGCACCATGGAACAACTGCGTGACGAGGACAATTTACTAGAGGGCCCACCCAAACTGGGGGTCTTCCCTCTCTAAGACTTCTCAACATCAAGTCTTACAGGGTTATTTATGTGAAACCCCACTACTGGGAGTCATTTTTATTTCATTTTTTCTGTTCAGTTGTTTGATTGTTGGTTTGTTAGCTGTGGTTCAGGGCAGCACTGTTTTGACAAGTGACAGCTTTAGGGTGACACAATTGTACTATAAACATGATGGCTTCTAATCAGAATCTAAATATTATTTCCTTTAATGTAAATGGAGTTGTTAATCCGCAGAAGAGATCAAAAATTATATCAAAATTAAATAAAGAAAAAATACATATCGCCCTTCTACAAGAGACACACTTGTCAGACCAGGAGCACAAAAAATTACAAAGAGGCAATTTTAAATATGTTTATGCATCATCTTATAAATCGGGTCACCGCAGAGGGGTTGCTATTTTGATATCGCGCCAGATATGTTTTGAGTATGTGACTGAAAGAGTAGACAAAGAGGGTCGCTTTGTTTTGGTAAAAGGGAAAATTGACGGCTTCCCTGTGACAATTTTTAATGTTTATGCACCACCAGGAAGCGACTGGATTTTTTATAAACAACTTTTTGAAATAATGGTATCTGAAACAGAAGGGTTGTTAATATGTGGTGGGGACATGAATATAAAATTATCAAAACTGGACAGCTCAAAGTTGGATACAATACAGTCTAAAGCTGTAACAAGAAAAGTAAACAATATGATTGACGAAATTGGAATGCTTGATATTTGGAGGGATTTTTATCCCTCAGGAAGAGATTATACACATTTCTCTGCTCCCCACCAAACTTACTCTAGAATTGATTATTTTTTTACATTTAAGAAGGATAGACACCTAATAAAAACTTGTGATATTGGCACAATTGACCTATCAGACCATTCCCCCATATATTTAACACTTTGCATCAATGAAGTTAAAAAAACAACAAATTGGAGATTGAACAGCAGTATTTTAAATGACCCAAAAGTTAAAGAACAATTCAAGAAAGAAATCAATTTATATTTTCAGGAAAATGATAATGGAGAAGTTACTCCATCCGTGTTGTGGGACGCATATAAAGCAGTTATACGAGGTAAATTAATTTCCTGCTCATCAATGATCAAGAAGCAAAAAAAGGAGAAGCTCGAGAAGCTTCAATTAGAATTGAAAGAATTACTAAGACAACACAAACTTAATATTGACAATAATAAGAAAATGCAGATAAAACAATTACAAAATAAAATAGATGCCATATACTCTGAAGAAACACAAAAAAAATTACTGTATCTCAAACAAAGTTACTATGAAGCTGGCGGAAAATCAACTAAATGGTTAGCGTTTAAACTTAAAAAACAGCAATCTGAAAATGCAATCTATAAGATAAAACACCCAAAAACAGGCAAGCTCTGTAATGATACTACTGCAATTCAACATAGCTTTGAAACTTATTATAAAGACTTGTACTCGCAGCCCATGCTTAACAATGAAATCCATATTGAAAACTTTTTGAATTCTCTGAATCTTCCAAAAGTCTCAGATCAAGAGAACAAATCATTGATAAAGGAAATTACGGACCAAGAGATTAATGCCGCAATTACAAGATTGAAAGCCCGAAAAAGCCCTGGCACGGATGGTTTTACTAGTGAGTGGTATAAAATTTATAGAGATGAATTAAGCCCTAGACTTAAGAATGTATGCAACTGGGTCCTTAAAGGTGGGGAGGTGCCTTCCTCATGGATGGAGGCAACTATTTCTGTTATTCCAAAAGAGGGAAAGGATAGGCTGAGTTGTAGCCAATATAGACCGATATCTGTTTTAAACTTGGATTATAAAATATTCACCTCAATAATAGCCAAACGTTTGGATTCATCATGCCCAAACTTATAAATATGGACCAAACTGGATTGTCCAACAAAGACAAACCCAAGACAGTATTAGACGAACTCTTCATGTTACACATCATATAAAAAGAATAACATTTGTGCAATGTTGATGGGTCTAGATGCCGAAAAGGCTTTCGACTCGGTAAGATGGACATTCCTGTACAAAGTACTAAACACATTTGGATTCCATAGTAACATCATCAAAACAATTCAATCATCTATAGTAACCAACTGCAAAAAATAAAATCAATGGTAGTTTGTCAAAACCTTTTACACTTGAACGCTCATGTAGACAGGGATGTCCTCTCTCACCGAGTCTCTTCGCTCTATTTATAGAGCCACTTAGTCAATGCATTAGACAAAATTCTTTGGTTAAAGGTATCAATATGCCGGGTGGTACTCAGAAACTGTCACTCTTTGCGGATGACATTTTGGTTTATCTAGGTGAACCAAATGAGTCATTGCCTGAACTAATGAAGACGTTGGAGGAATTTGGATCTTACTCAGGGTATAAATTAAACATCCAAAAAACCCAAATCATCACATTCAATTATACACCTTCAAATGGAGTAAAGAATACATATAATTTTAAATGGGATCAAAGACTCAATGAAATATCTTGGAGTGACTCTCTGTAGAGATTTTAATAATATGTTTGATAAGAATTATGGACCAATCACTTCTAAAATAAAATCGGACCTTTCAAGGTGGAGTCTTATACCAACTCTCGGTCTAATTAATAGGATCGAATCAGTAAAGGTCGGTGTCCTCCCACGTCTTCTTTATCTTTTCCAAACTCTCCCAGTTGAAGTTTCAAAACAACAATTTATTGAGTGGGATAAATTGATTTCACGATTTATATGGTTGGGAAAGAAACCGAGGATAAGATACAGCACCTTACAATTATCCAAAGATAAAGGAGGTCTTTCCTTACCATGTTTGAAGGATTATTATTATTCAGCGCAGTTAAGACCCTTAGTATGTATATGTAACCCTGCGTTTGAAGCACGGTGGAAAGACATAGAAGAAAGCTCTTCCAAAGGGCCACCAATACAAGCTATGATAGCTGATAAGAAATTACAGTCACATCTGAAGGACCCAAATAACCCTTGGATAAACTTTACTTTCAAAATCTGGAATGAAACATGCAAGGAGAACAAATTAATTAAGGCGGGGATGATTTTACGCTGGTGTGCTTACGACTCGGATTTTTTACCCAACCGTAACGATAGACAATTTCAAGAATGGTCACTGCTGGGTCTTACTTCTTACTCAACCTTTTTACATAAGGGGCAACTTGCAGATTTTCAGACTCTTAAAACAAAATATGGCTTGCGAAATGAAGATTTTTTCAGATATCTACAGATGAGAATAGGTGTAATGAAATATTAAAAGCAAATAAAGAGAAACAAGTCTGTAAAATTTTAATTCTATTCCAATTGGCCTATAATACTGATTCCCTCCGTAAAATAGTTTCAAGGTTTTATCAAGGTTTCCAAGAAATGAAAATTAATAACACTGTTTATGTAAAGGAGAAATGGGACAAAGAAGCAGGCTTGATTATAGATGAAGAGCATTGGAATCTGCTATGTAAAAAACAATGGGAAACAACGCTATCATTAAATTGGGGAGAGTTTGGGTGGAAAAATCTCGTTCGATTTTTTATCACACCAGCTCAAAAAAGCCATCAAAATGTAGGAACAGGCTGCTGGCGATTATGTGGTAATTTGGAGGCCAACCACCATCATCTATTCTGGTCTTGCCCAAAGGTTGTTACTTTTTGGCAGGAGACGCATAAATGTGTCCTAACTATCTTCAATATCAATATCCCTTTTGATTTTTTGCACATGTATTTGGGTCAAGAAATTCCAGAAATTGCTTCAACAGCCGACAGATACTTAGTGAGGGTCATATTATTATCAGCCAAAAAGGCATTGACAAGGCAGTGGCTACAGACGGAAGTACCAAAAATTGAAGATTTGTATAATGTGATTTATCAAATATTTGTGATGGAGAGGCTTACAATGTCAATAAGACTTCAAAGGGAAAAGTTCAACACATATTGGCACAAATGGACTCAATACATATCGCCTCTGAGATCAGATTTTGTATAATTTTAAGGGCATAGATTAGAGAGACTCAGATTTGCATAATTGCTGTCACTGGTTTTGTTCTCAGTTAGTTTGATGTTTTTTTTTTGTTTGTTTTTCTTATAAAAAAAAAAAAAAAGAGAGAGACAGAGAACAAATGTGTGAGTAAGAGAAGAGTGAGAGTAATGGAGAATAAACAAGGAACTTGTTGGGTTTTTTAGGACCAACTTTTTTATTTTTATAGATATATATATTTAAAAATGTAGAAACTTGTACATGTCTTTATAACATGTCTGCTCTTGTTTTTGTAATAATTGTTATTATTGCTCTTACTATTATTGTTTCTTTTTTTAATCCTTATGAATGTTTTTTTTCTCTCTCCTCTCTGTTATAATTCATTGTGCTCTTGATGTAAAGACTTTGTGCAAGAAATTGACAAAATAAAAAAAATAAATAAAAAGAATGCATGATTTCTTGCGACCTGTGCTAAATTTTCAGCAAGCCTGAGGGCCAACAAAAATTGCTTTGAAGGCTGCATTCGGCTCTCAGGTTACAGTCTGGACTAGGGATGTTCATGGTTAACCACATAACCAGTTAACAGTGACTAATGGCTTAACTGAGTGGTATGTCTTTGACTGGTTAACTGATACAGATGGCGGTAACTGCCCCTGAACAGCTCTGGCATTTGTCAGTGTGAAAAAAAAAGCTAGCTAAAACTACAAAAAACCCTGTTTATCTCATAAAGACTGAGCAAACCTATGTGACACTGCAGTGTTTATGGACAAATATCAATCATGGATAGATGTATTCACTTTGATTTTATGTTGGAGAAGAAAACACACTGGATTACTTAGATTTGGTCAGTGCAACTATTGGAGGTAAGCGGCTAACGTTAGCAGCAACTTCAAAACATGACTCGTTTATTTGAATCCATAGAGCAACAATGCATTAAAACAGTGTTTATAGAGACTTTTATTCAGTCGTGTTGTGCACAGTTCAAAGGCCTGTCGCTGTCTCTGCTCTGTGTTCACTCTTGTAGCGATGCTGTGCTCAAATATAACCCGTCCAGTGAAAATAACAACAATCAAAAAGCACTGCGTTTATGCAACTGTTAACCGATTATTGACTGTGAAGAGCTCCAACTAATCCCTAGTTTAGACATGCCTGCCTTAAAGGTTTGAAAATGCAAATAAATACGGCAACAAAGTGAAAAACAAAACTTGATTTTCTCTACTACCTGGAGATGCAGCGAGGTGAATCACAATACAGGAGACCAGAAACAGCAATTTAGCACAAGATCACAATAGGTCAATAACAGTGTTGTGTTTAATAGTAGCAAAAGTCTGTAACTTTCTGAAGGCAATCATCTGTTTTGTCTACATATTGTGGAATGCTGTAGCTGAAGTTTGTCATACAGTTTTCTCTTTAAAAAACTGCTCTGTCAAAAATATTTTTCATGAGCTTGCAAACTTTTATTGTAGTCGTTTTTCTCTCATTGACCAAACTTGTTTAGGCTATTTGTGCATTAAAGCGTAGGGGAACTTTGCCCAAACCAGTACACTAACCACTGAACTGTGGAAGATGGACTGGACAAAGTAGTAAAATGTAAAAAGTGCATGTCCAGTCCAGCCCACAGAGGGTCAGGGTAAAGTGAGTGAAGCACAGTAAGATGACTTTTTCAGCTGTGGTCTGGCTGCTTTTTAGTTTGAACTGTACAAAAAGCCCTTTGAAAGACATGACCATAGTGAGTGAGCCTTAAACTTTGATGACTTTCCGACTTTTCAAACGTAATAAAAAATATGGCGACTTCTTCATATTTCAGCTACCATTTTATTTGGCAGTTTTTACATCTTAAAAGGCATACGTTTCATAGCTTCCCCATTCACCTTGAAGTAAGTATTAAACGTACAATTTCTCGGAACTAAAAAAAGTTAAATTAAGGTAGTCGCGAAACTGTCTGTTGTGTCTCATTTTGCAAACATATACTTCTTTTCATTGACTATAAGTTTCTATTACAAGTTGGTCAGTCATTTAATGAAAGTGCAGATGAGTTATCATAAAGATTTGTTTTAGATTAAATTGGACTGAATGGTACAATCCATCCATCCATGTATCCATCCATCCTTCTCTAATGTAGATGTTCTCAACCTGGGATGGGATTCATATAATGTGGTAAAAATAGCAAAGTAAATGTTTTATTCTCGAATCAAATCTAACATGTGATTTAATTTATCGAAATCAATCTAACTATTAAAGATTAGATGGCCAGATGACATCAGCAACAGAAGTGAGTTTTGTGAAAGTGTCAAAACTAAACTAGGAAAAAACAGCCAGAGAAGATAATATAAACAACCACAACTACAGATACATATCGAGTTTGTATACGTAAGTAACAGTAGCAGAAAAGCAGAAACGTATAACGACACGTCTGTTTCTTCTATCCGATCTCATAAGAATGCGTATATATACCATGACATAACAGGACATGTCAATCGCAGATGATAAGCCGATTTCACACCTTTTTTGCAACCTCAGTTAATTTCTTTGGAGGTTGCAAAGATATTATTACTTCTGAATAATAACAAAACCCTTATCCTAATCTTAACCTACCGAAGCCCAGCTCTAAATTTATTTTAGTAACCTGAAGCCTTAACTTACCAGCTGAACCAAAAGAAAACATCTTCACACAGCTTCAAACAAAACTCGTGTCTATTTTATGCTATGAAAATGGTGTCTGTTTTATGCGGTAACATATTGTAAAGTATCTACATGTAACAATGTGTCTTGTTCTAGTCCACTTGTGTCTGGATGTACAAATGCTAATGTCAAGGACGGGTGATCACAGTAAATTGCACACACAAAGCACAATGTTACTTTCAGCCAAGCTCGAAGATACTGTAAGTTTCAATGGCCCAGACCTTGCCTGAATTTCACGAAGATAAGGCTAATGCTGACAAGAAGTACCTCCACACACCTACACCTATAAAATGTGCAACAGGTCACAATTCAGAGCTTTGATCCTGTCCTGTGCGTGGAGTCCGTAGCTTCTTGTTCACTTTTGCTTGTGCGACACTCAATAAAAACCTTCTGACTTTATCTTTTAGAATCATGGTCCTCTTTGACACACCAGAAACAAACATCTTACAGTATATACGCAAAAAAGGAGTGAAATCGTGCTCATCATAACTATTTTTGTGTCGTAGTATACCTTTTCTTGTGATACCGTGTTGGTTTCTCTGCTGATGAGAGAATTGTTTGCAACTTCATATTTAACTTACCTCCAAAACTTGATTGATTTCATGATATTACGTTATTTCAGCAGGTCACGAAAAACTGTCTGAACAAATCCCGCATGAAGTCCAGCTGCCACTCTGTCGTAAACTTCCCAGCCAGAGAACTTTAAACGAGGTGACAGCCCAACGTGACCATTAAGTCCACATTTTGACATCAACGTTTATGCGAATCACTCTTCTCCTTTTGAACCCAGCCATATTTCCTGGCCGCATTCCTCGCATAGCGGCATTTCCACAGGATCTCTTTTAAAATCGAGATGTTTCTGTCACACGCCGAAAGAACGGAACATCTGGAGCAGGCCAACGCTTAAGAGCAGCCTGGGAAAGAAGTCGTCAGAACGTCGGAGAAGATTGAACGCGTCAAGAACTGTAGATATACATATACGGACGTGGAACGGAGCCCAACGTTAAATAAGGGAATGATGACACTTCCAGAGGCGCCATTACAGAAATAAACAGAAAACAGGTGGGAACGCCGTATACACACCCTTGAGACACATTTAATTCCATCACGGTTCGTTCTTTTTTTTTTTCCTCCACTGATCTCTCAACCACCATTTTGTGAGTTCCTGCTTTTCGGCGGTTCAAAAAGAATGTGTTCTGACTTAGCCGCAGGGTATGTTTTGCAATAACATAGGAGTTTCCCCATACCACACTCAATGCCAAAGATAGAGACCGTATCCTCTCTCCTCAGAATTCAAAATTATCTTTCTTTGGAAACAGCACACTCGCTAGTTCAAAGTTTTGCATGGGAATTAACGTGTTTGGGAGCAATTTGTGTTTTTTTTCTTGTTGAAATAAACAGGGTCATCCAAAAAAATCTAAAGATATGTCCTTCCGATTGAGTAGTCGATTAAAAATGGCATTGCAAAAGCTCTCAGACAAGTATTTCTTTGATGACTGACATTAGTTTTTTACAAAACTTCATTCTCAGAAAACAGTGTCTTTGTATGTATAAAGCCAGATTAGAATCACGTCCACATTTTTAAATAACTACCTTTGTTGAGGTTTTATATAAAGCCATACAATACAAATAAAATAATAAGTCAACTATTACCAATAAGGTCACATATCGACCAATTAAAATAATTTACACTTCTAAAGATTGCTTCAAATTAAAGAGTGCTAAACAGACTTAGAACTTAAATTTATGGAAATGGACTGAAAATATTTATCCACATTTTAATCACTTATCTAATGCATTCTGAGCCTTCAAATTACACACACCCGATGTGTTTTGAAGTACTAGTGAACAAACAATTTCACAATGCTGCAAACCAGTTTTCAAGTAACTATTTTTAAGCACTGTACTTAAGTAGGTTTTTTTTTTTGAGTATCTGTCCTTTTTCTTGAGTATGAAAATTTCTGGCAACTTTCTACTTTTATTTTTTAGCCCATTTTATTCCACTTAAAACCTCTGCAAACCTGCTGTGTATCAGTGCTTAAATTGCCAAACACTTGCATTTATCACATGATAAACGTCAGAACATTGCACACTTAAAAGATTTTCTGAACATTTTCCATTGTTTTCCCATACCTTTCAACTATACTGATATTTATACATATACTGCAATATAGTAAAACGTCAATCCAATCTATAGAAACAGTACGAATGCCAAATGCAATCACGCTTTGGACACAGCGACGTCTCTCCGGTAAAAAAACGTCATACCTTAGCGTCCACTGCTCGCCTTTTGTCAAATTGCGCCCTGATTCTTTTTGTTTTAGCTCTGGCGAGGTGATTTAAGAAAGCCTAACAGAAGAAGACATGCGGTTTGGATTCTCATGCCTGTCTCTGCCTAAATGTCTCCAGATCTTTCACGGAGCGGGGATTGTAGGGGGTGATTTGCTGACGTTATTTACACGGAGAAGCTTTAGCTGCCTCCCCGTTGGCCTCGGAACATCGGGATTTGGGAATTTTTTGGCAGTGACCTACATCTGGATTTGTGCACTGGAGGCGCCCCACCCCCTGTCAAAGCCACAAGTCTGCTTCTCTCTCTCTTTCTCACTCCGAGGAATGGTATTGTCCGGATTGTCGGGAGGAGAGCAGCACTGAGCGTCCCCCGGCTGTCACACATATCACAGTCAGGGACGACCTAATGCGAGACTTCCCATTTGTGCTCAGTCATATGCTAACACAGACGGACTGTAGCTGGATTAACCCCCCAGGATTTATTAGATTGTACTGTACAAGGTCTTTGGCACTAGTCAAGATTCTACTTGTGCAGGTTGTGTTTGGGAGCTAGAGTTTTGAATAAAAACAAACAACAAAAAGTTACCGATAGTAGAACATTTTTTCTATCATTTTTGTTCTAGATTTTACTTGAATTCAAATGTCATGTTTTGCTGACATCATAGGTTAAAAGCTACTTCTTGTTGTATGTGTTTTTTACACTATCAGAAAAGAAAACAAAATATTTTAATTTTAAATGTTTTTACAGCAGTCTACATGTTCTGCTTACTTACAGAGTGCACTCTGAGTTTCATATACCTATATTCAGTCTATAAGTGCATTTTGCAACTGTCAAGTCTTAGCTAATTTGGTTGTCACTAAAGCGAGCAACACTAGTGTTTTTTTTTCTGGCACCGCTTCGTCTATCATTAAATGCAGACAGAGCAATGCCAACTAATTTGAATACACTTAAAGAAATATAACTACTTTCACACACAAAAAAAACATGTCAACCCTTTTATTCTTTTGCTATTCCATATCTCACAAAGAACTTATGAGTTGGCCAACCTAAGATTCCTTGTCAAAAATTTTTTACTTTTTTTTTTTAGTTTTTCTTTTGTTTGCTTTGTTATTGCACCAGGAGTGATCAGCGGCTTTGATCTGATTAGGTCATAAACCATCTTGGTGCCACTGAGTGCCACAGATGGTTCCAGAGAACCAGGAAGTATGTTCAGCCAATCAGCAAACCTATATGAAGCAGAGTGTGGCTAAAACCAAGCCCCGGTGATCAAAGATGGCGGGCGCTGTTCGTTAATGGCTTTTGCTCACTGGTGTTTGTAGCCATCATGGCCGTTAGCTTTAGCCTTTTGCTATAGGTGCACTACAGGCTATGAAACATGCGCAGTTGTGTTTCCCCCATTTTTCTTTGTGCGAGAAGAGGGAAGTTCTGACCATTCTAACCAATCAGAGTGTGAAATAAAGTTTATGATGTAAAACTAGGTAAAAATTGTCACAAAATCCGACCATTTTAAAGCTGTAGATGCTGTTTCTGTTGAACACAAGCAGTTTGTGTTGGCATTGCGCTCTAGGGAAAAATGCTTTCTAAACTTCTGCAATGTCAAAGATTGTATTGTTATTTTATTTTATTTATTTTTTAGGCTCCTACCATCAGGGAAGAATAACCATGACCAACAACAAGGTCAACTACAACAACCCTAGATATAGTAATTGTGTAGCTAAATTTAGGTGAAAACTTGTTTGTTCAGGCAGTGTATTTTAGATGCAGCTGTAGTTTTGATTCTGTTGAGAAAATAATGGCATGGAATGAACATGAGTCAAAACCGCTGCCCCTGGACACTGAGCTGTATTTCTTACTGACTGACTAGACTTTTGTGCAGAAGCAAAGCAGTCGGGAACAGACAGTGGCCTATGGGTCTTTTTGGCTGGATAAGAAACACCCCAATCTGGTTTTCATCCTCAGCGCCCCACCCAGACTCACACACAATGGATTGGGAGCAGGCCTGCCACTTTTAACTCACTCTGCAGATTCTCCGCTCTTCCGCCAGCCGGGCCAATCTGCAGCCCGGAAAAATCCCTTGATGTGTCAGCCCGAGCAGCTTTGAATCTAATCATAAGGCCATAGGTTCCCTTGTAAAAGAACATCCATGTTCGCCCCTAGACACAGGGGGATTGCGTTTATGGTCAGCAATGTGGGAAGGCAGATTGATTTTAGCCATGAATCTTCACTCCCCCAGTCATATATTGTGAGATTGGGAGAGTTAACTAAAGCTTTTCAATACTTAATCAGTGAAATCCCTCTGGCTGGACAGTCCATAGTATTACTTATGTTTTTGTCAGCTGATGACACTTTCTCACATAGCTTACTTTTAGTGATTTACTGAGACAAGTGGACATGCCAAAATATGAACAGAAGAAAGAAGAAGAAAATGTGTTGCATAAAAATGAAATGTTCTGAGTAAAATGCATCAGGACAGCTTACGTTTTCTGCACACTAGAGGGGTTTTCGACAGATTTTACGCTCAATTTGACCATCCATGAGTTCGGTGAGGCATGGCCTGAGCAGTGAATGTCTCATGTTTGTGTCATGTCATAAGATTTCAACATTTTACAAGAAACTATACAATCAGAGGAGCCAGACAGTGCTAGGCTCAGCTGGATGTGAAGGCTCTTAAAATGTATGAAACAGCAGCAGATGAAATCTTCTAAGGCTGACATTGTTTTGCGACATATCATGATACAGTTTGCTGCACATGTATCAATACTTTAGTGCTGATCTGGGCAGACTGCGGCCCGGGGACCAGGTACGGCCCTTGAACTGTTTCAGTGCACATTTTTTGAATAAGTGTTAATCATTATATATATATTTTTGATTGACTTGGCAATGGAATATACGTATGTTTTAGCTTTTCATCCTAATATTTAATAAATGGTCAAAATAGTAGATTAAAAACATGTTTCACAAAAATGTGTTTGCAATAATGATCATTTGTTACAGCGAAGACCACGATCTGGCCCACCACCACTTGTGTAAGTTAGAATAATTGCGAGGAAAAAAAAGCCCTGCCCTGCTTTAGTGTATGAATAAAATGCAGCGTTATAGAACATGTAAATGTACATTTAGGCTTTGTTATATTCACATATATGACAATAAAAGCCGGTGTTCACATCAGGATGATCAAACTTTGCGTAATCAATCAGCCCCAAAGTGGATCCATAGAAAATTGAAGACCTTTTGTATTACCACCCAGCCATTCATTGGATTTAAAATATAAATACGTTTGAATAAGCTTGACCTTTGAATTTTTTGAAGGATTTTGAAGCATTGTAGTTCCTAACAATATTTAATCATAATCCAGTTTTGCAACAAGCATTAACTTTGTTACATATTTTTTCATATCTTATTTTAAAAATATTGCATTATTTAATTAAGATCAAATTATCTTGTGTATTGCAGCCTTTGTTTGTGATTTTATCGTAAAAAAGCATATTGTGACGACCAAAAACTTCTTATTATGGTCATCATTACCAGTAAGCTGACTGAAACAGGCTCCTTGTCTCCAGTGTGAGGCGAGAACATCACTTGACACCAGCAATCTCATCTGCTTTATTGAAATCACATCACAAGTCACATCGCTGTCCTGGCAAAATGTCTGTGATCTGCTCTTTTTGGACCCGAACAATTTTAAAATCTATTCTACAGCTGGCTTTAATGACGTTTAGACCTACCAGTGGCCAAGAAAATATAAACACCTCAAATTCTCCAATTGCTCAGACTCATATGGACATATTTTCTCAGTGCATTAGGAAAGCTTTTTCTGTCTGAATATGAGGCAAAATGCAACTGTAAACTTTTGATTTATATCATCAAATGCACATCTTCCACAATAATTCTTGACTAATAAAAGACGCAGGCCACCAGATATAACTTAGTTTTCAAACTTGATTAATCTAGCGCAAAATTTCCCAGGATTCTTCTACAAAACTACTGCAGCGCCGCTCCGCAGTCATCCATCAAACACATTACTTTGAGTCGGACCAATAAAGTCTTAGAACTGAAGAATAATTAGAAGAGAGTCACATTTGATTTATGGCATGAACGTAGAGCAAAATGATCATTCCCGAATAAGATGTGTCTCAAGAAAATGTAATACTTTTTTAATTTGATGCATAAAATTAGTTTCTTGGCATAAAGAGTGCCCTGTGCGTATAATGTATGGTTATAAAAGTAACAATCTAATCCTAAAGCTGTTATGAATGCACAATGAACTTGGAGCTTCTCTTGTTAACAAAGCAGGCTGGAGTTGTGTATTATTTCATTCATGCTTACATATGAAAGGGGTACCGAAAGAAAAGACAATAAAGATCAGTTGTAGAAACTTAGGACAAAAAAGTGAGTTGTTTCCTCCTTCTCATATTGTACATTTACACATACTGGACTAGTCTTTGTTCTCCAGTGGACAAAATGCAGCTGATCACCAAACAAACCACTATGTGTTTGTATTAGTAAATGATGGTAGAATTTGATATTCTAGTAAAACCATTTTGGCTAAACATACAATAAAATTTCTACTTGCTGTAGAAAACTTCAGCTCTCCAGTAAATGTTGTTCTGTAAAGATCAGCATCGCAATTTTCAAACCAGCGGTAAGTTATTACATTTTCCTAGATCAATACTGCAATTTTAAATGTCTAAAATATAGCAATGATTTATGGGTGTGATTAGGGATGTTAAGATTATTACGTTAATCCATAATCGGGATTTTTCCTAACACAATTTAATCGTAAGAACAAAAGAATAATAATAGTGCCAATTTTGTAAACAAAATTATTCGTTTTAAAAATTTTCTTCTGAAAAAGATAAAATATTGAACTTAGAGAAAAAGACAATATATTATTGCTGCAGATGTGTTTTATTATAGATAAATACATTTCCTTGTTATAGTAAGTAAATCTGTGATTTTGTGAGCCTTGTTTTGGATAAAATCTGCAAATATCTGGTGGTCAAAGGGTTGGGGTTGGTCAAAAATTGATAGCAAAAGTCTGCCTTTAAAAAACTTTTTGTCAGATTAAGATTGCTTCATTCAGAAAATTTAATTTAATAAAAAGTAGCATGTTAGACAATGAGAATGATTGTTGTTTGGTTGTGGCGATAGTAATTGTGAATAACCGCTAAATCGTGATATTTTGTGTCACAAAAATCGCTAAATATTAATATTGTGACACAATAGATTAGAACCAAATAAAAGCAGTATCCAGATACATTTACTCATTTACATTTTAAAGAAATTGTACTTTACAAAGTAGTTTAAAGCATAACAGCATACTTTTACACACTAATACTGCCCATCAAAGAAAAAAAATACTCTTATTGAAGTGAAAGTATTTGTCACTCCTTACATTGTAAGTTTGCAAGTGAAAAAAAGCTTATGTCAACAAAATTATTTTGAACCAAAACGCTAAAACATATTACAATAAATAATCACAGACAAAAGCTTTAAATATTTGATACAAAATGATAAGCTTAGTAAATGTGCATTTTCTTATCTTTGACTAGTTTTTACTGGGTATTTTTATTTAAAACAAAAAAGTTTGACATAAATGTAATCACATCATGTAGTTATGTTAGAGCATTGCCTTTCATTTGCTGAAACCTGCATAAACCCTGTTTTGTTTATGTCCTTCCAATTATTGAGTACTTGCTTCTGCAATTATTTTTTTTGTTTCCATTGTGAATACATATTTAGCTCACTTTGTACTTTTACTTGAGCATAATTATTTTGAGGTAACGGTCCAATTTTTGTCAAGCCCACCTCTGAACAGAACAATACGGCGGATTAAAACTGGAGATTAAGACTGATTTAACTGACAAAAACTCCTCTTATGGTCTCAGTCTTTCCCTGAGCCAGGTTACCGCACAAGAACCAGCCACTTGGACATTTTTAATTAAATAAAGCTGTCGTGAAAAAGTGAAACGTTCGTCTTTAAAAGCACAGCTGTTCATCCATCAGACTCAGAAAGGGCCGTTCCGCACACACTTTGGAGTCCCTCGGCGTTGGCTTTTTGAATGATTTTCTTGTTGTAGTTGCCGTACAAACAAAGGCACCCCTGTAGATTTATGTCTCATCCCTCTCCCTCATATTGGACTCGGAGGGCTTTAAGGCTGTAATTAAATTCCAATCCCCACTCTCACTTGCGCGCTCACTGTCCCCGGCTCGGTGGGAGGTTGAGAAGCTGGCTTTTACCGCCTGTTGTGGTTTGTTTGAACAATCCCGAGTTCCGCGGATAGCCCAGGCCGTCCGTGATAGCATTCACACATGTGGCGCAGACGTATATAAAGAGCCCGGGACTGGTGCGACATCCGGTCTGCTTGAGTGCTTGGGAAGATTGCGTGTTTAACTCCTGCCTTGTGAACTCAGGGATCACAGAATTGTCGTGTCAATGTCAGGCGATGTCATTTCAACAAGCGGCATATGAAGGGGGATTGGGAGGGTGTAGAAAATGCCCCATCCGAATAATTCTATCATCGGATCCTATCAAAGCGTTGGCTCAAGGTCCGGGCCACCGATTGCCAAAGCACAAATGGCCGGCACAAATTGGAATCAAGTGCAAGAGCTCGGTCCTTCACATCAGATTAGGATTCATCCATTTGAAGTCTTCTGAAATATGATGTGGACTTGTGAATGCCAGTTTAGAAGTGAGAAGTAACAACACTCTCTACCTAATTTATAAAAATCAGCGTAAAGGTATTCTCTCTCAATTATAAGCAGATTGTTGTAGCTGTTCACTATATTTTATTTATATTAAAACTGCCCTAAAGGTTTAACAACAAATACAATGTTAATAGCACAAATCATGGGAAAAAAATCTATTATCCAATATGGTTACATCTACTTCTTCATCATTAGTTTCTCAAAGTTGTATTTTGATTGAGTCCAGCATGTTTGAGCAAGCCTGTATTGTCCTGCTAATAGGACTCAAGTGATCAAAAAAATGTTTTTATCTACCTCTGTCCTGGCCCACTTTTTTCTGTAATTGCTTAATATGAAGAGGAAGAAAAAAAAAGTTTAAAGTTCAAACTGCTGCGTAGGTAATTTTTTAACAATAAAAAAGTTAATGAAAATGTTTTTCTTACAGTAAAACTTAGCTACAAGAACAATATGGAATCAGGGAGGAGGGTCTCTTCCAGGCCATGCAAAAGTCAGTTTAGGGGCTCCTTCATTCTCATTCTGGCCTATTTTCTCTCATGTCACAAACACTAAGATTGCAATTTTCATATCATTGATGTTTTGAAGTCAATAGAAAGAGTAATTAATGATTTTTAGTTGAATTTTTCAATAATTGATTTGTTGCAATCAATCGATTAAGTTGTTGCAGCACTACATTGTCAAGGTCAGTGGTGATTACCTGAACCTCGTACATCCATAAATCAAAACCGAAGCATTTGAATGTTTTTGCAGCTTTGAGCAGTCTTGCACATTCACTAACCTTCACAGCCTTTCCTTGAACCAAATCCAATCTTGGGAGAGAAAAACCTCAAGAGTACAAGCTTGTTGAAACGGACCACTCAACCTGCCTTTGTCTCCGCTCGGCGCAATCACACATTTCAACCGGCCTTAACTTAAACCATCTGATATTGTCATTCTGCCACACATACGAAAAGTGCTTTGGGGCGTGTTCATGTGCCCATCTGAATAACTCCATCATACCTATCAAAGTCTTCTTTCTTGCCTTCGCGGGACGGCCACCCACTGCCAACGCGCAGATTGCTGGCACTGGCCCATAGCTGCGCCAACAAACTGGAATCGAGTGCCGCTGGTTGGGGTCTTGTCAGCTGGCCCCCCCCCCCTTGACAGTGATATGAGTGGCTAGGCTAGAGCGAGTCCCGTCCGGCGGTGAGAGAAAGAAAGAGAGAGAGAAAGGAATGGAAGGGTAAGGGACCAGCGGGAGAGCCAGGATGAGTTCTGCACCACTGATCCACACTGACAGTGATGGACAGCTTCGGAGAGGAGAGCTGATGGCCGAGCTTTTTCTTCTGTCTGGACACTGCTCGAAAAGATGGACGCGGCGGTCGCTGGGTGCGTTGATGTGGCCGTGCGTGCGTGTCAAACGGTCAAGCAGAGCAAAAAATGTGAAAAGTGACACCGGGGTTTGCGATCAAAAGCTTTGGATTTGGGTTTGTTTGTGCACAGCCAAATAAATGCGTGGATTAGTTAGTTGGGCTGTGTTCCTCGAATTCGGGCGCCAAATGATAAATCTTAATCAGTTATGTCCTGGCAGATTGTGTTAGAAAAACAGTCAATAGGAAATGGTGTTTAGTGTTTGGGCGGATGAGTGCTTCTTCATTAAGGACAGTTGAGTGGTTCATTCAAAGTTTGAGCATTTGAACGGGGCCAAGGGCATTTTGAGAAGACGAAATGCCAAAGAGACTTGCAATATCAAAGAAAAAACAACCGGATTGAGCTTGAGGTCATTGTAATATAAAAAATGTTCTATTGATTTTGAAGTAAATTTGAAAGCTGCCTGCCAACCTATAAAGATTTTTATGGCTTAAAAACGTTTTTTTCTTTTCTTTTTAGTGCAGGTTTTGCCCACTTAAAAAGAATATAGTCGATTTTTACAATAAAAAAAACTTCAAATCAATTTTACCCAAGCACAGATATCTTGTTGTATTTCTACAGGTACAAATGAGTCTGTAATGTTCTGACTACGTTTAAAATGTTGTGTTTATTCACCAAACTTTAAAACTCTATACTAAGTTCGTCTGTTGTTGTTAGCAGTGTGGTTAACTGCCGTTAGCATTTCTCTTGTAACAGCAGTGAAAAAAGCTTTTTAAGAGGCTCAGAATGCATTAGGTAAGTGAGCAAAACATGGGTTAGGGTTATCGAGTATAGCACTTTTAACTAATGTATTCAAAGTCTTGTAAATCTTAACAAATGTGAGTTTAAAAGTGCCTTGAACAATGTTAGAAGTCAGCGGGAGTTGAGCCGTGTTGGTGCAATGTAGGCTAGTGCAAGCTAAAAACATAAACAACAGCACTTCCTGGGTTTTAGGGGTGAAAATGATCTGATAAAAAAATGAAATGATATAGGCCTATATAAATATAGACGGGACATTGTAAGCAAATTTTCATCTGAATAGATACTTATTCACATATGGCTACTTGATTATGGTGAAAATAATAATCACGGTAGTTTAAATCATGAAATCAAGATTATTAAAACAATTATTTGCTTAGAGAGAATGTTAAAGTGTTAGCCCCTTAAATACAGAGAGTGAAGAGATAAAAATAAATAGGTAGTTGTAAATTTCTTCTACATTGAAAGACACTTCTGGAACCGACTTTTCCAATTCAATGAACACATTTGTGATTATCAACCCTAACTTAGAGTTAGGGTTGATCACACCATTTTTAAAAACGATTACAGCAATAATCGTAATTAAAACTGAAATCTTAATTGTACAGCCCTTACAATATCTGTTTTGATGCCTTACTGATTCTAAGTAACTTTATTTAAAAATGTCCCGTTCAATGTAATATCTCCATAATCAGTAATATAGTGTTGTGGTTAGAAATAAATTGATTTTGAAACAACAGCTGTCAACAGAAAATTGTTTCTTGGCGACTGAGTGTATTCTTATCAAGCTTCATATAATCTATAGGTCAAGAAAATCTAAGTATGATACAGTTGTGGGAAAACATTTGACCTATCTTAAATGAAACCAAATGTAGCTCCCAGATCCGACAAGGTCTGCTTTAGATCATAAAGTCATTGCACATGCACAAGGTCCAAAGTTAAACCATATTATACACTGCTGTTTTTTGTTTTTTTTGCAGGACTTATTTAGCGTCCGCCAGCAAATAAGAAAGTATACAAAGACAGTCAGGACAAACACGAGGAAAGATTTGTCCCACGGTAATGTTATATATTCACTAATTCCAGTTCTGCAGCCACTATGTTCCCTGTGGGATGCCTGGATCTTCTGTAATGTCAACAACATTGACTGAAATGAATCTTAATCAATATAAGTCAGCATGAATAAGTCATCGAGGTACTGCATAGGTCAAACCTGTTCAACATTGGTTGTTGTTGTGTCCCTTGGCCTTAAATACTCCCCCATTGTCTATTCAAGGCACAAACATACAAACGTTTATTCATTTGTCTTTCCACATTTTAAAAAGACATGATATTACAAGTAAGTCTTTTCCCCGCTGAGCCTAAAGAAAAACTGAGCAACTTCATGTGTTGTTGTAGCGTTCTCCCTTTTTTGTGTGGAAAAAAAACAACAACATAAAATTCCATTCAAATAAATAATGGGTAGGATCAGTATTTCAGTAGAGCTGTTGTCTGGTCAGGAGAAAACAGTTGCAAGTGGGGATTTCCACCGGGAGGCAGCTGAGAGAGCTGGCGCGTAATTCAAATGCCTAACCCTTTAAGAAGGTTTAACATTTAAGAGCAATGTAAATCTTCACTAAGATAAGTTTAGAAACAACCTCTATTTTTAAATGTAGACATGAATCTGTGAACTAATTTTCACCTGAAAAGATATGCTGTTTTTTTTTTTCAGGACTTATTTAGCGTCCATAAGCAAATAATAAAGCTTACAAAGACACCAGTCAGGTCAACACGTGGAAAGCTTTGTCCCACAGTAATAACTGTATATTCACTAATTCCAGTTTCTGCAGCCACTGATGTTCCCTGTAGGATGCCTGGCTCCTCTCTACTGTCAACACCACTGACTGAAATGACTGGCACATGCTAACATGCACTAGGATTTAATGAACAAAATCTTCTATTTTTAAATGTAGACGTGAATCTGTGAACTAATTTTCACCTGACAAGATATCTACACTGCTGTGTACTATAAGTACTATTTGTAACAGTGTAAAAAAAATATCCTTCCCATCTTTCCAAACATTTCTGTGGTCAAATCATGTCCATTGTAACTGTCTGCATAGGCATGTTTGGATTAAATTAAGCTTGCTTATCGCCCCTTTCTTATTCCATATGCAGCCAGTATGGAGCTTTAAATCAATTCCTGACATGGGAATTGAGACTGAGGCAGAAGTAATGTGTAGACAATTGTTTTTAACATGGGATTCCAAAGCAGAGCTCCTTGAAGGACAATAATACCAAACAAATAATGCATATTGTGCTATTAAACTGTAAATTCACAGCCCTGCACTTGATGTCCAAACCAACCGGCGTACACTTTAATCCCTGTGACCCTCAGCAAGTGAATTTCATTAAAACCGATGAATCCCCAAATGATGCAATGAAAGCAGTCATCTTCACCACACACATTAAATTGTAACTTGGAATCCAGAACATTTTCCAGCAGTGGGTGGCAATTATATTAAAGCAGCAGGATCAGCGGGACCCATTTGATGTGTATAGTGCGGGGAATCGACTCTGTCTTGTTAAAACCGTGAGTTATTTGTCACAGAACATGCTCCTCCGCAGCTCACGCTTCGTTGCTAGCTGGGGCTTTCCTTTTTGACAAGTACGTCAAGAACAAACAGTCCCACAGGCGGCAATTAATGCTGAACTCATAACACATGATGATACCCCGGGGCCTGGGATCTAATATGAACATTGGCACCCCTTGTTGTGCCGTTTACCCACTTGTCTGCTTTGATGACTTACAGTGCTTTTATTAAAACTGGATTCACATGTGTGGCTTCCGTTCAATAGCTCAGTCTTGCAGACAGAATAAGTCTCGGTGTGTCCATAACTCTGTGGGCCCATGTCCTTCACTACAAGTACGCTCAAGGACAAATAACACAAGTGCTTTTTTCCGAGCGGTATATCTTCTTTATGATGAAATGAATCTTTTTTCGACCGTGGCTCTCCTTCAAGATTTGCAGTCCCTCCAGGAAATAAGTGCCTTTGGCTTGGTGAAAGAACACTAAAACAGAAGCCTTGTCCTCCTCTTTACTCCTGGAAGCTTTCAAGGTCCATGCGCACTGTGCTTGAGGTTCAGGGCTGGTTTGACGCATTGGGAAGTCGAAAGCTAAATTTTATTTGTGGCTCAACAAATATAACGTCATACACCCTCATACTTGATATACTGTATGTATAGGTTACATGTATTTATTTTTTTGTTGATTTTTAAATAACTTTTTCAAATTTGCACACATTGACAAAGTGAACGATATTGAGGAAAAATAGTTTGAGTGTCTCATTTACATTATTTTGTTAATTCATGTTTAACACCAGTTAGTTCTATATACCAATATGGCTTCACTCGTAGAACTTCTGCAAATTGAAATGCACTTCTAAACACATTGTGGTAAATAATTATTATATATGGTGCTTTAAATTCTGCCCCAAACAATGTGCGCCCCTCACTGGCTTTTGTGATCGTTTGTGATGCTCCAACTTTACTGCGGGAAAGAGTTAACAATTAATTTAGTTAAGTTTAGGCAAAATTTGATGGCTAAGTTTGGGATTGAGACTGAAAAATTAAATAAATATTACTGATTTTCTAGCACCAACATTAAACAAGGGGGTGCAGTACAGGGTTGCCCAGCTCTCATTATAAACCCTAGGGATTGAAAAATGTTAAAAAACAACTCATTGGTGAGTCATGAGAATAGGAGCATTAGTTTTTAAATTCCATTTCTACAGCTTTAGAAACTACAACGTTATTAAGACATTTGAGTTAGCACACAGTTGGCTAGCTCATGACATGTCTTTAAACTCTAATATTTGAATTTTTCAAAATGTAAAATAATTAATGTAGTATTTTATAACCAGAAGCAGGGCTGTCTTCCACTGTTCAGCTCCATAAGGAACCATGTGATTGGTCGGACAAAAAGCAGGTGTTACTGAAAACAACATGAAAATCTTTGACTATTTTGACCTAAAAGTGGCATAAGTGCCAAATCTGCACTAAAATAGCCAACAATAAAATACTGAAAAACAATGCTATTACAAAAACAAAGTACACAGTTTACTTTCTCTTTAAAGAAATTCGATTTTTACAAATTGTGATTACACCAGCATAGCTACAGTACTTATCTGAATTTTGTCATTGATACAATAAACAAATAAAAAAGGTTTACATCTGTAGACAAGCTTAAAAGGTATTTTGATGTTTCCCAAAAATTGTATGAAACAAAGACAGAACATCATGACACATCAGAATTCAGACAGCTTCCCTGTTGTTACTGCCTCGGGCTGTGTGACTGCTGCACCTCTGTCTAACAAATTGAAACAGCCAATCAGATTATTTTTCACTGTTGGCAGCCAGTGGTTTCCCAGTAAATGCAGATGTTGATGAGTGAGTGACTGTATGTACATAAGTGTACAGCCAGGTGAAGTCATCAGTCACAGACTACAAATGAGGCACAAAGTGGACTGAGGCAGAATGCTGGTGGCAAAATACCAGAGTCAAAACATATATGTGCGTATATCTCTCAGTCAATCAAATCATTTATCTTGCAACAGCAAAGATGATGGATTCTGAGCTAATTCAATCAAAAATCCCTGGACCATTAGTCGTGTCCCTCATTGAGCTTTAATGGAGCACAAACAGCAGATAACAGAAATACAGTGTTCACCTCTTGTGTGAAGCAACGGAAGTAATAACCTGAAAAATGTGTTTTGTTTTTTAATAGAATAACATTGTTAAAACTGTTCAACTTACACTATCTTTTATGCGGAATGTATAGGCGTAGCTACTGATACCAAAAGTAGCATTTGATTGCACCTAAACAAGTGAGGATTTATAACCAAATTGTCGGACAAACATGTCATTTTAGTTTATCTATTTGGTCAAGGGGACACATTATGCCTCTCTCTGAAACTTATTTTTCACAATGGAAAGTTTGCACCAAAGTCCGGATTTGGAAAATTCAAGTCTATTATTTTAGTTTAGTCTCTAGTACTGCTGCCCACTTGTACCTTCCACTAAGCGACCAAAAACCTTTTATTATTTTTTATTTGTAAGTGTATGGGTAGTATAATGATTTATAATGACATTTATGAATGTATCTCACAAAGGTTTGCTAAAAGAAAGCCCAAAACGGCACACTTATCGCCATTTTAAGCTAACAGTTAGCCAAAACTATTTTTATCAGGCAGGCATGGATTTGAAATAGTAATAATGTCATATTACAATCATTTGCTTTGCTGAAATCTGTAATGGGACTATGTGTTTAACAGTTCGATTTTGTCTGTCTTTAAAGTTTTTAAAAAAGTACAAGAAAAGTAAAGCTAGAAGTACAAAGTGTGAATCTAGTATAAACTTTTTTCTCTTCACAGGTCAAGGAGAGTAAGCCTAACAAATTAATGGGGGTTTCAATAATATTAAAATGAAAAAGTCCAACAACGCTACTGGAATTAAATCCAGAAAAAATAAGGTGCACAGGAAAGTACATTCAAGAGGCAATAGGTTCTATTTAGCATATTAATATTTAATTTACGATGCAAATGTATTCACATCACGCTCCAGTCCACTTAAATGTCCTTAAAATTCGTTAGGAGACAATTTGCTCATTCACATTTCCCCAGACATCAGTTTTCTCCATCAAGACACATGGAATCAAAAAGATAACGGAAGGCAGCAGGTACCGGAGACATAGAGTCTCAGAACCAATAGACCCTTTTCATGCCACGTCACGGTGACGTCACAGCTCTAGCTGGAGGCAAAAAGACGAAAACTCATAGCAGACGCATTAAAGTTCGAGGTTTTATCGTGGTAAAATGTCGTTTGTTGTAACCGTGACTGGATTTGTGCCTAATGTACCTGACCTTACCAGACGTGCAGGTGCAGTTTCATGTTCAAATTGATCTGTTTATTTAGAATTCTAGCTCAAACTGTACTGTTGTCAATCATTCAATTTTACACACAAGAGTCGACAAGACCATTATTTTCGACTTTAGCAAGGCCTTTGACGAAGCTAACAGATTTTCAAAGCTACAAGCAACCAATTTTGTTGGACTAAATTAATCTTAAAATAATTACTATCAAATGTTGTGTCTCTGAAGCACTAATAACGGGAGGTGCACACATTAGCATATTTAGCATTAGCTTCAAGACGCGAATGAACGTTAAAGACAGCATTTTAGCCATACTGTGTTAGCAAAGTAAAGCGAACCTCAAACAAATGTAAAATCACTCTTCAGTTAGTGGAAGGCAGATCCAGATCCAAGAGAACCACACAAGCTCAGACAAATGCTTCCATCCGTAGAAGTAATACAAGGTTCCGAACAGAATTTGACATTTTTTCGGCATTTGTGTTTAAAAATCCCTCCAAAAACGTGTTAGTTTACACTGGTTTAAATGGAGGCTACGTCGTCTTTTGCCTCCGGCTAAGCTCCGCCCACCAGAATTTGACGCAATGTTTACTAACATGCAAGGGGTCTATAGTGAGAAAGTAGAGCTTACAAAAGGCTAAGGCTAACAGACCGAAGGAGTGAAAAAGGTCCACACAGCACATTAGCTCCCAAGGTCATTTATTTGCTACACCCCAGTGACGTTTCGGGCGTTTAGCCCTTCATCAGACATGAAAAAGCTAAGACACACCAGTCTCTTCTATACACATCAGCTAAGTCACATGGACCAAGTCACATGACTTGCTTTTTGTGAAAATTAAGATATTTCCACATGGATAATAAATATTTAGATAAAAATATTTAATAATACATTGATCATCAATCATTTGCTAACACACACATCAAGGGGTACCCCATCAAAAGTGTTGGAAGAAGATATGTTTTGACAAATGCATCTGTTTTCAAAGGTAAGCAAATTTTTTTTTGGGCCACAAAAATTAATTTTCACAAAAAAGCAAGTCATGTGACTTGGTCCATGTGACTTAGCTGATGCGTAAATAAGAGACAGGTGTGTCTTAGCTTTTTCATGTCTGATGAAGGGCTAAACGCACAAAACGTCACTGGGTGTAGCAAATAAATGACCTTGGGAGCTAACTTTATTTTTTCACTTATTCAGATTTTTACCGTTTGTCTCCAGCACGCAGTTTAAGTGCTTGGATGTGCGTGTCTTCTACACTTTTAACAGACCGAAGGAACCAGAGCAGTTAACGTACAGCACACCCACAACGAGCCATCACCCGACAGCAAACAGTCACCAGCTTCAACGTCGGACCCCGATGAGGGATATGACCTGCCACACCACCAACACACTTCACGGTCTTCCTCATGACCAAGGTTGCTAGTTAGAAGAACCCTTAATGCTTTTAATGTTATTGATATGCTATTGGATCATTATCTCACTATTGCTATAACTTTTTTGCCATTGATTTGAAACTAAAATTACCCATCACCATGCTACAGTTTTTTCCTTTCATAAATGTACAATTGTAAGGCCACATATTTCTGCTACAGAATATTTCCCTCTCTTCATATAAAACACAAGAGTTCCAATGTCACAGTTTGGTAACCACATCTCTACAGAAAGTATATTTTATAGTTTTGCAGAGCCGACCTAAACTTCACTCGTCTCATCCCATATCTATTTCTCCCAATTTTGTCCAGTGAGCCTATTCACAATCATCCTCTATTGTAAAAGACAGAAAACTGCCCGTCACGTCTGCCTGACAGTGAGCGATTGACATAGAACATTTGAACTCTTGCGGTTTCCAAACTTACTTCCTCCACGGTTTAAGGGGGGGTTTGGATGTAGGCTTTGGGGGCTTCGTGAGCCTGTTAAAATCGCCTCTGCTCATTTTTCCAGCTGCACCCTTTTAACGGTGCATTAAATGACAGTTTTCCCGGAGAAGACACTGGAGAAACACTGCTCGGAAATCCTGGGAATGGGCAAAAGCAGTGATTTAATTCATGTTGTAATCTACAGTAGGATGAGACAAAGCAGAGAGGACAGATAGCATCAAAGTCTCTTATTTTCACTCAATTGACTTACTTAAACAGAACCTCTTGCTAAACGCATTCAGTATGTTAGAAACTGTATTCTTTTATTAAAGATATTTCATGTCATTCAGTTGTTTAGTAAAAGCATGAGAAAATTGTTATCTTACTTCCTTCTATTGGTCCTTTTTTCCTTGTTAATAATATGATACAATGAGTCTTGAATAAAGATTGGTACAATGTTGGAGCCTTAGTGGAAATTTTGTGGAAAGACATGCAGTATGTAATTGGGAGAAAAATTAAGTTTATGTTTGCCGGTTTAACATCTTAAAAATTTATTCAGCCAAGATACAAGCTCGAATGCAGAAAAAAAAAGGGCAAGTTTTTTCTAAATAATGGGAAAGCGATTTGAAAAACAGGCAAAAGTATTCCTGCAATAACCCACAAAGAACTATTGGGAATAAACTTGTGCAGCTTTATTTTTGGGAAGGATAAAAGCAGAAAGGTCAGTGTGAACTCATGTGAGAAATGTACACTATAAAAAGGCTCAACCTGGGCACAAGCAGGACAGTGCTGCTGAGTCATTCGTTACTACTGAACTTTAAGATTAGTGAGTATTTTGGTGTATTGTGATTTGAAAAGTTATACTTTATTATGATGGGGCTCAGTCAGTACTGATTTATAAACAGTGAAGCTTTGTTCTATTTAGCAGTTGTATATTGCTCACTTTTGTGTTCATTTTAACCCTGCAATGAGTTGCCCACTGTTCAGCAGTTTCCCCCACCTAAGGCTCAAAGTAAATGGAATAGGCTTCAGCTAAGTGGTAAAATTGAATGAAAAAAATGATTGTCTTCATTCTGTCAGCGTACACAGTCCACAGAGGAAAAGGGCACATGAACAAAATGGTGGTAAAGAGCCAGCGCTGGATGTTTCTTAGACCATAATACAAACCAGGTCTGTGGAGGACATCTGACAGTCTTTCAACTGATGGCTACACAACGGACCTCAAGCTTCATGAAGCTGGGCACCATGCCCCACAACGGCACTGGCTTTTTTTAAGTCAAACAACATGACTTGAGCCCCAGTCACATGGAGGCAAAGTGAGACAAAGAATGGACACAAGAAGCATGAGAACGGGCTTTATAAAAGTGCACCATTTGCAAGCCTGATGGGCACATCACTACATTGGCAACACACATGTATTGTGCATCTGAACCTTGAAATTGTGACTGACACAAAAAATGGATACTACTGGAGTATTCTCTAGGCAGCAGGGAAGGTCACAAACTGAACCAACCATAACGGACTGGAGCCAAATCATAACTGACATTTGGAAAATGCATACAATGACCTTCAGACTATTTGAAATTGGACTTATATTCTTAGTGTTGATTACTCATAGATTTTTAATCAAGAATACGACAAAAGCAAAAGACTATTCAAAGAAACAACACAAATACAAAATAAAGCACATTGACTTTAAAGAATTGAGCCGAGAATCTTTCTAACTTTGCTACTCATGAAACAACCTTCTTCAACAACAACAAAGAGCTGATCACACCTGAGAACAACCACTGATACGACCTGCCACACTCAATGTTTGTGAGCTTCGAAAGCTCAAAACAATAGTAGTAGTTTCTCTATTGAAATACAAGTTGTGATACAGATCCAAACCATTCTAACAAATCAACAATTATATTTGCAGTAGCTTCAATACTAGTTTCTTGATTAACTTTCATCGTTCTTTTTTGACCGACAATAGTGGTTGAGATATTTATTTTGAATTCTTTTCTAAAAATCTCACTGTAGTGTTTAGATTTCCAGAATAAAGGAGTGAATACAATTGCATTTGCAGAAGGGACCAACATGTACAGGATAAATTGGCTGATGCAATTTGAAAAACATACATGCAACCACAGGATTAAAGCTCAGTAAAAAGACCCGTATTGTAGATTTATTACACCAGAGGAATTGTCGAAATTCTTCACATTTAACTTTGAGATGTGAACGGCTTTGACTGGTTGCATCGGCAATATGGATGAAATGCTTTTAAAGAGCTGAAAATATGTCCATCTTCATTTAGCGAGCAAGGCTTAAAGCAATAAGTGTCTCGAAACGTAGATTGTTCAAGGTTGATGAAAACATTGGATAGGATGCAAATGAATCAATTTATTGTAGCTTTCTCGTAAATGGGAACCTTGGTGGTGCTGTAATGTTTTCAAATAAGCTGTAAGTTATTCTACTGCAACTTAATAAGTAAACATAAACATACAATCTCATGTAATTACGATATCCATTTGCTGTGCTGAATCTGTTGGATTTCATTTGCCTGAGGGAAGCACTCGCAATTTTTAAAAACACTTTATATGATGTAAAACTACTTAGAAATAGAAATTAACATTGTATGAATATTTACCGCAGGTTTTAGCATCTAATAAAAGTTATCAACTGGACGTATTCTAAAGCTCTGATACCTGACTTTTTGTTGTAAATTAGCAAAATACCAAATGCAGCACAAAATCAGACCGCTGTATTCTGTCAGAGTCAAATAATAAAGTATTGTCTATCTCAGAAATAGCGCTCTGATTGGCTGTGCTGTGGTCCACTTCAGCTTCACTTTGCAGTTTTTCGGGATACATCGATTCAGCTTTTTCAATTCTGTTACCGATTTTAAAAATGTGGCTTTTATTGCACAAATAACAACTTAACTTTACATTATGAGACAGCATAAGGCAGTAAATAGTCTCTTTATTGTCTAGTTAAGGGCACAAACATACTATCGGCAGAACCGATATCATGTGACCGATACCTGATTTAGTAATACTTCAATGACCAATATACGATCCCAGTCAGATAGGTGCATAAGTCATAATTGCAGCCAAAAACAAATGCATGTGGGTATTAACCATGTGCCCAAGGATTTGTGAGCGGT
Organism: Mugilogobius chulae; assembly: GCA_038363315.1. Lineage (NCBI taxonomy): Eukaryota > Metazoa > Chordata > Actinopteri > Gobiiformes > Gobiidae > Mugilogobius > Mugilogobius chulae. Next base: position 38,237,572 of record CM076395.1, on the reverse strand, counting down.
AGTAAATACAGTGCAAAGAAAAAATATTTGGACTATGAAGAAAATTCTAATACTCATAGCGTAATAGCAAGCAAGTTAGGGCCTGGTTAGTACTTGGATGGGAGACCAATGGATAAGGTTGAGTATTGCCAAGTGTGTTCTGATACAACATTGATCTTGATACGTGGGTCATGATACGATACATATCCCGATACATGTATATCTCAATACAATTCCCTCACTACAAACAAAGATATATTTTATAGACCAAAATGAGAGAAAATGTAGACAAAAACTATAGAAAAGTATTATATACCTGTAAAAATGTTTTCAACGTATTTTTGAGTGCAGGACTCCTTAAAATCAGTGTTAAGAATGTAATGCAGAATAACAAAATGCAGAAAAATTTTATTTTCACATTGTTTTATATGTTTGATACAAGTGTCTTATGGACAAGTCACTTTCAGATCAACAGTTTCAGCCTTAAAGCAGCAATCCAGGGTCAGAAGAATACATTGAGCACAGCCCTATCGCTGGAACACCAGGTGCCACATGGATTGTTGTTGCGTCTTTGGGCAAAACACTTAACCCACATTGCCTCAGTGTCTGCGTACACTGGTGAATGGACACTAGATTGTAAAGTGCTTAGAGTGCCTGGAAAGGTAGAAAAGTGCTATTTAAGTAGACCATTTACGATTTATAATACTTAAAAAATTGCAACCTTTGTTAAATACTAATAGTGTTTGTAAAAATTGCACTTTTGACTTGATGTTGATATAAAGTGCAACCATAATGTGCACAATCCCATATTCCATAACTTTCAGACACTTCCATTGTTCGATGTTAGTGTTCTTGCATGAGGCTATGTGTCTATTTTCTATGTCACACAAAAACTAAAGAGAGAACCCATTGTTTCATCCAGTCACCTTTGTCTCACAATATTTAAATCACTATTGCATTCATACTCTAAAAGATGGATCTAGCTCAATGCAACAATATAGTCTATACAGGCAGACAGGAGTTTCTATGCATCCGTCTATCCATTTAGTCATGCTACCCATTGCAGTCTTTTTTTTCTTCTTTCTCTGCCTAAAGCACACGTTCCTGAAGTGCAGCTTATCGTTTCAAATGCACCTCGGGAATAACTTTATATATGAGTGAAGAGGGTAAAGAAAGGTTACATGTGACCAAGAAGGTGAGGAGAAGTGTTGCAGAGTCCGTGAAGTCAAATGGGAAAGACATATGGAGGTGTGAGGTAAAAAGTTTGGAGCATTCTCAGGCTGCCTCAAGCTTTTTAGTCTAATCTTTCAGTGTAGTGACTTTTCCATAAAATGTAACTTTTTTATGCTCTCAAGAAGGGTTTCTCACATGAAAGAAGCAAAAGAATAGTCTCCAAACAAGACTGAGGCGTACATTTGTCCTTGTATTCATTATGAAGTCTGTATGGTGACTGTTCTGAGAAACTGGATAGTGACTATTAAGACTTCAGGGAATGACAAAGGAAGTGGTTAGTTTTGAGGTAGTTCTGTGGACAGCCCAATGTCTCTAATGCACCGCATTACTGTTGCCACACACAAAGGTACTCTTTAGTTAGGGTACTCACACTGACAACCAAATCGTGCTCAAGCCACAGTGACCCCTAAAGCCACATTCTTTTGTCTATGGTGTTGGTACAAATGATTTGTTCTCTGGACAATTTAAATGGTTCTTTCAACAGACCAAAAAGTATTTTTTTAGCTGACAGTGTCGACTGTGACATGTCTTGTCAGCTGATTTACACACGTTTTGGTGCCAGTGGGGACAAGAGGGCTACAAACTAACCTTACTTTGGTAATCAGTTAGTTGTTTAGAAAGCAAAAGTCATGTGGCTACAAGATCTTGACAAATTTCGATCCAGATGCAGCCTAAAATTAAATTACTGAGTGAGTTTGTTACTTACTGCATTAAGATTCTTACTGCCTTAAAAAGATTTGCCATTGGAACAATTATAAAAATGTATTGTTTTTCTAAAAACAAAAAAGGTCAAGCATTTTCTCATTTGAAAACAGCAAAAATTGCTACTGTACTACTGTAAAAATATAGCTCTACTGGCAAATTTCATATGTAGAATTTATCAGAATAACTCGCCTTTAGGCACATTTACTTAAATCAAGATCAACTTTCTGTAATCTAGTAATATTGACCCTAAGGTTGTGTTTCTTTTCCTATAAAAATGGCAAATTAAAATTGATCAATGTCATTGCTGCCCAATAAGAGTCGTAAAACTTGCTTTTTTTTCAGCTCATGCATGTTTGGGAACTTATAAAGATCAGTTAACGATTATTCGATTACTAAATTAGTTGAAGATTTGTTCAAAAATCTATTAGTTTCGATTAATTTATTAACTTGATGCAGCCCTAGACAGGACCACAGCGCCATCTGCAGTTCAACTTCACGAGTACTTCCCAAGGTGTGGGAGAGTAAAAATGCCCCATCATCCCTGTTAACAGTCATTGGACACATTTACGTATTTCAGTTGCCTCTTTTATCCAGCAATGGTGTTCGTTATCCTCTGTTCCAATCATGTTTGCTCCATCCCAGTCCATAATGTTCATAAGGTTCTCTCTCTCTGCAGACGACGCTGTGTTCCTGTCCCCACTGGCAGGAAAATGGTTCAAACCGGTGTAGATCAGCAGACAAGACATCACAGGAACATCACAAGACGCTCTGAGGAAGACTGTGAGTGGGTAGTTGAAACAAACAAACTTGGTCTGTTCAAAAAATCTTTTGAATAGATTATCAGAAGACCCAATAAACCTAATTGTAAAATCTAAATCTGGTCCGACACACATGATGGTTATTCTAACATATACCTAGTACAAGCACATGTACAACTACAGTATATGATCCCACTGCGAGCGCTGAAGTTTCTCATGTGAAGAAATACTATGCAATCCTACACGCAGGTGCAAAAGCATTCAAAGTAAGACAAGACAGTTGTATATAGCAAATCAACTCCTTAAGCTAAATATGAGAAAATGAAATGACTCAAAGCAAAAATAATCATGCACACTGAAATTATAGAAATCTAGTAATAATGGCAACCGGCCGTTTAAACTGAACTTTTCTCTCTAAAAACAATCCACTAAAGATTTCTCATAGAAGTGCACAATACATCTGAAGTCCCAAGCAAATACTTTGATCAAATATGAACTTTTGGTTGATGAGGTCACTTGTAAAGGTCAATAAGTGGCTGCAGAAAAAGCAATAATACAAATAGGTCACCTTGTCTCAGAGCATCCGCACTTTTTCACCTCCACGTCACATTCGGCTGTTTTTTAATGCTGGACCTCCTCACTTTGATTTCCAGACTGACAGGCTGCTGGGACAACATTGCTTTGGGCATCTCCTTTGAACCTCAGGCATGACATTGATTATGTTAGCTGGGTAATTATCTCCACATGCTACCGTAGCACAGCTCCACATCCACCAGCAGCTTGCTACTACTTGGGCGAGCCCTTACATATGCTACACAGTAAATAAATTAGCTGTGAAGAGATGCCATGCTGTTTAATGCAGTACATTTGTTCTAATGATCCAGTGGTGACAGTTGAGGCGCTCGCAGCAGGAGGTAACGTCTAAAGCAGTAAAATGCCCACTTGTTTCTCAATTACATAACAGTATATAGCACTAGCTAGAGATGTAAAGGACACTTATATGTGTTTATTGGTCTTTAAACATGTTCTTGCATGCCTTTACTTTACTTTACTTTACTTATATTTACATTTGCAAGTTAAGAAAATACTTCAGTTTGCTATGCTGTAATAAATCTTATCCAATTATGTTAGCTTAACAAGCTAACGTTTGTCTAAGCATTCACATCTTGTCAAAATCTATAAAATTTATCATAAATCTTTCTATATACTGTAAATGTTAGAACAAACACCTCGAAATAAAATAATTTAGCCATTTCTTTCTTACCAAGAAGCAATTGTCTAAGTGGTTATAAACCGATAAGCATCTTGTTGCGCTTATGGAGTTGTTGATAGCAACTATGAGTGGCATTTCGCCACACTGCAAAAAACAGCTAAATATGCTTGATTAAAAGATTTGAATGTAATTTCAAGCATTTTCACTAATTTAACCTTGATTTATTGTAGAGACATAGATTATTTTCCTTGTTTCAAAGTCAAATTGTCTGCCAATTGGTCAAGAAAACTGTTCTTACCCTATTGCCAAATGTTTGTTCTTGTTTTAAGCCAAATTCTCTTAAAACCAGTTTGTTGAAACCAGTGAAATGTTCTGAAATTACACAAGAAACTAATCTTATCCAGTTAAAACAGCTTAAATCTCGATTTAAATTCTCATTTCAAGTTACTTTAAAGGGCACTGTGTAAGATTGAGAGGAATTTTAATTATCACATATAGTCCACAAACATTTAAATCATATTTATTCTTTACAACATGAATACTTAAGAGAGCACTGTTAACCAATCCACATCAACTGTGATACATTTATACGTATTTGAAATGTTTTATTACGGGCCGGAATATGGATCATTGACGCTAGATGGCATCATGCTTAATAGGCAAAATGCATGTGAAAGGCTCCCTCTAGTGTTCAAAAGTGGAAATCACTTTGTTTGTTTGTTTTTCTTACATAGTACCCCTTTAAGCAAGTCTAGATATAGTTTTTCCCAGTAGTTTCTTGTAACCTTTTTGAACAGTTTTGAAATGCATTTCTGATGTTAAAGGTTGTATGGTGGATTTTTCAAATCCAACAACTGTTTGCTGTTTTTCAAACGATGCACATGTGTTTCCCCTCCCAGGGCCACGCCTTCACTGCAACTGGGCCAATGAGATACTTAGGAACACTGAGGTTTGCGCGACAGGTTAACAGGCCAATAGATAACGAGGTACTTCGTTATCTATTGGTCAACGTTTTACTGGCCTCATCAGGTCCACAGTTTATATATTTTTATAATTCTTTTTTTGTTTAGCATAAATACAAGTCTGTTACAAATCTATGCAACTGTTTTTGACCAAGACTGACAACAAACAATTTTTGAAATCCTCCATACAACCTTTAACATGCGTTGGTTGCGGCTAATAAGTGTATATAATATAGTCTTTCATGTTTTGGAAGCACACGTAAAACAATATATTTGCATCTTAGTATGAATGTGTTGCCATTATACAGTATATAAACTATAATGTCAGTTTTGAATATTTGTGTGGTTGATAGAAGTATTTTTCTAAAGCTTGTGTATGTCTGAATTAGAAACACAAAACCGGGACAGATGCGTTTGTGCAATAGTGGCTTTTTCCATGTAAACTGTGGTGATATGGTTTCATATGGAAAATATGAACGCTGTGTAATTATCGCTAAGACTCAGCCTGACTTGAAGCATTTATTTATATTCCATACATGCCGTGAAGGAGGAGGGGAAAATCAATTGTCAGCTTTTCTTTTGACGTATCGCTGACATATCAAACGGCTCTTTGAAGATCAGAAAAAAAGAGAAAAAGATTTAGCTCCAATACAAAAAAAAAAAAAAAAAAAAACAATCATTACGTTTTTCTGCCAGGCCTAAATCGTTAGAGCAAATGCATAAATATGGGAGAAATTCCTCTGCCCAGCGTTTGAGTAATGGTAGCCTTCTGTGACTCTCGTGGGAAACGCCGGATGGTATTTCGCAGTGAGGGGACCCAACCAAAACAAGAGACCTGAGCCGGAGTGTTTACAGTCCTGCGAGGGTGACAGCTTACCTCAGTCTGGCGGGACGGGAGGTGACTTGTGCTGTTTCCTATACGCGGCGTGACAGCTTTACAACCGGCTGGCCTGCACTCGGATCGCTGCTGACATGGTGGAGGTGGAAAGACAGAACAGGTCTTACTACAGACTTTTTTATAGGCTTAGTATATACGGTACATTGAGGCATTTGGAGTTCAATAGTGATCACACACCATTCTCTTGGTTTTGGAAGGTAATTCCTATTATTTTTTCCACAGATTTTACAGAATTATACTAAATGTTTAAAAGCTTGCTGTAAAATCTTTTTTTCTAAACCAAATAAAGCACAATTTTATGCATAAGACAAGTTTATGATTTGACTATCATCAACAGACAGAACATTGAATTGATCTTTTCATTCTCTTTGTAACTGTAATTGCTTCATTTGTTTTATGAGCTCTTTTCAGTTCTCAGTAAAATTCATATCCTGCTCTGTAAATAGTAAACACATTGCAGTTATGAAAAAAACAAAGAACATACTGAACTGTAATTCTTTGCAGACTGTCTATTCCTCTTTAGTCTTAACTTATCTACATTACTGTGTGGAAAATGGGGAAATACATATTATAAAATCACATAAAATGCCCTTAATATATTACAAAAACAAGCCATAAGATGCTATATAATGTCAAATTTAGAGAACACACTATAATCTATTGTTTTTTAAAAGCAAAGTTTTAAAATTAATTGATAGTAAAAATGAAAATGGCACTAGTTAAGTAGAAAGTTCAAAAAACCTCACTCCCAGAGGACATTTTTTATAAGTTCAAAGACAGAGAAGGAGGTTTTGACCTAAGAAACGAGTTAAATTTGAAAAAAGTGAAAGTTAGAACAACAGTTCTAAAAGCTTAAAAAATGTGCAAATTTTAATCTATTTCTAAAATGTACAAACAGCATATTTTAGAATTATCATCTGTATACAGCATTCAAACATGTAGTAACACTTTGTGTAATGAAATTAGCTGCATTTTTATTTTTTTTCTAGTTTCTACTGAGAAAATTGACAGAGTGAACAAGCAGATGAAATATGTTGTTGTGAACTATTATTGCAGGTAAAATTGGGGAAGGATTTAATAAGCTATGCTAAATATTAAATATTTTCCTAAATGTCTGCTAAAAGTTTTATGTGCATTTAAGTATCGTAGTTGTAAATACTTATATCTTTTTTAGTAATAATTGTTCAAATAAATAAATAATAATTAAAAAAATCTCATAAGGATATACTTTATGTTTACACTTGTTTGTTCCCTAAAATCCAGGAAGTGTAGGCCTACTTATTATCGTTTTTAGCTTAGCACTAGCTTCTGTAAACAGACAGACATGATTCAAAGAACAATTAGGAGGATTAGAACACATACGTACGTTTAAAATATAAACAAAACAAAAAATATATATAATAAACTGGTGTAACATTTCAAATTGAATAGATTACAGTTATCTATAGATATTTAACGGAATAACCACTCAAATGTGCCTCTACGTTGCTGCTCTTCCACTCTGACCACGTACTTCGTCTCAATTCCCTTTTTTCTTTTCACACAGTCGAGAAATTATATCAAACGTTTCTCAGCTGGATTCTGAAAAAAAGCAGCTCAAGTCTTAATCTCTTGAATGGCCTCTTTGTGGAAATCACGTAAGCCTGTTTTCATAGCCTTAAACAGTTCTCGCTTTTTGAAAAGGCTTTGTTGCAGCGTACTGTAACACGCATTGTAACAACAGAATGAAGAATGTGCGGCGAAGTTAAATTGGAAGTTTATATATGAATTGTGAAGCCTGTAACGGTGCTAATTGGATGAATGCGGTACAATTTGGAGGTCAGATATAAAAAGCCTTGAGCTGTTTAACTTCCACCGCACGTACATGTTAACATCCGAGCGCGGCCTATAAAACGTGAAGGAACTTGGGTAAATTTAGAATTTTTTTTTTTTTTTCCTGAAATCCCTTCTTAGTCCCAAAGCACACACAGAGAAGCGGAGTCAGCCAAGAAGGCGCTTGTGCGGCAGGGGACAGTGGCACATTCAGATGCTCTTTATCTTTGAGCTGCAGAGTATAATGTTGAGGAATGTAAGCTGTGCATTTACAGAAGCCTGGAGGTAATACAATACTGCCGCTACATTGTGGCTAGGCTAACGTAATTATGCGTAGTTCCTGAACCGGCTAAAGAAAAGATGACTATCCAGGTGTGTATTGTTGTCCGCAAGAAAGCTTTTCATGCTGATAAAGTTGTGGTTTGTTTATCCGTGTGCTAACAAAAAAATACTGGTGTTAGCTTACGTTGATGCATAAAATGGGGACAGAGTAAATAGCTCACTATGTTTACTTGGACAGAAAGTACGCTAAAAATATAATTTTTCTTACACCAAGTTCAGTCAAACTTTTGTTTCAAGTCAGCAGAAAGCTCTAAGACTGCAGAGATCTTAAAATTGGTAGCTATAGGCGCTAATAAAATAGCTATCATACACAATTCATGTTTGCTAAAATAGAAATAACAGCTTATCTTCTGGACAGCCCAAAACATGCATCATAGGTGACATTTCTCTTGCACTGCAGCCCATAGCAAAAAGATCTGTGCTGGAATGACATGGTTCTCACTTGAGTGCGCACACTTTCAAACAAATGCCTAAATTACTTACTTAATTATGTTAAACGCCTCACCTTTACTTTGTTTAGGATATGATACTAGAGACTTCTCCAGATGAGTAACTTAGATCAGTGGTTCCCAAAGTGGGGGTCAGGACCTCTCGGGAGGTCGCGAAGCAAATTCTGGGGGTCGCAAGATGATTTCAAAATGTAGTTTTCCAATTATGACATGGCCTTTTATCATTTTTTATGTTGAAAACTGTATGTTTGAGTGAATTGGGGTCATAGAAAGTGATACACTGTCAAAGTAGACTCAATTAAACCCAATTTAAATGGTTTATAACTTAAGATTATTGCAAAAATATAGATATATTGCTGTGGGGTCGTGAGGTGGTTGCATGGGTATTTTAGGGGTCCCGGGCTGAAAAGTTTGGGAACCCTTGACTTAGATGTTTGAGATTCAAACAAAAGACATTCTAAATCAGGGGTGGGCAACCTTTTTTGGTCTCCCATGTGCATGCTGCAAGTTGTTCTTTGTGACAAAAGTTAGTCAGATGAGCCTTTACATAGTAACAGACAGGTCTCTGGGATCGACCCATTTGGACGATTGACTGGTAAATCACGATCGACAGTTTGCCCACCCCTGTTCTAAATTGTTCTGGATTTACGCACATATTGAAAATATTTTTTACATTGTTTTTATTTTAATTATTTAAATTGTGATTCATTCTTGGTACGGTAAAAGTGGTAAACAGCTTTAGTACAGTACAATAGGCTGATCTTTACCTTTGTGGTCACAATGGTCTAGACACATTGAAAGATAAACAAACAACTCCACAGGGACAAAAGTCTACTGAACTTTACAGACTACATACTTAACCCTTTTCTCATGGATGAAAGCTACTGATCATAAACAGTGGGCTACTATTGAATCGACTGTAGAGACATTGCTCATAATAAAGGTAAGGTCAGATGATGTTGAAAAATGCACTTCTGGGGAAGGTGCTTCTCATAATGTGATCCTATGGAGTAATAAAACTGAAATTAGGCTTAAATATTAATCACTTGTGGAACTAGAGGCCAGTGTTGCTGCATTGGGTCCTGTGTCTATTTATAGGCTCAGTGCAGAAGACGGCGAGTGTGGATGGCAACATTAATGGCTGAAGGGTAAGTTATTGATTCTGTGTAAAGAAATGCTCGCTGTTTTGTTAGTCTTTTGTCAGCAATTATAATATTTTTTCCTTTATTGTTTTTTTTTGTAGCCTTTTGCACCACTACCACTAATTAACTAGCCACTTGGTAGCCATTCATGGTACCTTCTGATTTTTTTCCCTCCTAATTTGCATTGTTTGGTAAAAAAAATATATTTTAGCGACACCTGGAAAAAAAGTGAGGTTTCTTCATTAATTTTGAAGCATTTTAATCTCCACAAAGCAGGAAAAGCATTGTTAGCAAGCTATTTATGTTGTCAGTTACTAGCTCTAGTTCTACAAAGTTGCAAGTGCACTAAATATAATTATATATACTTCTTACATCAGTCTACATGTTTTGCTCACTTACCTAATGCATTCTAAACCTAACGGCAGTTAGCCACAATGCTAACAACAACAAACAAACTAAATGGAGTTTGGTGAACAATTATGCAGTCAAGACATTGCGGATACATTTCCTCCCGAATGGATACATTAACAATCTGTGTTAGGGATGAAAATTATTTAATGTTTAATTAAACATTAAATTAAAATATTAAAATACATAAAAAATTGAAATATTTTTTAATGTACAGCTCTTTCAAGATGTCCATAAAAGTTAAGCCAAAAAAATAAATAAATACAATCTGACAAACCATAATTATACATATAATACACTATAGGGATGTTCGCCGAGCCGACATGTAACGTCAAAATGGTGATCACGTGACGCGTTAGTTGGCAGAAGTAGTTAAAATGTATTGGAGGCAAGCTGAAAAAACACGCAAAAAAGACAATGTTTGTCTCTTGCTGTGTGACTCGATGTGCTAACCCTAATCCATAGAGCTTCTACTGTGTTCAGAAAAAGCCTACACCAAAAAGAAAGCTTTTAATTTCGGCAATTAGATTCCAAAGGGAAAAACAATAAGAGCTAGCGGGAACTAGCTTGGTTCTGCCAACCATTTTGATGTCACATGTCGGCTCAGCGAACATCCCTATAGCGTCAGAAAATTCATTTTCAGATGCATCCTAAACTTTCTGTTCTTTCAAAAACATATTCTGACTGAATAGTGTAATCGTTTTGTTTTTTTCCCAATAATCCAGCAATTTATTGTCTTGTCACAGAGATGTTTTATTATTATTTTTTTGTTTTTCATATTGATTACACTAATGCAGCTCTGCAGATGTTGGGCATCTCTTACAGCACAAAACTGAACGCTCTATACCAGTCATATACGCGGCCTGCACACACTACATTTAAAAGCACTGTGATCTGATTTTGAATGTAGAATCTTGTTTGATGTCTTTTTGATGATAGACATGAAATAATGTCCAAATCACCAGAGGCAGAAACATCAAACAGAGCCAAATGAAAACTCGGTAATGTCTTCTCGACCCGCGCCTTAATGCTCCTGCCTTCATTTGCCACTGCCCCGTGATGCGTCGAGGGCTCGCGCTTTGACGGCCAGCGGATAACTTAACGAAGCACTTTCATCAATATCAACTTTTTTCTTCTTCTTTGTTTTCAGTCAATCAGCAAACATCGGGCGCATCAAAAGGCGATTCTAGTCGGTAATGTCGACGAGAGGTCAGAAAGTCAAAGGGAGAGGTTTGAAGAGAAAATAATTGACTGAGTAGAAGCCATGATGAACTTTTTAAGCTCTTGTCCTCATATGCACCGCTAATACATTTCGTCTTGGTCATGCGGATAGAATATTAAATTATGTATGGGGCTACAAATTTGGCTGGATGAAAAATGTCTGCAACCAGTTAACTCTTGATTGTCTTTTTAATAGTCAGCCAGTGGATTATATTCAGCAAGTATTCTGATGTGCAACAAACAACGAAGACATAAACTGACATAGTCTAAACTATAGTCTAGAATGGAATGTTTGGAATTTAGCGGGGAAAAAAAAAATCTTTAAATAAATTTGCTATTCAAAATACAAATTTTTAAGTCTGTTCTACAGTATGGCTAATCTTACCAATGTATTCACAGATCTGACTGGTAAATTATAGACACCACCACGCTTCTTTTCATGCAAGTTTCAATTTCATAATTTTCAAGGACAGTGTTTCTCAAATTGTGGACTGTGGGCTACATCTACAGTTCTCTTCAGTTTGAATATTTATTTATTTTAGAGGTAATTTGTTGATGTTTTTTCTTTTGGGGTAAATTATTATTTTTTAGCTACAACTTCCTTTCAATTTAGAATCTGTTTAGTCTCATTTTATATCATGTTTCCCTGATATTTAGGCTTGATCTGGTGATACTCAGAAAAACAATTGTAGTACGTTGTAATAGTAGTACTTGAGACTGGTATTGGTCTGAAGATCAAGTGCTTAGAGTCCAAGACAAGGTCTCGATCTTGTCTCTGAATCAAGTGAATTTGGACTCTTATCTTGGTCTCAAGGTTGCTTAGACCAAGGCTTGTCTTGGACTCAGACTGAGTCTGACATCAAGACCACATTTCACCAACACCATCTTCTGCTAAACTTGCACCAGGAGTTCATGGCCCGTCCCAGGCACAGCTTGCAATAAGACACTAGACGGTGACAAATGTAGAAAAATACAAAGATGGTCTTGATTTTTTTAAAAGTTTAAAAAATTTTAAAAGTCTCAGTCTTCAGTGGTCTTGGTCTTATCTGTCTCATCCTTTGGCCTTGGAAAAGTCTTGGTCTGGATTACTGTGGTCTTGACTACACTAGTACTTGGTGTGAAAAGTTTGAGAACCACTGCTCTAGAGTAAGCAACTCTGTATCAAAGTAAACATTTGACTAAATCTAATTTAAAATGCATGTTCGTCAAGTAAGCATTTATTTAAAATCAAATCACTATAATCTATTATAAAACATTATTCATCCTCAGCAAACCAGAAAGCAGTGATGGTGCAGTGTTTGCATGCTAGCTAGGGCCACAACAAAACTGCTAAGTTCTCTAATAGTTGGGCAAAGTTATCATGGTAAATAATTACGATGATATGAATGGGTTTGGAAAGAGAGGAAGAAGTTTGGAAGCTTTAAGACTGTAAAATAAAGTGCATAACTTTTAAGCTGAAATCGTTTTTGAAGAATCTTTGCTTCATGTTGAATAATTAATAAAGCCCAGTGCATAGAATATTAGTTACCCTACAAAAATATTTACATGTTAATTTGTTATGAGAGAATGGTGTTGTGGTAAATAATGCAGAAGCGCTTACCTTTTCCACAGTGGAGTCTAGATTGGGTTCTAAAAGTTGAAACGCTCGCGAAAGGTTAGACTGAAGTGAGACTACATAATTTGAGGCACTGCATATAGTACTTTACATTATTGCTTTGGTTATGGCCACAGGGAAAATGTGACAGGTGTCCTAAATCACTTGGCCGACTTTTGGCACACTTTAATCTTGGTTTGTGTGGTGACTGTGGTTGGTATAAGCCGTGTTTTTCTCTAGAGCTGCACTTGGAAGGTCCTTGCTAAATGTTAGAATGTGTGTGCAAATGAATAAATACAGTATTTGGTGAACTTATAATATTACGATGACATAGATAGATCTTTTTATTATGAGCAAATTTATCCAAGAGAAGGTGGCTTATGTCTGAATCACTTAGTGTCCACAAGTTTAGACTGCTGATGACTAAAACTAGGGGTGTGCTAAAATATAGATTCTTTGATATACTGTATAGTGGTTGGCTGCTCTTTTGCTGTCTCTCTGGAGGCACTGAGCACTTTTTGAAACTTTTTTGGTTTTAGCTCAGTTTTTTGGCAAGAAAACTTCGGACTTCAACCAACTAAGACGTGTGGCCTCTGGTGTTCAACAAACATGAGCTAAGTACTGTCAGATTTGTGAAAAGAAGACATCTGGTTTTCTCGTAACCATGGAGACCATGCAAAAGCTAATGTTACCTACGCTAGCTATGGACTGTCAGACTTTCACACCTGAAGCAGGAGAGGACGTTGCAGTGAGGATGGTTTGATTCTTGGAGTTCTTTCATCAACCCTGTGATGCTCAACAGACACAAGTTGGGATTTTTTGAATGAAGTCGTTTGTTTGTCTTGTTACCATGGAGATAAGACATGAAGCTATAAATGCTAACTTTGCTAGCTTTGGACATCTGAAAAGCTACAGAACTTTTACTTCTGCTGCAGCAGAAGATTTTCCAGACAAATATTTTGAGGGGATGGCCTTATCATCGACTGAAACAACAGAAGTTTCATCTGATCCACTTGGACCTGTGTCATCTGTTCAACTGCACCTGTTCCTCCAGCTAAGGCCCTGACCGAGACAACCACATCATGGAAATGGTCCCTGAGACTGTTCTGTGGACCAAGCTCCAAACCTGGGGTGACAGAGCCTTCTCCATCGCTGCCCCACCCTCTGGGACAGAGACTGCACCAACCTCAACACTTTTAAGAAAAATCTGAAGATCCATCTGTTTAAATGTGCTTTTAATGTTTTAATGTTGTATTTACTGACTGTTTTTATGTATTGTACCTTTGTTTAATTGCCGTTGTCTGTAAAGCGTCTTTGAGTGTCTAGAAAAGCGCTATATAAATAAAATGTATTATTATTATTATTATTATTATTATTATAGCGATATTTAATAAAACGATTCAGTATTGATTCTCTAGCTCTCAATATTGATATTCCCCCCAGATTTTAGGGGACAGACAGTGTCGTGTTTGCTGAGCTGATAGAAGAGTCAAAGCGAGTGAAACAAGATTGGAAGATGCTACAAGACAGTTTCAGTGGCTCCTTGTTCGTTAATAATACCAGACGTGTAGATATATTCTGACTTTAAAACAGCATGAAGAAACTTTTATGGCGTATTTAAAAGCAATGAAAGTGCTTAAAACAAGCCTTGAGAGAGCCACAGCCTCGAGTGTAGCTAGCGCTAGCCCGCAATTGCTAATGTTAGCATTTGTGGCGTTGTACACAAACGGTAGCTCTGAGGAAAGATTTATACCTGAGACAACTCGTTTGGACTGGCGGACTAAAGTGTCCACAAAGATTAAAACATCCAAAACACAAACTCTGCCAGGGATTTATAAAAGTACGCTAAGCTGCGGAGAACGAACTGTTCAAGTTGCAGTGTTGCACAAAAAATATATCGAATCGTATCGAACTGCACATAAATTGAGATATGAACCATATCGTGAGCGAAATATCGAGAATCTTATCAAATAGTATCGATACACTGCTCTAACTAAAACTATTAGAATTCAGAATATTCATCTTAATGTCAGTAGTTTTATAATATTTGATTATGAATATTGTAATATATTGCAATGCTAATGCTTAATTCAGACTAGCATTTTACAGCGACATCTGACATAAAAGATACACTAATCTCTTACACAGCACATGAGAACCCAGGCTAGTTGAGGGATTACCTACACTGAGCCCATGTGCAGCACCTATAGGAGTATGTGCTTAGTCTGCCACGTAAGGAAGTAGGAAAGCCTGCCTTGTATACTGTTCAATTTCAGATCCCGACGTGTTAAGATAATAGGGTGACAGTGGAGTGGTGACTTGGTGATAATGAACCAATATATATGCATTAGGCAAAAGCGATCCTTATGCTTCACAAAGAGGAAGCTGGCTGTGTTCATTCATCATAACGTCCCTGTTTTTTACGTGGAGAGTTTTGTGCGTGCTACCTCTGCCTCGATCTTAATAAAGAAACTTTGTCTGATATGCCTGCTCCCGCTGAACTACAAGTGAATTATCAACTTTTAATGGGATTCGTAAGTGGGAGAGTCAAGCGCACCAAGTTTCCTGTGGAGGTTCTCGTGGCAGTGGTTATGACAGTTGTTGTTTTTGTCAATATTTAGTTTGCATAGTCTTGTTTTTGGTCTATATACTTCTATAGAGGTTATGCAGGTGACTTCACAGAATTCTAAATGTGAGTGCTGAGTGGCAACGATGCAGGAGAGTTAATGGAGAGAAAGGATATTTTCTCTTGTGAGTTCAATAAACAGCTAAAACAGGAAAAATAAACTACAGTTTGATAACAAATTCAACCCACACAAGTCTACTGAGCATTGGGTTTGTAACTGACATGTAAAAAGAACAAATCAAGTAAAAGTTGTAGCAAAGCAGATAAACAACAAGACTTTTAGCTTCTCACATTTATCAGACATTGAAATCAAACACAGTTGAACTCATTACCTTTTTCTTCTTAAAAAGATATTTTTGAGTAAGTTTGATGCAGTTAAAATGTCCTAAATCATCAACTGTTGAACAAAGAAATACACTGAAGAAATTGCACTCATTCTAAATGTTGCTAAGCATTTTTGGAATAAAATAGTGTCAGTGCATAACCTCTATAAGTACAAAATGGATTATGAAAGTTATCAGATGTTCATGGATGCCTGTCTCATTTTTAAAGTTCTTAATGGACTTTCACATTTTTTATTGAGTAATTTAAATACTTTTTTTTTCTAGACTGTAATGTCTGAAATATATATTATGTGTGTGTAGATTTATGCATTTTTATGTGTCTGTTGATGTCTATTTTAATTTAAAAAAGCATCAATGTTTCCTATTAATAGTGAAAACTATGATGATCAACTATGATAAAAATTCTCCACCATAGTCTTAAAAACAACATAGAAAACTTGTTGCACAATTAGTATTGTCAATTTTGTTTCAATATATTTTTAAAAGTAACTATACTGGTTTAAAATGGCTGCCAACTTTTATAAATGGGAAAGATAGAATACACCAGTTTTGCATGAGATATACAGTATATTCAAATTTAAATTATTTGTGCCACAATAGTTTCTCCAAAATAAAACAGAATTTTTCAATAAATGTACATGTATATATGTATTTTTTTGCCACACAAGAGATCAAAACTTCAAACATAAATATCTCCGAACTGGCCTGAACACCTTATAATTCTTGCTGGATGAAATGGTGTCCTCGTGAGGTTGTCGGACTGCCCAGAGCAAACCAAAGAGCGGCTTGTTCAAACAACTAGAATTGGAGTCATATACTGCCGGGTGAGTTATGTCCTGGCCTCTGCACCTCGGATTCGACAGCAAACTGGCATGGAGCACAGTTTAATAAAGAGCACCACCCCGCTTTGCTCATGTACTGGTCGTTTGTACAGTGTGTGTGGTCAGACGAAAGGGGAAAGTCCTAAAAAGAAAATTGCACAGGGGTGACGTAGTAGTAGAAGCGTAAATCTGCAGTGGGAGCTTATCTCGGGCTCGACGGGTGATTTGTGGCGAACAGCGTGTGGGATGATTCTAGCACCGGGAAATGATTAGCCGTGTTCTCAGAGTGATTACTGTCATAAAGTGTTAATAATGTGACAGAATGAAAGACTAATGATATTTGTCAGATAAGTGCGTTTGATGACCAGTGACGAGATTCATTAAGTTCTTTTTACTTCTCAGTTATAATCCATTTGCAATAGATTTTACATAAAAAATGAATTAATGTTGCAAAGTCAAAATCAAGTTACTAGCCAAAATGTAAAAGAGAGATGAACATCAAGTGGGTTTTTACTTTTACTTCACTGCAATTTTAAGTGTACAATGCTTTCAAAATAATAAAAATAAAATAGGTCTCTTTCTCCAAAAGAACAATGATTAGAGTTCAGTTGGGTAGGTTATGTTGTAACCTTACATTGCTACTACTACCCAGGAAGTGTATGTATGTGTGTCTTACCGGCTCCAATTGAAAAGCTCAGTCAAGGTTCAGCTGCCGAGGATGCTTTTGGCTGTCCACACCATCAACACCGGTCACAGTCACCATAGGCTGGACTCACAGTCATCACGGGCTGGACTCACAGTCATCACGGGCGGATCACAGTCATCACGAGCTGGATTCACAGTCATCAC
Organism: Mugilogobius chulae; assembly: GCA_038363315.1. NCBI lineage: Eukaryota > Metazoa > Chordata > Actinopteri > Gobiiformes > Gobiidae > Mugilogobius > Mugilogobius chulae. Next base: position 38,220,216 of record CM076395.1, on the reverse strand, counting down.
AGCAGGACTCACCATCAGAATTCGATCACTTTAAAATCTACTCTGAAGGTGCAGAAAGTAAACATTCTGTACCAGTTCTTATCAAAATCAGATCTCATATAATTTATTTTTTTTTACTTTGTCATCTTAGCGAGTTATGATGAATTACCATGTTGTTTGCAACTGTAATTAAAAAAAAAAAAAAATGACATAAAATACATTCAAGCCACATAAAATTAAAAAATGTGCCTTCTCATAAACAGTATGAATTATTTTCAATCATTTTAAACCTTGTTGCCCTTTACATATTGAACTTACTTTTTCAACAATATTTACACATGATTTGAATTTTGCTGAGAGAAAAAAAGAAAACTTTTATGGCTTTACAGGTCCTGTAACCACAGCTTAGATGTCTACGAAAAGAAATCATTTGCAGTGCAGGGAGGAGCACATGTCTCAAAAGTAATTGATTTGACAAAGATAGCAATTAGCATCGCTGCGCTAGCATTAGCCCGCTAGCCTTGAAAGCAATTTGCAATAACACAAAACGCACCAAAGCTGGTAAAACGCTAACACAGAATAATGTAACATTTGGTCTGGTTTTAGGTAATGAAATCTGACTTTCTATTACAGTATTTTCAAGTTTCTACTGCAATATACTTCGTGCTAACCATGAGCTAACAGTGTAACATTTTGTACACTCACCAGGATTTCTCAACAACGTGGACATTTCAATGGCAGGATGTTTTCCAGGATATAAAGCCTGTTTACAACAAATTATGAAAAAATAAACCAGAATATATACATTTTTAGACGATTTTCTCTGCTCCCTCTGTAAAGCCACCAGGAACGTGCTTGGAAATGGAAGTGCACTAACACTAGTGATGGCCAAACAGTCGATGCGTCACACATGTTGGAGCACTAGAAAAGGCGCGTGTGTCGAGCCGTGTCAACATGTGTGCCACTTAAGAAATGTCACGTGAGCAACACATCTACTGTGTCTTGTGGGTCACATGGTGCAACGCGGAGCGAGTGTTCTGACGCCCTGTTGATTCGACCCGCAAGCTGAGCATGACTCTGTGCTGCACTGTGAGGCCAAAAATGATATGGTCTATATACATTTGCAGCTTGACAGAGTCTTAAGAACTAAATAAATAATCAAAGCAAATATTTAACACAACAGACAAAAGTCATAATAATTTGCTCACAAAATAACACAGTTATTAGTTCATTCGCCCATTACGTCATCTCACGTGTAGCTCAACTGGGAGAGCAGGTGTAGTCTGAGCAAAAGTCGCGAGAATCGAACTCATGTCATTTTTTTTTTCCTCTTATTTTATTTATGCGTGTAGAGGCAAGAAATCACAATTTGTGCTCCTGTAATGGGAAACGTTCGTATGGTGTGAAAGTAAATAAAAAGGTCTTTTGTTAATAAACCGTCTCACCAGCTTAACTAACTGCACGTCACTAAATGAGCCAGTGACTGCAGTGCATATTAACCATGGCGCTAGAATGCACCAACTTTGGGTCTACATGGGTTCGACCCAGCTTGGGAAATGGGTTACACCACATTGACGGCCATCTACCATCATACTAACACTGTGCAGTGCACAGTCTACTGAGTGTTGCCAGATGGGAAATGTTGAAATATCGTACCAGAGTCAAAATGATCGTATTTGGCAAAAAAAAAATTATCGTACACATCCAAACTGCTTTTAATTTTTGTACTTTTTTTTATTCGGGTATCGGGTCCCTGATATCATAGTTGAGTCTTAAAATGGACATAATGAGACTAATTTATTGGCTGGAGTTGATCCAGAACGTCTCATATTATTGGACATTTTTCTATATTAAGATGTGAAGTTGTGGCTTGCTCCATAAATAACAGTTACAAAATGTCTTATGTTTTGATAAGAAAAACAATTTCAGGCCATACACTGTTAAGGGGTTGATGTCTGGTCGCCAGTTACTTTAAAGTATCGAAACGGAAAAAGCTAAATCGGTGCATCCATTTACAGGCTTTGTGGCCCAATGTCTCAATTGAGTTACATAGCCAAATCACAATTTCAGTTTGATCAAATTTTTTTATTATTTATTTATTAGTTTCAGGTGCAAACACTCCTTTCTAAATAGCCTATGAGAATTGAATTTAAGTAGTATAACACAGCAACAGCCTTCTTTAGGTATAGTAATAATAGCTCAACACATAAAAATGTTATAGCTTTTGACTGGGGAAAGATCTTCTCTAAATCTTCCTTAAGAAATCACTGCATTGTATTTTTTTAATGTTCCTTTAGAAAACACATTATTTTCTGTGATTGGTTAAATCCATTTGCCAAGCCTACTGTGTATACTGTATTTACATTAAGCGCTTTAAAGAACACAAGTAGTGACTTTCACAAAAATAGTTTGTTACAGGAATGAGCTCGTGATTGATTTTATCGCTATGATGCCCAATCTTATTAGAAACATTATTAGCCTATAGTCTTATATTTTTGAATTGACTGTACAGATGTTTGCCAACAAAAGTTTCATAAAGCAATAATAAAGCATTGCATGTTTTGCTCACTTACCCAGTGCGTTCTTAGCCTCATAAATCTTCACCACATCTTGATTAAAAACCCTTTACACAAACAAGCTCGATTTGAGCTGTGCTTATAATGCCTACGCCTATCAGTGTCAGCTAAAAAACAATAGATTTTAGGGGAACAAAATGCTCTATTATTAGACTTAGATGAGACACTAAAGCCTTTGTGCTGGTGCAAATGAGTGAGTGAACAAGAATATTTGATTAATGGATTTCTTTTGTTCAAGTAACTACGCACAAATCAAATCAAATAAATGGGTTATCTGATTTATACTGGACATGAAAAAACTGGCAGAACTACAGTGCTACAACTTTAAATAATCTTTGCCAACTTGAGTTTCAAACATATTTTTAAGCATAAAATCCCACTTGGAATAACACCATCACAGATTTGACTGTGGAATTGCTTCTAACGCACACAAGTGAAAAGAGTCTGGAATGAAGCTTCCTTCTTTAGTCCAATTTCATTTATTCAAAGCTGACCATCCGTAACCATTTATTATAAAATGGAGAATTAAGCTGAGGTTAATTTTTGTGATTGCTTTTGTGTGAGTCTCTTTAATAGCATTTGGTGAGAGGCAAAGTATGAATCCAGTCTTGGGTCTTTTGAAACAATTGCGTTTTAAGTTATATGTTATGTCTGCGTCCAAAATTAAATGTTAATATATCATACATGAAAATGTAATTTGAATAAAATTCTTTTTGTGACCACTTTTCTGCACAATATCAATATAGAATGAAATGCAGCAGATGCAATGAAACAAAAACATATGTATCAAAGAAGAAAAAAATTCACATTTATTTGATATCAAACAGGAGTTCAATTAAATATCAGCTGATGATGGGCTCTTACAAAAGAATGAAAATGAATGCAATCAGTGCTGCAACAATTCACACGTCTTACCATGATCTTTTTTCCATTTTTTCTCTCAATACTTCAGTTAATAAATTAATGAGTGTCAAAGGATGAAAACATGTCCGTAAAAAATGCAATATTGCATTGACACAAACAAAAAATGTTTTTTTTAAAAAAGGCTGACAATTTTCTTTCAAGTAAAATAAGTTACATCCAATTCCATCCAATGTGTGCATGGCCCGGTGATAACAAATATACTACTGGCAAAACTCATCATTCATGAAAGCAAAAAGCACTTCACAAGCAGAGACGTGAGCATGAATTCATATGGACTAAGATCTCTTGAAACTTTTCTTTTCATATTCAAACATACTACAAGTCAAGTGTGAGAGGGAAAGCACGTTTCCACCGTTTTGTTATCCTTGAAAAGACATTACTACTGAATTGATGCCATTTCATTGTTGTTTTTTATCCTTTGACTTTTTACACTAGTGGTACAGCAAAATATATTTTCTTTAGCTGTTACTTTGACAACAGTTAAATGTGCAATAGAGAAAAATATAAGGCCTGAGTCTGAATTAGTGGTTTCTTTACAATCCTGACTGTGGAACTAGTTCTTTGACTAAAAAGAGCCGGGTTGACAAAGTCCCCGGAGAGAGTCAGGAGTCACTCAGTTCACTTTGATTCATTCTTCTTTGAGCAGACTTGTGGAGGAAAGTGTGGTGTCTGCACCTCTTCAGTCCAACAGTGCAGTCCTCACAGTCCACTCTGCTCTGGCCTCACTTCTATGTGTTTGTGTTAATGAGTTCTGTGTGCAAAAGTCTTTTATTCATTCTTTTACCACCCAACATTTCACTTCCTGTTCTAACAGGAGGAGCTGTCGAGTGCAGAGCCAGGCTCAAAGCGAGAAGCACCCATGGGTGAGCTGTGTGCAAAGGGAGAGGGCTGCTCAGAGGCTGGTGATGAGCTGCATTTGTCCATCAGCAGCCCCCTGCCCCTCCTGAGGGCAGTCCTGCGGGCAGTCCTGAGGACAGTCCTGAGCACAGTCCGGGCTGCCCTCAGGGGCAGGATGCAGCCGTCACTAGGGGCCCGGTGTATGTGGTAGTAGGACAGGGGTGGGGGCTCGTCTCCCAGCTCAGGCATGCTCTTCCTGTAGGCGTCCTCAGTGTCACTGCGGGGGGAGTGGGACAGCTCCTCCTCCTCAGGGGGGTAGGGGGAGGCGGAGGGCGAGTCCTTCAGGTTGGGCATGCTGGTGTAAAGAGAGTCTCTGTTATTGGGCGATTGGGAGTCCGTGTCCTCCACAGTGTCAGTCTCAGGGCCCGGGCCCTCCAGGCGGCGCGGTGCCTTGTGAGCACTGTACAACAGAGAGTGAGTCCTCTGGGGGAGCAGGGGGGCCTCCAGCACCTCCTTATGGTGGGTGTGCAGCAGCAGCTCCAGAGGGGCAGCCCCCCCTCGAGCAGGGCCCCTCTGAGGGGACGAGGCCTCAGTGTGGTCTGCCACAATGGCGTCGTCCTCGCTGCCGCTGCCCTGGTCCAGAGGAGCTCTGGTGTGAGGAGGTCTCTCCCGCTCCCTGCTGGGCACGTGGCGACCCTTGGGGGCTCCGCGGGGCCGCAGGTTATTGTGGACTATTTCAGAGATGATCATCTTCTCAAAGGCGGCGTCGTTCAGGTTAAGGCCCCCCAGATCAGCCGGGGCTCGTACGCTCTCATAGTCATCGTCGCGCAGAGAGTAACTGTTGTTGAAGTTGCCGTTGAGGGGCAGCGTGTCCATGGCACTGATGTCCCGACTGTGGCTCAGAGAGTGCTGCCTACAACAGACAGAGAGAGACAGGTGAGGAGGGGCCCCGGACTTGTTCACACACCAGCTGCACCACACACACAACACAGCATACTGCTCAGGACACTTTGATCTCTGCTCATTTACATTTAACACTAAACTTTTCAAATTCAAAGTAGATGCCAATTATCTCCCCACCTTGTCTGGGCTTGTTAAATCTGAATATGATTATGGCCAATCTCAGGCTTGATCCTGAACAATATTGCACGAATGAGATGAAAAAATATATACAATATTCAACAGCCAAACATACTACAACAACTCGAGCAGCATCCACATAGCAACACAGTTCACGGGCCGCAGAGAAATAAATAAATCCATACTTAAAAAGCTGATGGGAAATGTAGTGACATTAACAATGAATAAAACATTCCACCTTTGAAAAGAAGGCAAGACAAGAGTAATGTTGAACACAGATGGCCATCCGGCTCTGCACAGAACAGCACAAGCCCCACACCAAGACAAACGGCACGGTGCAATGACTCACTTTGCCACCACTCACATCAAGTGTGTCTGCTCAGGCTATCTGGCCTAAGAACAGCTGATGTGCAAAAAAGTAAAAAAAAATAATAATAAGATGCCTTTTTCAATTGCAGCAAGAGAAAAAACAACTAAATCACTGAGAGGAGACAAAAGTGGAAGCTTGTCACATGTAGCCAGGATTCAGTCTGTCCGACGACGATTGTGTCCTTGCAATTAACTGTAATTTAGCACGTGTTATGCCTTGGTCCAAATTGTCCGGAGGTGGACGTAGACTGACAGCGAAATTGCGGGTTTCAGAGCCAGAGGACAAATCAAGGACAACTGAATCCTGGACACAGCAGGTGAAAGGGTTCAGCGGCAAGCACATTTTAACTCTACAATCAAAAACCAGCATGTTTCTCTGCACCCGTTCCCTATGTCTAATGACACATTCATCGGAGAGAGCACTTGTAGCATACAGCGGCGTGCTAATTTTACATAGGAGCGTGCTCGGAGCTCAAGTAGCAGCATGGAAATGAAGGAGGCTAGTTTGATTTGATGTAAGGGCTTTATTGGCGGGCTGAGCTGACATTTTGTGAAGCGAGGGGAGACGTCGAGGCTGGCAATGCTTTACACAGAACAACTACAGTCAGAGGTTTTAAATGGATGTGTCTGAAAATGGATGATAGCAACGGGGAGAAAAAGTGCTTCTAAAAACAACATCAAAGACCGTTTCTAAAAAAGAAGAGTTCGCCGAGCGAAAGGGCAAAAAGGAGGAGCGGAGGATTATTAGAGGCTGCCGTGAATAGGCCCTGCTCTGTTGGAATTTGCATTTATTTGTACGGAGCTCGCGGGTTTATTGCGGGCAGGTATTGTCTACAGGGAGAGGAAACCGAGTGAGCTGAATTCAACTGGACATGGCCATAGACAAAAGCACGAAGCTGCACATCGGAGGCACAGCGTTCTCACACTCGGGTTAGTTTCTTCTTCTGCAGCAGTATCACGTTGCAGTCGCTTTTATGAGAGCCTGCTGTTTAATGGCATTTTCACTCATGGAGACATGACTCATTTTTTATGTTCATAGATTTATTACTATCAATATGTTCAGTAGGGTTATTAAGGCTGATTTATTTACACAGGTTGAAAATATTATGTTTAATATATCAGGTACATAACATAGCACAATTGACAGTTATAGAAATGGCCTTATAAAAAAGGTTATAGTTATGGTTAAGGTTTGTTTAGAAAAGGGGCTAGCATTAGCAACAGGTCACAGAAAAATTCTAAGCTTAGCAAAAGAGTAGCAACAGGCTAAAGAATTGGTTTTGTTTTGTTGTTTAGAATTAGCAACACTTTAAATAACGAGCTATGTTTAGGAAAATGTTTTAGCAACTGTTACAGTTTTAGAAATGATTAAGGTTGAGAAAGGGATTACTTTTAGCAACAAGTTAAAAAAAAAGATTTAGTTATTCACCTCATTCTGTCCCGCCCACTTTTTCTTTCAGTGCACTTCCTGTTTAGCTCTGTTAAGGTAGCTAACATGTTTGTCTGTTTTTGTGGCCCACCCACTGAATTTAAACCAACCAGCTAAACAGGAAGTGCACTGCCAAGAAAAGCGGGCATGGCAGAATGAGGTGAATAGCAATAGACTAGAGAAATTGTTTAGTTAGGAAAGGGGCTAGAGTTAGCAGCAGTTTAAAGAAATAGTTATGGTTGAGAAAGGCATTGCGCTTAGCAACAAGCTTGGTTAGGAAACGAGTAAGAGAAGAGGCTAAAGTTAGCAACAGATAGCCTAATAGCAACAGGCTAGAGTAATAATTTGTTTAGGAAAGGGGATTGGATTAGCAACAGGTTAGAGAAATGGTCATAGTTGAGAAAAGGGTAAGGTTTAGCAGCAGGCTAGAGAAGGTTTGGTTAGGAAAGGGGTTAATATTAGCAACAACTAGCCAAATAAAAGCAGTTAGCAGTTAGAGAAATATAGAAAAATTATACGTTTTGGCAACAGGTTTTAGAAATGATGATTGAGAAAGGGGTTACGTTTAGCAACAAGTTATAAAAATGGTTTGGTTAGGAAACGAGAAAGGCAACCAGCTAAGGTTAGCAATAGATAGCCTAATAGCAACAGGCTAGAAAAATTGTTTGGTTAAGAAAGGGGGTAGGAATTAGCAACAGGTTAAATAAATAGTTTTATTAGGAAAGGGGATAGGATAAGCAACAGGTTAGAGAAATAGGGTTAGGTTTAGCAACAGGCTACAGAAATAGTTTGGTTAGGAAAGGGGTTAGCATTAGCAACAACAAATGAAAACAGTTAGGAAAAAAGCAAGTTTTAGCAAGAAGTTAGAGAAATTGTTAGGATAAGAAAGTGGTTAGGTTTAGTTTACCGTTAGTTTAGTTAATTGTTAGGTTACAGGTAACAATCAAATGTTTTCCCTATCTGTGGTACTACGTGTTAGAGATTTGTGAAACTGCTGTTGTCTCCGGTCTGCAGTCTTAGCGTATACTCGCCACAGCTGCACTCTGGGAACATTTCCAGCGGAGATTCAGCCAAGATGTTACCCTTACTGATTTTTACTGCAACGCGCCCACATCTGCAGAGCATTACTCAGTATTAATACACTTCTTCTAATGGAGGACACGCTCATCCCATCCAGGAGCCAGAATATAATGACAAAAGCAGGTCCAAAATCTGGAAAAGTGCCCTGTGTTGATTTTGACATCCCTCTGCGGTTTGTTGTCCCGCATAGAGATCTTCACTTTTTTAACATGATGTCTGTTTAATCGACTCTCCACATTCTGTCTGAGCTCGATTGATAAAGTCGTTTTTGGGGTAGGTTCAAGTGGGGTTGTTTGAGGTTCTCTTAGGATATTATATGGCTGCTAATAACTCTGCTGCTGTTTGTAGAGCCGAAAGGGGGAAGCCCAGTCATATTTAAACAACATGGAGCATATTTACTTGACATTTTCTCACATAAAGCAGCTACTATTCTAAGCTCTAAAGCGGCGGGATGTTGGGTCACAGTACAGGCTGAAAAATTCAATGCTTTTGTGGTTTTCAACTTGTTCAAGCCAAGAAGGTTATAGACATTTCCTTAAATCCACACTGCAAATATGATGTTATTTTGACTAATGATTTAATTTCCAAATAGACACATGCAGTTAGTTTGTCTCGATGGAGATGTAAGTCAGAGCTATTCAACTTTATTTTCCCGAGCAGTTTCCTGAAGGTTCATTACACGTCACCACTTTAAACACAATTGGGTGTCACACAATTTATCTCCAACATTCAATTTGTTTGAACATTTCAACATAACTACTGCTAAATTAGGTTTATGTGGAAAATCAAAATACAGGAACCAAATGAGGGCAAGCCTATAGACTAGACACAATCAAAACAAATATATATTTTAGATGGATCAGGGGCCAGATTTATTTGGTTGGGGGGCCTAATCTGGCCCTCGGGCCGCATATTGAATAGCTTTGATGTCAGTGCTTAGTGCTTACTGATTTGAAGAAGGTCAACATTCTGTAATGCTGCTCCAATAACTTGGAACCATTTTGAGACTCAATTTAAACTTAGTGAGCTGGTTTCTTTTAGGGTTTTAGTACAATTAAAACCATCTTATAAACCTGATTATCCTTTTGATTATTTAAAGTGCGTAAAAATATGAAGAGTGCTACAGTTAAATCGCATATGACAGGTTTTTACAATTTTAAATTGCTACTCTTGTATTGTGTAGTAAAAACTTAAATATTAAAAATTTGTTTTAGTTCAACTTGTCAAACGCACTTTGGAAATCTGATTTTGTTCTACTGTATACGTGGATTTTTACCTGGTTAATTTAAGGCTAATAAAAATAAACATTTTTGCCTGGAATGTTGCACCATAAGCTTATACATATTTCATTTATTCTCCTACAGACATCTTTATTGCTTAAATAATTCATAATCTTGAAAAACATGCAATCCTACTGTAAGCCTCTTAAACTTTTCATGGAACTGACCTGTTTGTCACCATGGAGATAGACAGTTTAATGCCAAACTGTGGAACATTCCAGGCAAAGTTGCTGTTATTCCATTTTTCTTATTTAGATGTACACAAACATCATTTAGAAAGAGCTATCACAAAATTCCCAGTCTCTAGTCTGGCTAATCTACAATCATGCAAACTGCAAATGGACAAACAGCATGGCCAGTCTGTAATTAAAACTTTGGTCATTATGACATAAAAACCGCTTCTCCGTTGCTTTATGTTTGCTCACTCCGCTCAATCTGTACCATAAAACTAGCACATCTCTGTTTAAATTAGATTAGTCTCTTATTTAAAACGTAGTCTACTCTCTTGTGGGGATTGCTTGGCTCTACAAACAACATCTGCCTTGATTGCCTTTAAATAAAACCAAGACAGAGTCCCCCCCTAACCAGCCCACTTCAAATCAACATTACTTCATTACGGCTTTAGGGGAATATACGAGCGTTTTAAATCACAGTCCGTCCCCGAGGAGCAGACATTTAGCATGACATTCAAAATCTACCTGCTCTGCAAACATTGCCACTTTTTATTTATCCTCGCCAGGCTCCTGTGTTAACACGCAATTATCCTCCAATGATTAAGCGGCATTTTAGGGGCAGTAAAGTGCGAGCTGTCTTCTGTCTGCCGGATTCAAAGCTGCTGCTCTGCTGAGCTCACCAAAAGGGAAAGAAAAAAAAAATGACTCGGATAAGGCAGGTTCTTTGATATTTTGCATTGTTTTGGACGCCAGCTTCGTTATGAATGTGAAGCGCTCTCGTTGTCCTGGAACAATATTGCGATTTCATGTGACGACTATACATTTATGCATATTATATCTTATGTTTTTTTCACGCGCACTCTCGCCATCGCTGTTTTTGTATATTCTCTTTTATCATCAAATGCCTGCAAGTGTCTGAAGGCTATGCCCGCATTGCGTCATGGGCTTTTTTTCACTTCTCCTTTGATTGAGTTTTTTCCCCCCCTCGCTCCACCAGAGAAGAACTAGGTCACCATAAACATTGACATGACTTAAATCAAAGTCATCCCCCTGTTTGGCGTAAACAAAATGCACGGGCCTATCTAGCGTAATAGGATAACTGATAAGTGAGTCAACACGGAGGAATTCCCATTTGGTTGCGCCTTTGCCTGCGTTAGATAACACCGGTTTGACGGGACTTTATTCGACGAAGTTTGACGAGACAGAATGAAGAGTAAATCTGGCCTAATTATTTCAGACTTGACTTTTTTTTGTTCCGAGCTGAAGTCACAGTCTTACGAGTCGGTGAGTTCAAGAGGAACAATAGATATGCATGCTGTGCAAAGTTCTCAATGGCTTTAATTAAGCTAAGAAACCTGATTTAATAACACTACGGATAATTAATTAAATTGTCAGTATTGGTTTGTTGGGGAGGTCATTTGGTTACGAGAAACAAAAGTGTCTAGAACGGAAGGAGAAAAAGCTTTCTGAAAACAAAAACAGCTTTTAAATCTTCTACATTCATCAGACATAACTTTAGTCTTAATAAAGCATCAACAAATACGTAATTGACAAAGAAGAAATTGTTTTGCCAAGTATTGTTAAGGCTTAATAACTCCTTCACTAATAAGTAAAAATGAGGATGTCCCATCGTTTTTCACTGCATTTTGAAACAGAGAGCTGAGAGGTGGTTTGTGTAATTTCCTAGATAAAAGATTAATACTTGGAGTACATATAAGTAACATCTTTAAATGACATGTAAACAAGAAGTTTGCCAAGAAAAGTATATAAAATATATTGAAAATAACTTAAAGTAGAAAGTGATGACATCATACTATAGTTAGACCAGTAATTTTTCCATTTTCTCGCCAGATATAGCCTACATCTTGTGTTACCCTGTGAAGATAAAATGTATATTTTTTGGTCAATTTGTTGTCAAATCTGTAACATTAAATGAGTTTTGGACCAGTTTAAACTTTTACCCTAAATAAGCTAAACTGAGATGAATCTTGAAAAATGTTTGGAAATATCTTGAATAGGAAACTTATGTTTTAGTAAAGTAGTCCAACCTGACATAGGCACTTTAAGAAAATTATAGGGATTTTGGTCATTTAGGTGGGCTGTACAATAATCAAATTGAACTGATATCAAAATGTTTGAGAAAGAAATGAGCAAATGGCAAAAGCTGAAAGATTTTAAGTATTATATTTTGCTATGTAAACTATAAAATATGTGATAAACTGTTCACATAGTAATTATTTGTAGATCACAAAATAATTTTGTCAGTTGGTCACTTCATCTGAACATGTTTGAAATTCTGCTTTTAATACTTAAATTGCAAATTTAAACACATTTGCAATACTGGTTAAAGAAATGACATACAGATATTTTTCTCAATTCATGTAACTATCAGAGCTTCCATTCACTAGATAGTTTGGGAGCATGTTTAGATGCTGTTATCCTTGTATACAAGAATTATGATTTTTTGTACATAGAATTATGATGTATTATTTTTATACAACCACTGATACAGAGTTGAGTCTGAAATCTTCCAAGCTACTCAAGAAGACTCAACAGAAACAGAGAACCTGGAAAACCGAGAAGAACATGGTGTAAAATTTCTACATTGACACTTAAAAGGTTAAAAACTCTTTGTACATCATAAATAGAAAGATGGGTAATAGGCAGAGATACTCTAACTTTCTCTCTATTTCTATATTTTTGTGTTTAGTTGCCATTAAGAAAATAAATTCAGCATGAATACATAAACCTCTAACCTTGAAACAAGTGAGCATGGGTCAATCTTTGCAGTACTGTAGTTCTAAAGCACACAAGTAAACATTACACTAATTATACTTCACATCTTCTTCTGCTTTTGAACTCACCGACTTTAAGACCTATTGTACATAGTATAACAGAACTGAGTCAACATTAAGGAATTCCCGTCTGACTACATGAGATTACACTCTTCACTTTGTTCTGCAAAGTTTGACATCTTTAAAATGAAGAACAAATCTGGTCTAATTACTTTCTACACATCCTATTCATGCTGCGCCAAAGTCGCGACCTCGGGAGTGGCAGGGTTCACACACAAAACAAACATGGAGGTGATGGAGAGGTTGAGAGAAGGACTTGCACCTGGGGAGTGGAAAGCCGGCGGGGAGGGAGTGTTGCACACCACCGTCTCTGCCAGCAGGTTGTTATAAGGGTTAGTGTCGTGGGTTCGGAGCAAAGGGTTAGTTAGAAGGTAGTTCCCAGTCATCCCTGCAATGAGCAAGACAAGGAAGAAACACAAGTTAGGAGAAGGGAAGGGAGTTTAAAAGGTTAGACAGCCAGCAGTCAGAGCGGTTTCTAGCACAATGTGAAAGGTGGACATGCTCTGGTCTTAAAAGTGACTAGCTGCAGCTAAGCTTGCAATTATCTACTTTTCGTTGTTGACCAATTTGCTTTATCATTAGGTAACTTTTTAAACATATTTTTTTGTACATTCCAAGTTCCTAAAAACATTATTAACCAAACAGAAGTTGAATTATGGTGGCAGCACCTTTCTAGTTAGAGACCTTTTAGAAATATTTTTTTATAAAACATTTCAAGCTTGATTTTGATACTAAAGAATCTACTTTTTAGGTTTGTTTTAGAACAAGGTGATTCAACTTTGCTTTTTAAGGGCCAGATTTTTCATTGGATTATGATCTCTGGGCAAGAAAAGCCCAGACAAGTCACCATTTTTATTTGCAGATAACTACTGCTGTGTTAAATGTGAAAAAAATAAAATTTTAAAGGGCCTGATCTGGCTCCCGAGCCAATGTTGGGGAGCCCTGTTAGAATTAACTGATCATTTCTTCACAAAATATGAGCCCTTTCTTGATGAAACCCTGGGGTCTTATGCTAGCTCTGGTTACTCAAGCTCATCTTAAAATTGTTCAAGGAACGACCAATTTAGTTGTTTTTAATATAATTTGTTCTTGCTCAAAAGTGAATCTAGATTTGATTAAAAATGTTAGTATTGACTAGTTAGTAATTGTTTATTATTTCACAACATTTAGATTAAATAACGCCACTGTCTTTGTTACATGAAGATTTTTGTGTTTTAAAGATGCAGTGTGTCACTTTCTGCAGGTGAAAAGTTCAGTAGAAACTGAACGCTTAATCCACTTTGGAACATTGGATGACAGGAACATCTTTTCCATGAAACAAACGAGAGGTTCCTTTTGTGGTAATGAAAGTCCACTCAAAGGTAAAACCCAGAATTCTAATATTTATTTAGTGCATTAAAACATCAAAACTACAAAAAGTTTATTGGGCAAAAAGTTACACATTGCACCTTTAAGAGCCTGCAGTCTACATAGGACTATTACAATAACACTATTTTTATAAACTTGTGTTAGGTCATGATTAGTCAGTTAATCAGAATAGTAGTTCAAAACTGATAACAATGTAAAAGATCATAGGTAAATTAGTTAAATCTTGTCCTTGTGAGGTACAGTACACTACACTACTACGCAGTTGTTGGTAAATACTTGCCACTTTGCATGTTTGCTTTCCCTCTTGAATATTTCTCCTGTTGAAGTGGAAAATGTTTATGTTGATATTTTAAATGTAGCCTCTTTTGTCCTTCACTGAATTGTCCCATCAGAATTTCCTAAGAAGCATTTTGCCGAGGACCTCACACAATCTAGAAACGTCCCGTCTCCAATACAAACAAGCACTGAGGCAAATTCCGAATCTAGATTTATGACCTTCCTCCGTCTGTTACTGACAAAGAGGAAGCTGCGTTGGTTTTACGGCTAGACAGCGTAATCCAAACAGACGCACAGAGCACTGAGAGAGAGAGAGACAAAAATGTGTTTAAAATGAAAGCAGTTAACCAGTGGAGATGCGAGACAAAACAGGCCTAAGTAGCCTGCAGTGAAAAATACAGACTGGTTCTCAGCGGGGCTGTAGAAATGCAGCGTGTTGTAATAACTGCTCAGAAGTCATTGGGATGGATAGCACAGTGCTTTTTTTAAGTCTAGTGGGCTTTTGAGTGGTTCACATTTTTCTAAAAGAAGGTAAAATGCACAGAGAAAAGACTATTTGTGCATTGAAGCAACATTGTGTCATTATAAGAAAACTTTATGAATGAAATCATGGCTGTTAGGGTTTATTAGTTATTATTACAATTATTAGTCTGTTAGCCACTTACTTATTATGAATTATTTTAGTTTGTTTACAAATGTCCAATATTATCTGTAAAATCTGTTTCTCTGTAAAACTGAAATAAGAACTTTGATGAGATCAAAATGTAAAGTAATTTGCATTTCATATTTATACATAATTTCTACAACGATCAGCTTGAATATAGTTTATGTTATAACACTGTTAACTTGTCACTTCTAAGCCTTCAACAATATGCAGACATTTTGAAGAAATTTATTTAGAAATCTGTCAAATTTGTAAATCTAGAAACACCTTTGAGTATTATTACATTAAAGGGAAAATGTGACCTTTAACAGCTTTATATTATATTGATAATGATCGGAACTAAAACTTAGAACCTAATTTATTAATCCAGGCCCTATATAGCAAGCATAAACTTAAAAAAAAAAATGAATAAATAAAAATGCATTGGCTGTGTCAGACACATATGTTAGATGTGTCAGGGTTTGTCCCTTTTAACCTATTTTGCACATGAGCAAATGTTTAATAAATAAGGCCCTCAATGTCTCATAAAAATATATATTATTCTTTTGTACTGAAAATTTTCGTATAACGTTCCATGGGTGGACTTAATACAAAACTGTCAGTGAGCTACTTCTCTTAAAGTTGGAGTGGTTAACTTTTTTAGTTGCAAATAAGTAAGATTTGTGTTTTCCATCAAAAAGTCTAAGATAAATGCTGAACTTTGTGGAAAAAAATAGACCACTGTGTACTGTCTGAATTGAAAAATAAAGAATTTTAGTTCTAATCAGGAGTCGAATACAGCGCTCTGATTGGCTGAGCTGTGGTGGTCCTCTCCAGTTTCCTGTGGTTGCAGAGGGTTTAAAAGTCAAAATTGCAACTAATAATTAATAGATATGTGTTGAAGGATTGATGAGAGTAAATTGTCAGAATTGTGTCACCTACCCCACCTTTAACAGTTGTGAAAAATTAGAGCATATATGGGCTGAGATGTCTATATGAAACATTAAAGCTGGGGTACCTGATTTTTCACATTTCAAAACATGGAGTAGGTAAGTAAATCTGTTCAATTACCCGCTCTCACAATCCATCAGCACAAAGTTAATAACTTTATCTTTATGCTTTTTTATATTACGTTTTTAGTTAGAGCCAATTACACAAGAACATAGATTTACAGACAGCAAAGTGAAAGTGGAAAGGACCACCCAAGCACAGCCAGTCACAGTGCAGCTTTCAACTATCTTCAGAGGGGGAAAAAAAGACCGCAAATAGTGACCTGATTTTGTTATAAAGTTCTGCTTTATAAAAAAAAAAAAAACAAGTTTACGATTTAAAAAAACACTATAGATTTACTATACCTTTAGCTATAAATCCTCATCTTTCCTAGCATCAAAATTGGGTTTGACATTTGAGCATTGTGATAATAGTTTATTTTATCATCATGGTAAATAAATGTTTCTATTGATACTGCTGTAACCCACTCCTGAGTCAATTTTCATTTTAAACTTGCCAAACACAAAACTAACCTCCGTTCTACGATACTCTATTCTTCAAGCCCTACCGACTTCTCCACAGAACGCACTAAAGGTTTCTCTGCTCATCAGCCCTGTATTATACCAGACTAAACATCACTCTCCATTCTCCCCTCTCCCACTACAGACACTTTGGAAAAACGCTGCGAACTTTGATCCGCAGCCAGGTTTTAATGCTATTTTTGCCTGCTCGGAGCGATGCATCCTTCATCTCTGGCTCTTTTTCTTTTCCCTTTTTTTCCCTCTCCCATGAGCTGCGGCGGTGTCATGTAGGCCCGATCGATTGAAGCCTTCACTGTAGCCCGCCAACTTCATTCTGACAAAGGGGGGAGAGAACGTGCTCGCTTGGGTTAGCCCGGTTGCGCTGCGTACCCTGGTTGAGAGTCGAGGTGCTGTTGATGTCTCCGGAGATGAAGGAGGATTCCGACTGTTTCCTCACGGTGTCGTTCCACATTCTCCTTATGCGGCTCTGGAGGGGAAAAGGAGGGGAGGGGGCAGACAAGGGAGAGAGAGAGAGAGACAAACAAGGAACATTGATCAGGAACCAGATCGTATGATGTCTGTTGTGAATCGCGTGATTGAGTGGAACAAGACTGTGGTGTGTTTGGGGGAGGGAGGTGGTAACAAGGGCT
Source organism: Mugilogobius chulae (assembly GCA_038363315.1). NCBI lineage: Eukaryota > Metazoa > Chordata > Actinopteri > Gobiiformes > Gobiidae > Mugilogobius > Mugilogobius chulae. The sequence goes on along the minus strand of CM076395.1, from coordinate 38,203,186 downwards.
GGAGAAGAGATGGATAGTTAGAGGACTGTCAGTATTTGAAATGGGTGTTGTCCCGATTGTCCTGGTGTATTTTATGCAGTGTCTAGTCAGATATAATATGAAAACGACTAATATTTCATCTTAATATGTTTGTTTGCTAAATATTGATTAGTATTATTGTGTCGACCTTTAGGAATGATTTATTAAAGACAACAAAGACCAAAAAAAAACATTCAATAAGTTCTACTTCAGTTCTGTCTATGAGATACTATTCTTACCCTCTGAGCCTCAGAAAACAGTGTTCTGAATGTTCCTGATCTAGGACGTACAAAGTATATCTCTGTTACATTGGCATATCAGGCAAGTTGGATTTACATCCACTGTTTAATTTTCTTTGTAATCCATTATATGGAGCTGTAAGTCAATTCCCGATGTGGGAAACACACCATTCATGTTTGATTTAATGCACTGCTTTATTAGTTCACTAGGTGCCATAGAGCAAAGATTTTCATAAGCATGTTTAAAGAAAAGAACAGTGCATGCAGCATTATTTTTGTTTAACAGTGCTGTTACAGGTGCACTATGCAACAGAGATGCTACTGATTTATTTGACCACACATATGCCGTTAGCATTGATTATTTGTTTAAAAATAAATAAATAATCTTTAGCTGAATCTGGCCAATAAAGTTTTCCAAGCCAACTCTTAGGTAGATTCAATATTAACATCATTAAATAGGAAGATAGAGTATCTATATAAAGTTTGGAACTATTGGAGAGGAAAGTCTCTGTTGGAAGGTAAGAAAAGTAAACTGAAGTGCACTAGCTTTAGCGTTATTAGTAAAGGAATTCAAGTTTGGGAAGAACTGGACAGAAACATTCAAGTTTCCCCATCTTTATTTATTTTCAAAAGCAAACTAAAACTTAAGGTTTGTTGGGGAAACAATTGAACCCTAAACCCTGTTTAGCTGATGGCCCTATTTGATCCAGATTTTCATTAGGTCCGATAAACCCTTGTTTGTATTTTGATGTGTACATTTACATTTAATAAGAAGTTAACACCGTTTTATGCAAATTATGGACAAATCTAACGAGTAAGACAGTATGTAACTGTATGGATTTATAGATAGTTAGCACTAGTAGACCATAAGGACAGCATTAAAAGGTTTTACTTTTTTATTAAATTAATTCAAGACCCCATTTATAAGCTGTAAAAGATATTTTTTGGTAAATGTTATTGTATGTTTTCTGTATTTCTGTATTTTTTCTGTAATTTTGTAAAGAACTTGATCGATTGATTGAACCTCGTATATTGATTAAATTACGGGTGATTTCTTTGCCATTCATTCTTACAGTCTGCAGGATCATCTCTCGACAGATCTGACCTGTAACTTGGCCTGACAGTGTCACCTGCTCGTCTCCATGGAGACATATATATTTAATGCTGAGAGAAAAGCAGGTGACCGACCCTGCACCGGGGAAGTTACACTCTCTTTTCAGGGTCACTGCACTAAGTAAGTAAGTCACACAGTGGTTTAAAGGATTTTGCCACATACTGTGAAAGGAGTCCACTTCACCACTATTAAAAATGAAATCAATCTACCTGACTTAAATGTAATGTTTTCTATTGGCACAGTGGATTACAGACGGCTAAAAAACTCACAGCACAGTGCACTATTTATGTCACGTTACAAATATTTTAACAGTGAATGTGCAGACATTTTGCAGCACAAGATTAGATGCATTTTCATCTGCGTCCTATATTTAAACCACCTTTGTTTAACTTGTGCTCTCTCCACCTCTGCCCTTCTTTCAATGCCATTTCTAATAATAGCTCAAGTTAAGCCCTCGCACTTCTGTTAAGACAATTCAAAACAAATGGGGAAAAAATACAGTTGTCTGGTCGCCACTAAATTCTCCAAAGTGCTCTTGAGAAGTGACAGTCCCAGCAGCAGAAGAGATTAGGAGTGGTCTGCGTGTCAGCCGTGTTCTTATCAGTTTAAGACCTGTCCATCACGCGCCATTACGGGCAATCGAGGGCACAAATGTATTTTCAGTCAGTTAAAAAAGACCGTCTGATCACGTTAATGCCTTCTTCTTGCCTGCTGTGCCGCAATACATCTGTAATATTTCCTGATTGTATAAAATTCAATCCCATCTTTGATACATAACCTTGAGAGCCCGATAACACGGCTTAGCGGTGCAATAGAGTCCACAGAATGATGCAAAGAGCAACAAGGATATGCTTTATTAGACGCAAATCATCTAAAAGCAGAAATATTACAGACTCATAATAAGCTTTGGTGTTTAATTAAATCCTCACTTTGTTGGTTACTTGCTATACATAAACGGATAAGGTCAGCGCGGCATGTTTCAATTACCAAATATATAGAAGAGTCAGAGCGGTTTGGATTAAAGGTGTTGATTGGGTAATATCTTTTCCTATATGAGAAAATGCGTGGTTAAAAAATAAACTGAATGCAAACTGTGTTCAAGGTTAGAATGCAAAAGAAATAATTGCAATCGTTTGAAATATATTATTAAAGCTCCACAGTGCAACAGGTGAAAAATCAAACTATGATTTAGCACATTCTCCTCGAAGATAGAACAAAATTAGTCAGGTCTTTGGCGATGCAAGCTTGATCATAGTTAGATACACAATTTATTTCTTGTTATTTAATAGTTAATAATTGTTGGATGAAATGTACGTGGTAAAGTTTGAAAAACACATACACATAATTACAAATATACGCCCTAAAGTGATGCTGAAAAACTTTCCATGCATTTCACCTCGAGGCTAGACTACTATAACTCCCTGCTTGCTGCCTGTCCTAAAAGCTCAAAAAAGCCTCAGCTAGTCCAAATGAGGTTTTAGCAGGCACTGACTAAAAGATCTTCCTGTTGAGTTTCAAATCAAATTAAAATCTTCTTCTTACTTATAAAGCCTTAAACAACATGGCCCCTTCCTATATCAAAGATGAAATAGTAGCTTACTACCCTAACCGTCCACTTTCCTCCCAAAACGCTGGTCTAGTGGTGGTTCCTAGAGTATCTAAAGTACAACTGGAAGAAGAACTTTCAATTACCAAGCACCCTCATGTAAAAAAAGTTAACACAGTCTCTACATTTAAGATTAGGCTAAAAACGTACCTCTTTGAAATAGTCTATAGTCAGGCCAGTTAGGAACAGACTCTAAAGCCACAGTTCTATTCAGGTTCCTATGTAGTTTTTAAAAAATGTTTATGGTTTAATTGTTTATTGTCTTATTGAATGTACAGTGTTTAAAAGTGTTAAATGTTTTATTGATTGTACTGAATATTGTTTTGTTCTATTTTTTAACCATTTACTAATCATTAACTTTTGAACTTTGGGAAATCCACCGAGACGACTGTTGTGATTTTGGGCTATATAAAATAAATTGATTTGATTTGATTTGATTTGATTTGACATATTGTGCAATGAGTGTCTGGTTATACGTCTTTAAGTCTTTGCTTTGAAATTCTATGTTTTTGAATTTTGAATCTGCGCTTCCCAATGGAGTTGTGTTAGAGCACCATATCACAGAGATTCCCATTAAAACAGAGGGCAACAGTGACCCCACATAGTATAAAGTTGCTCTCCATAGTATAAAAACAAATTGGAATACATATTGTTAAAACTATTATGATTATAATGCATTTTAAAAGTAAGTTTTCTGGTCTACAACAGCAGCCAACATAAATTACATTTTGCATGAGATATACATATTCAAATTAAAAATCTATATCACTAATGCACTATAAGCAGTGTAAATTAGTCTAAAAGCCAAAAGCTAGCTAATAATCAATGTGGCCTGGCATGAAGTTGTAATTCAACGTCAAAACTGCTCAAAACTTCCTTGCCAACTGACTTAAAAAACATAAAGAAAACATAAAGTTTTCTACCAGAAATTGGGGAAATTGAAACTGAGTGGATTCTGAGACTCAGATAATAAATTACCGCATTAAAATGATTAATAAAACAAGCTCCAGATATGTTTTCGATGAAGAAAAACATTACATTTCGCATAGTAAGTGTTACTGGTGCATTAGAGCAGAGAAGTTGGCACCTATACCTGATCCTGGCTTTACAACACTTGGCAGCAAGTTGCTTTGGCAGTTCATTTGAAACAGCGTTATATATTTATTTCTATCCAAACCTATAGAATCTAAATCTAAGAATAAACTTGTATTGGCACCTGCTGTTGCAATACATAGTAATATTTCCAGCACGCAACTGTTCAGCCAACTTCTTTGTTACTTATCCCTCAAGAGCTTCAAAGGCTTCTTCAAATACTATTTTAGCATATCATTTGCTACACTTGCTTCTGTTTTTTTTTACCTCTACAAACCTTTCAATATATCACTATAATAACCAGGGACACTGCATACACCCACTACACCCAAGCTAGCTCTCCTTCTGGCCACTAAAAGTAAACTAATTCCTGTAAAAGGCTGACTCCGGCATTCCCAAACTCAATTACTCGAGTCGAAATGCCCCGCAGGCTAACCCCGAGCGGTTGTACATGTACATGCTCCGTAGTACCTGTGTGGCAGATGAGTAGCGCGCAGTGGATCGTGACGTGGAAGTCTTGGCAGAGCTGTGGGAGCCCTCGGATGGCAGAGCGCCGCAGCACTGGGACTGGCGGAAACATTTGCTGTACTCTTTGCGGACCTACAAAAAGATGCAAAAGATCAAGCAAAAAAGTGTGACAAAACAAGCGAGACAAAACAGAAATCCCAAATCTGTATCAAAATGTCACCCATCCGACAGCCGAGTAAATGCCATTTTTGTAAAGGACAGTGGTGACAAACGTAAGGGAGAAGGTGTCTTTGATACTGATGTTTTACTTTGAAATTGTTTGGGGAAAAGCAGCGTGTTTACAGTTTTTCAAACACTGGGGAAGATAAACCGTGGCAGTAAAGTGTAGCTTTTGTGCTAAAGAGCTCAGGAAAGTTGTCACACCTTAGAGAATGTGTCAGTGTTAACATAAATGAACACAATAAACACATTTGTATAAGCCTGGAATTGTAAGTAACAGATAGTCCGACACCACAGTGTAAAGTGTATTAACCACACTGCAAATACTATATTTCTAGATGAACTACGATGATATCAAGCTTAATTATCGCTCATATTCACTAGGCATACAGTTTTTCTTGATAGACCTATACTATTCACTAATTTCAAGGTATTTCTGTCTTTTTATTTTAAGCCAACATATTTGCCAATGGAGTAAGATATTTTATTTAGTTCTTTAGCAAATTAGCTTTACAGTATTGATCTTAAGGTGTATCATGTTTATCACACTATTTTTGCTAATGTACTGTATTTCTAAAAACATTGCTCCACATGGTTAGATGCTTCGGTATTTTGCCCAAGCTGAAATGCAAAAACTCTTCCAATCAAACAGCATACAAAATGTCCAGTTTTACCAGTAATAACAAGACTGGACCAAACTAGTCTTGGAGGTGTGTTCACATATTAAAACGGGCACAAACATGTGACTAAATCTGAAACTAATCCTGTGCTGGATCAGTACCATTCAATCAGGTTTAAACTAGCTCCAACTAATATTAAGGGATCAGGCCTAAAGCATACATAAGATTAGATTTAATCAAAATATGTCATGGGAATTGCTAAGTTGCTAGATAGTATTAGCATCGGTACCAAGATGGCTTATCATTGAAATATTTCCTTGTACTGTTTGTGCTCTACAATGTAAAGAAAACTGATACCTTTTTCTGTAGAAGGCAGTGGAAGATGAAGATGAACATTCCTTGCAGAGTGTTGAAGATGGTGAAGAGGTAAGCCATCACTATGGACGACTCATTCAGGAAGAACAAGCCAAAGGACCAGGTTAAACCCAGCAGGCAAAGTAGTGCAAATGCTCCCAGCACCCACGACCTGCAAGAGATAGAGACGTAACATGCTTTAGGCTTGCAAGGGTTCAGACAGAGTGATGAAAACTTGGACTGTTACCAAAAATAATCAATACTGAATCATAGACATTCATAAATGCAAAATGTTCTCTATGCTAATGGTTCACACTCATTTACTTGGAAAAGCTACACAAAGTTAACCCCATATTGAACATTGCTATTTCTAATTCATTATATTTATGTCACATATCTGGTTTCCTCACCAATAACATGTAAAAGAAGTTTAGTTTACCGTTTTCTTACCAGAAACACACATGATCAGACATTTCTATTGAAAGCCAGTTAATCTAACTGTGATTGATGCTCTTTTGATTATTAAAACCTTGCATGTATGCAATTAAGAATTATATTAACCTTTCTCTATTTATTTTAATATGTTACCAGAATAGTCGGGTTGCTAAGTAACTTGCATGAGCATCGATATCATGAGGACTGACAGCATGAACATCAAATGAATGGTCATGAGCATTGATAACATGGGGATTGATAGCATGAGCATTAAAAGCATGGGTGACAGCATAAATGTCATGAGCATTGATAGCATAAGAATCAATTGCATGAGAATCAATAGCATGTGCATTATTAGCATGGGCATCAATAGTATGAGCATATAAATGAGAATATAGCATGGAATTGACAGCATAAGCATCAATAGCATGGGCATCGATGCATGGTCATGAGCATTGATAACATGGCATTGATAGCATGAGTATTAATAGCATGGGCGCAAGCATCGATAGCATGAACATTGATACATGATAATCATATCATGGGTATCATTAGCATGTGCAACAATAGCATGAGCATTGATAACATGAGAATCAATAGCATGGGCATTAATAGCATAAGCATCAATAGCATGGTCATGAGCAATGGTAACATGGGCATGATAGCATGGGTCCAAGCATTAATGCCATGAGCACTAATCAAAATCAGAATCAAAAGCTTAAGAATCAATGGCCATCATTAGCATGGGCATCAATAGTATGAGCACTGATGGCATGAAAATCAATAGTATGGGCATCGATTGCGTGACCATTGATAACATGAGAATCAATAGCATGATCATTGATAATGTGAGCAATAATACTATGAGAATCAATAGTATGAGCAAACGATAGGATAAGAATTGACAGTATGAACATGTATAACTTGACTATTGTACAGGCCGTCTATTGAATGTTTGTATGCATATGTGCACGCATTGATTGAATAGTCAAGCCTATTGATTGAATAGTCAAGCCTTCAAAATGGGATCTGTAAAAGGAAATTTAAACGTATAATTTTGAGACAGATTTTGTATTTGAAAAAGCGTCTGATAAACAACAAAAACATCCAAGTTCATTTAAAGCATCATGTTATATGAATGCTGAACATTATCTTTCTTCTTCTTGGGAACTGGCTAAAGAGAGCGCACACACAGCAGTTTTTGTTTTGTTTTTTCATCCAGGCAGCTTCCAGGAAAGCCTAGGAAGAAATAAGATAACTTAGCAGTCAGTTTCAATGACGGTGCCTGGACGCTTACTGAAACACAAGAGTGGAGCGAGCTGCCCCAAGAGATATAGAGAAAGCCCGGAGAGCTGAACAACAGCAGCACTTCAGGAGAAGGGCATATCTGTAAAGCTGGAGCCTGCATTCTGAGGCACCACAATCAGATGTCCCGTCTTTTTCTGGTCATGATTCTGGTCAATTAACTGTCCCTAAACATTATCCTAACATTATGCTTATACTAAAGTAAGCTGTTGTTGTAATTTAACAATGGCTAGGAAAATACGCAAATTTGAATGCACCCAAAACAAATGCCAAGGCCAAACCTGAATGTTAAAATGCTTATGAAGGAAAAAAGTGATTAATTCCAACCAAATCCAAACTTCAACACTTCTCATAGTCATAGTCCATTATGTATTTTATATGTAACCACCTAAAATGTTCAATTATTGCTCAATATTTGAAAGAAATGATCTTGTCTAATAGAGTATATGAACTTCATAACAAATGTGTCAATGACAAAATTTGTTTTCACTGATCACCTAGTACATTAGTGCCTAATTAATTGTTTTTCTTTTAAATAATAAATTGTTCTCAAACTTGTGAACATACAATCACTGATTTCACCACAGATTTAAATTTTGTGCAAACAGACTAGATTTTCCATTTGATGTGGCATGTGAGCAGTGTAAAAACATAGGTAATACAAAAAGTGAATATTTTGAATTAGTGTCATTCAAAAAATCTATACACAGTTACATATTTTTCAGGTATTGATGTCGGAATTAAGTATTTTATTGATGGACCAAATTAAAGAGAAAAAAGAAAGGCAGCTACTAAATGAAAAAACAGTGCAGTGAATGTTGCTATAGAATATACTGGATAATATATCACATTTTGGTCTGTCACACCATATGATGTGGGTTTAAGAAGAACTTGGATACTTTAGACCTTGTGGCTGGGTGATCTTGGAAAAATAAAAACAATGATTTTTTATTCAATTTTGGTTAACCTTTTCAAAAACAAAAATAAAGGTTTTTCAGAACGACGTGAAAGAGACTTTAATATGTTCCACTCAATTGAAAAGTTATCGTCAAAGGACTGGTTAACAAATTTTTGATTCAAAATTCGACATGACTGAATTTCAATTTCTTGGTCTTTTGATTAATTGTCCAGCCATGTACAGTATGGTATGTCTCTTTTTCTTTGTAAATATCATTGACCCAATTCCTAGAAAAGACTTGCGTTTCTAATCGTAGTTAAACTCACAAACCCAAAAACAAAATGGAAATGACACATGAGAGTGCAGTTCTTAAGAATGCCGCCTCCAGGTTTGCAGATTCCTACTCTTACATGTCAGAGAGACAAGAGACAAGCTGGAGGTCGGGGGAGGAGAAGAAGACAGTACAAGACAACATCAGCCAGTCTTTCTCTCTGGAGCGACGGCTGTTACTCGCGCGTCATGTTAGCACGCCATTTACGCGTTTGGGGAATTTCTCAGCGAGTCGCACATATGGCAACCAATCCCAGTTTCACTTTTACACGTTTGACATTGAGCTGGGCGGCAGGCAGACTTCACGCAGGACCCTAATTAATGACAGTTAATGAGTTTTGAATGCTTGTGATAAAGTGTGAAATCCAATCTGATAGTGAGATTTTGTACGGCAATAAAAAACCAAATAGAAAAGAGTTCAGCTGTGTATTTTGGGTGGGATTGTTTTGGCTGCTGCAAGGACAAATCGCCCACCTAACATATGCCGCTCTGCCCTCGGATGGTGTCGAATGAGGATTTCGGCAAAAGATGCTTCCCGAATTGAGTAATACAGCAAGAAGTAGAAAATATTTGTATTTTTAAAGCAAGACACAAGCAAACGGACAATTTGTTGCCTTTTTTCAAATAACAAAATCTGTAACTTATTAAAATTTACAGTAAGAAGTTCTGGCATTTTGAACAGGCCGTTTCAGATCATTTTTATATTTTGGAATAAACAAAACGTGAATTATTGATCTGCATATGCCATAGTTTCATCCTAAATATATGTAGAAATCAATTGCTGGGTTTCACATTCTAGAATTCTCGGCAGTTATATTCCAGGTTGGGGGCAAAAGGCGTTTTTTTCCTATTAATAACGTAGGACTTTGCCATAAAGTATTGAAAGAATTATTTCACAAATTTAAAATTGATTGATTTCTGGGGCAACTAGACCCACTAAGCTTTTGAATTACAGAAAAAATAAATAAATTATTTAATCATTAATTTGTTTTAACTGTCCCCAATCTTATTGAAATAACATTGGCCTGTAGAATGCTTTCTTCCTTCCTTTCTTTTTTTTTCTTTTTTTTTTTTTTTTTTTAGTAAATTGGATCTTAAAAAAATAATACATTTTAAACTTTAGATACAACTAAAATTTAAACTTGAATAAATTCGATGTAAAAGATACCAACCAAATTTTTAAATACATTTTGTTAAAATCTTGCCATTACTAAGACTGTAAAGTCTGGTTAGAGTAGAAGCAACTTTGACTAAATCTCAATTAGACAAAAAAAAAAAAAGAAAGAAAACTAAAGAAAATAGCATTTGAAAAAAAAAAAAAAAAGCATTGAAGTTAAATTGTCCTTAAACCTAAGGATGCAAGTGGACTGAATAAATAACAAAGGAATTGAATCGTGTTATAACACATCAGTGTGCATAGTTAAGGAAAACACAAATGTATCTTTGTCTGCCACTTTGAGAATGCTTAAGAGGGCAACACAACGATGTGCAGCGCTATCTATACATTTAAAATTCCAATTTCCTGTTTCAAGTTAAACATGTGTTTCAACAGTCTGATACAAGAGCTGTGCTAAGAAGCAATACATCTCAAATCTGCTCCTCTTATAGAAGTAAATTTGTACGCCCATGTTGTGAGAGCAAAGTATAAAAAAGATGCTTTGCTTGTAGCGTCTGGCTTCTAAGCAGCACTGGAGCAAAAGATAGCAAGGGTCACATGAGCAGTTATGAAGAAATAAAGAACAGCAATATAACTGCTGGTGGAATCGTAAATGATCTAAAAAGAGCTGCTGCAGATAGAAAATGCCAAAATGAAAAAATATATATTGGGAGAATGGAATACAAGTTAAGGTCGGCGGATGGGAAATTTCAGAAAGCAAAGGCAACGGTGGATGTTATTTTTCGCTTCACACATGATTGAGCGCCGAGGAGACTGACAGGTCCGAAGTAACTGCTCCTGCACAGTCACTTAATCTCCCCGAGCGGACCCCACCTGCCCCCCCCTTCCACCTCCCGCTCTGTCCTCACCTGATACCCCCCAGCCGGGACGAGTCGGGTTTCATGGACGTGGAGTGCTTCACCATCTTGTACATGGTCACCACCAGGATGATGACATTGACCTGTCAGAAGAGAGAGAGGAGAGGAGAAAAGGCGGGAGCGGGGTTAATACGCTGCACTTAGAACAGCTATCGATATCCTGTCAGAGTCAAAAAGCAGCGCCGTGGCTTACCAGAAGTGGAGCTCAGAATATGACTTCATCTGAACGCCGTGATATGGGATTGGCCAGATTTTTGGTTCTATTTGAGTAATGTTCAGAGTTACAACACTTTAAGAAGACATATAGTATTGAGCTCTAATACATAGCTCATTTTTTTCATTTTGTTTGTTATAAACATCAGGATAAACTCTTTATAATGATATTTCACCAAAAATGTGTATGTGTCATTTTAGAACTCCCAAAATCTTAATGTACGCATTTAAAAAATTGTTTGTTAAAGCTTGGGTACCTTGGGTTTATTGTAAAATTAGCACTTTATGAGAAAATCAGGGGTGCATGGTAGCAGAGTGGTTAGTGCTCTGGCTTCCCAATGAGGAGGTCGTGGTGTCGACTCCCGGGTCGGACCATATCAACATCTCACGATCTTTCTGGGTGGAGTTTGCATGTTCTCCCTGTGTCACCGTGGGTTTTCTCCGGGTACTCTCCAAAAACATGCATGCACTGCAAAAACTATATCTAGACTTACTTAAAATGACTTGGAATCAAACGTTTAATCCAGATTTGAGCTGTTTTAATTGGATAAGATTTAATAAAATATTTCACTGGTTTCAAGACATTTTGAGCTGGTTTTGAGGGAAATTGGCTGAAAATAAGAACACAATTTTGCCAGTGGGGTCAGAACAGTTTTCCTAACCCACTGGCAAATAAGAAGCTGTCTTGAAGTCAGTTCAAAACACTTTGAAAATCATTTATGTCTCTGCAATAAATCAAGATTAAATTAGTCAAAATGCTTGAAATTAGGATCAAACCCTAGAATCAAACAATTAATGTTAATTGGGCATCACTGTAAATTTCTCCTGAGAGTGAATGAGAGAGTGAATGATTGTCTGTCTAACTCTTGACGAGTTGGCCCCTGTCCAGGGTGTTTCCCGCCTAAGGCCCATAGTCACTGGAATAGGCTCCAGTCACCTGCGACCCCTAACAGGAATAAGCGGTAGAAAATGAATGAATGAATGACAAAATCAGACTGTTGTGTGCTGCTTGGAGCTAATAATCGACTGTTTTTGTTCTCATTAAGAGTCAAAAGCAGCGTTCTGATTGGCTGTGCTTGGGTGGTCCATAGCAGTTTCACTTTGCTGTTTGATAAAAGCTGTTTATAAGATTGTAGCCATTAGCCAAATGCTTGTGAATGATTTTCTGGTTGGAAAATGTGATACCTCAGCTTTAAGTACAAGGAAGTAGACGGGGGTAGGTGAAAACAACTATAACAAAAGCCGACTTTGGTTAATTTCTATGTATTACTTTGACTGAACTGAAGCATGCTTTTGAGTACATTAGCATTTGGAACAACATAATTAAAAGGCCCATTTTGAAATTTGTCTCCATTATTAGTTAATTTATTCTCACTTTTTAGTATGTCAATCAAAATATAAATAAAATAAAACAACTCAAGAAGTCGAGTTAAAATGACTTTGAGGTTAAACTAAAATGACTAATTAAGCGCTAACAATTATCAGTGTTTGGTTGTTATAATATGACCTGACAAGTTAAAATTAACAACGACTAACTAAAGAATTCTGACATGTATTTCTACCAGAGTAAAAGTTTTATTCTAATTGGCTTCTCTACTGACTTTTGTCATAAAAGTGGGAGTAAAAGATTCATTAAATAGCAGCTGTTTTTGACACAAGTTTGAGTAGAGATAAAAACCTGAGCTCACACATTTTACATAAGCAGCAATTCAAACAGTTACAACATTTTCTCTACTTCTGCATATTATAATTTTTTTCCTTTTTGTCCAAGCCAGCGTTTCTGTCAAAGCGCAAGAATAAACAAAAAACATCTGGGAGTTTTGCGTGTCCAAGTGTTGTCATCTCGAATCTAAACACAAATTTGACGCATATAAAGCTGACAAGAAGAGAGCGTTTATGGGAAACAATGTGAGCAAAATCAACAACAGCTGCATCGCAAATACTACATTTTGGCAACACTTTTTTAGGGTTCAACATTGGACAAACTGTTAAATCACAAGAATGGGTTTATTTGATGTTATTTAGCATGTATTTGTCCCTTTTAATTTTATTATTATGTTGCTAATAATATATGTCATTACATCTACATATTAATACATTTCTAACTACTGATCAGTTGTATGCATAGACACTTTTATGATGTCAAGATTATTAGTTTAATTGATGATAATTTAACTCCTAATGTAGCTGTAACCGTAGACATTAAATCAGTAGATACGCAATCAGCAGCTCTGCTCTGTTGCTACAACACGAACAGTGCGACGCCATATTTCTCCCGTAGACAAGATGACGCGAATCATTCGAACACAATGGCAGAAGTTGCACTTTTATGAATAAAATGAGCTAAAACAAGCAATTCAGCAAAACAACAAGCAAAACGGACTGATTTGTGTCTTATGAAGCTTTATTAAACTACATTTTTAATGTTATATTATGTTTTCTAACTGATACATTCATAGACAGAAAATGCTTTTCACTTGCTGATGTGACTGGACACTCCTCCACAGAGAAGTGAAGTTATATGTACAACTTTTATTTGGTCATGTTTATGTAATTTTTCTGCTGTTTTCACATCTGACATGTAAAAGATGATGTTACTAGAAATCTCTATTTAAAGTTTGCTAGCCGTTAGCAGTTTATACGCAAATGTAGCCAATAATAACTAAACACTAAACGTTTGTAAACTCAACAGTTAGTTGTAGTGAGGCTCTGACTTTGCTAAATGTGGTCGGTAGGTTTGGACCAGCTGATTCTCTCCACATCTTTCATAAGTTGTGTATTTTGCAGGCTAATGCTAACGGCTATAGGAAAACAAACAGGAGAATGCTCCGGAGTTCTTCAAAACATACCGGACTAGCTCAGATGCTAAGTGTTTGATAGCATCTGAATCAAACTGTGCCTCTACTGAGTATATGTCTATGGCTGTAACAACTACAGAATCATCATGGTTATTTTAAAATGTTGTACTTTAGTTTATTTTACATAAAATATTAATATATTTATATATTTTGTTCAAAAAGCCTATAATTTTGGCTCAGATACTTTATATTTCAGATATTTTTTTTTTTTTTAAATTTTGTTTACTAAAGTGAAAAGCAAATTTGTAATTTTGTGAGTTTAACAATTGTTAGTAAAATGAAAGCATTCAAAGTAAATATTTTCGTCAAATTACTTTTTTTTTAACTGAGAATTCATAAAGTTGACAAAAGAAAATTAAAATTTAGAATGTGACATCCCTATCTTTAATAGAGCTTGAACAAAGAACTCACACTGAACAATTGACTGATTAAAAGTCATTCTTATTTATTATAAAGTCTAGTAGTTCTTATGTAGGTGAGTGTTGGGATGGGTCATAAATTGGAATCGGCCAATTTCAATGACATTTACAATGTCTGCCAGAAACAATCAATTAAGCTACCTAAATGAATAGGTAATTTGTGATCTTGTGGACTTTCAATTGAAATATTGATCTGGAAAAGAATCAGTTATTGGCTACAACAGGAGACCAAATATTTGTTATCAGCAAGAAGAAATCCATATCAGCTCATTTCTAGTCAAGTAGTATTGTAATTTGTGTGGAAGATTTTCCAATACTAAGTGTGGAATAGTATGTAATAAAGTTTGTACTTGTAATATAGCACCTGAACTGAATAGAGTTTTCCCAAAATCATATTAGCTTCATTAAAACCTGGGGCAATTCTAATAAGACTTTATTAATAAGTACGTGTTATTACAGTAAATATATTAACAGTGGAGCTAGTTAGACAGACTTCTTCCACAGTGTTGTTTTCTTCCTTCCTTCCTGTGTCTGTACAGTAGCTCGTAGATGCGTTTAACATGTCCAGGAGTGATGACATGGAGAGGATGAGATGTGTGTGCGCGGCCCTCCCCCTCCTGGCTCTCCACGGGGTTGTCCTCTGCTGTATTCCTCTGCCAAATCCATCACAAAAAAAAGCACGCGACGCAGCTCTTTTCAAGGTTTTGCTCTATTTACGGCCTGTTCGGACACATTTACATGCCATTACCACGCGCATCTGCCTCTGAACATACAGACACAGGTGTGGAGGGGCGGCGTAAGAGTCATCCGCGGGAAAGATACATGAAATATTCAAAAATGTTTACGTAGGAAGTAATGGATTGAAATGAGAAGCTATATCAATGGCGTGCAAAACGTCAAGCATCTTTATACTTAAAACAGAGCAGTTTTTTTCAGCATTAAAGGCTCTGCGTGTGACTTTGATTCCATCTTGTTTTAGAAAAACATCCTTTGTTTCATGCTGTGTGTTGCAAAAACAGCTATTTGAGGAAAAAAAAAAGATTGAATGAGTGTGGAAGTAACTGCCAGGGACAATCCCAGAGACTTTCATCTGTTTTAATCAGTGATACATTGGGTTTGGCTGGTTTAGGGCTGAACTAGGGCTGAGTCAAAACTTCAGACCTTTAGAATGCAATCCTTTTGTCAATTTTAGTAATCAACAAGCACATATTAATTGACAAATTGATTAACCAAGCAGCAACAAGTGTGTCTGGATTAAGATTGAATATTACTATATTAACTTATGGCCCAAAATTTAAAGTTGTTCATCCATGGTTATTGGCCTTTTGTAATCCTGACACGCCATTCCATTTACCTCTGTTTAAGGCAGTTGTCTGTGTTGATCCATCAAATCAATAATCAAGACTGATGTAGGAGTTTTTTTTTTCCAGACTGCCCAGTCTTAGCATGAAATATAACATTTTTTGAAGTGTGGTGAGCACATGAAACAGAAACAGCTGTTGCTAATCATTGAAACATACAAATTACCATGACAGAAAATATGACAATTTCAGTCAGCGTTTTGGTGTTATAAGTTATCATTTTGCCGTCTCATCTGTGTTTCTTTTCTAATCATCTTGCTTAATTGCTTAGCTCCACCTAACGTGTTCAAGGATCCAGATTTAATGACTTAAAACAGCCAGTAGAATTTACTTTGGACAACAACTCTGGGCAACACACTTATAAGCTTGATGCACGGAGACCGACAACCAACAGCGACCCTCATCGCTGAAAGTTTAAAATCAAACGAGCAGCTGTTGATTAGCTGTTAAATTCAAAGAAATGATGGTAGTTTTGGCATATAAATTAATTTCAGCGGTGAAACACATTTGAAGACCCACAACTTGTTTGCTTGTTATATGCCATTTAATGACTGCCTTAGATCAAAAGAAGAAGCTGACTCTGGGTTGTAAATGCAGCAACTTTTGTGAAAACAATCATTTTGTAACATGCAAAATAAGGGTAAACTGTACACAGCGAGAGTTTTTACTTCAATGTGCTTCAGAATTTGCACAATTCTCATTCAATATCATTCCTAAACGTCAAAGAAACTCGTTCTGCTTGGCTTAAAGTTGAAACTTTCGGGACGTGCACGAGAAGGAGGTTTTTGCGTGCACTACTTTCACGTGTTGTCAAGTCCAGTGCTAGAGACCAAGTTCCAATGAAAACGAATGAAAAGTGCAAGTGCAAGTGCATCACAGAGTTAATTTTGTTTTTTCCTCCCGTCCCATGTGTACAGCCTTTTCATTGTACTTAATGTCAATGTTGAGTTTGTCTGCATTAAAGTCTGCATTATTTCATCCCTACTGACACTCTGAACTCACTGAACTGTAGTCACAATTATAATTTTTTTCACTGTTTCACCGTGGCTCCTAATGTACAGGCACAGGTTTCTTGGGTCTTTTTGGATGAAGAGCTCACTCTTTATCCAATTTTCAATTTGTGATCAGCTAAGCACGACTTCCAATCTGCTGACTGTGACATTGACAAAAGCACAATTCCAAAACAAAAGGTCCTTCAGATTGCACGCCATTATTTTCTCCCAAACACCCGCCGCATGTTTAGTTGGCCCGCGTACGTTGGAGTGAGCACATGAAATATTAAGAGGGCTGAAGATGGAGATGTCCGGGATTGGCTGGGACATGTCATGATCCGCGGAGGGGGCTATGAGCTGTGGTAATAGGTGTCTACCGGTCCACCCACTCATTACTCCCATGTTCCGAAGCTCGCTCCGCCACCCTTGTTTTTCCCGACCGAGCAAATGACCTTCATGCTTGATTGCCCGTCCGGGAGTATTCGTTCTTCATCTCTCTTTGGAAATGTAGCCCTCCCAAAACAACTTCCAACTTGCTCACCAATTCTGATTTCACGAGGATTTCATGGCCGAGTGGAGGCCGATGTCCTCATGTCAGCCATAATGGGACCACTTTCCTTTCATGCAAATTGATCGCGAAAGTGAGAGGCTGCCGGCGCTCGGACAAGAGGCGGAAAAACAAGAGGAAATCTATAATGTTTTCGCAGTCTAAAGATATACCTGGACACGGACTTACCACAATTATGACGATTACGGGTCCGATGAAACTCCAGATGAAATAGTTATCAACCCTCAGCCAGCATCTATAGATTGGAGAAAAAAAAAAAAAGGATATACTTTAGTTCATTAATCATCTCATTGCCAAAACAAAGTTGTGTGTCATCGATCAAGAGCTAGTGGTACGGAACGCGCTACTGAAGAGGGATGGAGGCTCGGCTGACCACAGAAAAGCACAGCCTTGTGGGGATTGGCCCGCTGCCATGGGAAGCTCAAAGTTAGTGGTTATTGGTTGGATGACTTCACGGTCTGCAAATGTCTACAAATGTGGATGACCGTGTGTCGTCTAACAATATATCTTAGGCAGCATGCAGAGAGATAAACAAAACAGTGGTCTCACGTGTTAAAGGTGCACTGTGGAACTTGTTTACAATGTCTTGGCTAAAGTATTCTAATGGAAGTTTAGCAAACCTGCAGCAAACATGGCACATTTTCCATTATATATTTTTTCTTTTATTGTTTTTTGACATTTTATTCCAAGATTCCCCATCTAAGTCACTTCTCCAAAACTTTGACTTATACATTTGCATGCTAAGCAAAGTTACAAGTCAGTCACTTGTTTGTCTGAATGGATTTATACAATTGCTATAGAGATATGGAAATCATAATATTGAATAATAAAAAAATGACTTATATTGATTGATATATCTGATTTTTAAGTGACACTATATCCTCGTAACCTAAAAGAAAAAAATAAACATAAGAATCTAGACTAGAGCAAAGAATTCTCTAAGTCACTGTAAAACTCCATCTAAATGTACGTTTAGTTCCAAGCGCCAGGTATTTTCTTCGTCTTGACTAACTTGAGCTTGCCAAAAGACTGAAAAAACTGATCCAGGATCAGCAAACGTTTAGCACAGCATGAGCTTTATTGGTGTTCTGTAATAGCTCCTCACGGCTGCACCTGCCCCAATGTGCTGAGACCAAACGTAAATACACAACCATGCCACATGAGCAATAATGAAGAAAGAGTGAGTGAATTAATGCCTTACTTTACTTATATTAACGTATGATTGAGTTCTATTGATATTAATTCAAATCACAAAGATTTGGGCTGTGAAAAGGAGAAGGCTTGCTGTGAATTGCACTAAACATAGAAGCTATGTATTTTTCACCCTACCAGCTGAGTACAACATATTTAAAAATGAACTTCTGGAATGATTTAGCATCGGCTAAAGAGGTCTTTATGTCATAGAAATTGCTCTGGCCCAAAATTTAAAACAGTTCAGATGTGTACGTTAATTTTGAGGCTCTGGTACGATAATTCAACATTTCCCATCTGGCAACACTGCATGGAACACTAGCTTGCTAGAAATGCCTCAGACACAACTTTCCATTGATGGTTTGGCTAGAAAATGTTTCCTTTTTTCAGGTTACGAATAAGGGTAGGTTGAGGACAAGATATCATTTTTTTAACATTAGAGCTTGGGGACAAGATTGCTAAACCAACCTTGGCAGAACTGAATGACATGGGAAAAGCCTTTTGAACACAATGCTGAAGCTAAAGTTAGCGGTTAGTTAGATGACTTCACGGTCTGCAAATGGCTACAAATGTCTCAATATGTGTATGGAAGCAATATATCTCCTGCAGCACCACCAAAGACCTAAAATTAAGCGATGACTCCGGCAATAAACTGACTTTAAAAAAAAAAAAAGGTTGCTTGAAAAACCCATAAAGCAGGCCATTGCAGTGGTACAAATCATACGGCCTGCTGCTCGGAGAAGTGCATAAACTTCTTTAACTGACAAGGGCAGCAATTATCCACATGCAAAGAATAAAGAAGCCAGCGGGCCGGAGAAGCTAGCTGCTGTAGTCATTAATGTTGTGGTTTTGCTCACAGCCTACTCTTCTTTTCGCAGTGACATGGAGAGCATTTGTCCAGGGGCTGAGGTGCTGGGCTTTTTTCCGATAGCATTACATACATTCATGCATGCATAGGGAGAACGTGTCTTGTCAGAAGATCAATAGCCCGGCCTGTGTTGTAACATTGACACCGGCCTTGGTCAGGAGACTGCCTCTATGATCACTTTTTAAAGATCTCGGCTCCTTAGCTGTCGGGGATTTGAACTTGTAAGCATTTTAAATCAAGTCAAGAAGACCACAAGAATGCATTTTTAACAGAGTCATTAAAGTTGAAAGCGAAAGGGCCATCTTCAGAAGAAACTGAGAAGGTGTTTCATATCTGGAAGGAATTTTTATGAAATAACATCCTTCAGTGTTGGCGAACATCTCGCTGAATGTTGGTCACATTCTATTCATTATAGTGACATTTTCAATTTTTTACATTTGCAGGCAACTACACATTGCAACTCAACTTTTTATGTTAAAAGTCTTTAATATTTAATGTAGTCTAAAAGCAGTTTTTCTACTTTTATGCATTAACTTTATAGTTCAAAATACTTGATTGTGTCTAAAGCTCTATTCACACAAATAATATTTACCAGAAGATGCTTGTAACAGAACAGAAAAGAAAGATGTATTGTCATTGTCACAGAGTACAACGAAAATATTACATTTGGAGTTAGCCACCGGGCCGCTGCACTTTTGGCGCCCACTTTCGGACATGAAATGCAAAACAAACTTTAAAAAAGAAAAAAAAAAAAAAAAAAACTTACCCCATGACGTCTGAATTTTGTACAAGTATATTTGCATGGGGATAATCGAGACCTGTATCTTTCTTGTTTTACAGACTATATTGGGGAAATGGTGACAGATAAACCATAATTTATCACAACAACCTTTTGTTTCATTCATGACTTGATTGTTTCTGTTGTTTTCGGTTTGTTTTAACATGACTGATCTGAACTGTGGCAGTGTAAATGTGACTGATAAAATCTCTCCATCAAAACTTAGCAGCTTTCTGTCCAAATTTTCCCAATCTTCTCAACCTTCTCGACCTCTGTGACCCCGGGTTGTATTTTTGGTTCACAGATTTTATTGCAATTTCTAAATTTGGGCTTTTTAATTATAGAAAAAAAAAATTATTTAATTGTAGAAGGATCTGTGGGGAATAGTAATAATTTAGCTTAAAACCTGAAGCCAAAATGGGTCGCAGAGTCATTATTAATGAACTTAATACAGTTCAAGAATTGAAAACACAGATAAGCATTTGCATGGCATGATTACATCTGTAAATATTGCAATTTACCCCATTTTATTTTATTTTGATTATGTTAATATAGATGGAACAGAATTAGAATTTAGAAGAATACACTAGAATATACTGAATCTTTGGTCGTTTCTGTGGCCCCTTTGCGCTGTTTGCTAGTATTTTACTGTTTATAGCTCTTTTGAGTGCAGTATACACGGTCAGATTAAAAAGATATTGAAACGTTTTAAGCGGCTTAGTCTCGTTCCCTGTTGAGACATTAAGCACACTTGTTTTCGGAGGGAACTTTTTACTGCCATTGCTTTAGCATACAGGTCTAAGAGTGAACAATAGCAATCGCGTTAGCTAGCAGAATCACTCCAAACCTCACAGATTAGGTAGAAACATAGCTACAAAACACATAAATAAATAACCTGCTTGTTTACATTCAGCCGTTTAGAACTACTTTTGAAGAAATAACCAGCCATGCAGCAGCCCTCGATAGTCCTAATGTTGAAAAGTCTAATCTCTCTCGTAAATCACCACAAATGCTACTTTAATAGGTTCACTGGAACTGACAATCTGGACGCTAATGTTCCATCATACATTTGAATAAATATGTCTAATCCTTCTCACTGTCAAAACCATCAAAATGAATTAGTTTAGTTTGCAGAACAGAAATGAATGGGATAAAAAGTTGGTGATTGATCTGTAAATAGGCTAAGTATATGGAATAAAGTTGAAAAGGTTAAAAATCACATAATAATTGATACTTATAAGCACTGAAGCTCTTTTCTGAACAGCTTAGTTTTGGAATAGATTTTTCAGAAAGACCATAGAGTTTAATAAAAACAGTACAACTGTTTTGTTCTAAAAATGTTATTAGGCCAATACAGATGCAAAGCTAAAATGTGTTTATTTGGTTTTAATCATTTTTGTATCACAAAAGGTGAATGGATTTAGTAACTAACAGAATAGACATTTCAATGCAAAGTGCATTTTTATGATTTTCGTTCTCTATATAAAAAGTTGATACCCTGAAGGTGAACTTCAGGGTATCAACTTTTTTTTTTATCAACTACAGTATTTTCTTGTTTTACTGAAATGTATACTCCAAAATGAATAAAAATTGACCATAAACACCATTTTATCACTGATTTAACTTAAAGGCGCACTGTGTAACTTTTTAGCCAAAAATAAACTTGAAAAAAGCCTGTTTTTGTCATTTAGATTGTTTGTTACACTAAACAAACAATACAAATCTGTGTTTTTACTTTGCATGGCACAAAATAGACAATTATTTGGCCCGGTGGAGGGCCCGCTCATGCTCGTTTCCATCGGAAAACAATTCTTTTAGCTGTATATTTTAATATTATGGCTTAAAATTGATTTATCTCCGTTCAGAATGTCTCAAAGTATGTTTTAGGAGCTCATGTAGCTCCTAAAACTTAACATTTGCATTATGCAATTATTGTGGTTGAATTAATTTAGAATTATTTTTAGCTTAGAAATTGAAATCTTGGTATCAAATCAAATCAATCAAAATGTGTAGTCAAGTAAGCATTTCGAAGTTTCTAAATACTATTTCTCAAAAAATAGTAGGCCAACTGTAAGAGTTGCCGTTTGCATGTAAAATCAGATTCTGAATTTGAAGTTAAAGCCTGGTCCTTTCCACGAAAAGTACATGGTAAATGTGGAAAAATCATACAGCTGTGTCTTGTCTGAATCTAATGATACTTAAGACTATTCATTAAGAAATGTAATACTTTTTTTGAGAAGTCAGTGCATTTAAGGCCTTACATGTGTAGCTTCCAAACCTAATATTTTTATTGTAGCTTGGCCTTATCTATGTGTAATCCACTTCATGACTCATAAATATAAAGATTCCTTGCTTAGTTACATTTGGGACTATCAAATTAAATACTTTTTCATGCATTTAAGACCCTGAAACTGCCCAGTTACACTACTACCCCTGTGTTTACTTACGCCCGCTGTGTGCCGTAGCTCCGGTAGTCGATGGCGGCCGAGATGCCCACCACGGCGGCGGGGAAGAGGTAGCCGGAGATGTAGTAATACTTTCTTCTGGAGAACTCGCTCTCGAAGACTTCCACCAGCATGAGATACAGCTGCACGCCCTCTAGGCACATCCAGGCGAAGGCGGCCAGGAAGCAGAAGTGGAGGAGGCCGGCGATGATGGAGCACACCAGCTGACAGGAAGACACGCGCACAAAGGTAAGAGGCGGTTTCAAATCAAAAGCTCTTGGCGAAATCCACTTATTAGCACCAAAAAGAGACCTGGTATTGATGTTCTTAATACGTTTGAGCGGCAGCTGTTTTGCTCCGCGTGTTGTGCTGGAAATGAGTCGGCAAAATCTGGTATAAAAGGCAGAACGATGTTTGTGGAGGCTCTTAAAAACTGCCGCGGTGAAAAACGAAATGTAATTGTGATTCATAGTGAAAGCACAGAATGTTCCGTTCAATAAATTTCAGAATTTCAGAATATATTTTTCCAGTTGGAGGTAAAATTGGAGGTGACATTATAAAACTGGTCGTCACAAAATCAGTTATTGCATCGCTGTGAGAAGGTTGTTTCTGTATCAAAAGTTGTGTTTTCTTTAATTCGCAAATGTTTGAGTAAACCTGCTGTCTCATGTCTGCAAAGCTCAAGATGCTTCGTGACACCTTGTGATGTTACACCTTTTAGTTTTGAATAGTAGTTTTCTCCTTTTGATGAGTTGAGATTACTGTAACAAGCAATCAAGCAGTTTAAACAAGGCTCAAATATTAAGTGTAAAATTGCAAAAATACAATCTAGTGAGTTTAACATCATAACATTGTATTACTGTTTAATGACATCACAAGGTAGATCAGCGTGTTTTCAGATTGACAAAACTACAAAACTTGCAGAATTTGACTTAAACATATGTAAATGAAAATGCAACTCCTGCTATATTTCTGATGAGAAAACAGCACTTTAACATGGAAAGGGTTAGCTTATTATAGGGATGTAACTAAAACAAGGAGACAAAATAGGCCAAGCATCAGGTACACGGCAAGTCATTTAATGTTGTGTCCTAAAAGCGTGCTCCTTTCAACATCATAGTGAACTTTTTACAAGAACAAAAGCTAAAAGTCAGCAATGATATACAGTATATTGGATGATTCCTTGACAAAAGATCAAAATGCAACTGGTTTTAAAGGTGTGCTGTGTAACTTTTCTGGTGAGACTCCGCCCCCTGTCTGACTCCATAGTGATGTTATTGCTTTACCTAAAAATATTCCCAGTACAGCATTACACATAGTGTTTGAGTGGCTCATACGATTCACTATGGAGGTTATTTCTCAAAATACATTGAAAGCTTCTTTGTAAAACTGAGCTTGGGCGCCTCTGCATGGATCTGACTTTGACTAGTGTTTGTTACATGCTCGTCTCCATAGATATCTAAGCTTAAAGCCACACTGTGCAACATTTTATCAGCAAAACTAAATCTTTAAGGTGGCACTGTGTAACTTTCTGGAGGTGAAGAGTTAACACAATCCAACAGAAATGAAAAGATAAAATCATTCTTTAAAATATTCTTTTCAGAGATAAATATGTTTTATGCCACAAAGTCAAAAAATGTTGCTATAGAAACAAGAGGAGACCATTCTCTTGACCAAGTAATAGTTCATTTTGTGACAGTAAAAGTCTGTTCACATTAACAATCACATTTTTATTATTTATTTTGTGTGACAAAGACGTCTAAACTAGAAAAACAAGCTTTTATTTAGGTCAAAAAGTCAAAAAGTTACACAGTGCACCTATAAGTGCCTACATACACCTCTGAATTTCTCTTGAGTCTTAAAACTACATGGAATTCATACCAAAAGTATTGTGTATGAAAAAAAAAACCTCAAATATCTCTCATCTCTCTAGCACAGATCTTCTTCCTTGTCTCTGAGAGCATTGATGTGCAAAGCTTTGAGTTTTTGGAACAGATCGCTCATATCTAGGTTGAGCCGTCTTTTTATGAATCACTAATGTAACAGAAAGTCATGTATGCAGAGGTGACAAAAGCACTGAAGTTGGCAACTCAAGTAAAAGTCTAGTTGTGTAAATATGACAATAGAAACTCTTTACCTAAGGAAAACAGTAAAGCAAAGTAATTAGCTTAAGTAAAAAGTAAAACCACAATATTTATGTAGTGCACTGGAGTGTGAAATAGACTTCACAGTGAATTAATTATGTTCAGTCTGACTTTAATCATGTGGTAAATAGATAATAATTAGTGATGACACAGCTTTGAGGATTTTAATTGTTAACTGAAAATGCAAGTATGTACTGGTTTTAAAAGGAAAAAATGTAAATTTACAAAGTTACAAGGCTGTATTTCAATTTATGGAACAGAAAGTACAGATACTTGCAAAAAGTTTCCAGATTTTTTTTACTACCAAAGTAAAGTTAAGTTTTAGTAAATTAAAAATAGCCTTAAAAAAAATTACTTGCTAGTATTTCACTCACCTTATTCCGCCCCGCCCACTTTTCTTGGCAGCACACTTTCTATTTAGCTCTATTAAGCTAGCTAACATGTTTGTCTTGCAAGGCGCTCTTAAATAAATTAACAACTGTTAAAATGAACCCAGTCACTGAAATCTACAGGATCTAATTGGCTCACCGCAGATAAACAGGAAGTGCACTTCCAAGAAAAGTGGGCGGGGCAGAATAAGGTGAATAGGGAACTTTTTGTATCTGCAAAACATTTAAGAAATACGTTTAAATAAGCTTAGATAACAGTTTACTTGGTTTGCTAAAACAAATATTGTAACAAATGGCATTTTCTAGCTTCAATTTTCCATTTAAGTTTCAAAAAGAGTATAGTTTGTGGTAAAAAGCGCAATCTGTAAAGTTTTATAGGGCTAACATTTGTCGAAGGAGAATTGCAAAAGATAATCTCATCTTTAGACCAGGCTCTAACATTTCTCACATGTATCTGAGCCATTTTTATATACCAAACTTGATTCTTTATAGTTGGTGATATTCCTATGATTTTCTCAACTCAAATTACACATTTACTCCTAGTCACCTTTTCCCGTTATTCCAAACACAGCTACTCCCAAACTTTTAAAAAGTCATTACCTTGGCTCGGTCATGTTGATGCCCACGAGGAAAACCAGCTCTCCGATGAACAGGTTTAGACAGAGATTCTTGTGGATGGTGTTGCGGTCGCTCTGCAGACCTCTGAAGAAGCAGAAGGTGAACAGACTGATGGCCAGGCACACCAACGACACGGCGATGCCCATCCGCGTGATGACGGTCAGGAGGAGTTCATGGACACTACCGTCGGCCTGGAAAAGAGAAACACGCACAGTGGTGTGAGAAACGTCGTTTAAAAAGCCTGTTGCTATGGAGATTACATTTCAAGGCCCCGTTTCTCTTCTACTTAAAGACGGAATAAGCGATTTGTGTGCCTTTTCTTGTCATACATATGTAAATGGGGAGAATGTGGAGGCATTAGACAGGCACGACATTCAACACAAGAACCCTGCGTGCTGTGACTAAATAATTTATAGTGTTGTCTATATACCACAATAATAATAGGCTGCATCAATATACCATATACACATTTTTTTCCAAGGTCAAATGATCTCTATTTCTTGTTCACGTGAATGTAGAATGATCTGCTGTTCATTGTATTCTTCCATTTTAATCGTATGTATGTATCTTGAATGGAAAAAGACACATTTTCGAAGTTTAAGAAAATAGTTTGCATTCATGGACAACAATGTGACAGAATCAAATCTGAAAAAGTCAGACTTTTTTATAATTTGATAGGTATTGACTCAACAAACTTGTCATATTAATCTTATGGCTGCCGCTACAGCAATCTCATATTTACAGTTGAATATTATCACTTTGTGCCAGTTTTTGTTTCATGTGAATAGACTCTGATTTTGATGCTGCAAAACAAGTAGTAAATATTTAAGTTTATCTAATTAGTTCCTCCTGCTCACAAACCATTTCATTAAAGTGAAATCAGAGTAGACCGCCAATCACTGCACAGCATTCAGCTATTTATAAGAAAAAAATACTGTTTTAGTCCATTCAGACAGAGCACAGCCATTTAAATTGGTCACAAAATGCTGTGATTAAGAATATACATTTGATGCAACAGAATAAGCTCACTCATACAACAAAAAAAATGTCAGGTACCTCACTTTTAATGTAACATTAATAAAAAATAATAATAATAAAAAAAGCAAAACTCCACAACTCATCCAGATGTACTTAACAACTTTCAGAAGTCAGTGCTAGTTACACTGCTAAGCTAATGGCTTAAGGTAATGATTAATGAGACCATAGACATATAATTAGTAGACGTGCAGTTTGACTCAGATGCTATCAAACACTTAGCATCTGAGCTAGTCCGGTATGTTTTGAAGAACTGTGAAGCGTTCTTCTGTTTGTTTTCCTATAGCCGTTAGCATTAGCTCGCAAAGTGCACAAGTTATAAAGATGTGGAGAGTGTCAGCTGGTCCAAACCTACCGACCACATTTAGCAAAGGTCAGGGCCTTGCTACAACTTATGTTGAGGGTTTTTTTTTGTGTGTTTTATTTTAGGCTAAGTTTGTGTATAAAACTGCCAACGGCTAGCGAACTTCACATAGAAATTTCTGATCAAGTGAATCATTTTGGACTTTTATGACCACTAAACGTTGTCTTTTATATCTATATGTCAGTAGTGAAAACAGCAGAAAAATGGCAAACATCACAAATTAAAAGTTGTACATACTGTATAACTTCACTTCTCTGTGGAGGAGTGTCCAGGTCACATCAGTGTGATGGAGTTTGAATAGCATTTTCTGCCTACGAATGTATCAAGGAAACATAATATAACATTGCCAATTTTGTTTAATAAAGCTTCATGAGACATAAATCAGTCTGTTTAGCTCATGGTTTTGCTAAAATAGCTCATTTTAGCTTGTTTTATCTATAAAAGTGCAACTTCTGCCATTGCGTTCAATTGATTTGCATCATCACATCTACCGGAGGAATATGGCGTCGTGTTTTAGCAACAGAACAGAGCTGCTGATTTTGCGTCTACTAATTTAATGTCAATGGATAAGACATTGTAAACAGTTTTTACCAAACAGCAGCAATTACAAACAGTTTTGGTGCAAACTGATTATTTATGATTATACAGTATTTGATTTATTAACAAAAAATACCTACATTTCAAACTGTTTTGTGACACTAAAAAAGCTTTAGCCACAGATATTTCAATATTGCAGTGTTCAAGACCTTGCTAAAACTAATAGGAAAGCTTCTATTTGATCCTTTTCTTCTCCTCGCATTGATACATGTTCACACGGGTATGCGGTTTCAGTATTAATTAGCATCTGGTATTGATACATTTGAAAACCCTGATTCAAACACTTTCATCCATTTAGTCCCACTCTTTTAATTCCATAACAACCCATTTTACGCTATTCATTTTCCAATTCACATCTTTCAATTTAGCCCTGCTCCTGAAGCTAACATAAAAACAAGTGTGCTTTTTTTGGTCCGCTGCTCGCCTCCTCTACCTTCAAGTGCCACTTGTGCTGAAAGCCCGCAGCGCCCTTCCACACCGTAAAGAACAGACGATTTAAACCATGAAAAACTACCGCAAACATCTGCCACCTTTTGAAGTCCTGTCCGCATGTACGTTCGCCTTTAATGTCCAAGTCAAAAACCACCGTTTCTTAACAGTTCCGAGCTTATTTTTTAGTTCTACTCAAGGACAAGAAGGGCAAGACGGAAAGCAAAGCCATTTCACTTGCGATATTTGTAATTTTATTGAGGCCAGGAGTTGCTTTTGAGGTGATTTGTCCGTGGAATTGGTGCGGCTTGCCTTCGGGGGTCCGGTTTCGGAGCTTGTGGTTTAAAGGTTGAGGTTAAGACAAATGACACGGGACCTAGGAGTTCACCAGTCGCGACGTGTTATTAAATGAACCGCGCACTTATCCTGGATGCCTTGCTACACATGCTATTTATCATGTAATTGGATTGTAATTGCATTTCACGACCAAACGGATCCCCACGCCACTTCAAGAGGACGGAGAATATAAGTTTAAGCTGTGGTTTTGGCCTGTGTTCAACCTCACGTAGGATTCCCAGGCAAGACACATGAGTAAAAGGAGTATTAGACACAGACCGCAGGTGAAACAGAATGACTTGAGAATAATTGGATATTGAGCACATGCTGAAAACGCTACAAAAGAGATTCTTTAAAATGAAAAAAGGGATGTTGTAAACTGTTGAAACAGTGATATTTTTGCAGGCATTTCAAATGGAATCCTCAAACTAAGATTAACTGTTGGATTGATTTCATACAGTCTGAACATTCTCATCGAACAAAACCTAAAATATACCAATACATACATTTTGGCTAATCAATAGCTATCAGCCATTGCTATAGAGGGATTTTTGATCGACATCACTTTCCACTCTGCTGCGCATGCTCCATGCAGAAAGATATGCTCTCCATCTGCTTTGAATAAAACTATGAAATGGGGTGAGAGTTAGCGGTTTTGATCAGGTATAACCGATGTGACAGACATCAGACAGGAGTTTTGGAAAAAAAAAAAAAAAGCCTCCTCACAACCAAACCAATGTGCCCATGTTATTTGTGTCGTAGCAACTGAATGGAACCCTAATTTTGCATCTATGAAGTTCTATCCTAAATTCTGTATGAATGAATGACTTAAGTTCTGTATGAATGAATGATTCTTCTTAACTTTTGCAGAAATGACACTTAGTGGTCTTCACTTAACCATAACTTATCTCAAAGAATTTTGAAGTTCCTTCAGTATATTTTAGTCTATATCCATCATGTCTTTATTCACACAATTTATGACAGTATCTGTAGATAAATAAGCTAGGTAATTCAAACTAGAGATGCTATTTAAAGTAACCAAAAGAACAGTTTCGATTTCAGATTTCATAAACATGACCTATATGTTCAAATGTTAACTTGAGATAACTGAGGCACTCAAAACATTAAGCAAAGGTAAAAGCCTTTATAGTATGGCAAAAAAGAAAAAAATAACGCCAATACATTTCATCAGTCCAAACTTGATGAAGGCCAAAAGGCTACATTTGAAAAGACTCCCAACAGACACTGAAGATCATCAAGAAAAACTACTATTTTTACTTTACCTAAACCCAAGTAGCACTTTAGCTTTCAACAAACCTACAAATGTTCAAATGTAATCTTATTTTTACTGAAAGTCATTCTAAATCTGAGTTTTTCTTAATTTAAAACGCAATGGACATTATGTTCATTTGTTGATGTTTACATTTGATGTTTTGGTTCTGAAGACGATTATCCAATCAGAAAGCAGAATGAGCCTCACACGACTCTCTCATTTGGTTAACCACTTTGGTTTATTAGAGCCTGAAGTACTGTCTGTGAAAGCCTCATGTTGTTGTTTCTACACAGTTCTCTCCAGTCTCTTCTTACTTTAGGTCTCAAAATAATGCTTAATGCTAAACCAATGCATTTGTGGTCCTTTTCACACTTTGGCAACACAAGTTCATCTGTGAGTGCAATACCTAGTTGTGCAACTACATACGATTCCTTTAAGACGTTATTTAATTGTAGCTGCATTTCAAGGCCAAACGGAGCCTCACTCCACTTCAGGAGGACGACCAATAAAACTTAAACTGTGATTTTGGCCTTTCCTTTACCATCACGTACGATTCCCAGGCAAGGACATATGAGAAAAAGGGACTAATAGACACGGACCGCAGGTGAAGCATAATTACATGGGATAATAGTGTGGCGTATTCGGCGCTGATCCACTATCTTGTTCTTTTAAAGTGACAGCACCTATTTTCACTCAAGCCTTCACCCCTCCTCCTCTCGCGCGCTGCCAACAATCTAATTATCTTGACTGAAATGCCATTCTTGGAGGAGTGCGCGCGAAAATCTATCAGCGAAACGCGGCTATAGAGAGTAACAAAGCGGGAGGGTCAGTTGCCGCTAAGGATGTCACAAAGCGCTGTCATACGGTATTGTGTGAGACGTACTCAAAATATCTGCAGACATGCTTTCTTTGTGTGCATTTTGAAAGTTAGTCGTAGTTGTCTATAGTATTATACAAGCAAATCCATATGAATGCATTTTATTTAACCAAACTTTGTGCTATTTGTATGTCAACCTAGCAGAAAAAGCGATCAAAGGACTTCATAAACCAATAATAAAAATAGTATGTGTATTTTTTCAAACCAAGTACCTCTTACAATAATAATTGGATATACAAGTACCACCACATCTAATTTTGGACTCTCTGAGGACTAAATTAGCATCCTTAATGGCTGAAAATGGTCTATCATGTCGAAAACAAGTATCAACAATAGATATGGTGGTTCTAAATGACGATTAACCCAAATGAGGACAATATATGAATAGATTTGAAAAACACTGATGATTTCTTGACAAAAATGAATAACATTTTATCTACATGAACATCAATGTGCCAAAATAACCTGCAATGTCATGATCGAGGTTCAAATAATGTGAATAAACAACAAAATTAATCACAAAAGTGCAGAAATATCACTTTATATCTTTATAAATCTGTCTCATTTTGAGTTCGATACAGATTGTAATTTACTTTCACCAAAACAATAAAGAAAAAATAATTTTTCGATACATCACTCATCTGTACAAAAATGTCATGTATTTAAAACAAACATGTTTCATTTATATTCTGCCAATATTTTAGTCCACAGTCATATATCTACCATTTTAATCAATGGTCTGAATCAGCCGTCAGAATTATTTATTAGCTGGTGTGCAAGGACCTTATCCACCTACTAAAAATCAATATAAAACCAATTTCATAAGAAAAATATCATAATATAACCATATTCTAAGCCCATTCTCTCATTATATAGAACTCCTGCACCCACGTCGCTAAATTTGTTGTGACCTCCATAAAGGAAGGGAAAGAACATTGGTAACTATTGGCAACAAGACTTGAAATTTAGCTTTTGATGCTTATCTTTGTAATTAAATAAAGCCTACGTCTTAAAATAAAATAAAATGAAACATTAGTGATCATTTTGTGCCCTGAATTTACTTTTTAAGAGTTTAAATTGCATAAATGGTGCACTTATTCTTCCATTTCTGCTTTCTAACCTCTTATATCATTAAAAAGCTTCTCGGATGAAATGTTTTTGATCATAAAACCTTATTCTTGGAAATGTTTACTGATGCTGACAACTTAAACAATGGGATCTTGATGTTTTTCTCTGACTGAAGCTTTTGTACATGACAGAGGCTAAATCTCTCAGGCAAATGTAATAAACACCACCAAATTATTGGTTTCACTTTAGCTTGTGCTTTTATTAAACCGTATTTTATGCATTTGTGATTGTTTTCTCTCCACAATACTGCCTCTATGCTTATTTAATAGAATAATTAAACATGCACTCACAATCAGAATAAAGACTTTAAAGTGTTTTTGACATGGTGGTTAAAGCATTATTCAAATAAAAACCCAAATCAATTGACTGATTGGTCAGTTGGCTTGTTTATCATTTAAAAAGCTATCATTTTACCAGCATGTTCACTTCCTTTTCAGTTCTTTTCTATGTGGATTTCACTCACTCAGTCTAAAACAAAGACATTAACAGTGATTTGTGACTGTTTTTCTTGGACAACATGTTGACGATTTTACAAATCAGGAGAATACTTCACCAAAGAAAACTTGTGAGCTTCTAAAAGGATGTGTTTCAGTCAATACTAATGCTAAAGTCTGACAATTTAACAAGGCTAGTGCTATAGTCTGATCCGGGGGGACGGAAGTGAGCTAGTTGCCATGGTAATGAGTTTATTTTTGTTGCTAAAATGACTTAACTGGTTGTATTTTTTTTTCATCTTAACCCAAACCCTCCCCTGTCGGTAGGAGCAACGACGCAGCGTTTGTTCAAGTCTCTTTGGGACGCAACGATGTAAAAGAACATTCACAAACACGATCTAAAGAACCGCCAGTTGCTTGACAAAAATGACAAAACATAAGTTGCGCACAAGTAGCTGTCAAACTTTGACGGAGAACAGAAGTTTCTAATCTTACCTGACAGATTAAGCTCAACATCCATTTCCCGCTACAGTCCAGCCTTTATACTGCGGTTGCAGCACTCCCCTTCTTTGTTTTCCTCGATCTAATTAGTAGTCATTTTCTTACATCCTGTTTGAACCCCGGTAAATAACAACAATCCATGCATGTCTAAATACTGTTTTTTCGTAAGCGTCATTTTCGTTTTCCCGTAAGATCTTCCAGCGCACTGATTTGCTGATTTGCTAGTAGTCACGGGCTGTTGATGCAGACTCTTCAAACAAGTCTTCAAAAACTCATCTCCACGATTTGCTCTGCACTTCTCTGACCCCCGACAGCCTCATTCACACCAAACACACGAGAGCCGCCTGTCAGCAAAAGACGGTCATACCTCGGCTTGGTGTTAAAGACTATTTAAGCTTACCAGAACCAACATTCACTTTTTTTGTCAACATGGAGGTTCGTCAACCAAACCATCTGTAAGTCAAAAACACATTTTCTATAACTCAGATACATCTTGAAAACTGAGTGCCACATACGTCATTACAATCAAACTTTGAAATCTGAATCTAAATTACAATTTTTCAAAAAACTCACCACATTCCCTTTGTGAGCCATTAGAATAGCAAAGTTGGTCAGGTGGTTACAGGAGCAGGTGGTGTGGCTCTTGTTGGTGTCCAGGAGTTTACAGCCTTGCGTCGACCAGTGTCCCATCATGCTTCGCTCCGAGTAATTCCAAAATGAACAGTTGGGGTTGTAGTAATGCTCCTTCTGCACAAAAAAAACACAGAACATGTATTAATTTTAAATGAGCGCTGCAATATACATGAACAAACATATATTTTATAATTCATGCAGTCAAGTGAATGAAGTCTTGTGTATTTTTGTTCTTTAACACCTTTTATCTTTGCCGATCAAATGTTTAAAATACATGCATATGGATAGTTTGAAAATGGGATAAAAGCAAACCAATTTTCAAGGAAAGCTGAAGATTAATCTGACAAAGCACCTTAGGGAAACAGATCTCACGCTGCATCTTAAAGGCTCAATGTGTTTTGACATACTTTAATTAATTATTGACAGTGCGTTGGTATGTAAAGGCTTCCACGTACACACAACAGGACCTTTGTTGTATAGAGAATACCATTTTTGATCATTTTTCTTATAAATATGGATGTCATGTACTTTTGAAGTGAGGTTGACGAAGCCTGCCATGTCGAGCAGACGTTTTAAAGCTGTGATTTCTGTAATTATGCAAAAAGAATGTTCTTTTTGTCAATCAATCAGATGTCTGCACACTTTCGGCTGACGGGAAAAATGGGGATATAAAAAAGAGCTATAGTGAGTAAAGTTGTTATAAAACTAGTTGTTGATTTGTTTAAAAAAAATAATAGTTCAATAATACAGATGGAAGGCAGCTAAAATAACATTGTTTAAATGCACTTCTCTTTTTGTATTGTAAAAAGTTAATGGGTCAAGTCACTCATAAAAAGTACAAGTATTAAATTAGTGAAAAAACAAACAAAAAACAAAAAAAAATTCTTGCCTACCATCTGGCCTTATGACATCATCACAACAGGAAACAAATGTATTTATGCATTTTATTTTAAACCTAACCATCTTTACAGCAAAAAGCAAATCTGCTACTTTCTTAATTGTGCTGGGGCCATGAAATAAAATTGTAAGACATATTTTAATTTCAAAGAAGAAAAAAAAAAAAAAAAGAAGAATGAAGAAGAAGAAGAAGAAGAAGAAGAAGAAGAAGAAGAAGAAGAAGAGAAGAAGAAGAAGAAGAAGAAGAGAAGAAGAAGAAGAAGAAGAAGAAGAAGAAGAAGAAAGAAGAAGAAGAAGAAGAAGAAGAAGAAGAAGAAGAAGAAGAAGAAGAAGAAGAAGAAGAAGAAGAAGAAGAAGAAGAAGAAGAAGAAGAAAGAAGAAGAAGAAAGAAGAAGAAAGAAGAAGAAGAAGAAGAAGAAGAAGAAGAAGAAGAAGAAGAAGAAGAAGAAGAAGAAGAAGAAGAAGAAGAAGAAGAAGAAGAAAGAAGAAGAAGAAAGAAGAAGAAGAAGAAGAAGAAGAAGAAGAAGAAGAAGAAAAGAAGAAGAAGAAGAAGAAGAAGAAAATGTGATTTGTAAACAGACATTGAATAAGGTAAGAGGTCATATAGACATTTTGTTCAAAATGTTGATTTTAAACGATTGTAATACAGGTCTATTGACTTTTGTAAAAAAAAAAAAAACTGCAGAAACAGATAAGCCCCGCCTCTAATTTCACTGTCACAAACACTGAATTGTGATTTACAGAGAAGCTATGTGACTTTGAGAAACTACATGTATTACTTACAATTTTTCAAACAGTCACAAGTCACAACTAAGCGTGGGGATGTGGGCGGAGATAGCTGGTAGGTGAAAAAAAGCCATTTGCTGAGCACTGAGGCTTTATGCTCCTTTCACAATCTTTTCAGGCAGTGCGAATGGGAGATTTCCCCAGAGCTTGTTCACCCAAAGCGTGTGGGTTCAGGTGCTTTTTGCTGGATTCGGAGAACACACTCTAGTTTGTGTTTGTGACTCAATATTTTGAAGCAGATAAGTTGCTTACTGAAGTTTTCAAAGCGTACTGCTTTCTTAAAGTGGAGCTAAGTCTCTAAACTGCTTCCACAAACATATTTCAAACAAAACTTTAGGCTGGAAAAGCATGAAGAAAAAGGAGAGATTGAGAGTGGAGAGCAGCAGTGTGATTGGGTTGAAAGCAGGTGTTTGTGATCAGCACGAAGTTCTGAGTGGACAAATTAATGCTGATGCACATAGAATCTAGAAATAATTGATCAGTTTGCACTAAAGAATGATAAGCAATTCTATCTAAACAGCATATACAGCTTAACAGTTGTTTTTGCGTTTAGCTTCACTTTAAAATGACTACATCTGTCCTAATTGTAGCTAGATCTTTTGTGCATTCCACCAGCCAAACTTCCACTACGCTTCAACTCAAGTTTCCAGAATTCCCATCTCTATGACTTGTGCTAACGATTTCACGTCCAACTTTCGTTCAAAACTCGTATTTACGATTTAAACGACAAGTTGTGCATGCACCATCAGTTGCAAGACAATACAGAATTACTCAAATGTGCAATGAAGCAATCAAAATACATGTGATGAAGAAAAACACAATCCAACATTGTTAAAGATGATTTTGCATAAGTTCCTTTTAAAGTTTTTTATTGACCCTATTTTGTCCCGCCTACTTTTTTAGGACATGCACTTCCTGTTTTAGCTGCATTTAGCCTGTAGATTTCAGTTGATGGGTTTATTTTAACTGTCATTATATTTAATTAAAATTGCCCCACAAGACAAACAAACACATTAGCTACCTTAACAGAGCTAAACAGGAAGTGCATTTCCAAGCCAAGTGGGCGGGACAAAATAGGGTCAATAGAACACACAAAGCTGATAGGAGAAATTCAGTCCACTATCAGTCAGCCAACTTAGTCTAACTCAGCTCTCACTTCCTTATTTCAGCAGCGTTGTTTATGCAGCCCTTCTCCACCTCAACACCTTTTCTGCGGAATCTAAATTTTGAATTTAGACCACCAGGTCTAGGCTCCAAGGGAAAATTCCTATCATACTCTGCATCAATCATTTTCTCTGTCAAAAAATAAGCGCCAAGTCTGTGTCATATAACATGTATCACAACTCAATCATTCTTATATGGTTTATTCTTCTTAAAAGGTTAAATCTGTAAAATAAAGCTTTATGCTGCAAAAATATATATTTCTA
The DNA here is from genome assembly GCA_038363315.1 of Mugilogobius chulae. Taxonomy (NCBI): domain Eukaryota; kingdom Metazoa; phylum Chordata; class Actinopteri; order Gobiiformes; family Gobiidae; genus Mugilogobius; species Mugilogobius chulae. The sequence continues at coordinate 38,166,894 of CM076395.1, read as the reverse complement.
GCCTTGCTTAAAATGACTTAGATTCACAATTTTAATCCAGATTTGAGTTGTAGTGTAGAATATTTCAATGTCTCGAAGAGAATTTGGCTTAAAATGACTTAAATGGTTTAAATTTGCTCAAAGTAAGAAGCAATAATGTCTTCAAACAAGTACAAAACAGCTTGAAATAAAACAGATGCAGCCTATCAAACCACATATTTCAGTACTTTTGTATTTGAACTGAAAAACCTATACTATTCAGAATCTCTCCACTGAAGGTTGAGTTGACATTTCCATGTAATTGTACAATATTCGGAGAGCCATGTACAGAGAGAGAGAGAGGAAAAAATAGAGAAATGGGAAGGTCTCAGGGGGAGGAGGGCTTACATCCAGGTGCTCCAGCGTAAAGATCACTGGGTCGGTCGTGAACACGCGGCTGGACTCCTTGGTGATGGAGGCGGACAGGATGTGGGAGTTTACGGTGAGGGAGAGGTTGCGTCGGCTCGGGTCGCCCAGTCCTCGGAGCGTGGCGTTCTCGGTGCTCAGGAACTGCCCCAGGTGTTTGTACAGCACGAAGACCAGCTTAGCAACACCTGCGACAAGCAATAACAGATTCATCATCATCTGCTAAAGAAAAAGGGGACGTTATATAGGAAATGCTAATATGGCAGGTGGTGCTGGTGTGGGAGACTTTAACATACATATAGATGTAATAAAGCTGCATGATTTGAGAAAATATCAACATTTTCTGATTAGTATTTACATTTATTTTTGCTTGTTTGTTTGTCAAAAGTCATATTTGGATAGTGTCCAGAATTATTGACAAAATTGCTGAATTGTTTCTAAGAACTAGCAAATGATTAAGATTGTGTATTTTGGAATATGCTTGTGCAATTTTAAACAAAAAAAAATATATAGTTTTTTTTTTTTTTTTATGCAGAAGACTACAGTATATTTGTAGCTTATGAAGGAATTCTGTTCATTAAAATTGAGATTGAGAGAACATAGTTACATTTTCGTTCATTAATTAATAATAGTTTAAATGGAGCGGACAAAGGAAAAAATTGAAATAAATAAATATACTTCTCATTTATATAACAAATTCTAGAAGATTTTTGAGAAAAGTTTAAAATTTCTGAAAATTCTTGAAATTGCTCTTTGCTAATTGAAATGACCTTTATTTATCATTGCTACAGTATTAAAATCAGTTGTAAGTCTATTTCTTTTAGTAGTAATTTGCAAACTACGTATAATACGTATTTTTTTTTTTTTTTTTTTTTTTTTTTTTTTTTTTTTTTTTTTTTTTTTTTTTTTACTTCCGGGTGACAGCTGTGTGTTTGCCTACGCTCGCTCGGAGAAAATCAAATCAAAAAACAAGGCAAAAACGTTTTTTTCTATCTTGGACTTACTTGCCGTGTTTTGAACTATTGACCCGTTTGTCGTGTTCGTGAGCGATCGGTTGTGGACATACCGATCTGGAGTATCTCGGGTGGACAGTCGGACCGCGGGAGTGCAGGTACGGGCTGACCTGCCTGCTAGCGGCTGACAAGCTTCTATCTCAGCACATAAAGGACCGCTATGAACATCACCACTCGAGTGCTGACAACAGGACAGGGCACTGCCGGATCACTACTGCTGCTGCTGATACACGGACAACACTAACAGCCGCCACTGCTAGCGGTTAGCTTGTAAGCTAACTAGCTACAGCAGTGCTTGTCTGAGCGGAGCTGCTAGTGGACGGCGCTAGGTGCCCGAGTCCCGACCCCGAGAGTCATCAACATGGGTCCGAAAAGACAAATGGCAGGATTGGAGGAGGAATTTGAAGAGATTAAAAACTCGCTCAACAAAGTACTGGAACAAACGGACACAATAGCAAAACAACAAAAATCCATAATGGACTTAATGGAGGAAATCAAAATCTTGAAAAAACAAAACGAGGAGAAAGATATAAGGATTAACGCGTTGGAAAACGGCTTGCCGATCTCGAACAATACACAAAAATAAACGACTTGATCATTACAGGCTTTGAGGTAAAGCCTAGATCCTACGCAAGGGCAGTGGCAACAGAAGCGGAACCCACTGTCATGGACCAGGAGTCACAGAGCAGCAGGTGACGACATTTCTTACACCAAAGGAATATATGTTGACACAAAAGACATCGAAGCCTGCCACCCCCTACCAAGAAGGGACAGACGACCGTGTGCCGTGATTGTGAGGTTCGTAAATAGAAAACAAAAAATCGACGTACTCAAACAGGGAAAAAAACTTAAAGGAACGAATGTGTACTTAAACGAGCATCTGACGAAACAAAATGCGGACATTGCACGCCAAGCTCGACTTTTGAAAAAACAGAAGAAAATTCAAGCTACATGGACAATGAACTGCAAAGTATTCATAAAGCTTAATGGAACGCCAGAAGAGGCCAGGGTGTTATGGATAAAGAGATATCAGTGACTGGAAAAAATAAGATGAAGGTAATTTTGCAGCACTCTCACTTCACTTTTAACCCAATGCCCAACTCTAATAACTTATCTGAGGATATAGAAAACAATGTAAAGGAATTGATCAATAGCAACGAAGAATTTAACCATTGGACACCTGATGAACAAAATTTCACTGTGATTAATGATATTGACCCTGATGTACACTTTTATCAAAATGTAAACAGTATGTGCAAATACTACCAAGATGGTATAGCAGATATCACAACGAATCAGACAGACACTCTATCTATAATACACTTTAACAGTCGTAGTTTGTATGCAAATTATGATAACATTAAAGAGTATCTTGATCAATTAAATACTCAATTTGATGTAATTGCAATTTCAGAAACATGGATAAACAAGGATAGACCTGACAATTTCCCTCTAGAAGGGTATGAAATGTTTAAACAAAATAGAAATGATAAAAATGGGGGTGGCGTTGCACTGTATGTCAAAAAAGACTTGAGAAAGAAAATTGTAGAAAATATGACTGTTACAATAGATGAAGTAATGGAGTGCCTTACCGTTGAGTTTGTTGTTTGAGAATAAAAAAAATGTATTGATAAGTTGCATTTACAGAACACCGGGTTCAAAAATTGACATATTTGTAGACTGTATAGAAAATGTATTATCTAAAATTGGAACAAAAGAAATATTTTTGTGTGGAGACTTCAACATTGACCTATTGAAATGCAATGAGCATAAACCATCAGAAAACTTTTTAAATACTCTGTACAGTCTGTCATTATACCCAAAAATAACAAGACCTACAAGAATCACCCAATACAGTTCCTCATTAATCGATAACATCTTCACCAATGTTCTCACTGAAAACATAAAGAGCGGTTTATTAGTAACTGATGTAAGCGATCACTTTCCTGTTTTTGTGCTTTATAATAATAAAAATGTTAATAACATGGCTAGGGAGGGAATGTAACCAAATTCAAAAGACTGGTTAATGAGGAAACATTAAAAGCATTTAAGGAAAGTTTAACAAAACTAAATTGGCAAACTCTCTTGGAAGAAAACCAAGTAAATGCAGCCTACAATACCTTTTTGACTACATTCACCGAGCTTTATGATTTACACTGTCCCAAAAAAGAAATTAAAAACAGACAAAGGATTGTAAGTCCTGGATGACCAAAGGTCTACTTAATGCATGTAAAAAAAAGAACCTTTTGTATAAAACATTTCTAAAGAAAAAAACACAAGATTCTGAACTCAAGTACAAAACATATAAAAATAAATTAACCAAAGTAATAAGAAACTGTAAAAAGCAATATTTTAATACTTTACTGGAAAATAACAAGAACAACATCAAAGGGCTGTGGAGTACCATCAATGAAGTCATCCGAAGGGTGCAAAAGACAACTCTCTACCAGACAACTTCATTATCAATGATAAAATAATCACTGACAAAAAAGAAATTGCAAACGAATTCAATAATTACTTCATAAATATTGGTCCACAATTATCCTCAAAAATAACTACGCCCTGTACAGGACCTGCATATGATGGTAAGTTCACAAACCCACATTCAATGTTTCTGAATGCAACTACTGAGAAGGAAATAATTGACATTGTGAAAAACTGTTGCACCAAAAAACCATGGATAGTAATAAATTGGACATAACCATTATTAAGCAAGTTATCAATGAAATCTCCAAACCATTAGCCCATATATTCAATTTATCTCTTAAAACAGGTATATTTCCTGAACAGATGAAAATGGCTAAGGTCATTCCAATTTATAAAAGTGGAGAAAAGCATTTAATTGCAAATTACAGACCAATATCAATACTCCCGCAATTCTCAAAAATTTTAGAAAAGATTTATACGAATAGATTAGATATCTTTATTGAAAAATACAGTATACTAAACGATAGTCAACATGGTTTTAGGAAAAATAGATCACCAAATCTAGCACTAATTGAACTTGTAGAGGAAATTACAAATAATATTGACTCAAAAATATTCGGTTGGGATATTCATTGACCTGAAAAAAGCTTTTGATACTATGGATCATGATATACTTCTGCAAAAGATACAAATTATGGGATTAGAGGAATTGCACTTAAGTGGTTGGAATCTTATTTAAATAACAGGAAACAGTATGTTCAGTTGGGTCAACATGTGTCAGAATGTAACACTATTATCTGTGGAGTCCCACAGGGATCCGTGCTGGGCCCTAAATTATTTCTACTGTATATTAACGATTTGTACCTAATCTCGAAAAAACTCAAACTTGTTCTTTTTGCAGATGATACGACAATTTTGTGTTCAGGTGAGGATCTTCAGAGTCTAGTGATCGAGGTGACTCATGAAATGGATAAATTGAAAAAGTGGTTTGATAAAAACAAGTTGTCACTAAATATCATGAAAACGAAAGTAATGTTTTTTGGAAAGCGTGTCATAGATTCTCATGCACAAATCAAAATTGACAGCGTAATTATAGAAAGAGTATATGATCATACATTTCTCGGAGTCACTCTCGATCACAAACTCAGCTGGAAACCTCACATCAATAAAACAAAAAACAAAATAGCAAAAATTGTAGCCTTGATGCACAAATCTAAGTTTACCCTAAACAAGAAATCTCTTTTCACAATTTACTGTGCTCTTATTCTACCTTACTTAAGTTATTGTGTAGAGGTGTGGGGAAACTCGTATAAAAGTAACACAGAGGTACTATTCATACTGCAAAAAAAAGCTGTACGAATAATCAACCAAGCTGGATATAGAGAGCATACGAATGGACTGTTTGTTCAATCAAAAATTCTGAAGTTTTTTGATCTAGTCCAATTAAAAACGTGTCAAATCTTATTCAGAGCCAAATACAATCTGCTTCCAGATACTATCCAAAGAATGTTCTGTAATAAAGAGGAAAAATACAACCTGAGAGGCCAAATGAACTTTAAGAAATTATTCTCTCGAACTACGCTTAAAAGCATGTGTGTAACTAGACTGGGAGTGGACTTATGGAACAGTTTAGATGAAAATATCAAATCTTGCTCAAATTTGTCAATGTTTAAAAGGAATATAAAAATCATACCTTTCAAAAATATGAAAAAAACTAACTTATCTTTTGCTTTAAAGTTATTACTCTTATTTTGTACGACCATAAACGAAAAAACCTATCCTTTGCTTTAAAGTTATTATTCTTATTTTGTACGACCATAAACGAAAAAACGTATCCTTTGCTTTAAAGTTATTATTCTCATTTTGTACGACCATAAACGAAAAAACGTACCCTTTGCTTTAAAGTTATTATTCTTATTTTGTACGACCATAAACGAAAAAAAACTTATCCTTTGCTTTAAAGTTATTATTCTTATTTTGTACGACCATAAACGAAAAAACTTATCCTTTGCTTTAAAGTTAAAATTCTCATTTTGTACGACCATAAACGAAAAAACTTATCCTTTGCTTTAAAGTTATTATTCTTATTTTGTACGACCATAAACGAAAAAACTTATCCTTTGCTTTAAAGTTAAAATTCTCATTTTGTACGACCATAAACGAAAAAACGTATCCTTTGCTTTAAAGTTATTATTCTTATTTTGTACGACCATAAACGAAAAAACGTATCCTTTGCTTTTAAGTTATTATTATTCTTGTTTTGTACGACCATGAACGAAAAAATGCTTCTTTTGCTTGAAAGTAAAAATAAAAAAATATTTTCTACTTCAAAGTAATTACTCATTTTGTTTCAAACATAAATGGGTAAAAAGCTGTTACTCTAAAGGTATTATTCTCAGTTTTAAGATAATAAACAAAATAAATAAGTGATACCTTGCCCTAAAAAGTTATTCTAAATTTGCATAATTGTGACTGACATGCCTTCTGTTATATGTTTTTCAGTTTCATTCATTCATAATAATTCAAATCTGTATGTGTGTATGTACTATATATGCATATATGTATGAATATGTATATACAGTACGTGTATGTACAATAGGTGTATATGTGTATATACTGTATATGATGAAAAAAAAAAAATACAAATACTGTTACTGAGACGACAAATGTATAAGGGGTAGGTCCCTATAAGTTCCTTGAACTTCATCCTACTCCTTTTGAGTACCACTATATTATCTTTCTTCTTACGTATGTATTATATGTTTTTACTATGTTGCTCAAATAAATAAATAAATACAATACAATACAATACAATAATTCTTGTGTAAATGCAGATAAAAATGAGTTTGCCAAAGCCCATCTTCAACTGGTAAATGCATTAAAAAACGTTGTACAGTAAGTGTCATAACACACAAATTGAAAACTTGTAACTTAAGTTTAATTATATGTGTTATATCACACAAAAAGTTATCTACAAAGATTGAACCAGTAGCTGCATCTTTAGCATAAATTAAGCAGAATTTTTAAAAACATCTGAACATTGATAAACTCCCCTCAGCACCTCGTGTGCACAAAATCAGACTTTTTTTGTAGCATTAGTGTCCCCTGTTATCCAATTAGCGCGATATACTGTCCAATAAAAAGAGCCATACACCATAACAGACGGTGGTTTTACATCATTAGCGTCAATAACAATACCTAAAGGTAAAGAGGAGATGAATCACAGGCTTAAACGCTGCATGGTGGTGGTTCTGTTCTCACCGTTTTTGCTGTTAGCTTTGACCGTGTTGGAGGAGAGCTGCAGGAAGCCTCCGCTCTTACTGCTCTGAGGGAATCTGAAGTCCTGCACCTGACCGTCTGTGCTGATCACGTACACGTCCAACACTGTGGAGAAAGAGACAATGTGTTAGGTTAAAATCACAGTTTGTTGTTAGCTTTAAAGTCATGTTGTTAGGCTACTTGGGCATTGAAATTGAATATGCCAAACTGATACAAGATTGGAAATAAAAAGCCAAACACCATGATTATTTACATCTTCTTAAAAGATGCCCTGTAAGATAGAATGTTTCCCAGTATGGCTTAAGATATATCTCAATGGTTACAACATTGTGGTGCTACCAGGCTAAAAAAGACAAAACATACATCAAGAACACTTCTACCCCTTTCCTTCATGGGACTATTTCTCCTCAGGGAACAATTGCTTGCTTGCATTTGCACTTCCCAAACGAGGCTCCACAGAGAATTAGGTGACAGGTTCTGTTTGATTTTCACAGTACTGCTTTGCTGTGTAAATGCCGACTTTAGCTAGTAAGCTAGTTTCATGTGTGCTATCCTCCGCGAGAGGACTGCTCCAACACTGCTCCAACACTGCAGCAGCCAGAGCCAAGAGCGTGGGTTTAACTTGCCTTTGGCCAAGAGGTAACTTGTTTAGAAGAGCTGTCATGACCGGCACGAGCAAACTCTATAGCTTGCATCAACAACGTTACAAACAACATGGAGTCACTAGAGTTTAGATGATGAGGCCCAAAAAATCCAGCTCGACCTGGCCCGAACCCATGCACGTAGTGTCCGAACCCCACCGGAACTCGATCATTCTCTGTGTGTATGAGCTCGAGTCTGAAGTAAGCCCGCCCCGGCCACTCACTGAGCTGTGGCATTTTAATGACAGAAAAAGCACATTACTGATGTGTCTCATGTGTTTACATGTACACAGTGTGTTTCCGGAACCAGAAGCACTTCCTCCACCGCACATCTCTCTCTTTTATTCTTCTTTTCATAAAGTGCACGGCTTCTCTTTCTCTCTTCCTCATCTTCTTTTGGTGTGCGCGTACACACACACACACTCCTTTCTCTTTCTTCCATTTCCTTGGTCTGCGTGTATGGAAGGCATGCCATCATTCCTTCTTTCTTCCTCCTCTTTTATTTGCTCCGTGCAAGTCATACACACACACAAACATCACAAGCCTACCATTTCTCTTTCTTCTTACTAAACACGCCAACCCTTTGCCCTAGTTCATGGTCCTTCTAATGTGAGAACACGCCACAAAAGGACGCAGGTGCCAAAAAGACGACTGGAACAGAAGAAAGTTACTACACTGCACAATTGCCTATAGCTGTCTGTGAGATTCTATTCTTCTTCTTCTATTCTTATGGCTTTCAAGATTTGTGATGCCATAAGTCCTTTAAAATCAGATCTTTTCTATGCAAATTCTTGCTTCAAATGATCTGTTTCAACAAGCTTCCTGTACACCGCAGTAACACAAGTACAAGGCCACAGTCAAGCACTCAATCAATATGAAAATGCATTTCAAGAGTTAACATGAAAAATAGCTATAGCAGCTACACAAAGCAAGATAGTGTGTATATTTCCTGTGCGAAGATGAGTGAAATGCCATTGAAGAAAACAAAGGTGCATGTTTTAATACCGTTCAACATTACGACTTCGCAGGGACCCCAAAAGAGTCAAAATATACTACCAGTAACAGAATCTAGCACCCCGTAGAGCTATCGTTTGCAAAGAATAAGTGTCATCGTGAATGCCTCGGAGGCAGTGACAAGGGGAAAAAAAAGAAGAAGAAAAAACTACCAACAAGGACAAGATAGCAAGAGAAAGGCGAAGAGAAGAGAAGAGGGAGCGTGCGTGCGGCCTATTGCAGCATGAATGTCAAATATTCATGGGATCAAAAATATCATTGAGCTTTTTACTTCCCGCTTCTCCCCATAGGTTCAGATAAGTGGGCCTAGATGGAGCAAATCTCTTAAAAATCCTTCCAAATTCCAACAGCCCCTCTCCTCCGGGCCTGCCAGCTGCCGGGTGGTGCTGCCTTTGATGTGTGATATTACCGAGAGGTCAAGAGAACAGATTCTTCACGCACACACACGTTTGAGAAACCATCACTAGCCCACTGACTCACAAAGATGACTTCTGACGGTTTTGAAATGAGGAAGTGGTCTAGACTGCGATAAAAAGTAACAAAGAAAGTACTTAGTGAGTTTATTTTGGGACGTTTTCATTCATGTTTCATCGAGTCTAAAAATGGCTGACTAATAAATGATAATTTGGTCTGCTAATAACTTTGTCTAGTCTTTTTTTTTTTATTTTAGCCTCTAGCTTATGTAGCGTTAAAGGAACATGACATGCTAAATCAACTTTTTGACTTCTACTTTGTTACAATAGCAATTTCTCATCAGCCTACTCATGAAGTTGTATTGGTTCATACATGTACTCCAGTTAACATGTAGGCTTTTATAATATCACTTTGCTATTTTTCAAAAGTAACTCACTAATTTACAATCAGCTGTTTGTCATGGTGATAATTTACTATGTCAAGGTGGGAAATAGATGTGCTAATAAACACTTAGCTTCTGAACTAGTCCGGTAGCAAAGATTTGAAAACTCTGGAGCAGTCCTCTGTATTTTCTTCTTTAGCCGTTAGCATTAGCTCTTAAAAAACGCAACTTATGAATGATTCAGATGGTGTCAGTTGGTACAAACCTATCCATCACTTTTAGCAGATGTCAGAGCCTTGCTACAAGTCATTGTTGGGTTTACAACTGCAGAGAAAAGTTAGAGTGTAAAAACGGTCCTTAAGCTAATGGCTAGCAAACTTTAAGTTGGGATTTCTGTTTTTGTATGGCCACAGATCTATCATATTAACTGGATACGGTATTGCTAGCTTGTAGTTGCTGTAAATCAGCAGCAGTGGCCACTTCATTGGTACTGCAGCGGGAAAATCCCTTTAAGGGCTAGAAAGTTGTTTTTTCCCCTGAAGAACAATGCAAGCACAAACTGTTCGTGTTCAGCAGTCTCTAAAACTTTAAGAACGGTCGGATCTTGTGACAATTTTTACCTATTTGCACATTTTTACGTTTTAAAAGGTTTTAGTTTTGTATCAAAGCTTTAGCTTCGGCTAACGCTGCTTGCTCTGTAACTCCCGCTTTGATTGATTACTCGACTCAAGGTTGTCCCATTCCTCGCTTATGCAATCAAGAGGAAACACAACAGCGCATGTCCAATAGCCTGTAGAGTACCTAGCAAAAAGGCTGAAGCTAACGGCCAATATGGCAACGAATGCTACTGAACAAAAGCCACTGAAGCACAGCGCCTGCCATCTTTGATCACCAGGGCTTGTGTATGTCTCAAGTTCTTTTTTTACCTGGTACTAGTGAGTTTTCAGCAGAAACAAACTGCATACATATCACCAAACAAAAGTTGTGTGTCTTGTATAGTTATTCATGTATCTGTGGAAGAGCGTTTAGCTTGAGTCCTGGTCAGATAGGGTTTGTATTATATTTTATGTGTATGTCACAGGATGTATGTATCAAGAGAAATATACTTAACCAATGAAAAGGCACAAATTAGCTAGTTTTGCTCCTGGTTTTAATAGAGATTTTTTTTTTTTTTTTTTGGGTAACCAAGATGTCTTAAATCAATACAATGACAAAGATGTTACATGATGATACTTGAGTTATAGTTCAAGAAGTAAAAAGCATATTTCTCCTATAATTGTGAACTTCTAATCTGTTCCCTGTGACTAACAAGAATTGCTCACCCTTGCAAAGCCATCATTTCTGCTCTCGTCCCAAAATGTAACACAGTGACGCACTAGTATTTTTTTATGTTCAATATAAGGTTTTATAATTAGATACGGACAGCTTGCCACAGTGTGATTTGGAAACAAAGTGCTGCTTTTACAGAATCCTCAGGGAAGAACAAAATGCACTTGTCTTAGAAGAATAAAGTCGGGCACCTAAAACCTCTCCAGTCACTGACAGAAATCTGCAGCTGGTCGTTCGTCACTTTCAAACAACATATGGTGTTATTGCACTGTAGGTTTAGTTTTACCTATAGGGACCTTCTAATAATTACGGAGGAGTTTCTTGTCCTGCAGTGAATTATCTGTCTTTGTAAAAAGTTTCTCCTGAATTTTACTTATGCTGTATTTCACAAACTCAGATGTCCTCGGATATTTCTAGTCTCATTCAAATGCCTGTAATATTAGTGAGTTTTGATTCAAAATTACTCTACCGTCTATTTTTAGGTTTGAACTGAATTGGTTACCAACACCAGTACATTTACACCGACTCAAGACTGTCATGATGAAATGAAAACTCTTGCAAAATTCTGTTGGTTTATTTTGCATTTCCCCTCTAGGGTTTAAGAGTCTTGTCTGACAATTTTAAAGTTGCTCACACAACTTTTTTCAGATATAAACCACACTGGCTCACAGACATGAGTGTCACGAGAAGTCATTTCTTACAACAATCTCTTCTCGGTCCAAGCCTCATGGAGAAACTGCTTAAAATCAGGCCAAAGCTAATCTTGTGTTAATGTCCTTAAACAAACTGATCCACATCCAAAATTACTTACATGAAAATACATTCTTAGTTTTTAAATGTTAACTACAATATGCACAACGTGTTTTTATCAACATTTTGGGTCAATTATTGTTGGTTTTAAATTTCTACGTGAGTTCTGTGTGCAAAGGGAAAATACATAATGTGTTAAATCTAAACACTAAATACAAAATCTCAAAGTTTCTACAACAGTCCACACATTTGCATTTGCTCACATACCTAATGCATTTTGAGCCTTTGAATTATTAACTGTGAAGTGTTTTTAAGCTTTTTCACAACAAGCATAGAAAATTCGTACTGCTATTCCTGGACTTCTAGCTGACAAAGAGCCAGATTTAACAAGCGTTTGCTCATGGGCCAAAATAAGTTAGGGGAAGCAAAAACCTGACATAGCTGTAATTTCTCTCTAACACAGACAATTATGATGTAAATTTAGGTGTTGTGTAATAAGCTGTGTGCGCAAAACAGTAGGAACTAGGGTTGTGGTTGACCAAAAAAAAAAAAATCTTGGTTGACTTAACAATAAAAAGCTAAAAAGAATCTCTTAACCCTAATCTTAACTATTTATCCAACCCAAAGAGTGTTCACACGATCTAAAAAGGCAATGGAATCCATGCTTAAGCAATCATTTATACAGAAAAGTATATGAAAAGTGTGTAATTATGTCTAATAAGCAGATTAGACCATGACTCAGTTCCAAAACTGTATCTATTTTTGTTTGTTGCTAATCATTTTAAACTCTTATAATAATTCAATTTGCGATTAATCGAAAATTTGGTCAATTTAGACTCCGACTAATCGACTAAACTACAAAGGACTTAGATATAGATAGTGTGGCGATTTGTCTTCACGTAGAAGCAGCTCATTTTATTATGTATTTTTTTATATTTAAATCCTGTATAGTGCTTTTAAAGACCCACTATGAGCCACTGTCACAGTGTGAACGTATAAGTAAAGAGTACTGAGTGGTTTGTGTGACTAACTAAGGATTAGTTACACTTAGCTGCAAAACACCTACATAAACTTTGTGCTTTTTGAACAATGCTCCTTTTAATGACAGTGTATGAAGTCTGTTTACCATAACCAGGCTCTGGCACGGCTCTATCATGACTTCTACACATATCTCCTTTTAGATTTCCATTTTTAGACATCATAACCAGACTTAAATTATTCCAAAACGTGTGCCAGTGCCTGTTTTCTTCCCATTCACAGCAGCGAAGAACAAAGCACCTTAGCATTCCTTAGGGAGAGTATTATTTTAAAATGGGTAACATCTCCTTCTGCCGATGTCAGTGGGGGGAAAGATTCGGTGTCTTCTCAATAACCCGGCAAATAACTCCTGAAAGGCACTTTATTTGCATTGTGATAGAATTGAAGTCAGCCTCTCCATCCCACTCTCTCCTCCGTTACTATGGTTATGCTTCTCCGGCTCGCCCCCCCCTTTTGTCTTATACCTCATTGAGTTTTAATCTTTTTCTGGCGTACTAAAGTCACCTCATTGAATACGTGCCGCAAGATGAACTGCCCGCGGACCTCGGCTGGAAAACAAAGAAAGCAATTCCGAGGCATTGTCCCATTCATACGGCACTCCATCTATTCTCTCCAAGGCTTTTTCCCATTAAGTGCTAGTTAGCTCGACTGATAAAGACTAGTTACTTAAACCCAGGCTATTGTCTTAGCGCACTGGGTATTGGCGCGGCCGTTGTGTAACTTCCTGTCAATTTTAACGGTGCCCATTTCATTATTTTACTGCAAACCTCGGCAGTAATGGAAACACTAGATTATTTACTTTAAACTAAAAGGGCCTGTAAAATCAAAGACTGACCCGACCTATCGAGCGTACTGAAGCTAAATGGATGAGCTGCAGTCAAATACAGCTTATGTGGATAGAGCTGGTATCTCTGAATATATATTTTTGTTCACAGGCAAAGGAATGCATGACTTTGGATTGGATAATAAGTATTTATTTATTGAAAAGCTTATCTGTATGACTAAAGCACTTTTTTAGTTTAGCTATTCAGCAACTTGTGCAGATTGTGCTTGACCTAATGTTCATTTTTCATGCTGAATTACTTTCGAAATAATGTTTTCAGTGCAAAAAAATGTCTTCTATAAAGTAGATGGATATGGATTGTGATGCAGTAATCTAAATCCTGCAGCGTGACATGAAAAAAGGCAGATTTAAAAAGGACCAAGACGCTTATTTGTTACTTTATCACTGGCGCAAAGTTTTGGGTTAAATGTTTAAAGGTCAGAGGTCAATGAAATGATTATATTCTGTTTGAGGATGAGAATTACATTTCTAAAGGTTAAAATAGCTGTTAGAATAGGGCAGTTACTCATTATGCAAGACAAAAAACAGACACTTCTTTTTTAAATATAAAATTTGTTGTAAATATTCTTCAAAGTAGCTAAAATCAAGTTATGTCTAAAGCGTATAAAAAAAAAAACATCTTTATCTTTGCAAAATGGACCTAAAATTTTGAATTCTGCTACAAACGCACATGTCAACAATTTCTGGGTAAACTAGAAAATTTATGTTTAAAACAGATTGGGCAAACTGTGGCCCTCGGACTGTCTTAAATTGGCCCCCAGCACGTTTTTGAGATTAGAACCACTATTTATATTTATTTGATTTGTTTGATTTAGCTATGAACCACATATCTTGCTGTAATATACATATTTTTATACAGTAAATGGTTAAAATAGTGCATTAAAAAGCCAGTGTTTTACAAAAATGTGGTTGCAATAAATGCTAATTTTCTACACCAGTGGTCGTGGTCTAGACCCCACCACAGATTTGAATATGGCCCTCTGGAAAAAACACACGGTTTAATATAAAATCTGGTCACCAGGTTCATCTCAAGAGTCCGTAACTAATAATAATAGCATTGGATTTATACAGCGCTTTTTTAAAACACCCTAAGACGCTTCACATTCTGCATTATTCATTTCATACTGGGTAGTCGTAAGCTACTATTGTAGCCACAGCAGCCCTGGGGCAGGCTGACAGAAGCTGGGCTGCCATTTTGCGCCATCAGCCCCTCTGACCACCACCAACCAATCATGTCAGACTAGGCAATAAGTGTCTTCCTGGACACACACGACCACTTTGGCACCTAGGTTCTCTAGGGTCTCCCATCCAGTACTCCCAGGCCCAACATGCTTATCTTCTGAGATCACTTTGGCAAGCTAGTATGGCCAACACTGTCAGATGTTGGCCAATCAAGGATGCACATTTTTACCTCTCAACTAAAAAACTTACATAGAAAAAAACAACTACTTTAATGTGATTGAGAGAGGTTTTGTTCTACATGACAGATGACCAATGAGCCTCTTTCATGTGTGTCATGCAAATATTAATGTGTTTGCGCGGTATAGGCTGTGGAGGGATTAGACAGTGGTGACCAGACACAATCTTCTTTAGAATTGTAGAAACGTGAGCTCTGATCACAAAAAAGGTTTGTGAAAAAAGTATTAGCTTATAGTCCAAAAACTATGGTACATCCTCAGACGTCAAGTTCTCTCAATAAGATTAAATAATACGAATCAGTTATATACTAAGGAACTTTGATGATAAGATGAATACATATTTTCTTTATTGTAGCATATAGCATCCAGTTCAAATCAGCTTTCCTCATTCCTTTAGCTCCTTGACATTGAGAGTACACGGAAACATTTGATTTGAGCTGAACAATGGGGAGTGACTTCTTCCTGTTAGATTGTGCCTTTTGTCAAGTGTGTGCTGATTAGTGCCAGTGAGCCCATAGTGGCAAATCTGTGAAAAACACACACAGTATCACGGCGCCGCTCACCTAAACCCCTCCAGCGAATAACCAAAAGAGTGAAAATGATTGTTGCTTCTAATTAGCAGTTTGTCGAAGTTGAAATGGCCCCGCAGGCACATGCATAGAAAGAGAGAGAAAGAGGGAGGGGCTGCAAACTAAACAGAGAAAGTACAACTAAAGAATCAGTTTTCATGATTTTCTATGTTTGACTTTGTGTGGTGGATTAATGCCTGTTGTAGATATAAATTATAGCTTTATATCTCCAAGCTGCTAATTTGGAAGAAAGGATATTTGTTGCAAAACTTACACCAGGTAAGGTGTAAAAGAATCTATAACATCAGAGCAGATTCGGTCCAGTGTAAAACATGGTCAACACGAGTGATAGCAGAAGGAGCAGCGGCTGATTGACACAAGCTGTAGCAGCAACACTAGCCAGCGCTGTTGTCTAAGAACAAGAGCTTATCACTGTGCGAAAACAAAAGAAACGCTACTACATCAACATTTGTGAATCAAAATTTGTCTTTTGACCCATACACATTACATTCAGGTGAGGAGTCAGAGATTGTCGTATCGTTCAAACCTGATTGAAATAGCTAGCTTTCGTCCCGTTTGTTGTTTTGTTTTTTTTATCAAATATGTTTCCCCAGGTAACTAGACAGAGAGTGTATCTTTCTGCAGGTGAAAGTTTATAACCAGGAAATAAAAAACAAAGTTACAGTGCAATTTGGAATCATTTATGCGATTGCTATGGCTACATTTTTCTGACTACCTCTAATAATGTTCCTTTTATTCACAAAACTCCACTGAGTTTGTCTGTTGTTCTTAACATTGTGGCTAACTGTCATTAGCGTATCGACACGTCACCTGGGAAAAAAGCTTAAAACACGGGGAACAATTCAGAGGCTAAGAATGTATTAGGTAAGTGAGCAAACGTGACTGAAGGAAGATTACAATACATTTTTTCTGCTTGTTTACATTTTTAAGGAAGCAAATATTGAGCATAGCACCTTTAAACCAAACTTAACCTAACCCTATCTTTAACAGTACCCAGATTTCTCAAGTAAATATTATAAAAAATAGCAAAACCACCAATGCAAAGAGAGTTTGGGTGTCATAGCTTGTTTATGAGAGATCAGGTTATGGCTTACTAGCTTTTTGTTTGCTCTGTGTATAACTTTTTGATCAAAAACAAACATGAAGACAAGCAATTTTTTATCATTTAGATATTTTCATCCGTCTTTATTTGAGCAGGCTAGCATGACCACAAATGAACTACTCTTTTGCCTGAAGGTGTTAAGGTGGTGTACAATTCCATTAAGCACAATATTGTGCAACATTCTATCATTACAGCTAGTTTTCAATTTCCAACAAAGTATGGCTTTACTTTTATTTCTTCTAATTGTGTAGTTGACTTTTCACTTCGAGAAAATTACACAGTATAGTCAGTAGCTTGTACAAAAAAAGAAATCTTTACCTGTATTAAATGGAGTGTCTGCTAATTTCTTGTCGCTATGCCCAATAATAATCCTCCACAAGGACCAAACTTATGTCTACTGAATCCAACAGCACCAAAACAAAACACAGCACATCTACATTCATAGGTTTGAGATATGTAAAGAAATTTGTCCTTACTGAGACAATAATATAGATATGCAACATCTAAACTCATACCATGCTGATCCCATTATACTGCAGAGTCAAACAATCTTATCTCCCAAAATCAGACCGCATTTGTCTGTGCGCTGTAAAATAGAATTTGATCTAAGAAATCTGTTACATAACTTTTGGCACAAAAAGCTTATTGAAGAAGTTTGTGAGAATAAAAATGTTACTTTAACGTCAGAAGAAGCTTATGGTGTTAATGCTATCAAATCACGTTTGTACAGTATATACAGTACAGTGTAGAGGGGAAATATTACACATGCTCTTGAGTATCTTTGCTTTGGCATCTCAATGTTTTAAAATTGTAAATAATGTGTCTGCTGAAAACCACACAATACATTTTATCAGACGGCAGACAGGCGTTCCCACATCAGGATTGGTGTTAGCACTACATTTACCGGCAGCAAAGGAAAAAACACAAGTTAACACTACCAGTATTAAGGCTAGGACAAGATCTCATGCCACAACATCTTGTGAGTCTTAACAGTCATAAAAGTAACTTTGTAAGTAAGTTTTATTTGTATAGCAAACACTCCCCTACCCGCTCAATGATAGTAGCAGCCCTGCGATTCAACTAAACACCTGGCGCCTCAACCTTCTCTCCACATTTTGTGACAGAGAACAGCCTAAACTCTGTCCCAGTTTTCATTTTAAAGTATAAGGACCAAAATTGACAAAGACAATAAGTTCTAAAAGTTGCAAAAATGCATCAAAAAAATTGTGGTGCGTCTAATTGGACATCGCATAACATTGTGGTGTAATTTTTTAGATTGTTGAACTTTGGTACACAGAGTCCTACTGCATCTATGACTTCCTAAAAGGTGGGAAATGTGTTTTCCTTCTCTTTGTGTGTGTCTCCAGAGTGATAAGAAAGGCAGATCAGTGTAGTCAAATAATTCGATTTTTATCATTTAAATAAAAAGAATAAACACATGAATACTAATTATTATATACAGTATATAATCTTTCATAGTAATGCATGTTAGTTTTAATCTGCAAGCCAGCTTTAAGTGATCTTAAAATGTAAATTTGCTAAATTCAAATTTTGAATTTGATCAAGTAATGCAAATTGTTCCAAAATCTCATCTTTTCTAGATCTTGTAGATTGAATGTTAGTGTTTGTCTCACCTGGTGAAAATTCTGTTTCTTACCCATTATGACTGAAAACGGAAATACTCAATGTTTGTTAATGAGTTGTGGACATAAAAAAGAGCACACTTTTGGACTTTGTGAACACATTTTGAAACTGAGTATTTTTTGATGCTCAGAGGGAGACAACTCCAAATTTGATTAAGTTCCAAAGAGTCTATATAGGGGGATTATTTGTTTATCAACATGGGGATGCGCACGCAACCTGACAGCAAAAAGTGCCGCAGCTGATTGACACAAACTGTAGGAACTGTAGGAACACAGCGCAACACTCACCAGCACTGCTGTTAGCAAGAGTTTATCACTGTGTGAAAACCAAAGTTATGCTGCTAAACCAACATTTGTGAATGAAATTTGTCTTCACAACTCACACCTTGTTACATTCAGTTGAGAGAAAAAACACAGAGAAAAACACAGTCTCAAGCTTCTGGAGCCAGACGTTCATCATACCGGTTCATACCTGATCCTAACAGCTAACACTCACTTCTTTCTGCAGACGACATGTGCAGTAGAGTGGAAAGTGACGCTGACAGACAATCCTGCTATACTGCTCATCTTATTGATTGCAAATTGGAATAGAGTTAGATTCTTGGCCCACATTTCCTTACTTTGTTGTTTGAGTTATGGTCCAAAGCTCAAAGCTGAAGTGAGCATGTGTATTTCTACATGGCCTTGTTGTGAGATGATTGACAACCACTCCAGAGCCAAAGCACAACCACCTACTGTAAGTGTTTTTTCTCATCACAAAATGGGTTTACTCCAAAGTACGACATGAGAGGAGAAGGTGTGTGAATGAAAGTGCGTGGCTAATACACGGAGCGAGAAAAAGATTGAGTACAGAGAGGAGAGAGAGGCGCAAATGCCCTGACGAAATAAACTAGCCAGCAAGAGAGAGAGAAATAATGTGGGTCAGCGCGAGGAGCGAGGGAGAGAAGGTGGAAGACTGACGCATATAAACACATAGAACCAAAAAGTGTTTTTTTTCATAAACTAAAGATGAATATTGCTTCTAAAATAGCCATGTTAAGGGCTGGGCCTATGTGTTGCTTTTTTTGCCAATATATCTGTGTTATTTGACATCCTATTGTGGCAAACCAGAATTTTCTGTTCCCAGTGTTTCAGCAGGGATCACAAAATCACAATTAACTTTTCCTCATTGTAAAAAAAAAATGAAAACAAAATGTTTTTATGGAATTGAATGGATTTTCTTTTCTACAAACTCTGCAAAGCTGATGCCAAAACAGGAATCAGTGTATTGTCCATTGAATGAACAAAAGAATTTAATTTCGCCTCTAAAATTGTCACGGTTAATATTCTTTTGTTCTATTATTATATTGTGAATTATGATAATCAACTAATCTAACAATCTTGAAATCTTTAGCCAAAACAGCAATGTGCTAATTAGGTCATTGAAGTTGTGCTGTGTTACGCAACCTCAGCCTAATGAACGGAACTCCGGTTTAGGGCAGCAACTAATAATTGTTTTGGTAATTGAATAGTTGGAAGAATATTCTTTCGATTCGATACAAGATTTTGGCCAAATTTGAGCTGAGGTACATTGGGGAAAACTTATCTTAAGGTAACAAGTTCAAGTTTGAAATTTTAATGCTGTTTTGACTGTTTTATTTGCCGATGGAACCAGCATAAGACTTGGAAATGACAAACATTTCTCACTTGAAAATGTCCCTTCACTTCAAAATACAAATAAAACTGGCTTGTTCTTTTGGCAAACCTAGCGTAAGAATGTCAAATTATACTAAGAACCAAATAATTCTGTCTCAATTCAAGCATTTCTTCCATATTACTTACTTAAGTCTGTATTTTTCCAGTTTTGAGGATATTTTGGAGTTGGAGACTTAAAAGCCACATTTCATTGCTCTCATATGCTGTAAGTCTGAGTTCTTTCCTTAGCTTCTTTAGTTGACGGACATTGGAATAATCGATAAGTTTTGATTAATCCATCAACTGTTGCAGCCTTACTCTGGTTCTATGTGTGACTGGGCCCAGACTAGCGTATGACCGTACATCTAAAACTGCAAATTGCACTTACTGATATTCTCCGCCGGGACTTTGACGATGGCCGGCTCGATGAGATTCTCAGCCAGGACGAAGGCTCCCTCCTCCAGCGTGTCCAGGAGCATGGTGGCCGCGTGGGTCTGCTCCGTCGCGTTCATATCCTTCCACGACTTCAGCGCTTCGGGCCGGAGGAGGTTGTCGACGGTGTCCACGATGGCCTGTATCCATGGAGACAAGTTCAAACATCACAGTGTGTTTCTGACAAATGCAAATACAGAAGGAGAGACAGGCAGTGAATGATTAAAAAAAAGTCCACATAGAGCATGCATGGTCAACAGGGACGACAAAAATCAAAGCTGAAGCCGAAAGTAAGCGAAATAATAGAATGCATAATGTATTTTTCCATATACCGTTTATAAATCACGCTAAACTTTGAATGCAAACGTGCTCGAGGCGGAATTCAGACTTTCAAAAGCAATCGTTTCTTTCTGCAAAAAGAAAAAAACAAAACAAAGGGCTCCACCACCTGCTCGAATATTAAGTCTACAGCAGCCATTTTCCATACAACAATTACCTCCGTAAGCCGCGCTGACTTATTTTCATAACAGGATCTAGGCCTCAAGCGCCTCCAGCCATATTCTCTTCAAACAGGAAGGTGGCATTATGATGAAATCTGTGTCAGTTGAAGAAGTCAAGAATGGGGGGAATTTCGGTGGTTCTGTTTTCTGTGGCAAATCCTTTCATTTCCTGGTTTCTGATAAGCGGTAAGTAAGCAAAACATTCCGACAAAACCCTCACCAGTATCGTGTGTTGCTATAACAAGAGTTTCCTTTGACCCGCGAGACGAGGAGGTCAGGGCTTCTGCGCGGCACGGTCACGGCAAAAATACTGTAAACTTTTGTCTAATCGTGTTAGGGAAGCTCGGGCATGGTTCTCAAGGCTAGAGTGCACATGTCAAACTAGGCCAGGTGATCTTTATCGGAGTCTGTTTTTCCACAGAGAAGAAGAAAAGTATTGGAAATTTGTAATGTTAAAAGAATTAGGTCAGCGATTCTCAGAAAAGATGAAAAAGAGAGAAGTAGTATAAACTATGAGCTGATTTTTGGGAAAGTTAAGTAATAAGTTGTGACTATTCGTGGTTTTACAGAAATGTTTCTTTCCTGACCTAGCTATGAAGCATGTGTCTGCACTTGTCTTAATAATATCACAATAAAAGGATAAGATAATGTAGTAATTATCCTGCATAAATGTGCTGCCAATGATGCAAATTTGCGACGCCAATGTGCTCCAGTCCTAACCTGATATATCAGCCGGTTTCATTTCACTTCATGGAAACTGTCTGACGCCTAAGCATTGGTGCTTGTTTGCTCTACAGTAGGCGAGTCGCTTTTTGCATTAACCAATCACTGTTGTTTGTTCATTACCGGACACTGCGACCAACACATCAGTTGTAGTCCGGGAAGTACAGCGTAAACATGGACGTTGGTGATCGTTGCCGTTTCCACAGCAGCACCATCACATCATAAAAAAAAATTATTGAATTTGAATCTAAACCTCCGGCAACTACTACTTCAACAGTTATCTTGCGGAACTAGAAAAGTAGCTTGAATTTGACGTAACGCTTAATTTCTGTTAGCTGATTGGTCGATTATCTCAAGCTCGATTCAAGAAGCAACAAACAGTGAATTCCTAATAAATACCCACCACTAGACTATATCCATTTTTGCATTACAACAGAAAACTGCATCTAAGCAATATTCATTGTAGCTGCCTTCCATTTGTAATAAAATGCATTTCCTATTGGCTTTTGAACTTATGAAAATGGAACATAGTGCCTCTCCCATGAAGCATACATCTCCTATAAAGATACATAGTCATTGCCCACCATATGAGAATATGACAAATTCAGAGTCTGAACACAGTTAGACTAACTCGATTAATGGTCCAACTACAAAACTAAATTAGGTCAAAACCTTACACTTTGGTCTTAGTTTAGTTTAGTTAGTTTAGTTTAGTCTTATTGAAGGACAATGTACAGAGACATAATGCTCATAAACAAAGATGATCTGCACCAGATTATAGCTACACAGCTAGTTTCCGTCTAATTACACCAAAGGCAGTGGTCAAACAGCTCTAAGATTCTATACTGTCTGGAGTAAGTCTGACCACAGAATGAGACAAGCTACAATGTTTATTATTTTTCTTTTCTTGAAAATATTAAGTTTTATTGTTTTGTGGTCAAAGTTCAAATTAGATGGACACTTACATGACCAAGTGTTTTTCGATGTTTCCATTTCTATGACCTTAGACTTGACTCTGCGAAGCTTTCTACAAATATAAAGTTGCACAAGCAGAAAGCGAACATAACCCTGCTCAATAGTTAGTTTTTACATTGACATTTTAACAATAGACAGAATATTACAAGCAAAGAGATAGTACTAATCTTTTTTTACCCATCTAAAATAATAAATAAATAATAAAATAACATGCACATAACCTAACCTCCACTACGCTATTGCAATGATTCTATAAATACACTGCTCTGTTAGCATTATTCTTATGGTGTGTAAACATGCTTAGCCATGAGGGCTGCTAAATTAATTACAATTGAAATGTAAATGCACATCATTAGCAAAATGTAAAGTGCACTCATTTAATTTATATTAAAAGGTGTCATTCTCCATAAAACAGCTAGATCTGCACAACAGTAATATACAATTATTTTATTAGCTTGTCAACAGCATAATATGTCTTTTTGTCAATTCTCCTACACACAATTCAATCAAAAAGACCTATTACATTATATTTTATCAACATTAGTTGAGACTACATTCACATCTATATCAAGAAATGTAATTTATATATAGTCGACTCTATAACTCACTATTTCATTTTCAATCATTCTTGACATCATCCTCCATTTCTTCGCTACTGAATATTAAACCTATCTTAGGATCTGGAGTAGCGTTTCATATACGCTTTATTGAGGTCGACCATTGCTTTTGAAAGGTTGAAACAAATTACCTCACAGAGACAAGAATATATCTTTATCTTCAAACTTCAAAATTGCACGCGTCTCTTTTATGGTTGGCATAGTTAGGCTACTTAAAAAAAAGATTGCAAGGACTTTCTAACACACAAAGAACATATTTTTAGCGCTAAGCATCTTGGACTTGGGTAAGACATGGGCCGGCAGGGTAACTCTCAGTGACAATTTAACCATAGGTGCTATTAACCGCCGCAAGGCCCAGCCACAATAACGGTAATTAACCACAACAAGCCCTGGCGCACTGTACCAATTAACCAGAGCTGTGATTATCCAAAACACTCATTGACCACAGACTCGACTAGCCTCAACTCTCGCAGCGAAACGAGCCAGCTCTAACTCAAGTGTGATTAACTATGGTCAAGTACGAGAGCTTGTACCTAACACAGCAATGAGCAGAAAAAGAGAGTTAGCTAGGTTAGGATTGAATATCAGATTCGGGAACTTATCAAAACTGTCATCTTACTAAATATTGATAAAAGAAATTGCAAACAGGACAAATTGAAGCAGTTTAAGATAAATAAAAACTAAGAAAGTGTTCACATTAACCAAAATACAGTTTGTAAAAGATAGAAAGTTTGTGCATTTGTTTACATTAGCTCTATGTAGCCGTTAGCAACATTAGCATTACAGATCAACTAAAGAGAAAGTTTGTTAGATTTTCTGCCTCAGACTCTGTAAATGTCAGAGAGTATTCAAGTATTCAGAGTTGGAGTTGCTTCCAGTGGGAATTTACAAATCAGAACTGGGAAGATCCAAGCTCCATGTAGCTTAATCGTGGTGTAATGTGTAATGTACTAAAAATAGCAACGCAACTATAGCACAAGCACTCACAATATATTGTAATCAAAATGCAAAACCTAAATTCAGAAAAAGGTGTTTTCTTTTACTCTGTTTGTATCCAAATGGAGAATGTTAAGTCTCTCTGAAAATGCACAATTAGCATGGTATACAGTATATTTCTTATAATGACAAATCTAACTCTGGTTTCTGAAAGCTAAGCGCTTGAAACTTATTGTGGCTAAAACCTGGGTCAAACACGTGCCTGCAGTAAAACGTTTACTGTTAAATAAGCAAAAAGGAGATCAGCAGCTGCTCACTGGATTTGGAAATAATGGTATAATGTACCAGGTGCTCTTTTGGGGCAGATTTGGAGCAGAAGCAATCATAAGAAAGGAAAAACCTGAGGCACCTCTGGAAGCAAATGTCTTCATCAGGGTAGGTAAAATCAAATAGTCTTGTGTTCATCATCGATATTCTAAGAAAATGAATACATTGCATCAACTAAAGTTCTTTGGCTCACTGATATTTACACTTTACATCTACATTTAATACTAGACTTTCTCCTTAAGTCCAGAGCACCCGTTAACGTTTTTAGCATTTTGGCTTCTTGTGGTTAGCATGCAGACAGTTTATTTCTAAAACTTGTGAAAACCGCATGAATTTATTTATTTATTTAGGTGGTAATTCAGGAGCCAGAGTAATAAGCTTACTATTAAATAATTAAAGGCACTATACTATTTTTTTTTTCTTAGCACAGATGGCCAATCTTAAATAATGTATACTGTATATTCATATGGAAATCTGTACCTACTACATATCTAACAATGTCCCAGTTGTTCACTAAACTCTACAAAGTAGGCTACTAGCATTGTAGCTAACTGCTGTTAGCATCATGGCACATTTCAATAGCTTAAAGCACATCGCGGTGTACATTTCGGAGGCTCTGAAATAAGCCTGAAATAATGTAAGTCAGCAAAACATGCAGACCAAAGTAAGAAGCTTAAAATGTATTATTTATGTTTGCTTACTTTTTTAGAGAAGCTAAAATCGGGTATAGCGCCTTTATTGTATTTAAGGAAGCAAAAATTGTGTTCTCATATCTCAAGGCGCTTCATTCTTTTTTACTTATTTATGGCTTTAGCTACCCCCAAAAACTTAAATGAATCCTTATTTTCGTTAACCAAAATGCCACTGATCAAGTCATACTGAAACCCGTATTGAGTAAGCAGCCTATTCATTAGTATTGAAGTCAAGTTTGACATTTTCGCATTGTTACATCACTAAACAATATGTCGACAGCTACGCACACAAATCAATCTCTGCGGCCCTGACCTTGCCTCCAACCCGAGCCTGGCGAGTTGTAACTATGATGGGAGTTAATACAGGAGCAGTGAAGAGAGAAGCAGAGGGAGAGGAGAACGAGACGGCGATTACAGGGTCGGCACCCATTACCCGCAGACAGACAGTAAATGGTCTATGCCTCCTAGTGAGCCATCCTCAAAGGAGCCATGAAATCTGAAAAAGGGCCAAAAAGGTCTGCTGTGGCTAATTTGTACAGCGCGGAACAGGAACGGACGCCAGGAGAAAAAAAAAAAAAGGCTAGTAGAAGTTTAATTGTAGACAAACGGCAGAGCTGGTGCAGAAAGGGGCCTGTGGGGGAAGTCTGTCCGGTGCCCGCGAAATGTAAATGAACAAGAGGTAGACGGTCATTGGAGTCACGAGAGTGGATCAGAAACACTAGATAATTAGCAGTAGAGGAAAAAAATGGAAATGGGAGCTGCTGAAGTAGTGACATGGCTAACAAAGTACGTTAAATAGTTAAAGGAGTCAAAATTCATAGCAAAACACTGGTTCTTGAGGTATGAACGTAATAGAATCAATCAAGAACAGCCAATCAGAGCCCTGATTTTGGAATAGATACAGTTGGCAACGCATCATATTTGGGGGCGCGGCTTGCTGAAGGGGAAAGTCGTGCTCAAAATCCTATGTTAAAGCAGGAGAAGTTAAACTTTTTACCTCATTAAAGACGTTTTCTGGTGAATTTTGTGTATTTTTTGAGCTCTGACACATTTGAAAGTTTAGTTATAACATGCTAGTAGTTCATTTAAGACATTCATAATTAAATAAAAACAAGCCAGTGCATCAGTTGATTAAAAGGCAGCGTAACACAAGCAAACACAATTACCAGGACGTCTAGGTACACAGAAGAGTAAAATAAACGGGAACTTAAAAAGGAAGCCACAGATTGAACGGAGCAATCAGTTCTAGAATTCCTTTGTGTTTCCTCATGTTTGCTTCGCCCATGTAAATCTTTATAATTATAAAAGTGCTTCTCATAGGTCAAACACCAACGTTTTGGATCAAGTTTAAGATGCCCTTGATATAAAGAACAAAAACCTGTTGTACTCTTGTTTTCAGACAAAGCTACAAAGCAATTAGGAAGTTAATTATGGTGTTAAAGAAATGGACCTATATTTTAATTAAACAAGACTGTTTAGCTATATTGTCAAGGAGCAATGCCAGCTATATTGCAAGCCTTCTGTATCCTCCTATAGCCTCCTTATAGCTTCAGCCTCTGGAGAAAGCAGAGGTATCGATCACGACAGAGGTCACACTAGGTTGCCAGATACTAGCCCCAGAAATGCAGGAGAATGGTGCGTGTAGGCTTTTTGTGTCTAAAGATGAGTCAGAAAGTAATCCATACTCTCGCTGAGCCATACCTGAGATGAATAATTAGTTCTGTCAAAAAGAGAAACATAATGATCATTAAACTTCAAGGAGAGCCACTTAAAGAAAAGGCAAGAGCCACCTCAGCCGTTTGACCTTCTCAAACGCTAACCAAAAACTACTGTGATTGCTATGACAACCAAAAACAAGACTACCTTATATATAGTGACCATAACAAGCAATTACCAAACATGCACTGTGGAGAATTGAGTCCAGGGCTGCAAACAAAAAATTGTTTTATTACTCAACTAGTGAATGATTATTTGGTAACACTTAGGTTTGGAGACCGTTGCCAAGTAAATAGTAATAAGTGGTTATCAACATATGAAATCAATCTGTATGTACAAAAGCATCTAGAGCTAATTATGCTCTGAATTTCACAGAGAACAAAATAGTTCATGAATGAATAAATATGTCAAATGTTAACTTTAAGCTCTTATTTGCTTTTATCACAAGTTAGCCTTTCATGGAGTCAAATATTATATTTGATTAAAAGATTTGAATGGCCAATTTGATGCAATAATTGACTTTTCGTCTTATTATATATATTTTTCATCTTGATATTTAACACCACATTTTAGGTAGCTGTGAGGCCAGGTGTTTTCTACTTGAACTAGCAATTACTAATGATTAGCAATTTCTTTTTTTATGTTACACACAAACGAAAGTGTGTTTTGCAGAACAATTCCTACTTTAGAGCAACAACAGACAAACTGAGGTTAGGAGCAGGTCCACATCATGCTTCCACGAGCAAACCACTCCTTGGCCACACCTTCATACACCAAAATCCTCTTATACTGGCCTGTTCCAACAACATGGTTTGTTTCAGCTTGCTTATCGGTCGTCCTGCTTGAAGAAATCTTCACCTACGATGAGCCCTTGTCCTCTCTTCTCTCCAATCCATCATTATTCAAATCTTAATTGCATTCTTTTTGTCTTGGCTAGTGAATTAACAAACTCTAATTTTAAATCATTGGAACTAAATTAACTATGCATGCATTGTGTGCAAACAACAGGGAAAATGCCAAATTGTGGGCTATTAGTTGTGGTTGCCGAATATGTGTGAACTGTTATGTAACTGGTATTTATTGTGCAATAACAACATTTTAGGCAAAAAAGTATTACAAGATTCTGAGACACTCTGGGTCCCATCAGCCAGCAAATAGTTTTAGTTCAGTTAAAGACACAATACCAGTTGGACCAATTGTATGGGATCTATACCCAATACAGCAAAATTGCATGGATCAATGCCAGTCTCCAATTCTAGCTCTCAGTTCAAGCAATGTTCACAATGAAAAGTCAGTGATGAGAAAAAAACAACAGCTATCTCAAAATTTGACCCAGAATAAATACATTTTATGATATTTTTAAGGTCAACAAACCACAGTATATAACTTTATCACTGCAGCCAGCCACACCAAGCATATGCACCATTTCCACTATAAACAGAATCACCAGTGAATGCCATGTTGTTTGCCGATTAAGGGCACCTTGAGCGCTCACATCACGTCGTGTCTTTGAGCAATTTCACCTCACAACAAACTTCCGACAGAAGCCAAAAAACCCCCCAAAACGTCTAGAGGACAGCGCGGCCAATCTGAATGGAACACAAACATATTAACGCATCCAGATATTAATCCCACGATAACACGCCGCTCTGGTGCGAGATTTTTTTGGTGTCATTTCTCTCATTTTCGGCGATAAGTTACGGGACAAGAGAGACTAGAAATTGTACAATGTAAGCAAGTGAAAATTGAGCACGCTGCCACTTTGATCACACTTCTCGCTGACAGGGAGGTGCAATTACGACCGTGGGAAGGCAATTATTCACACAACGTGGAAGGAGCCGACAAGAGAAACAGAGAGCGAGGGAGAGAGTGAGGAGAGAGGGGGGGAGGAACAGACATGGAGAAGACGTGAGTGCACACAGGAGATCGAGGAGGATATATATAGGACAAAAGCGCGGGGATGTTGACAGTAGCTTTCGGGGGATGGACACAAGACTTCCAGATCGTATATATATATGTACAAGTAGTTGGTTATGAGCGCTGTTTCCACCAAGCGCTACAGCCCACATCGCCACGGCACTATTTATGATTGTTTGCCTTGTCGCGGTGCCAAAACAAGTATCGTTCCACCACCATTTGGCAGGCTTCCACTAAAAGGTTGAACTAAATACACTGTGCGAAGCTGATTGGCCTAAAAATACCAAATTAGCTCGGTGCATGGTGGTGCATTTGCTAGGTCATTGAGTCTCAAAGCTGTTGGTAACTTTGACTAATGTAAAAAAAGGAAGTAAACAAAGAATGGGGTGTGAGTTTAGCTAGGTCATTGTGTCTCAAAGCTAATGCTAACTTTGATTAAAATAGAAATTTTGCAAGCAATGGGATCTGTACATGACGCTCTAGCTAGATTATTGTGTATCAAAGATAATGCTAACTTTAATTAAACATAAAATAGAAATTTAACAAGCAATGGGATCTGTCCATGACGCTCTAGCTAGCTTATTGTGTCTCAGAGCTAGTGCTAATTTTGATTAAATGTAAAATAGGAAGTAAATAAGCAATGGGCTCTTTGCATGATACTAACTAGCTCACTGGGTCTCAAAGCTAATGCTAGTTTTGATTAAATGTAAAATAGGAAGTAAACAAGCAATGGGCTCTGTGCATGATACTAACTAGCGTACTGTGTCTCAAAGCTAATGCTAGTTTTGATTAAATGTAAAATAGGAAGCAAGCAAGCAATGAGAATCTGTGCATGACACTCTAGCTAGCTTATTATGCCTCAAAGCAAATGCTAATTTTGATTAAAAGTAAAAAAGCAATGGAGTCTGGGCATGATGGTGCTCTAGTCAGCTCATTGTTTTTCCAAGGCTAATGCTAACTTTTCATTAAATGTAAAATAGGACATGCGCTCTGGTATTACGCTACATGATTTGGAACACACTCTGACATGCTTTTTCATTAAATAAACTCTATAAATAAGTGAACTCTACAAACACGTTCTTATTCTGGGGCATCAATAGCTAATTTTACATTTTAAGATAGACTTCACTCACCTTTTCTGTTTTCTTAAAAAAAAAAAAAAGTTCCAAATTTCCAAATTGATTGATGCACAACAGAGCTAATTCAGTGTGTCTCAAAGCTAAAGCTGACAGATGCTAACACTGAGCTAGCACTGAGCTAACTAGGTGTTGTTGTGCGCAGAGCCCATTAAAATAACACAAAGCTTGTATTCTCATGTGCCATGATGAAAGAATATAAACTGTGCACTTTTTTTTAAATAAATTGAAGGTGAACATCTTGTATCCACAGCTGGGCTTTGATACTGTTTTTTTTTTTTATTGAAAAGCTTTCTTTTTGGTCTGTTTGTAAATAGTTAAGACAGGTGTGAAGATATTTTGCAAAGAAAGAATGCTTTGAAGTTGCATTTTTTGAAAATGTTGACTTAGTATCAAAATGCTAATTGTGTTCGAAAAGCATTTGAAATTCTAAATTGTAGAGAAAAAAAAAAGAATTCATAAAGCTTTCTTTGTTTTCAAAAGTTACATTGTGACCTTTAACCTTTTCACCCGTTGTGACCTGCCAGTGCTCATGCAATCTCTTTTCTGAAATTTGTTTTAGCAGCTTTTTAAAAGAAACAGTAAATATTGAATAATAACTCTTTTGCACAAGACAAGAGTAAATTTATAATCAAAAGTTTACACCAATAGCTGTGATAAGTTTTCTGTCATTTTTGTTTGTCAAAAAAAAGTACATTGTGTCAACATCAAATCCACTTGTTAACTGTCATACAGTAATATAAATATAGTTCAACATTAGTCTGTTTTGTACATTTCATAAATGGCAAGTTTGGGATTTTGGAACAGGTTGTGTCCAAAGATACAAGTTGTGTTCAAAGATACAAGTAAAACATATTCGAATAGTCCTAATTTTTTACTGAAGGTCATAATAAATCTAAGTTTGTCTTAATTAAAATGTCCTTTTATTGTTTACATTTGCTGTTTTGGTTCTCAAGAAGAATATCCAATCAGAAAGCAGAATGAGCCTCACAGTTGCGTTGCCAGTTTGGTTTCTTAGACCCTGAAGCTGATTTTGAACCATGACTCAGAAACATGTTTGGACTGATGTTGCACCATGACAGACTCAACTGTCTGTGATAGGCTCATGCACTTGTTTCCCCACAGTTCTCACTAGGCTCCACCCACACTGAGTTATTCTTGGGAACAAATCATGAGGTTTCTGAGAGGTGATTACCCAAGATTCATAGCAAACCTTGTCCTGATTGGTCAGTAGTTTCTAATCTTCAAAGTATGGTTCATTTCATACTGAAGTTTGTAACATTTCATTTTGTTTTTCATTTCTACGGCAGGTCACAAAGGGCAAACTTAGAATATGTTTGCATAAACATTCAAACTTTGCAATATTTCTCCACGCAGATTTTTCTCAGACGCAGAACATTTCCAACGCAATCAACTTCTCTTGTTTACCTCAACAACATTCAGTCTGTACTTTGCTAATTAGCATTCCATCTCCATTTTAAAAGCCTGCTTGCTCTTCATTTCGTCCTCGGTGCCTTTTAGCTTGGCTGCAAAGAGTAAAACGTGTGAAACCATAACATTTGGCGGAAACAGAACTCTGGAATTTAGCAAGACAAGAAATCGGGGGAACAGGTAAACGGACAGGGCTGCATGCGACTGGTCAGACAAGTAGTAATATTAAAAATCCTTCATAATATACCTTCATATACGCCCTGCATGTCTTCTCTCTTTTTTGGAGCTTTTTCCACACAACAAGCGGACCGAGCGCAAGGGACAGATTGCAGAAAGAGGTGGCAAGAAAAGAGAAAGAGAGAGAAGAGAGGGAGAGAAAAAAGAAAAACAAAGAATCACTGAATCAGGCACTTACCAGACAGTCGAGAATTAATGAACTACTTCCAAATGATGTGACAGGCTTAAATGTTGTGAATGCTAATGAATATGGATTAGATCATGGTTGGGGGAAAAAGAAAGTGGAGTAAAAGTGCTAAGGCTAGATTGGTGCTAGCCATTAGCGATGTGCAAAATCAACTTAATGCACTATTTACCTTGTTACAACAGTATATTATGACCATTAGTTTACTCAAGGTTGTATTTGGATTGATTCAAGCGTGTTTGTGTAATCTTGTGTTGTCTCCGCCCACATTTCTGTACTTACCTGTGATTACAGACAGAGGTTGTTTGCAAGAATAATGCAGTTCTTTGTTTAACTTGGCGGTAAATAATGCCAGGCCGTTGCTTCCCTAATTGAGTCCAAGTAGCAAATGGGACGCTGAAACATGTGCGCACACAGAATATTAGGCTAGGAGAGCAAAGGCATTAATATCATGCAAATGCACGGGAAAAGGTTTAAATGTTGCAAGTCAGGATGCAAGCATTTCTATGGCTTTTGGTGAATAGAATTATAAATGGGTGGCTTTTGTAAAGGCGGAATCACATTAGTAACATTTGTCGAGCGATGAAATGTAATACTTTTAACTCTTTTGCCTGTTCCCAGTGGGTTTAGCGGAGAAAAGCTAAGCAACTATTAAAAAGACACACACAAAAAAGACAAAAGACATAATAAATATGTCAATGACAGTTTGCACTGCTAAAACTGTTAGAATCATTAAATTTAAGAACTATAAAAAAATATTTTGCTGATTATTGATAGTGGCCCCCTGATAAAAGCACAACAATTTAAACTTGAAACTGTAGTTCAAAGCCACACAGGCCAGAAAGGATTATAAGTATGGAAGCATAAAGCATACAATTTGTCTAAAGTTTTTTTGGGGAAAGACAGTATGCACAATATATTTTAGTGTAATGTAATTGAATGTATATACTGTAATTTCACAAGCTTTGACCCTGAGGCTTAACAATGCAGCAAAATTATAGATTCTCATAGACTTACTATTAACAAGTGTGGTTTATATATGTACTTTATCAATTTTCTTCTTTAAATCTAGTTGATGCGGCTTCTATTCAGGTGCGCTCAATAGTGCGGAAATTATGGTAATAGAAATCCAGACATAAATGTTAAATTAACGGCCCAAAATTTAACACAGAGGGACCATAGAAGGATTTTTACCGTCCTCGCACTCGGAATGCAAAAAGAGCTGCGGCTGATTGACACAAGTCGTAGCAACAAACGGACAGGAGACGGACCTCTGTCACACCGGTTCATGATCAAAAACAGCTAGCTCTAGTCGCTTTTTGTTGTTATAATCAAAGAAGTTTTACCAGCCAACTAGATGGACAGCCTCACTTTCTGCAGGTGACATGCGCAGTAGAGAAGAACGTGACGTCGATAATGTGGCCCTGGACCAACTCTGACTGATGAATTTGGCCCTACCTCCATATAAGCTTAATGCCCCCGTTTGTGATGGCTTGTAATTTCCAAATTTGCATCATATTTGTTCTATTGATGGGAGAATACATAACAAAATGTGCATATATTGGTAGACAGTTTAATGATACTAATAATTGTTGTATCACATTGGGAGGATGACACAATTTCTTTTTTTACTTCTTGTAATTCTCAACAAATATATCACTTTTCTTCATAACTACACTTGATTGGTTCAAAACTACTTATATCTACTACAAGTACACCTATATTTGCCAATGCATTCAAGCAGGACAAAGCAGGATGAGGCTAACCACTCTGCAAGTTTTGAAAAAGAAAAATTAAAGTGTGTGATGTTTTCTTTGTAAAAGAAGTCTCAATACTTAACTGCAATCAGCTGTGTGCTTTCCTTTTTCGAGGCCAATCGAAGTAATCAAACAATTTTAAAAACATTTTCAGCAAAAAGTTGATGCAAATTGTGCTGATTTTTACCAGGTAAGAAAAAAAAATCTCTGGTCATTTAGCAACTGTCAGTGTTCTCTGTCAGCAGCCAATCATGGGTAGTTGTGATGCAAATCAATGCAGCGCCATCAGTGTGAAAAGGAAAAAAAAAACTGTTAACTCTTATCTGCAAATGGATAATAGCAACGTAGCTGTTGGAACATAAGGGCACAAACAACCGGTGCCGTTTTTGGTTGCAAATCACCTTGTTTACAGAGCGAGTGCTGCGGAGGAAACTTGGAATAACAATGTAATTTCTCAAACTGTCACTCATCTCTCCATGGCACTGGTAGCAGCTGGGAGAGTGTGCTTTGTCTGGGGGGGGGGGACTACTTTCTCTCGCGGCGGATGAATCTCAAAGGTAAAAGAAGTACTCCATTTTGTTACTCAAGTAAAAGTACAAATTCAGGAGTGTGTTTTTGGATTTTGTTTTGTGATAGTCACTGTGGTAGCCTATACGTCCACATTATTCTCTTCTTAGGGCTCGCACCATTTTTAGTAGTGTCCGAATGTCCAGCAGGTGAAACGGAAAGTGCACTCAAACTTTCAGTAGTGAGCATTGTTGGTGAATAATGCAAGAACAGAGTGTGATAAGTTTAGAAAATAAGGTAGGGTAATGGGTAAGGTTACGAAAAAGGTTTGAGTAAAAGGTTAAGATGGGTAATAACAGCTTAGAAACAGAAAAAAACTCATTACCATGGAACCAGATGACTTTCGTCCCTTCGGACCTGACTATCTAGCACCAAACTGGTAAGCATCTTTCTATTCCCCAAAGATGCCATGACCCAGTTAGCATACCTTTCCCAAAGCCTAAACTCTAAACTTAACCTTCAAATTACCCAGATTTCTGAAGTAAATATTATAAAACATAAACATTTGCTAGCTAGCATGCAAATTGATGTTGTATGGTAGAACTCGTCAGGCGATGGTATACATAGCTTATAGCTGCTGTAAACCAGCCCCAGTGGCCACTCCATTGGTACTGCAATGGAAAAATCCCTCTACAAACAAGAAAGCCTTTTTTCTCTAGAGCGCAATGCAAGCACAAACTGCTTGTGTTCAGCAGAAACAGCATCTACAGCTTTAGGAATTGTCGGAACTTGTGGTACTTCTTACCTAGTTTCACATCATAAACTTTTTTCTGGTTCAAAAGGTTTCAGTTTTGTATAAAACTGCTTTTTAAGCTTTAGTTTCGGCTACCGCAGCTCACTCTGTAACTCAAGCCTGAGCTTTCGGCTTCATTCGGATCCACTAGGCTCGAACTCGTCCCACTCGTGGCGCAAAGAATCATGTGGGAAACACAACTGCGTATGTCCAATAGCCTGTAGAGCACCTAGCAAGAGGCAACAACCAATATGGCAACGAACACCAGTGAGCAAAAGCCATTGACGCACAGCGCCTGCCCTCTTTGATCACCGGGACTTGATCTGAGCTAAAAAAACTGAAATGAATTACCCACTCCATTTGATGTTTAGCAGTGGTTCAAGGTTAATGTGATTATAAACCATAAATATGTACGTCAGACAGATTTTACAAATATTTATCAAATACAGTATGTTCATTTTGATCCGAGTTTTGCTGATTATCTTTTCACTCAAGTGCCAAAGTCAGGTGAATCGAGCAGAAAGTAGTGTGCAGGGCATTTGAATCCCCACTAAAGAGGGCAGGTTTATGGAGAGACTGAAGGGTCAGGGGACTCTTGTGTTAACATTTGGACTCTCCATCTATGTCATCACAAAGCAATACAAGGGACATTTTATACACAGATGACATTTTTCGTGACAGTTTAAACAATGCTGTAACAAAATAAAGGTGTCATTGGGTAGGCACAAGAGAGCAGAGGTGTTAAACTAGATAACTGGGACAGTCCGCACTTCAGAGCGCTGTGATAGCAACGTCAAACTGTCAGCTGTGATGAGATTCTGAAATGAAAGTGATTAAGCTAACCACAACTCACTTTGATTTTGATCATTTGGTGAATTTGCCACAAATATATGTGGACAGAGTTTAATTTTTTAAAGTGGTGTTGCCTGTAAGGTAACATTTTTAATTAAAGAAAAATCTAACCAGATAAAGCATTTCTTTCCACTGCCTCTCATCAGTGCTTGCTGCTAAGCTGCTAAGACAGAAATGGAGCGTCGTTTGAAAACATTACAGTGAAATGCATCATGGGGAATCTACTTGCAGAAAGTTCGCATTCCTCTGCACTTACACTGTGGCAAAGTGTGTGTGTAGAATCTTTTTAAAAATTTGGGACACTGTGTGCATGAAGTGCTCAAGAATAAATGACATGTTATGCAATTTATATGGATTCTGGCCACTATTTACAACATGAGTGACAGTTTGAGAATAGCTTCTGAAATCTGCTGATTTCTATTAGTGACCCATTCACCGTGGTGGATAGCGCTCTGGCCTCACAGCAGGAAGGTCGTGGGTTCCATTCCCACATGGCCTGGGCCTTTCTGTGTAGAGTTTGCATGTCCTACCCGGCCATGCTGGATTAAATATTTTTGGCATATAGAAGGATGTGATGAGCGTAACTTGATAAAAGAGGTCTATTGTGTTTTTTCATGTAGAACTATTACAGTTCAATGTGAGCAAATAAACTTAAACTTTTTTCACAGCTGTTAGGAGAGAGACATGTCGGTATGCCAACAACAGTTAGCTACAATGCAAACAACAACAATAGACGCATGAACCCCCCGCAAAAAAGTTACAATAAATATTTCAAAATAATTTATTATATTTGACTGAAAAATTGGCCTTACTTTACCTCCTTTTACCTATGTACTCCATTACATCCCACCACTGTTTAAATCCAGCTGCCTTATCCCGCGCCTTATCGGGGGGGAGCTCGTGGCCATTAGCCGCTTTAAGGTCGCGACTGCCAGGTGAGGCTATTCTTTCCAAAGCGCGGTAATTACCAGGCAGCAGCGGAGGAATGGATCTCGCCCCGGGCCCGACCTGCCTTAGCCGGCGCTGCACCTGGGGCAATGTGGATGTGCCGCGGAAGCCAGTGCACTCGGGCGCCTTTTGTTTGGCAGTATGTGTCCTGCTAATCGGCTAATGAATGTCTCGAGCCGTGCTGACAGCGAGTTGGGGCCAGAGAGAGACAAGGCTTAATGAGAGGTTACACCAAAGCGTCGGTCGCACTGTTAGCGGTGTGGGACAGCTCGGTTTAGCTTGGACCGAGCGGCCGAATGTTGTCCACTAAGGGCCAAATGTGTCCTATACTCGAGAAGACGTCGGACATAATGGTGTGCGGTGTTGCTTACTAACAATAATAAACTTTTCTCAGGTAAAATAAGTCTTCAAGATGATTCAGGGTAAAGCTGTGAGGTAATTTACTTTTTAGAAGGTGAATTCAAAGTGATTTTTTTTTTATTGAAAGCATTAGATATGTTCTCAACTGCTTAGGTAATTTGAGATATAATGCAGTGATTCATAACACTAATGGATCTCGAGTGCTTTTCGCATAGTTTTTAAAGGGAAATTTCTCATTATTTTTATGCTTTAGGCTTTCCAGGAATATACTACAATTTAACTTTTGAAAGTTTGCTCAAGGCTAATCAGCTTTTGTTAATGAATTACCTTAAACTTCTATTTTGGTTTATTAGGGTTTCACTAAACAAACATTTGAGTTACATTGAAACGTGTCAAAAAATGTGAAAAATGTTGAAATTGAGACTTGTGGAAAAATAAAGAGAAATCATTCAAGAATTTTTATTTTTCTTATCGTTTATTGTAAACAGGCCTTTCTGCAGATAACAGTCTGGTTTGAGATCAGACTGAGTTAAATACAATTTTAGGGTGTGATTTGAACAAAAACGTTCATGCTAATTTTGGTAATAAATGAATCAGAATACTGTACAAATAATAGGTTATCAGAGCTTAAAATGTCATTAAAGCAATCAAGATTTCTTATTTTGATGAAGATATGAAAGCTTTTTTTTTCCATGATGAATATGTTATAGTTATTCCATTATTCATTTCTACCACTTGTTTTAGGGTCACGGGTGACTGGAGCCATTTCCAGTGACTTTGGGCCTTAGGGGGTCAACATCCTTAACAGGGGCCAAATCATCACAGAGTTAACACATAGAGACAGACACAGACTTCATTACTCTTTCATTGACTATAAGAATTTCTACAATGTTTCCAACTGGCTTATTATTACTACATGAATGTTTTTACAGATTGTGTGTGACTTTTCAAAGTCAATGCATGTGGGCGGGGATAGGAGGTAGATGAAAACAGTACTTCCCTCTCAGATACAGTTAAATGATAACCAGATATACGTTTAGTGAAATACGTCGAGCTGATTGGCCAACCTTATTTGTGCTTAACCAATCACAGCAACGATCGTAATGGTGTATCCAATGTCCGCGTCTCAAGTTTGTGAATTTGTGAGACAAACCATCGGGCTGGGCAGATTAGTTAAATAACTCAAACATGTATGAATCAATCCAAATACAACTCAGTAAACTAACAATGAGTGAACTGTTGTTACAAGGTGAAAAACTCCCTAAGCTTGATTTTGCGTGTTGTGTCCTCTAACAAACCCTTCAATCCCGGACAGTGTACCTTGTTGAAACTGCGCCCGGCGGAGTCCTTCTCGCTGGGCCGGAGCTCCTGCAGTTGGGCGTCCAAAATGTCCACGAGCTGCTCCATGAGACGCACCGAGGAGCTGACGTCCCCCGCGAAGACAGGCCCCTGGGTGTGCCTTGCCAGCTCGTTGGCCAAATTAGCAGCGTTTTCACCCGTTCGGATCTAAAAATAGACACAGGAAGTCAGTGGGAAGCGTGTCAAGATGAGTCCGAGTCAGGTTAAAGTAAAAGAATGTATTTTGTTTGAATTGAAGTGCCAAGAGCGCTAAAAGGAGGAAAGTGATTAGTACAAAGTGTCCAAAAACCCTGAAGGTGACATACAGCAAAGTTATAACATTAAAATCAAATTGCACCAATAAGACTGAAACTTTAGCATCAACAATTTATCAATATAGTATTTTGTTCCTTAAAACTCTGACAGTTTTAACATGAGTTAGCATACAAACACAGCTCACCTTGTGCTGTCAAAAGCACTTCTAAACTTATTTTTTAATAATTATTAGGCACACAATGCATTAAGTAAAATATGTGACTGGTGTAAAAGGTAAAACTATAGTTTACTTTTAATAGTACTTAACCCTCTAAAAGCAGCTATTCTTCTGAATGCTAAGTTAGGTTACTCCACTCTTAACGCACAAAGGATCAGGCGAATAACTAGTGATGCTCATCTGATCTAGTTCGATATCTATCCTGTAGGTGTCATCCTTAAAATATCATGTTAGTTTCACATGTCATCAGGACCCTAGAAGTCATTTCCAATCTCCAAGTTGAGAATCACTGTCTAAATTGATGTCAGAATGGAAAAAACAATAGACCATATTTTAAGAACGAAGTGCTGGACGAAGTGATTGGTTTTGGTTCCAGACCCTGATTCCAGGCTGGCTTGTCAGGCAAGAAGTTATAGTCTCGACATTTACTGGACTAGATTTCAAATAAAAACTCTGGTGCATAATGATTGATTATTTATATTACGAAATACTGATCTAAGTAAGGAATGATCTTCTTGAGACATTTTGGTTTAGACATGCAACACAGTGGCGCAGTAGTTAGTGCTCTTGCCTCATTGCAAGAAGGTCCTAAGTTCAAGTTCCCGGTTAAATTTGCATGTTCTCGTTGCGTGCGCTTGATGCTTCTATGTTCCCTGCTCTAAAAACATCTCCAATAGGCTTTTCTCCTCTCCCGATTCCATGACCAAGATATTCCGATCTTGACTGAACTTTTACAAACAATAAAAATGCATAATGACAAAAAAAGAGCAATCATGTATCTCTTGATAATGTTACAGGTGCTTAGCTAGTCATTAGTCAATACATCATCGCAGCACTAATAATTCCTAATAGGACACCAGGTCTGAACGATGCTTTCAATCTACAATTACATAACCTACCATTGTGCTACAAACCATTACCAACTGTCCAAAGAATCTCCACCTGCTCACTACGCAACAAGGGATCCCACATTTTGCTTCTCATCTGCTATTTCAACTCTTTACATGTGAAAATAGCCACATATATCGCAAGAATGTCTTTCCGTTGCTGGAACCTGTTGCATTATGTAGCCCTCTCTCTCGGATTGTAATTCCCTCTTTGAATGTTGCATGTTTGGTGCACTGCTTTGTTGGAGTCTGTGTGTAGAATGTGTACATCTGACAGACTCGCAGCTGCAGGAGAGTGGGACTTCAAAGCGCGGAGTCACTGAAATAACGGCGTCTTCGGGCTCTTTGATTGTACTCGGCTCAGAGGAGGACTTGGCACGCTCCGCACTGCACTTCTGAGCGCCAGATTCAGTCGATACGGAGCTGTGATCACGTCTGATTATTGATATCAAATCCAAAGATTGTATAAATGCTGTACAGTCGGTAGATATATGGATATTTCAGGCAGAATGCATT
This sequence comes from Mugilogobius chulae, assembly GCA_038363315.1. Classification (NCBI taxonomy): domain Eukaryota; kingdom Metazoa; phylum Chordata; class Actinopteri; order Gobiiformes; family Gobiidae; genus Mugilogobius; species Mugilogobius chulae. Next base: position 38,126,678 of record CM076395.1, on the reverse strand, counting down.
CAGATATAATTGTCTTTCTCTTAAAGGGCCCATCTCATGCCAAGTTTGATCTTATGTAAAAACGCCTCATTAAGGGTATAAGTGTACTTGTGTTTTATTTCATTTCATTCACACATGTTTAACACAAGTCCAGCATGATTATTCTAAGCATCTCTCTTGAACTAAAGCACTTGGGATGTCATTAACTGTTCATAAGCAGTACGCTGAAGTTTCTGTGTTATTCTCCACTAAGAAAAATGTATGTTTGTGTAATACAGAGTAAAAGAGTTTAATCAAGGCTAACATGGAACTCAACTTGGAGACTTTGATGGACTCTGGCTCTGCAGGTGAGTAAATAGATCTGCGTCAGTCCAGGTCACATCTACAGCCTGTCCATGAGAGTGGATCTCTCTTTAACAGTGATTCTTCTCGAGGTTTTACCTTTTCCCACTGGGTTTTTTAGAGTTTGTCCTTGACACAAATAAGAATCTAAGATATTACTTGAAACAAATGTCCACTTGTTTGCTTGCAGGGAATGATGGACAGTCTACTTCTGTACTATTGACTATTTGCTGTTTTATTGTTGGATTTTCAAACTTTCTGTTTATTAAACACGTTTTAGGTTTTTGTAGCCAACTTCCTTGAATAAATATTTTAACACGTGGTTAATATTGACAGATATTCATTTTGATTGCAATTATGGCTTATAAACTTTTTTTCAAAGTGAAACTGGAGAGGACCACCCAAGCACAGCCAATCAGAGCGCTGCATTCGGCTCTTAATTGGAACTAAAAATCTTCATTATTCAACTTAGACAGTACTTAGTGGTCTCATTATTTAACAAAGTACTGCATTTATCATAGACTTTTTAGTGGAAAACACAAAGTTTACTCATTTGCAAGTAAAAATGTTATCTAACCCAACTTTAAATCAACAGTAATGTACCTTCAGAGGCAACTGTTGTTGAGATTTTGGACTTTACAAACCTTAATTGAAACTGCCATCCAATGATATGAAGTGGAACAGGATATTTAGAGAGTAGACCGCTAAAAGCTTTGGCCATTTACTTTCACACAGTCAGTTGTGGCAAAACAGCCTGTTACAGAGTTCAAACAGATTTTTTGTTTTTCCATGATTATTCCTATGATTATCCATGACTTCTCCAAAACAATTCCCAACATCTCTATAATCTTGTTAACGTATTAACACATTTGTTTCAATTGTTCAGTTCATTGCTGGTTAAGACAAATACAATAATTTTAGGACTTGCTAAACTAAAAAAATGAAATGTTAACTCTTAAAAATATGATCAAAGTAAGTGCCTTTAAGTCAGTTCAATTGTCAGATGACTTTTTTTAAGTTACTGTCTTGCAAGAGATTTTTATTTTACAGGTTAAGGTTAAGGTACACTTTATTGTCCCGTAGGAATTTGTCTCTGCATTGACCATCCTTCAATGTCTGGCACTCCAGAGCATGATCGCCACAGCAGGCTCGGGACCCATCTCCAGATGTTGTTCTAGCTTGGTCAGGACTACCGTAGCTGAGGATTTTACCTACTTATTGTTATTGGTTGGTGGGAACCGAGTGGGAGAAACCACCCAACGGGAGAACATGCAAACTCCAAAAAAGCTCGGCCGTGCGAATCGACCCGACCTTCTTGCTGTGAGGCAAGGCTAACCGTCAGCCACCGGCCCAATTTTCATTTTTGTAAACATCTTTTTCTCCATCTTAACATGGGAGAGATTATTAGCAGTTATCCAGAAATTTTGTTTTGAACCTAACTTTTTCAAAACCTTTCCAAAACCAGTACAATTCCAAAACTTTTCCAGGGACTAGAATTTGATTTTTCCATGACTTTTCCAGGTTTTCCATGTACGAACCCTGCTGTGAGCTGAGGCTTGTGCATTTGTAAAAGTTTCTAAAAAAAAAAGAGAAATAAGGGGTTACGTTTTTGTCTATGGCAGAGCACTTCTACATGACTTTCAGCTGTTGTTTGCATGTTTGACAAAGATCTCTTAGAAGCTCTGACAGGATGTTGCATTCTGCGATCCAAACTTTCAGACAAGTTCACTATAAAATGCTGCACATCTTTGTTTGCTTGAGAGCTCTAAATTTAATTTTTGTCCCCATTTCACTGTGAAACCTATGAGATGATTCAAGATTTCCTCCATGATCATAAATCTTTCATTGCAGACAGTCAAAATTGGGGAGTGAAAAGCAGGTTTACTCAAATATGAATAAAACAAAAACCCATATTCGATGGCGTTTCAGAGCTCACATCATACTTAAAGCACACGTATGCATAGGATTAAAACAGGACATGAAAACACACAGACAATGTTCACAGGATTCTCACTCTGTTCTCAAAAGTAGCTCACAAAGTTTCAATTCAGTTTGAAAAGTGTTTCAAGCGTTCCCAAATCATTCTGCACTCAGGGGACAAACAAATAATAAATGTCACATTATGCCGTGGAATATAACCAACTGGGCTGTAAATCATATTTGGTGGCTGCCCTCCCCAGGTTTTCTGGAAGCTCTGCCACCTGCTTGTCTTCAAGGAGACAAATGGCAAAACATATTTATATAGCATAGCACTTTTCTAACTTCAAGAAACTCAAAGCACTTTACACCAAGAAATAACACTGAGGCTGAGGCGGGTAAAGTGTTTTTCTCAAAGACACAACAGCAGTATTTACCTGAGGAAGATGTGAACAATCAACAATGTTCTGTCATTGAAGGCGACTTTAGGATCAGAGCACACTACCAACTGAGTAAATGTATTTTGTGTATTTGTACTTTACTTAAAGCTGTGGTACCAGATTTTACACACTAAAAATAGCAAGATATTTCAATCTTTGCAACTACTTCCTAGCTCTCAAAAATCCTTCATCATGATGGTAATGTCCAAATTTATTCATATTTGACTGCAATTATGGCTTAAAAACACTTTTACAGACAGCAAAGTGAAACTGGAGTTGACCCCCCAAGCTCAGCCAATCAAAGAGCGCTTTCCGGTCCTGATAAAAAACAAAAAAAAAGTGTTCAGTCTGAGTTCACCATAAGGAGCTATGTTTATATTAAATATACTTTTGATGGGTGAAAGCAAAATTAACTAAGTTACAACAACAACGAGTTTCTTGGTTTGGTGTTATTTGACCATCTTTTCAACATAAAACTGAATCAAACAGATAGTCCTAGCAACCTGATCACCCTCTTAAACTCCCTGACGGACAGAGTTTGGTCCCCGAGCCTTCTTTTGGGCACCATTGCTCGAATAGTAAAATCTTGAGCATGCACTAATATACTTTTTCTTATATATTTGAGTATATTTTTGATCCTGTATCTGCTCTTGTACTTAAAATCAGTTCTTTTCTATACTGGGCAGACCTTTTTAACTAAATCTAAATTGTAGGATTCCCTTAGATAGATGCAATTCATATAATAGTGGAGAACTCCCAGACATTTTCATGTAACTTCCTCATATAGACAAGCATGTGACAAATCCTCAGTCTAAAAGTTATAGTACACCTTCATAAGAGTTGTCTATCCTGAGCATGTGAGTGATTATTCTGTCCCGCTCTTACCTTTTGAGCCACCTGAGTGACCCAGTGAGAGGTGCAGTTGCTGAGGTCCGGCCCACGGGAGCACCAGGTTCCGGACACAGTGCACAGGTAGGACGCGATGCCTGCAGAGACACACACAGAAGCACACAGTGGTTGGACATGGGCCAAATGTTGGGTCTGATACCCTTTCCCCCGCTGCCTTCCTTTGTACCGCTCTAGGCTCTCTGATGGAGGCAAGTCACTGTTCCGAGGCGGCAGCCATTTATAGACGCTTGAAATGATGCCAGCAACTTTTGTTTTAGAAAAATGGACCATTCAAGGCATCTACATCATTTGGACAATTTAAAACACAGAACATTAGAGTCTTCGAATAGGATTTATGAGAACACCATGCTCCTAACTTTCTACATTTGGACATTTTATTGCTTTGGCTGGTTAATTTTTGTGTCACTTAACACTTTGGTAAACTAGTAAAACCACATAAAAATTGCACTGTTGACAAGTCAGAGAAGCCAAGCAACCAACTCAGACACTTGCACCACAAACAAGGTTAAGAGTTTTCTGCAGGACGACAAAAATCATAACTATATTCTTCACTCTCACTAAATCTTTAAAATCCATCTGGAGACTTCTGCTGTATGGATAAAGATGGCTGCTGTGAGTCCAGACCAATCACAGTGTTGCATTGTGGTTTGAGGGAAGGCACAAATGGATATACTTCAGCCTATTATGGCAGAATTACAGACGTTTAGAAAAACACGCACTCTGAGTTGTTTTGGACAGGAAAGAAGTCCATCTGACGTTAGCCAGGTTAGCGGGATGGAGTTTAAACGTTAATAGACAAACTCAGTCCGATCAGCAATTTCAATACAATGTTTTATTTAATCTAAACCTTTTACAGCAACTCACTTGTCATTTACTGATTACATGACTTTAATAAAACATAAAGGGACTTATATGATCATATTATACCAGACCTGGGCAAACTGCGGCCCTCAACCTGTTTTAATCAGGCCCCCAGCATGTTTCACTCATTACACTGCATACGTTATAGTCTCGGCTAAAACTACTAGAATTCATTAGAGCCAGATTAGAATAAATTGTAATTTTTAGGCAACATATTTCACTTAGACATTTTGACTGTTTACACGATATTTGAGCTTGAATCAAATTTGCAAATGTATTGAAACTAGTGAAATAATTTTGGACTATCAAGTAAAACTTCCAATAGAAAAAAAAAGATTAAATTCCAGATTTCTAGACATTTTAGCAAATCTAGTAGTCTTTTAGTTGATGTCTTGGCTATAAAACAATCAGCCTTTGTCACTTATCTGCATTAGAATATGGCCCTACACCCCTGCATTTTACAATAGTAATATAGTTATCCAAAGTAATGTTCAAATAAGTTACTTTTTTGAGGCAGTGGCTTTAGTTTAACTTGCTAGATTGTTTTAAATTATAAACAATTTGTAGCTATATACTTTTCCAAAATAACATTGTTCATTCAAATGACTAAAGGCACTTTAAATACGCTATCAACAACAGAGATAACATCACAATGCTTTTTAGTTTCACGTACATAGCACTCAGACGTCTCATTCTGACCTTACTGTATGTGCTACACAATGACTTCTGGGAGTTTTAGTTCACCTTTAAGCTCACCTGGAACCTCTGTTGACACACTGTGCGCTGGTTTAACTTGATCACTCTACTTAATAAAGAGCACACTTCCTCGACTGCCTGTGTAACCCCAGCCTTCCCCTTTTCACCTCCTCAGTCACAACATTGTCTCGTCCTCACTTTCATCGTACAATAGCCCTGCTTTTATTTTGACAGCTCTTGTCAGTTTCAGTGACGGGGTGCCAGGGCCGACTCGTGTGAGATTCTGGTGCACTGTCAACCCAGCAGCTATTAGAACGACCAGCCGCTTAACATCTACACCCGCGTTTGATGCCTGGCTTCCCACATTCCTCCTTTTTCGGGGTTGGTTGTAATGTAATGACCGTGCTTTCTGGATGTAATTAGAGAATTGAAAAACACAGCTCTTTTTGTGGAGCTTGTTTTCATACCTTTCCAAATATTATCCATCATCTTCATGGTGATGCATGTGCTTAGCGAAACAGGAAATGGGCATTCTGCACTCAGATTACTCTAGTTACAAGGGGAAAAATGACTTTTGGGTTGGACTTGGATGTGAAACATAACAATTCTTTGTGGAGAACTGCAGAGGTGTACGTCCTGACCACGCTGAGGTGGTGATTAAGTGTTTATAGTATTTACTTCAAACTCCAACACAAACAGTGAAGTCATGGACCAGTTTTCCTCCAGGGCACAGTTTTCTCACAAGGGCTTGGGCTTGGTCTGGAAATATATATTTAAAAAATGCATACATTTTTCAACTATTTATTGCTTATGTTATGTTGTAAAGCAGAATCATGTATTTGTCATGACATCAGTCGTAACAGGGCAGACGTTTATGCCAGATGCCCATTCAATTAATGCTTTTGCTTTAAGATTTCAGCTGGTGGGTCCAGAAACTTTCTATTCTCCTTGGAGATGTTTCCTGCTAGAAATACTTAACAAAATACATAAACATTGACAATCTTCATTACTCTTCTTAATGCAGGCAAGTTTTTGGGCCAGTGATTTTCAACCAGTGCCAGGAACACTAGTGTGCATTGACCTTTTTGGTGTTTGGACTATTTACCAAATTAAAAAAATAATTGTAGCTACGAAGAGATTCATTTCAGACATTCCAGATTGACTGGAATGTCCATATATAACATGCAACCATTCATTATAGAAATGTAAAGATAATAATAATATGCTGTGTTGTGCCCACTCCTTTTTAGGTCGTGATATTCGTATTAATGAATGAATTTGTAAACAATGTGACATTTCTTTGGCACTAAACTTGAAATAAAAAAAATTAAAAAGCAGGCAACGGGCCTCCACCAGAAAGTTACATAGTCCCCTTTAATGTGTAAGGGACAAGAATATTTTGTTTTTTGCAATAGTTTGATTTGGCCATATTTTACTAGGTAGTGTGCCATGGAACAATTTTAAATAAAAAAGTGTGCTGCGATTCAAAAAAGGTTGGGAAACACTGTTTTAAGAAACCAAACATTTGCCCGGAAAATCTAGACAATATGTAATATATCTTTTCTTACTAAAGTGCAACTTAATAGTCAAAATTGAAAATAATGAAACCCTGTCACATACACTATACCAGGGTCACCAATAAGATTTCATCGAGGTCCAGTTGGGAGAAAAATTTCCAAACCAAGGTCGGAACTTCACGGTGAAGTTTCTTTTAAGACATTTTTAAATTTGACTTATAATTAAAAACAATTACAAACATATTTATATTTTCACAATATCCCACATATTTCTATTTTACAATAAAAGTTTATTTTTAATGAATTATTCTACTTCCTTTTAAAAATCTATTTGATGGATAAATCTTGATGGAGAACAGTGTTTTACACTGATCAGAGCTGATCACTGAGTCTGTGATGGAGTTATTCTAAGTCTGTTCTACCTCGACACCGTTCTGACCCACGTCTGTCTCTCTCTGTGTCCCACTGGTCAAAGTAGTCACTGACTGAAGCCATGTGATTGGCTGATTGGCGATAACCCTCTCCAACTTTACGAATGAAGAATCACACAAACAGCGCTCTGAATCGTGTCCATTACACGCACACACAAACGCGTTCTCTAAATACTATGAACCTGTCTTTGGCACTGTGCCAAATGTGAGGAAGAACGAGTCACAGCGGCGATGTTGTACGGCGTACGTTACGTGGGCACACAACCGCGTTCTTTAAATACACTCTGCAGACCCAGAATGTACCGCACCGGCGTGAACCGCATATTTCTGGCTCTGGCGCTGTGCCAAAGTGAGAAAGACGAGTCACAGCGGCGATGTGCGCACGCTTCCATTGATGAGCTCAGTCTGCACAGCGCTTCACGTCTACATTCTCCAGCCTTTCTGCGAGTGTTTGGCAGGAGGGCTACGCGGTCCGGTCCGGACGGGGCGGCGCTTGGGTCCGGATCCGGACCGGAGTCCGCCTTTCGGTGACCTGGGCACTATACCATGATTAAGTATGAGATCAAACAATACCTTAAACCAGATCTAAACCACACTCTTCCTGTTTCTTAGTGATAAAGTACCTCGTGTTCCCTTGGGACAGGGTCTCTCCACAGTGCTGCCGGTGTGAGTTTGGGGCCAGTCGATGGCTCTCCTGCGGATAGCCTCGCAGAAGCGTCTGGGTGTGGGGGGCAGCTCTGCTACAGTGGGTTCTGCGGTGACAGACACAGAGGGCCCTCGGGAATCCTCGAAAGGGTCCCGGCCTTCCCTGGGGTCCGGCCCCGACATGGTGGTGTCACTGTGCTGGCGGACAGTGGACACAGGGGTGGTGGTGAACATGGTGGTGGTCTTCAGGTTGGACGGAGGGGCAGAGAAGTCCTCAATGGTTGGCACTAGAGTGAGAGAACAGACGTGTTACAAATGAGACAAAAGTGAGAAACTACAAACATACACATTACATACACCAGGATTATTCAATAAATTTTCCTGAGGGACAGATTTTTCCGAGGGCTATGATCTCTGGGTAGCTGCACAAAAAAAATGTAACCACTTTTGACCAAATTTGGGGTTCCACAGTATCCAAAACAGTAGATCTGCTTCAATAACTACTGCTTGCTTGTTAGATTTTTATAGGGAAGATCCAGGTTGATCAAGTGAAAATTTAATTATGCTTATGTCAAATTTTATGCTATCACAGACAAAATACACAAAAAATACATAATATTAGTATTAATTTAAGATGTGCTGGATAAACCTACAGTAAATTTAATTATAAAAAGCGAAAGAAGAAAAATGATCTTGATTAAAAAGTAACCTACTATAAAAATTACAAAATGTAAGAAATATTTAAACAATTGTCCTGGAAATGTAACTTCTTTATAAAATTCAACAGTTTTAAGGCCTTAAATTTGGCTCTATCTAATCAATGCTTTTAAAACTACCCCCGTTTTACCAACTCAAGTTTGAAGCATGCCTAAACAAGATATTTAATATTCGAAAAGTGGGTTAAGGGCCGGATCTGATTTTTGAAGGGCCAATTTGGCACCCGGGCCTTAAGTTGAGTATGGAGATAAACTAAGGACCTCTAAAGTAGTGTTGTCACGATACTAAACTTTCAAACTCTATTTGATACTTGAAAAAAACTCGATACTCGATACTTTTTAATTATTTTTTTTTAATTTATATTTTTATTTTGATATGATTAAAATAATAGTATTTAAATGTATTATTTGTTTATTATTAACTTGATTCATGAACCTTTACATTAAGACTGGGCTTTGTTCTATGATCAGACACACTTGCTCTTTATGTAGTATATAGGCCATATATACAGTATTTGATAGTGTCATCATTTCTAGCTCCAATGGGAGAAGAAGGGGGCGGGGCTTAGCGTGCGAGAAGGGCAAGGGGGCAGGACTTAAAATATTGATACTTGTTCAAACGAGTATTGAGTATTGAGTTTCAGTATCTTTTAGTATCGGGGAATCGATATTTTTGACAATCCCTACTCTAAAGCAACATTTAACATATAACTGTTTTGTAACATTTAGCAGCATGAATAGTGCAGGTGTGGTTCAGGTTGGCCAAAATAAAAGGATATATTCTGTTCAAGCACAAAAGATTAAGTTGGAACTTTGAGGACCAAGTTAGTACTAGGAATGTGACGATTCACTTAAGTCACAATTCAATTCAGTTTTCAATTTTGTTTGCTTTTGTTAGTTTATTCACATTTTTTTTACCTTAAGACACAAAATAAACCATAATACATTACATTTAAAACTAAGCCACAGTTGTTAGTGCTTTTGTATCAACATTTGAACCCATCATAATGCACATTCAGTCACGTCTGGCACAAGTTCAGGCTTTATACAACTATTGTGTGTGTGTAAATAAGTCAGCGGCTGCATCCCTAATAACTACAGATGTTTACTCAGCCATCTCCATCTATAAGTTACAAAAAACAGGGTCAACTTTTCTTCCAAAACTGTTCTCAGTTTTGAGTTCTCACAGTTCTTTTGTAGTCTGAGTAATCACAGTTATCAATTAACCCAAGATGATTGACATGTCTACTAACAAAACATAAAAGCGGATACAATTAAAAACCTGACATGATCCTTTGTTCTATTTTTGTGCAGCAACCAGAAAAAACAAAAGAGTTGAATTGTGAAAAATGACATTGATTATTGCACAAACCACTAGTCTCAGATTTTAGTGAAAAAAACGGGTCTCAAATCTGCAATAAAGATTTGACTTTGAGGTTTATTCTACGATAATACTACTCCATGGGTTTTGTATTTTTGTCCAATAGTTATTAAAAACATCCATCACTTTTTTTTTTTTTTTTTGCAATTTCATATGTCAGAAAATCCAAAACCACATTTCCGTAATTTCTATTCCAAAATGCTTCTCGGGCATAATTTATTACCTTTTCAAATGAAATCAGGCAACATGTAATAAATACAGCATTCATGTGTTCCTTCTGTGGCTAATACTGTGCATGCTGGTTACATTTACTCTGTTGACTCACAGCAGACTTTAACTCTTTGACAGAATATAATTTAGTAAACAACTGACTAAAAACAATACACAGAGTAATCACTCAAAAACCAACACACTTTTGTCCAAACTTTGTAATACTTCCTGGTCACAATATTGTTTTTTTCAAAGTACAGTTAGTTCAGAGTGAAACTTAAACCATTAAAAAAAACCAACAACAAAATTTTAGATTGATTAGACTGAAAAAATATCATTGCACATTTAGCTCAAATCTTGGAGTAAAACTGAGACCTTTTTTGGGTCTACCATGAATAGCTGAACACCAAACAAACTGTGATTAAAAAAAACAAAAAGTGACCTAAAATCTTAACTCAGTTGTTGTGGCAACATGGAGACTGTTCTAGGAAAATGTAGACAAAAGGCGAAAAAGTTTGGATGGAGATGCTCTTATGGTTGTAAATCACTACAGCTGTGTCATAAGAAATCTGTGATTCTGATAATCAAATGCAACAACAATGCCACATTTTTAATAGCTACTTCACAATAAAACAAACCTAAAATGGAAAACATGCTACTGATATGAATGAATAAAGAAGGCATGTGTTGTTTCCATGTATTTATCAATAAAGCATAAGAAATAATTTATATTTTGCTAAGTGTAAAACACAAAACTGATCTAAAACACAGCCATTCACTTCTTGTTCAAAAATACAAATCTGATAAAAATCTGCTCTACTTCCTCCTGTAATCTCCCACTAGCATTTGTCAGATTCTTCACAGACTGTAACTTTACAGCTGTAAAACTATACTGTAAACCCAGATGATCACAAAAGTCAAAATGATTGAGTTCAGCTGACTTGAAATGAGCAAAAATGTTCTGTGCACATAAACAAGAAACCCAAACCTTTCCCCAAAACATTCATGAAAATTAAACACATTTATAGCTCATGAAAATACAAAAAAGATGTCAGCCATCTTGGACTAAAATGTGCTATATCTGGTTTTTGCCTCCTAACAAATGCCAACAAACAGAAATAATTCATTTTAAACTTCCTACATAAGTCATATGTTTTGTTCACTTACCTAAGCCTCCATAAGTTTACCACAAATTGTTTTTTAGCTTTTGTCACAGCTGTTAGAAGCAAGACGTGCCGGTATGCTAACAGTTAGCCCCTATGCTAACAACAACAGCAACAGACAAGTTTGTCGATTTTGGTGAACAAACGGGACATTATTAGACGACAGGACAGTTCAGACTAATTTTTACACTAATAGACAAGAAATTAATGCAAGGGAGTAATTGATTTTTGATTTTGAAGTTATTTTACTGTTAAAAAAAACCTCAAGTTTTTGCATAGAGTAATGAGCATTCGGTGAATATAGCGGGTAAATAATTATATTTTTATGCACTTAGTCAATTCATGGATCATTCACACTCACATAGCCTATATTGCCTGAAACTTCTGTTAGTGCAAATTGGTGCCTTTTTTTCTCGTGTTTTGATAATTTTCAAGCTGTTTTCTCTATTTTGACAAATAAATAGCAATAAACTCCTTTCTTCACTGTTGGAACGTGTCAGAGTGATCAGGACAAATGGGATATGTCTTGTGTAAAACTGGGACAAATGATAGTATTTGGATAAATAGTTACGTCTGATCACCCTAGGCAGTATATATTGTTTATCAATACATAACGCAAAATGTTACGTATAGGGAATAAAATAAGGCAAATCTAGGAAATCTGAAAAATGTTGAGTTTTATGGACATAGTCAGGTTTACATTATACTAACCTATACATATGTCTACTAAAAGAACACACACACCAAACAGTCATAAACACAAACCCTGCTATCGCCCATGTGTTTTTTCCTGTCACATACACTTTAACAGTCCTAAAAAACGACACTACATCTGCACAAATGTAAACAAAACCACCTACATCGTGTTCCTCCCTCGATTTCCCCGTCTCATACATATTTCTTTTTATCCCGAGCTGTCTGGGGTCCATAAATAAGACGCTCTCGGTGGGGTCTCCTTTGACACGTCGCTGATTCGGTCCCAGCAAGCCAGTACACCTAGGGCTGATTAAATGTCAACAGTGAAGACAAAGACGTTTATGTATTTGTAGTTTTTTTTTTTTCTCTCTCTCCCTTTTGGTTTATCTGGCTCACTTTGATAAAGCTAGCGCGCGGAAGGAGAAACTGCGTTGCTCCCAGCTAAACCCATACATCAGCCATAATGCGATTCCACTGTATTCAATCCACGCCTACTGTCCCGCCGCGTGTGTTTTCAGGTGCGCGCGCTAAACTCGATGGGTATCTGAGGAAAAGAGGGTTCAGAGATAACTGGGAAATGAAAGCAAGAAATGGGCTGGATGTATGAAAGCGGACGACGCAGTGTGAATAGGCAATGAGAATCTGAAGTGAGTGGGGTTGGTTGTTTGTTTGGGTTCTGATCATATGGTTCTAGTTTGGGAGAATGTTGGCCGTGGGTTGTCGGAAAAGCTAATATGGATTTTATTAGAGAAAACAAAAAAGGTACAGTCAAAGTATTTTTTTTTCCATAGAAATCATGCTTAATAGATTATGTTCACGCAGCATCACAACATCCAAAAGGCTAGTAATATTTAGCATAAACAGAAAGCAGCTACTGTGTCTAGTCCATGCATTTCCAAACTATGGCCTGGGTTTCAAATGAAGTCCTCAGACCTATTTTACTCTCTGTAGAATTGGCCTAAACTTGGCTCAAAGAGACTATACCTGATTTTTTACAATCAAATAACTTAAAACCAAATTCCACCTCGCACAGAGATCTTTAATGAGTCTTCTTAAGTGAAAATCAGTCCGCAATGTCCTGTCTACATCTAATAATGTTCCTTTGTTCACCAAAATCCACTAGGTTTGTCTGTTGTTGTTAGCCTAAAGACATATCTCGCTCCTAACAGCTTTGAAAAAGCTTAAAACACATTGTGATGAACAATTCAGAGGCTCAAAATGTAGGTAAGTGAGCAAGACACTTGTCTGTGTTTTAGCATGTGGCCTTTGGGTAAAAAAAAAAAAAAAAAAAGTTTTGACAACCCGGGTCTAGTCACTAGAAATTAAGTACAATGAAAAAGTGTTAAAAAAAAAGTGATAACAACAGATCATGAACTCAACCTCATAGGCTGGGAGGTTTTCACCTATCCACCATCATTCATGTACTTAGTATTTAGCAAATATTGGTGAAAAAATAAATAAATAAATAAATAAAATTACTTTTTTTGTTTTTAATATTGATCTGTTTTAGATTAATATTGTTGTTTATGATGAAAAATATGACATAATGATTTACTCATTGATTTGTAAACTCAAAACCAATGAAACATTCTATAAGAAACAGATTTGAAATCTTGTTTGCCACTAATGTCTTTTATTTTTATTTTTTGTTAAAGTTGTCTGGGTTCCTGTCACCAGACATCACACCATTTTACTGGTCAATTATATTTAATACAACTTAATGAATGAGTTTTTTGTTGTAATAGAAAAAGTGAAAGGTTAGTCACTAATAGAAACCATCGATTGAAAACGCAAACACAATATTACCAAACAAACTGTTTTTGCCCCATAATAGTTTTATAAAAAAGTCTTTAAACTAAACTAGACTGTGTGCATCTAATCAACACTGAAGCTGATGCAAATCAAAAAAACTTAAATAACTCTTCAACATGAGAGCATCTTTTGTCCAAAATCCCCAAATATTCAGCAATGTGCCAAAGAGATTTTGAGAACTTACTTCCTCCCTGCACACTCTGAAAATCAGGCTCTTTTATGCATTAGACTAAAAGTCAAATAGCTATTGTTAGAATATAATGCTAAAATATTTGAATTGGTGGAGAAAGGTACTGGAAGTTACCTTTTAAATGCGTAAGAGAAAAGACTGAATGCATTTCCTGGAGCTAAAGAATATTCATGAGCCTTCACAATCCTTTTCGACGCTTAAGGACATTACGTATATCGACTATCATTAGGTTCCTCATTTATTCATGATTTTCGATACCGTGCTGGTAAGAGAATGTCCAAACAGGGCCACCCAGAGCCCAGAAGCAAAGAAAACCATACGCTTCAAAAACAATAGTACGTTTAAATAAATCCACACTTTTATTGTCACCAAAGACTGGATGATTAGCTGGAAATATCAGTATGCGGAGGAAGATGGGTTCTATTCATAACATGGAGCAAACGACTCATAATTCATCTAAAGGTCACTTATATTGTAGTGGCATTAGTCTAATGCCAGAGTCAGAACACAAATTAGCAAGTCCTTCATATTTAGCTGTTCAAAGAAAAGAGAAATTGGAATAGATTGTGGAAATAAGTGCTGCGGGAGCTGGTCATGGTGCTAATGGTCACAAACTGAAATGATTGAATGTAGAATAAGTATCAACAAAGGCAGAAGACACAGAAAATGTAGTCCTGTTGCAGTTTACAAAATATGCCCTCCTAAAATCCATCATTTGTACCAATTTTATAAATGATGGTGTTTTCTTCCAGCTCTCAGATGTGGTGATATTCAAGTTAAAGCACAGAAAAAGTGAGAGAAGTTATAAGATGTAATCACATTCAATCCAAAATGTTGTTGAAAGTTTAGTTTGATAGTCGCTTAACAAAATCAAATATTTGTATTGGTATTATACTTCATTAAAGTTGTCAAATTAGAGGAAAAACTTAAAATATTTTATTACATTTTAAATGTGTAGGCCTACTTGTCTTTTGCACTTTACTGACAAACAGTGTTGGGTATTGTTACTTTCAAAAGAAACATGTTGCTTTTGAAGTAACTTAACAGAGCAGAAAAAATGACAAATTGTTTTTGATAGTTTAAAGAGTTAGTTATAACAAATAAACCATACTATAACTTAACAGGCCCTAATGTCGTTAAGTTTCCACGTTAGTTCCCTTAAAAAAAAAAAAAACGTTACGCTCCTTCACAAAAACAAACCACCAGAGTACTTGTGCTTACTATTTCAGCGCCTGCACGTGATTGAACGAACTTGAACAGATCTCTGACACAGCAGATTCTGAATAACTCTGTAACATGTTCTAGATTACTGAAAAAACTTGTGTTAATTACTGTTTCCCCAAAAAAGTAATTTGAGTATGGGTCACCCAACACTGATGACAAATGAGTCAGTATGACTAGCCCTGGACTGTTCATTCACTCCATGGTCCAGCAGTTGAGGAAACTACAGTAAGTACAGTGTGTGGTGCAGACTCATTCACAGTGGGATGCCAACTCGGACAGGTGACATGAGTGTCTGGGTGAATGTATGAGATGATGCTAATTAGGGATGTAACAACATGCAAATCTCACAATACAGTATTTATCACAATATAAAGCTCATGATACAATACTATCACGATGTTACAATATTACAGACACCACAATATTGAGATTTTGCTTACAATATTAAACATTTAGTCATATTTCTAAGCCATGATTGGTGCAAATTCATTAATTTTTTTTTATTTATGCTTTTTTTTGCATAAAATGTGTGTTATTGTTCTGAACTTAGAAAAACACACATTATTATTAAGTGACAATTCTGGTATTGCAATATTTTCAGTATTGTTACTAATCATACAAGTTTAAGGCAGATGATGGTACGGTATTCCAAACAAGTCAGAACTATCGATCTTTAACAGTTCAAGCGAAGTAACTGAGCCCTGAGGATTTTGGAGTCTGGTGTAAACAAGAGTGTTTTTGAGGCTAAAATATTAAATTAAATACAGCTCCAAATTTGTTTTTGAGAAAAGAATAATGTAAGTTGTGCCATTTTAACAGCTCAAGCAAAGATAAGCAGCTAACATTAGCAACTTCACAATGAATCACGTTTTCTGTGTCCTTCATTAAGAAGAGCGATCAGCAGTGCGTTAAAACGGCTCCTTTATTGGACTTCATTCAGTCGTGGCCTGTTGCTGTTTTGCTGTGTTTTTCTTGACTCCCACAATGCTTTGCGGTCTAGGTTGACTGGTCTAGTGATCAGTCTGCCTTTGCTTTTCGAGGTGCAGAGCGGGAGTGTTGAGTGCACTACTTTTTCACAAACCAAGATGTGAGCTCTCCAAAATGTACAGAACAATTTTCTTCAAGTCAGATCAGGACTCATGCAACTTGAAAAACAAAAATATAAACAACAAACTCCCAGATTGCCTTTGGAATAAAATTGCACACTTTTCAAAACTTACCACTAGGGATGTCACATTTATCTTATTTATGCAAAAAATTAATCACTTTTATATATTTTTTTACCTGTTGATAAAACTGTATTGGATATTTTGTTTCTCCAGAGTGAACTAAAACATACTTCATTTTGGTCACCATTATTATCAGAATTTCTACAGGAATGAAGAGGTCATATTTAAGACCTCTTCATCCCTTATTCCTTATTATTTTATTATTTTTTGTTCTTGCGATTAAACAATCACGATTATCAATTATGAATCTTGACATCTTTACTTGGCTAAAGAGGATTACTCACAGACAGACTTAGACAAAGTTCTGAACAATTTTTGTTTGCTTTGTGCACAGAAAAATGTTTAGGTGATGAAAAATTAAAAATATTACACTTATATTTTTTGTTCAATGAATCTAGCGGAAACCTAATCCAATGCAATAAATGTACTTATGCTGTGCATTAAAAATAAAACCCAAATTATCACCTCATCTCTGAGACAATCTTTTATAAAATTGTCATATCAAAATTTGTATTCTTTGACAGTCTATTTATATTTAGACTGGGGATTAATAAAACAGCAACAAAACTGAGAGATTTAGCTGAAGATTTGTGACTTAAGTTTACCTTTTATATAAAACTACAAGGATCAGTTTACATATTTTTTGTTTATTTATTGTTCCAATAAATTCACAATTTTTTAACCACACTTTGGGTCAGACACATGTTCAAACTAAACTAATGTATTTTTAGATTGAAACATAAGCCACACCTATTTATTGTCTGTCAATCCATAGACATGACATTATTTATTTTTATTATTATTTACTGCTCAGAGTGATTGATTGACATTTGGTCGTAGCCAATCACAGTTAAACAAGCTTTCTGAAAGAGTCACCTGCTTCTTATGAAAGTCGTCACTTTGACAAAGACAAAGTGATAATAGCATTCAAGAGAACATTTGTAAATCGCGATAAAATGACTTTACAAAATAGAATATTGTCAATACATGAGATCACACTTAGATTTTATCCACACAATACTAATTTTTTCAACTCTTTTCGTCCATAATTACGTCCTCTACTTTGCAAAACCACACTAACATAAAAGCCAACAGCCTAAAATAACGCCCCGCTTTTCTCTTCACGTTTGCACATCGTATTGAACCTTACACAATGTGCCACCGCAGGCCCTGAAAAGCTCTCCAGTGTTGTCCCCGAGTGCCTCTGTAGAAAAAAGCAATATCATGCTATCTGACACTCCATCAGCAGCGCGCAGATATCTCCATTTCCTGTGAGACCGACGGTGACAAAGCCCGCATTTCACGTTTCACGCTAATCGCACGGCCAGGGGGGGACTCGAGGCTCATTTCTGTAAAACATCTGAGTTTATCTAAAAATGTTAACCTGTGAAAAGGTCATCGCACGGAGCACAATGTGAGGGATGAAGATGTAATGCGAGGTGTCTGGTTAGCTTATGGTCAAAATTTAAAGACCCTCAAAACGCACAAATTAGGACAACAGTTTTTCACTATGCTGCTTCTTTTCCAGAGGGATTCTTAAACTATATTGTTATATTTTGCTGCAATTATGAAAAATCGATTGAAATGACAAAAAGAAACGTATATGGCAACCAAATAAAAGACGAAGAAAGACACCAATTATGTTATATTGAGAAATTTCAGTCAGGATAAGCTGCAGAAGTGTGACATTGACGTAGAAATCTGACGGAAGTTGCTTTATTAAAACATTTACGACAAACATTTTAGGTGCTACAAAGGGAAAAATTAAGACTTTTTAAGGCCTTAAAATCAAACTTGATGCAAATATGATGCACTTTTTGTGTTGTTTTCTTCCTTCAAAGATGCTCCTCACATGAGACCCCCACCTTGTAATCTCATGCACCAGGATCAATAAAAAGAGTCTAGTACAGCACGCTACAGATGTGTTTCCCACATCAGGAATTGAGTTAGAGCTCTATCTACTGACTGAAAAGAAAACAACATCTTGCCTATTACGCTAATGTTACAGGAAATGCTCCAAAACAAGTCTGGATGATTTCTGGACTTAAAAACAGTGGTAAAAGATCTCAGGGATCTACCTATGACATCACAGATCAGGGATATTCAGAATGGTGTTGGTGAGGGGAACAAAAAGATATCTTTAACAAACAAAACTTCAGCAGTGTTTTTGATGAGGAAGCAATTTTAGAATAGTAATAAACGTCAAAAAAGACGATTTTACAAACAATCAAGGGTTTGAAGACTTTCAAAAAAGTCTTCAATCCCTTGAAGACTTTTTTCAAACTCAACAGAAACCCTGCATATGTCATCTGTGCCAGAAGTCAGACAGTAGATTCACATTTCTTTAATGCTCTGGATCTTGAACTCAGCTCAAATCCTTGTCTTTTTGCCTTCTGAAATAGCTGTTGTTTGGAGTTGAAAGCCTACTGCTGCTCTGGAGGAGACTCCTGTACGACTGATGGGCTGCCAATTCCACCAAAATTATCTATTTGTTCAAGTTTGGTCAGCGGACACAAACAAAGTCACCAGACAGCTGCAGTGGGGCCGCAGGTAACAGCGATTTTGTAAAGAGTTTTCCGTCGACAATCTCTTTAAATCGATTAATTTAAAAAAAAATTGTGAAAGACAAGCAAATTAAAGAGTATTATTTACAAAAAAATACATGTTTTTAGAGATTTCAGGTGTCATATTGGAGTAAGTTCTGCTTTGTCTGAGTCTAAAATTGTCAGCTCAGGACAAGCTTTGAAGCATGTGTACAAGCAATTATTCGATTACCAAATCAGTTGATGATTATTCCAATAATCCATTATTGTAAAAGATAAACTTGTTGCAGTTCAACACTCAAGACTCACGACATGCTGCAGAGAAGCTTGGCTGTTAGAATGAGCATCCGCTATAGACTTTACATGTTAACTGATGCCTTTGACACTGGCGAGGAAAACGACTAAAGATGTTTAAAACAGACAGTCTATGTGCCAAAATTCAATGCAAATATTTTTGTAATATTGTTTTTTATAATATAAGCTGTGCATTAACAAATGTCACTGAGATGAGGCACTAGTAATAGAATCAGAGTAGACTAGTAGTTGTGTGATTGGTTGTGTGATTTGGCTAATGCAGCTGATATGCCAAACACTAAGCACTGGACCACCCTGCGCCGCCGCGTGCCAATACTGACATTTTAGCAAGTGACCTTTTTCCCCCGGCTAATTACCTTCAAACTCATTCAGTCATTGTGCGCCTGTCAGCCCCACATTCTCACATCCGCGCGCAGGCAAAGGCTGTGAAAAGCACAACTGACATACGTGGTTAGCATGAGGAGAAAGAAAGAGAGGAGTGTGCGGTTAGCAACGGCGGCTAATGAGCGGCTCAGGGTGAATGCTAATGGAAGTGTAGCTGCGGCTGAGGCTTGGAATACAACAAAGCAACAACAATATGGTGCAAAAACAATCTTATTTATATAAAGAACTACTGATGTTTAAATAAGTCGCACAACAAGATCATCACTATGACTACTGCACCACTCTCCATAAGGCTGCTGAAATAGAATCCACCTGATCTGATCTGAGTTTGATTCAGAGAAGGGGAATGTCACCTTTCATGACTGTGTCGTTTCAGAGATGGTAAAAGCTCCACTAAAATGCTGAAAATGAAACTCACTTCTGAGCCAGAATAACAGGAAGCGTCTCAGTTAGGTCCTTATTGATCGGACATTTGAACAGCAGGTCAGCTGAATATATCGACGTGCATAAATTAGCACAATAATAGTGCAATGACTCATCCAGTGTATTTTGGACAAATCAATTCCTCCTACCTGAACACAACAAGTGCAACAAGTGCAGTGTAAAAGTGTGCTGAAAACGCTGTGTTGCCTCGGAAGTTTTTATTGACTTAGGGAAAGTGGATGATTCATCGGCTGACTGCCTTGATTCAATATATGCATATAATGCAATAGGAGGGCAAGTGTAATTGGGTTTTGCGATATTAAAGCTGTGCGTACCTGAGCCCTGCTCTGTGCTGCAGATATGAGGCTAATATGCATGTGCCTGGAACAGCATGCTAGCATCACCTGATTAGGCACTCCTGAGAGCACACTGCTCCGACACAGGAGGCCTGGAAAGCTCCTCAGCCGTTTCACTGCACAGACGAGAGCTCATAGTTATCTCTGCAATTTACACCACACATGTGGTTTATACTAATGAACTGTGACATGTGGACATCAGTCATTTACATTTGGTTTATGCAATACATCAAATTCAGCTAAAACAAAAGTGAGAAGCTCCACCTCTCAACAAGCAGCACAATTCAACTGACTTGTTTCCTTCCTTCCTTTGTTTCTGTCTCTTTCTTTCTGTTCATTTTCTTTGTCTCTTTCATTCCTTATTTGTTTTTGCCTTCCTTCTTTTGTTCCTAATTTATTTATTTTCCCTTTCTTTCGTTCTTCCTGCCTTCTTTTGTCTTTCTTCAAAATGACAATTTTTAACCCTTTGTTTATCTCAGAATCTTTTGAGTAATCTTAAGTAAAAACAAACAAATGGGCGGGGAAAGGTGATAGGTGAAAACACACATGTTCTGAGCACAAGATGACTCAAACATGCATTAACTACATACAATTTAAGTAAACTAACTGGCCATTGTTATAACATGGCTAAACAGTCAGAAAAAAACATGTCTCCTTTAAAACCTATTTATTTTATTGCCATAATGCAGGTTGGTTACATGATTATTCAGCTTCTTTATTACATAACAGTGCCAAAAACTGGAGGAAATATGAGAAATAAGAAATGTCATCCAAACGTCTTGACTTTCTGGTTGCATAAAGGTATTAAAACTGTAATAAAACCACGGAATAAAAGTTGGACATAATATATTTAACAAGGTTATTCCTCTGAGCAGAACAGCTTATTCCCATTAAAAGAGCTGAGGTCTGAAGGTTATCCTCACTACTGAACGCCCTGGAGCTGTGTACATCTGTGGCCACTTACTCACATGTACATGCAGAAAACACACTGCATTCAAAGTGTGAATGAAAAGAGACTACTGTTTACACATGATACACAGCTCAAGAGCAATTACTGCAGTAAGAGTGACCATTATATAACTTTTACATTATTGAGCTGACTGGCAAACAAAGTGATAATGTGATAACACCTAAATATGTGAATATGACGTTTTCACATTACAAAAGTAACATTTTACTCTAAGATATATACTGTATACCGTACATGCTAATTTTGAGTCAAAATTCAAACAATTTTCAACACACAAAAAATAGTAATATATTCATACCATAAACATTCACTTAATCATGTGACCTTGATCACATTTCAATGCTAAAACTGTGTTAATTATTTACACAAATCCTAACTGCATCACAATGACTCAAGGTATTACATTATAGACTTATTGTGGGCAGTTTTTACATTATAGGATTGTTAAAGGTATCACAAATCAGATAAAAAACCTATCGAAACTAGATACTCGTTTGAACAAGTATCAATACTAAAGAAAAATATGTTTAGAATTTTTCATTGGTTGAGTGTCTTCTGTTAGGAATGGCAGGTGACTGCAGCAGACCAGGGGTGTCAAACTTAAATGAAGCTGGGCCAAATCAATCAGAGTAAAAGTTGGTCAGGGGCAGCAATTTAAAATATTGGATTTTATACTGTATACATTTTAATAACACATATACAGTAAATCAAGATTTATAATGTAACACTTTAAATTATGTTGGATTTTATTATATAGGAATTTTGCTGGGTCGTCGATGTTCATCACATGACGCTTTGGTTGGCAAACATTTAAAATGTAACTGAACACGATAACAGACAGTGTGCCGTGTGACTGGGTTTGTTCACAGGTTTGATGAGAGCAACCTAAAGAGCTTCTACTGTGTTTCTTAAAAAAAACTACACCAAGGAGAAAGCTTTAGATTTTGACAATTACACTCCTACGGAAAAAAACAATGGTAGCTAGTTTTGGTTCTGCCAGCCAGTGAGCGGCCACGCCAATATTTTGACGTCACGCTTGTCAGCGAACATCCCTGTTCCAAAAATTGAGGACAAATCATTTGCAATTTGTGGCATTCCAGTGCACTTTGGGTTTTATAATCACATCTTAGCAACATATTCTTTATATATCTACAGCTTATTATCCATTCTGGCCTATGTGTTGCAGTGCATTCTGGGATCTGTAGTTCAAACTGTTGTGTGCTTTTATCAGGCTCAATAATAATAAGAACTCATCCAGGGGGCCACATGAAAATCATCTTGCATTTGGCCCCGGGCCCACCAGTTTGACACCCTTAGACAGTAAACAACACTGCAGTGTTAACACAGAGACAGACACAGACCTATTCACCTTCACATGCATGTGTTTGGAGGTGGATTGTTGATAATTAGAGCATTTAGCATTTGTATGAGCTTTTCTATTAACAATAAGACCATGATGTTTTGTGAACATTATTCACAAAACGTTTATTGTCAATCATTTTGCCATATAAAGGGCTTAAAAAATAGCACTGTGTTATTGAAATTGACATTAAGAATTTAGTCCTTTGTATTAAAATGTTTGACAATACCATTACATTAGGGCTATTCAACTTAAGGCCCGGGGGCAAAATCGGCCCTCCAAAAATCGACTCTGACCCTCACTTAATTTCCAAATATCATAAAAAATATATTTTTTTATGTTTGTTGAATTCATTCTGGGTTTCAATACCTTTGACTTGATTTGGTCTGAATAGTTATAGGCTTAATTTTGCTTTAGACCTTGTTTGGTCCTGATTTAGGTTCAGATTTGTTTAGAGTATTCTAGGTATTTGTGGTTCAACAATGGTTTAGACATTTTGTAGAAATATACAAATCTAACATGAATAGCAGTATTACAAACATTACTGAAACAGATCTAGTGTACATATGTATTTGACAAAACCCCAATTCTGTCAAAAGTGCTGATAGAACTTCAAAAAATCTGCCCTGAAGTTGAATAGTCCTGTTATAACCATTATTCTGTTTACAATCTTCAAATCTGCTTCACTGCCATTTTCCTCCAACCATTCCTTAAGGCTTGTCCATTGTAGTAAGAGTGTAGTTAAATTATTCACATGTTCCCGTCTTCTGACTGGAAATGTAATTCAAATTGACAGTCCCAGAGCATAATTGCTTGTATAGATGAGAAGTACATAATCTAAGGTTAGGCTACCCTGACAAACACAGAAGCAGAAAAACATCATGTTCTAAGCTGCTTTTTTTGGGAGAAAATTAGACGTAGTTTCCTTTCATTTTCAGCTCCACAGATCTTAAGGTCTTTTTTTTTTTTTTTTTTTTCCTTTTGTAACCGTGTCCAAAGTCGTTCGGAAAAATAAGGTTAATTTGTTTGACTTTCCAAAAAAAGATCCTGTATCCATCGCCTTCAATTTCGTCTTTGTGCTTCTCAAACGTTCACAGTCAAAATCTGTTGTTATGTAGTACAATGCCTGCCATTCTCATCAGAAAACGATATCGCTTTAATTAGCATGACTACAGGATGACGAATGACTGGATTTTTTTTGTCCCCATCAAAGCAAAGATACCAATCTCTATGTGTGATGTGTTTTCTATCACAGCGCCATTGTTAAAGCACTGAGAACATGAAATATGCATCGGGGAAGTCAATGGTACATCAAGTTGTGAGCGCGCCCGTCACACGTCAACGTTTTTTTTTCTGATGTGGTGCGTGCTGCAATTTTCGTTTGATTGTGGAGATTCTGTTGGGAGTAAAAAGCCTACAGCGTGTCCCTCTGATAGCGCGCGAATCGGGAGAGGCCGGCATCAATTAGCCGCCGTTTCTCTGGAGAGCCGGTGAAGTCACTTTCGATGGGCAATCTGACACCCGGCGCCGTAAGCAGCCATATGCTCCAAAAACGTCTCGTAAATAATGGACAAGTTTATGATTGAAACAGAAAAAAAAGGATCAGTGTTTGAATTGAGATACAAAGATGGATTACATTAAATGAAGCACTCGAAGAGAGAAAAAATGTCACAAACGTACGACTTACGTAAATCAAAGTGAAAATACCCACAATTTTGGTTGAAGCTACTGGTGCATTTTCTTTAGATTTAATGTGTAAATTAGGGTTGGAACTAATAATAATTTGGTAATGATAAGTTGTTTTGAATAAAAAGTCACACGACTATAAGATTTTTACAAATTTCAATCCAAACAAAGCCATTAAGACTATTCAACTTAAGGCCCGGGTGCCAAATCGGCCCTCCAAAAATCTGATCCGGCCCTTAATTTACTTTTCAAATATTATAAAAATATTTTCTCTTGTTCGTAGATTTATTTTGGGTAATTCTGGAAATAGTGGCCAATTAAATTTCTTAATGTGTCAGTAATGTCTTTGAACTAGGCTCTAGTTATCTTAACTTTATTTTATTTTTACTGTCTGGAAATAAGATTTGCTAAATGGACGTAGTGTATTTTCTTGTTTCATTCTAGTTTCATTTCGATTCATTACGTGCATTGACTGTATCACTTTCTGCACTATTGTTCTTGTATTTTTTTTGTGAGTTTGTCCTCCTGCTTTGTATTTTTCGCTCTTCTCGGTGTACAATTGTGCTTATATAACATTAACTTCCCTTCCTTGCCTGTTTTGTTATTTCTCCTATTTCCCTGTAAGAACATCTCATTACTTTTTTCATAATCTGTTCTTGCTATTCACATGTTTCCTTGTCCACTCCCTCTGGGAAGTGTATCTTTCAATGCTCCTGCTCCAGTGTCGATGCCGGACCTCGATCCCCGATCTTGACTTCGATTCCACCTAATCTTGAGATCTGGACCTCGTCATGGTTCCATCAGCCTTCTTTGACTGGCTGTCTTCGTCTGCTAGAAATGTCTATCCTGCAAAAAGCGTCTATCTGGCTCACAGACTTAACTTCTAATTACATCTGGACATACGTCATCCTGTCACATCTCAGCCTGTCGTCCATGGAGTGGTCCCTCTTTCACTGTGGTTCCCTCGAGTTTCTCTTTTCCCCCAATGGTTTTTTGAGTTTTTCCTTGCGAGAAGGAGGGTCTAAGACAGGGATGCTCTGGGACAAATTTTCTTGTCACTTTGTTGTTGTAACAATCTGCCTGCATTTCCTAATAATGATTGTTTCTATTTTACATTGTTTCTGTTGACATTGACCAATGTTTCACTGTTTGATTTTCTGACAAATCTTGTTTGCTAAATCAACATCTTGAAAGTCCGCTGAGATAACTGCTGTTGTGATTTTGGCTATACAAATAAATGAATTGAAAAAATTGAATGAATACATTGTTAGCAAACCATTCCACTTTGCATATGCTTTATTAGCAAACACAGTTAAAATGTGCTCAAATAAGATAAATCTGGCTTAGTTAAAGCATTTATTCACTCATTAATCATTTTAGGAATGTCACTTTTCCCGTCTATGTTTCAGTCCTGGTGTAATTCTGCTTTAGACCTGGTTTAGTCCTGCTTTAAATGTGGTTTAAAGCTAAAATTCTCCAGGTTCAGACTGCAGCATTAGTCATTATCACTACAAAAACAATTCTAGTCTTGTGAATATTTGACAAAACCTGGTCACAGCCACAGTCCTCGGTAAAATATGGCCCTCTGGAAAATGTAGTTGAATAGCCCTGCATTAGACCATGAGTTCATAATTGACTGATTTAAGATTTGTACTCCCTTGAAAAGATTTGCCAATGGAACAATCAAAAAAAAGAGAGAAGGGCATTTTCTTACTTGAAATAATCACATAAACATAAAGTTCTATTGTCAAAGCTCATTTGTACTATTTTCAGAATCACTCGACTTTAGTCTCATTCACTCAAATCAAATTCAGATTCGTGTTTACAAGTAATACTGACAAAAAAGATTGTGTTTTTTTCAAGTAAAAGCGACAAATTTATACATTTTCTACGTCATTGCTGCCCAGTTGGAGTCATACAAAAAGTTCCTGCATGTTTGGGAACCTATAAAGGTCAGTTAACGATCATTCAGTAGCTAAATTAGTTGACTAGTTGCGATTAAAATTTGCTTATCATTAACTTTGACATTGTGTTGTATATCTACGTTTTATTCAGAGATGTGTTGAATAATGACATGTGTAGTAATCATTGTACATGTTCTTCATTGTAAACCGTGATTTTGGTTTACAAAACATAGTAATTGTTCCTGGTGAGAGCTGCAGAACTGATAGTACATCTTTTATACTGCCATTCACAATGTTAGGCCTAGTAACTGCACAATGAATATGTAATGTTTTGATGTCAAATTGGCCTCTTTTTTGCACATGTACAAACTCATCAAACTCAATTCATTAAAGTCCCATTCACTCTGTGTTCAGCTGAAAAACAATAGATTCTCTGGACATGAGAGGCCGTTCTGAGCTCATACGTACAGGACAATGAGAAATCTGTGCTGTGATTGGCTCTATGCAGCAGCAGTCAAGTGATGCAACAGTTTCAGATCTCATACTACACATTTATAGTTACACAACAACCACCATAGAGTGACCCAGAAAACTACATACGGCATTTTCTTACATGAAGGATCAAGAACCAGGCTTCAGGAACTCTTCTACCCCCGTTTTTGTCATGGGCCTCTCCTCACCCAGGAACATTTGGCTGCTCTTCTTTACTGTGTGGTAAGTGTTAACCTGCTCCAGCTCATAGTTTGATGAATTCTTAACTAAGACCGGCAGCACTTTGCTTGTGAGCTATTCTCCTGAGCGTTTCTGGCAAGTCTTTGATGGAACACACTATTAAAAAGGGTAGGAGCGAAAAAGGTTTGAGAAACACATAAAAGTTCCTACAATCCAAAAACATCGATAATGTAAATAAGTATCACACAAAGTATGAGCTGCACCTGGAGATAGGGGGTAGGTGAAAGCAGGAAATTGGCCGCAATCGTAAAACAATGCAGGGTTATTCACATTTACATGAATCAATCAAAGCACAACTTTGTGAAAACTACTGACGAGGAAACACTTGTGTAACAAGGCTCCCAGTGGTTCAAGTTGTTTTTCACATAATATGTCCTCTTTGAAAGTGTCGTCTGGAGGAGTATAGTTTTAATAGCCCCAGAGGAACTGCCGAGGTGCTTGTTTGCAAAAATGACTGAAAATATTAAAACATAATCAAGCTGATGCTGAGAGAAGGAGGGATATGGTTTGGGAGCTTGGAGCAGTCCATGTAAACACTCCAGCTATAGAAAAGAATCACTTGAAGCACTTGTTCTGCAACTTTTAAACATTGTGTTGCTTAATAGAAAAACTGCCTGCATATGTACTTCAACAAGGCAACTTTTGACATTAAACTTCAGGGCAATTCTTGTGCTATTATGATCCGAACTGCCTTGCGATGGGTACAATCGGACTATAAACAGATTCTGGCTCCTTCTATTGTAATGTGGGCTGGAGGCGAAGCAGAAATAAATCATTCAGTTTATTATTTATTTGACAATGCTTCTGTTGTAAGTTCATTTGAACAACATTTTCAGTTTAAAGAAAAAGAAGCAGCTGTAGTACATGATAGTATTCTCTCCCTGACTGAGTAGATTTGGTCTAGTTTCTCTGAACAGTGCAGAGCCTAGCTCGATACTCCTGACCGGGTTATAACCCTGAACACACAGACCTGTACTGAGCTACAGCAGCTGCTCACTGCCCTGACACTTTACATTGACATACAAGTGCAGGTCAAATGCAGAGGACAAACCTCCCTAGGGGCATTAACCATGACCTCTGCATCAGAACGTTTGAGTACATACACAAAAATGTTTAGAAAAATAAGGCCAGTTGTCAGTGAGTTTTATTCAAGACTAATTTCAAACAGTCAATATTCTACTGGATTCAATAGAATTCTAATAGAATCATTTGTATGTGATTTTTTTAACCAATCACACACATTTAATTATATAGGATTTTAGTTGGTTCGACAATCAAATCTCATCCATTCATGCTCATGGGATGGGATTTTTCAAGCATTAAAGCATTAGAGACATACATTTGAAAATTTCTATATCATGTAGTGAATGGAATCCATTAGGTCCAAAGAAATGAATATCATATTCATAATCCTATAAAGAATGTAATAAAATTCATCAAACATAGACTAAAGACAGCTACAATAGAGCCGTCCTACAGCCTCACCTGAGGACAATATGTGCAGGACCCAATGGTAGCAACAGGCTTTCTCTCTCTTTAGCTCAATGATAATGAATAAGATTCCAAATGTAATATCCAGTGTATATCATTTTCATAGGCACATTCATCTGACACACACACAAAAGTGAAGATGCACAAATAATTGGGCTCATGTTTTGTTGCTGCAAGTTATCCCAGCTTTATTTGAATCCAAAAGATTCTTACATTTTTCAAAACTTTTCCAAAGACCAAGACAATTCCCATTTTTTTCCCAAAACCAATACAGTTCAAAATTTTTCCAAAACAATACAATTCAAATTTTCTTCTAAAATCAATACATTCCCAGGCTTTTCCAAAACCAAAACCATTTTGAAACTTTCCAAAATCAATATATTCTTATTTTTTTTCCCCAAAGCATTGCAATTCCAAAATTATTCCGAAAACCAAAACCTTTTCCAAAACCAACACAATTTCAACTACAAACTAACTCTAAAACTTTTCCAAAACCGAAAGAATTCAAATATCTTTCTAAGGCCTGAGATTCTGATTTGAATTTTCTATACAATCCTTGAATTCCCAAGCTTACAGTTGTTCCAGTGCATCTTTTTAACAAAATCCCAAATAACTTGCAGCCACTTTGCTCACTGTCAATTTGCTCCAAATCACACGAAACGCTAACAAGCCTTATTCCTCCATTTTTCACCAAACAGATGGACAAGAAAATGTCAAATCTGAAACAGCGCTGGTTCAAATCGCTTCAACATTAGCAGCATTCAATTTGCCGAACACAAAATCTTAAAAGCCACGATAATGGACCCGAAGATGAAAAAAAACACATAAAAAATGATCTGTCTTTCTTTTTCGTACCAGGAAGTCAACGCTGCTAAGCAATTAACCAAACTAACAAGCACGTTGCCGCGGTAATGACGCCCGATATACCGCTACACAAAAAAAAAATACATCCACGGCTTTATTGGGCTGCTTCTGCTTCTAATGAGACTGTCTCGGAGGATGAGAGCTAGCGTTAGCCTTTTTCTGCGCTCTTTACTTAGCCGTGCCGGTAATTAATGACAGCGAAAACAAATCCCACAGGACATGAATTTTACATTAGGCTGTTTATATCGCGTTGGGAAGCGTTCGGCTGGGCTCGGGCGGTTGGAGAGGGCAGAGGGCGAGGGAGATAATGTGGGTTCATAACAGGGTGAATCCATATGTCAATACGCGGCTAACGTTCGGCTGCTGATGTATCGTGATGTACGCTAGCTAGCTTGACGGATGGCTGCGAGGTGGGAAAGGGAGATGGAGGTGAAAGTGGAGACGTGTTAAGTTAGGAAGCAGGGTTAAGCCGCTGTTTAAATGATTCATGCAGTGATTATGGGCGGTCGCTTGCAATGCGGAGTTTAGGAAAAGATGTTTTGGTGAGAATGGTTTGTTTTGTTTGTTGGTGTGGAGGATTGTTTGGGTTAGACAGACAGAGGTTAGCATGTGTCACAATGGACCACTGGGATATTTCTGTGTCATTGTACTGTATAGTTTGATGTGTTAGTCCTTGTGGTAAATATTTCTCATCTAAAACTATAAAGCCATTGACTAATAAAGGTTAAAGTGCATATGACAAGTTTCCAAGAATTTAATTAGATTTAATTTAATAAATCAACACAAGTTGTAAATATGATAGTTTTACATGAATAAAGAACAAGATTGTGAAGAAAAGTTTGATAAAATGTTAAATAAGGTTCTAAACTGATGACATCACAATAGGGAGACGGAACATTTTACATTTCTCACAATAAACACCTTTCATATCCCTATAAATACAATTTAACAAATGAGTATGTTTGGTATAAGCCTGTTACATGAGAGGAGCTTTGGCGCAATTTATTACATGGTCGCTAAGCAACTCCCCAGTGTGATGTCATCATCTATGAACAGGAAGTACATTTTCATCCCTAAAAAAGTAAAGTGGGATGAACTTAAATCTAATGATCTTAACTTTGTTTTACTGAAATGATTAGTTCAACCTGTCAGAGACACTTTAATAAAACAGGATTCCTTCACATACAGTATGTTGTCAACAAGCACCAAAAGAAAAAGACAATTAAACACAACTGATACAGTTTCCTGGAATTTAAACAATCATTTGACAAATGTAAATGTACAAGATATTATTATTTGTGAAGTTTTGTGGCTTTTAGTTGATTTTACAATGTGGTTATAGGGAGGAGTTGTCCAATCATGTTCACTATATGTAATAGAAAAAAAGTAGTACATGTAATTTGCACTGAGAGGCCTTTCTTTTGCTTAAATTTTGTACTACACCTGCCAGTGTAATAAAATATTGCAAAAATGAAGGGCTTTGAGAGATTGAAATAAGATGAGCAAAGTTGAGTAAAATGCAATGGGTTTTATTTGTTAAAATGAATATTTCAACAGCAATTCAACATTACTATGATAAAAACACATTCACATTCTATCACACTTGTTCCTGTGAGTGATTGGAGCCTATCCAAGTAGTTTTGGGCCTTAGACGAGGAAACACCCTGGACAGTGGCCAACTCATCAGGGTTAGAGACAGACAACCATTCACTCTCTCATTCATTCACCAGAGAAAGTTTACATTGATAAACAATTAACCTAAACATGCATGTTTCTGGAGTTGGAGGAATCCGGAGTACCTGGAGAAAACCCACAATAACACGGAGAGAACATGCAAATTCCACCCAGAGATGGTGAGATGTCGAACTTGCAATCTCCTTACTGGGAAGCCAGAACTGTAACTCTGTTGTCATTATATTATATCTAATAACATGACACAGAGTAACTTTTGGAGGTGGAATGACTGGTTATAATATATTAAAGGAATACTATTTCCATGGAAACAAGCAGACGTTTTTTCCAGTCTATGGGATTTTGAAATAATGCAAGCCCACTCAAGTAAAGGGGACTTTTTATGCTTTTTACTAGTGTAACAGAAATATTATAATTAAACATGAAGATGATAAGGTGGGCCTATATGTATTGATTAAAGTATGATTTTATGATTTTAATGGTTATTTTTCTATTATGTAAAGCACTTTGAATTACTTTGCTTTACTTGTCTTGCCCTGAAACAACCTTTTCTTTTCCTTCAAAAGCATTTACCAAATTATCCTTTTTAATCTGTATTGCCCACCTCTAAATGCACAAAGTCCTTTACAAAATTACGCTTTGCAAGGGTATAGATAATTGTTTTTAATATTATTTTTTCCCCTGCCAAACCCACGGTGTCAGGTGGAATTATTATAAATATATTATGATGCAGCATCTGCTATGAAGCATCCAGGAAAGGACATCTGTAAAGGACAATTTACGATAGATTTTACAAACAACTTTGAGAAGGGCACGGCTTTTGTTAGGCCAAGTAACAAACAACTTTCTCCATCTCAGAAGACACACTTTGCTTATGTGCGCTGCAAAATCTGTGTTTGCCTCCTAAAGTAACAAACCAAAGTGACAATACAAAACTAAACACTCACAGAAAACTGCTGCGTTCGTCACTAGAACCAAATAAGCTTCTTTTCACTTTTTCATCCTTCTGTCGCTTTGTTTTTGACTGTAGCCCTGAGCAAACCACGGCTCACTCCAATCAGATAAAAATGGGGAAGAAAAATGTTCTTAAAAGCCAGAATAAAGTTAGATTTAATAACAAAAACACATTTGGGCGATTATGTTCCATTGCTGGCTTATTACACTAGAAGTATCTTGCCATAGTAAATAGACCTAACAGAGGTGGGACCAAATCTCAAGTAAGTTTCACATTCTTAGCTTCCAGTCTGAGGAAAGATGTTAGATTAGTCATTACACCAAATGATCAAATTGGAGTCTAGACTTTTTTTTTTAGTGTGTCCGAGTCCCAGTGGAGCAGGCCTATTCATTTGTAGTTACCAGAGGGTCATATTGTTGGAAAGCTGTGGTCTGAGGGCCGAACTGCAAACAACCAGCTACACTACCTTTTATTTAAAATCAGCTATTTTTAATTAAATAAATACAAAAACAAGACTAAGCCAAAGCAAACCCAAAGTAATCAACAACCAGAGTTGAAACAGAGCAGCAGTGGAACAACACCATGTTTGCAAAATGAGACTAAACTTGGTCTACATTTGGATTACATTGATTTAAACCACATCTTGAATAAGCCTAAACCAAAATCTTCCCTGAGACTAAACCAGGACAACAAGGTCATTTAAAAGCATAGCAAAATCTGGATAAAATTGTTTATTCTTTATTCTTGTTTATTAGAAAGATCCCCATTAGCTGGGCTTATAATAACCAGCTACTCTTCCTGGGCTCCTTGGTTCAAATTATGCTGATAATGACTATGAAGTAAAATTATTTGGTTCATTTTTTCATGGTGGGCCAAAACACACTGCTTAGTGGGCTGCATTTGAATAGCCCTGCAGTAGGGTATACAGTAGGTTGGGCCTAATGGTTTCACTACAAAGACGGTGGGTGAAGTTTAGAGATTCGGGTAAAATTGTGTTTGATCAGCAAAATATTAAAATTTACTTAAGTTTAGAAAACTAATAAATGTACATGCACCATGATAAAATTAAATTCTAGTTTTATTTTTTTATAATTAAGATGACATGCATATTCATTCTGTGCATGAATGCAACATCCCAGAAAGTTATGCAAACATTAACAAAAATACTATTTTGTCAGCTTTGAAATGGAAAACACAACAACTGTGGTGAGCAGATAAATACATTTTTTTGGGCGTTGTGTGTTTTTTGCATGGTAATGTTTTGGTTTTTTTTTTGCAGAAGGGCAAATTAACCATTTTGCTTCCTGAAATAGAGACGTTTTAGTACAATTTGCAAATGATGGGCAGCACCATGTTGAGTGTCTCCATATGGTTTGGTTTAATAGCAACCCCTATAACCCCAACTATAATCCTAACCACTAACCTTACTCAATTTAATCGTGCATCCGTTGTAAGGTTTATCTCCAATAAAAAAACAATAAAATATTCTAACAAGTGGAACACCATGCAGCAAACTTCATACAGTGGCTGCAACTGGACTTTCTAGGATTTTCAAAGATAGAAAACAAGACTACAAGATTGATCGCAATGTAATCATCAATATGAACAGAAGTCTGGAATTTATGATCAGAAACTGAGAACCCGAAGATAAAGAACCTGGAATGACTTGGTGCAGAAATCATACGCTGGTTCTTAAAACATAAATCTTGCAAGAAAACTCACACTTGGACATATTCTTAAATTATGCAGCCTTAAAACAACACAAAAAAGTTAAAAAGGCATCTAATCTTAGAAACAAACGTATTGCCTGACGCACTACTTAGCTGTCATCACTTTGGATTCTTTTTGTGTATTTTTTTTCCCAACCCTGACCCGACACACTTCACTTTGGAGACAGGGTAGCATAGACATCAAAGTGCATAACATAACAATAGCTCCGTGAGTCAGAGGAAGTCATTGCGTAACGCTATGCCAGCCAGCAGCAGGATACACCTAAAAAGAACTCCCCTGTCATGTCCACTTAAACCATTTCAACCTCCAAAACACTGTCTCGTCATGGCAACCAGCGGGACAATTACAGCGGGTCCCTCCTGACGCCGATGTCTATTTCCGTTTGCCGTGTGATGCCGAAGCTTATGGTGCATTCTAAGCTATAAATGTTCTCGTCTAAAGCTTACCTGAGGTGTCATTTGCAGAATATTTCAACACAGAGTATAATGCACATACAGCTTTTGTTGTGACTAGTATGGTAAGATTTTTTTTTTTCCGAGAATAGGTTCTGTTCATGGTCTAGAAAGTGATGTCACAGAAGGCTATTTTTTTCTTTTGATAACACTATTTTTTGCCATGAAATTTTCAACGGTGATTACGGCAAGAAGACAACTATATTTGAGCAATATTCATTTTAGTTGTCCAGCAGTTATATAAACTATTGACTCAAAGAATGTCATGATGTCACGTCAGCGCATGTGTGGTAGCTGATTTTCACACTGCAATCATGATTAAAGTTTTAAATCGGACCACTTCCTCTAAAAAATCTTTCGATACATGGTTAATATCGACATGTATTCATTTTGGCTGCAAGTTTTATAAAGTGTTTTTACAAACAAAGTGAAACTGGAGAGAACCACCCAAACAGAACCAATGAAAGCGCTGCATTCAGCTTCAGATAAGAACTAAAATTCTTTATTATTCAGTTCAGACAGTACACAGTGGACTTATTTTTTCCTAAAGTGCTGCATTTGTCATATTCTTTTTAGTAGAAAGTTTGATAATTTACGACCAAACGTTAAATACCCCAACCTTTATAGTAAGTAATGACAATTGTTTTACTAAACAACCTTTATAGTAAGTAATGACAATTGTTTTACTAAACAACCTTTATAGTAAGTAATGACAATTGTTTTACTAAACAACCTTTATAGTAAGTAATGACAATTGTTTTACTAAACAACCTTTATAGTAAGTAATGACAATTGTTTTACTAAACAACCTTTATAGTAAGTAATGACAATTGTTTTACTAAACAACAACCTTTATAGTAAGTAATGGACAATTGTTTTACTAAACAAGGACAAAATCAAAAAATGCAGATTAAAATGGCTTAAAAAGTATCACCCCAGTATTACAAGCGTTGGTTTCCAGTTTCTTAAAGAATCAATTTTGAAATTCTTTTTTGGTCCACAAATCTTTGAACAGTAGAGGTCCAAAATACCTGATGGGCCTGCTGATTCCTTGTGAGCCCTGTCAGTCTTTGAGATCAGCAGGAGCTGGTCTCCAGATGGTCTAAACATAGCCTCATTTCTGTTTACACACCCAAACTGTGGAACTTTCTTCAACAGGATCTGGGTCTTGAAACAATAAGGCATGATATTTTTAAGTCTAATATAAAGACCCATTGTTTTAAGATTGCTTACAATTTGAACTTGTACTTATTACACAGATTGATATTATTTTGTTTTGTAAATGTATTATTTTTTTTTTATCTGTTTGTACACTTGTGTGCTATGGAAAGCGCTGTGTTGTCTGCGTGCATGAAAGGTGCTATACAAATACAATTGAATTGAACTGAATATCTGAACTTGAGAAGAATGTGCACATGAAAGAGTCCGCACACCACTGTTTGCAAACTACTGAATAAATTAACTATGTAACAAAGGTCCAGGTTACAATATTACCACAAGAACAAAGAAAAAATATTGTGACATTACAATCTATAGAAAATGTCCAATCTTAAAAACTAAATTTGATCTTTGCAGTGCTGTCTACAAACTCAAAAAACAGAAATTTGTTTTTCCATGTAATTCATTGTTTATTCAAATCATTCAAACTATAATGTTATTTATTTAAAATCCATACCTTTATTTTTACAGTTACTGAAAGACGTCATTCTTCATTCACTCAATCATGTGCATAAAAGTGACATTTTTAGACGCTAATTTCTAGTTCAATCTGTAGAAAAAGTGACATAAGGTGCAAATGTTTAGCTTAGAATGTTAAATTTGATTAAATTCATAAAAAGTGAAGTTTTTTTGTGGCAATATTAAGTCTTCGTTCAAAAGAAAATTGTAGCTCAAGCTGAAAAGTTACCATTTTAGAAGCAAGTCTCTCTATAGTGAACAAAAATACATCTTGTGTTTGTTCTCACAACAATATTTTCAGATATTTAGATTTATAAAGCTGCCACAACCTTGAGAGAAAGCAACACATACACAAATGTAAAGAATATTAAGATTGCACTGTTGTTTAGTCTCACTTATCACAGATAATAGTTTTTTGTAATATTGTGACATCAGTAGTTTTGACATTTCAATCCCCACTCGTGTTCAACAACATCATCAAATTACACAAACCGCTTCCAAACATCCTCTTTTCTTTTTCCTCGTCTGAAGATCAATTCTACCTCAAAGACCAATTCATTTTCTCCTCTTCCTTTCTCGTTAGTTTATCGCAGCAATTACTGCCCCTTTGATAGAGCTCTTTTTGGACTGAAATCAGTTCATGTCCGGACACATAAAGCATCATAGAGTTGTCCTTCTAGCAAAAAGGCCAGAGACGCTAATAGCATGTAATGATATCGACATGTAAATGCTAAAAGAGGAGGTGTGCTTGCCAAGTATTGACTGTTGTACAATGCATTAGCAAAACATAGACATCTGCTTTAAATAGGTGTGGGTTGTTTTGGAGGAATTCACAACCTGGGATCAATAGGATAAATGATTGCGGCTAATCGTTGCGAGCGGAGCGGAGAATTAGCGAATCTGCAAACAGTTCAGCCGATAAAGACGCGTCTGAGGTCAATTATTTTCCACTCGGAGCTGAAAATAAATCAAAAAGTTGTGTACAAGTGGAAACGGGGTAAGGTTGAGGGATTTGGCAGAAAAGGGCAGGACGTTATAAGCTAAGCTAAACAAACGCTAAATAAATGCTAACAGGACGAAGTTCAGCGGATGAAACTTAAAGAGGACAGAGTATGCTTTGTTTTAGGTGCTTAGTGTTTAAGTATAGCAAAAGCAGATTATCACTTTGACATTTTGTTCACTTTGGTTTTCTCAGACTTTTTGTGTTCCAGTTGTGAAGTGGAAAAATAATGAGCAGGAGCTTACATTATAGTAATGACTCTATCATGGAAAAAAATAGAACATTTCCTCGAATCAACCAATAAGTTGTTTAATTTAAGTTAATGTATTAACAATGACATTTTGATGAAAATTTTTTGTTTACAGTAGCTCTGTGTCATTAGCAACATTAGCATATAGCACATATAGCAGCATGTTAATAATGGCATTAGTTCAAAGGCTGCAGAAGCAGATTCACAGAAGCGAGAGAGCAGAAAAGGGCAAATAAACTGGAAATAGCACCAGTGCAATCACTAATAAAGCTGTCAGAGTTTTATTTTTCACACAACACAGGAAGAGTGGTGTTGAATTTTCTGTCTTGGGCTCGGAAATATTTATAAGAATGAACAGATTCTGTTCACTTTTACAACTTGATGATAGCATATTGTATGGCGGGAAAACTATATATTTTTTAACCATTATTGACCTTGTAATTTGCCATGAAACATAAAACATTTCTGTGGGTGACTCATTCAACAACTGTAATCTTTAAAAAAATTAAACACTTGACTGAATGTTGTGATGTCAAAAGAACTAAGCCTATTGACTTATCACCTGAGTTTGTTTGTTTACAGCCAACTGTCTTTCTGCCTTTCTATAGTTATAAGTTAATTTCAAAGGGTTTTCACTGAGTCAGTCTAGAAATCCTTTAAGATTAGGCAAAACAGCGAGCTGTGCTGCATGTCTCTAAAAACCTGTCAAAGACTACTTAGGCTATAGGACAATATCCTATAAACTTCACCTGCTTGTACCAGATTATTGCTTTACAGCTAATTCCCATCTGTAGTTCTGGGGGGGGGGGGGGGGGCATACACACTGGACATGTTTTTAGTGGTAGGGAAAACCGGAGTACCTGGAGGAAACTCCACATAGAAAGGCTCCGGGCCACCTGGGAGTCGAACCTGGGACCTTCTTGCTATGAGGACAGAGTGCTAACCGATGCACCACCGTGTCACCCACTGCTTCACCTAAGGACACTTGTATTTTTACTATTTGCCTTGTGAAAGATTTATAATTACCCATTTTAATATAATCAACTTAACTTACAGTATGTTCCATGTACAAGCCCATTTCAAGTCCGAAGCTGTTCAATGGGGAAAAAATGGAACTCAGAAGATTCACGTTTTAAGAACAACTGGATACCAAAATAATAAGCCCAGTCTCTTCATGATATCTCCCCTAAACCACCAGACTGTCATTTCATTTAAATTAAGAATTACAACAAGTGCAGACTGCAGAGATGTTGGTGAAAACAGCCAGTCAAACTCAGTTGCAAGACAACGCAGAATTCCTCAACATGGATGAATCATTAAAAAATACAACTTTGAGTAAACAAGTTGCACGTCTCCTTTAACAGCAATTCATTTTCATTCACAGCTGCACAATCTGAAACGCATTATTACGGCACCATTAGCTTAGCCGCACAGTTTGTGGACTGCATATCATAAATCCCAACGGCTAAAGAAGAAGTTCTCGGAGATGATCTAAAATTAAAGTTAATAAACACAGAGGCAATTACTTTGGAGTGGCGTTAGCTTCTTTGGCCGCCGTAGCACGCTCCGGGCCATCACAACTGCAAATGCCTATACTCATCGCGAATGCTCTCCATAAAGCACACTTAATGATCCCTGCTGACGTTCATGCAACAACTTGTGATTGGATAGCGTTAACGGCAGACGGGAAAACAAGTGCGCGGAATAATGAGCGGAATCAGCAGCTAACTACTGTATTTTGGCTTTGTTGATTAAATGCTCGCAGCCCGCTGTTAGCCTATGCGTGTTTACCGACGCGTTACAATAGCTGAGGCGGCGCATTAAGCCCCCTTCAATGAAAATAGTCTGTGATGACCACTTTCCCCTTCTCCCTAAGCCTCTTTTCAGACAAGAAGGCTAATTATGATAATTCACTTGTTAATTACATTTACATACATCAGGACGTGAATGGTGGAGCCGGCGCGGGGAACTCATTAAACTTTGAGTATTTTTCATATCTCCGTGTTTAATTGCAGAGAGGTTGTCGGGTACAAACACAGACAAGGCATCAGTAACAGTATGCTAACAGTGCGTTGTCTTTGTAGCTTTTAAAGATGTCAACAAAATGATCTAATTTATGAAATGGAGGTAAAAGTGAAGATGAACACGATGTAATTTCAATGAAAAAAATAAGATTACCATTGGAATATTGTTTTGTTGAATATTTTAACTGTTAAGGATACATCGGTCCGTTTTTGAAATTCTGTTATTTCTGCTAAAAATGTCTGTTAAAAGCGCTAAACCTCATTAAAAATGCATGTATTCAGGTAAAAATTGTTTATCTCTAATAATGTACCAGCAAAATCCAAGAGGTTTGCATGTTTATGTTGTTAATATTTTGGCTCATTAGTATGCCGACTTCATTACTTAATGTTTTGAAAGGTGCTCAAAACACATTGTGGTGAACAACTACGTGGCACAGAATACATTACCCAACTGAGCAGTGATCTGATGTCAAAAGTTTCTGTTTATTTTTAAGCAAATAATTGGTTCTAGTATCTTAAAAGCACAATTATAATGCATTTATTATTACCCCCACTTTGAAATCCCATGCAACAGTACTAATAAAAAACTAATTACACATGACAGTCATGTGTTTCCCACATAGGAATTTATTTCAAGTTCCAGCGACTGGGTGCGAAGGAATTTACAAAAGAAAGAATCAAATTGATCTTGCCTGATGTTCTAACTGCAGAACTGCTAAAAAATTGATCAAGCCGCAGCAACAAGTCGAGCCAGTGCTGTTGTTAATGTGGCAAAACTAAAGTTATGTTGGAAATCAACATTTGTGAATGAAATTCAACCCTACGACTCATAAACATTATATTCAGGTGAGTGAACAAATGTCGAGAAAAACACTGTCTCCAGCTTCAGGAGACAGACGTCTATTAGACCAGTTCAGACCTGATTAAAACAGCTAGCTCTTGTCCTGTTTTGTGGTTTTCTTCCAGCTAACCAGATGGACAGCGGCTCTTTCTGCATAAAGCATGTGCAGTATTGTGTTCAACCGATAATGCTCTATACTGAACTGTGTGATGAAAACTTCGTTTTGAGACACTCTAGGTCAACATCGAGCCTGTATTACATCCAATTATGGCTCAACTAAACTGATCATCATAGAACCAATATTCAGAAAAAAAAAAAATATCATATCATTGGTGATATATTTTGTGATAAACATTTAGATAAAGAGAAAATTGGAATAAAGCTGATGACTTTTTCACAAATTTCTCCAAGTGGAGGCTCTGCAGAGGCTAAAAACTACATAGATAAGCTTTACAGTTATAACTTAAATAACCTGAAACAAGTAAGACTTCTTCACCATCACAAATGTCTTCTTTTCTATGTAAATGGATTAAAACATGTCATCCATATTGCCTGCTCTCTTACCATTTATATCCTATGCCATCTAATTCTTAAAACATTCCACTTCCCTTTACTCTCAGTTGCCTCCATTCCATAACTGTGAACATTGTGACGATAGGATTTAAAGGCATCCATACAGTCTGTCCTCTCCCTCGGGTGTCGTGTTATCATGCCGGGGGAGATTCCAGGGAATAGGCAGGAAAACAAACAGACGTGTTGACAAGAGGCCGGAGTTCAGGCGCACACAGTCCCCATTGAGACATCAGCGCTGACCCCCCCCCCTCCTTCTTTAAACCGCACCAGCGCATGGGGAATCGCATTTCTCTGCACCGCTTCTACTCGCAAAGCCCTGCTGAATATCCAGAAGTTAAAATCATAATCCGGGCCAAAGCTTTGGGGCAGGAAAAGGTGGGAAAAGTAAGTCAAGTTTCCTGCTCTGTTCGGTCGCTTTAGCGCTGGCGGGGATAAGGCAGTTGTCAGGTAATTAGCCCTATTATCGTCTTGATGTAAGGTCGCCTCCTGATGACACGTATGTTCCTCGTAGATTAATTTAAGCCCCCCGGACGCCTGACAAGACTCGCCACTGTAATTGATCTCTCATTCCAGCCTTCAACTATTCGTTACACCCTCCAATCGCCGCGTGGCTTTTAAAATGTTTGGTCACAATAGGGCTGCTATTATCTCCTGATCTATCATAAAAAGGTTGATGAGGTAGCTATGGCAACGTAACTTCGAGTGCGTGTGAAAGGTTAGACTAGACTTTTTTGGTGAATGATTACAAATGGTTACGAAACATTTTGCATGCTTTGCTTCAGATTGGATATTTTGGTGATTGGTTAAAAAACGTAGGACATAGAACAGATAATTCCACAACAGTTACCTAGCAACCAGACTAGAAATGGGACAATATCGAAAATAGTATTAAATAGTTGTGTTTTTATCTTCATGTCTTGTTGATTCCACCGTCTTTTCTCAGTCAGAGGAAGCAAACAGCAAGTTTATTGAAGATGTTCTTACTGAGGTGGACTTTGCCGTTCTGTCCCTTTTTTCCCATAAAATTTCTAAATTCCTGAAATGTTAACTTTTTGAGATTCATCAAAACTTACAGTTATTATATACAAGATTCACAGAAAATGTACTTTGTTTTGTGAGACTTAACCTTTTTTCTTGCAAGTACCCTCATGTGTCTTATACGCAGAATGCCCCTAATTTGTGACTTTAAGATTTTATAATGAGAATGTTGTCAATGATTACTTTTTTATTTTCTTGTATTTTATGAAATGCTTTTTCAAAATTACTCCAAAATGATCAAAAATAGACCACAAATAAAACTACATTTATTCAAAGTACATTTCACTTGTTTTTAAATCTTTTATTACTCCAAGTACCCCCTGGTAAGCGCTCGTGTACCCCCAAAGGTCCGCATACCCCTGGTTGGAAAACACTGTTCTAAATTAGCACAGCTAGAACTTCACTAAAGAACAAAAACTTAAGTTTGATAATCAATCACTTTGGAAAATTTCCTGTAGTAAGTAAATAGAGAGACAAAGGTCATCCAATGTAATGTAATGTTTTTGCATAGAAACACAGCTATTCATGCTAAAACTTGACATATTCGGGATAATCAAATAAAAAATGTTTCAGGGCTGATCTTTGTCTCTATGGAAGGAAAATGCATTTCAAGAACTAAATGCATTACATTTTATGATACAACATACTGTATGTTTATGAGCACATTATATAGTATTGCTGTGACCAAGACTTTCTCCTGTTGCGTCTCGCCTTGAAAATATTTTATCACAACGGGGCTGCTATTAATCTCTCCAACCATTACTGTGGGAAAAAAAAGTTGATGAGGTAGCCATAGCAACACAACTTTAAAAAGGAAACCGAGGTGAAGAAATGTGACAATGGAAGGCTACATAGCGCGCACAATACTTCTCAGATGTATCCGGGGTTCACCAGGCCAGCGTTCATAATGGTTTTGGATAAGGGCTGGAGATTAAAGAATTTGATAGGGTCCGCGCCTCGCCTGGCTAACGTTTACGCTAATAAAGGAGCCGCTTTTTTGTAAGAGTACAATCCCTGTGGGCCTATACCTCGTTCCAAGGTGAATCTGTAATTTCTGTCTGCAAATGAGGCCTTTCTCCCAAGACTAACACAAGCCCTGTTTTTTTTTCTTC
The DNA here is from genome assembly GCA_038363315.1 of Mugilogobius chulae. Taxonomy (NCBI): domain Eukaryota; kingdom Metazoa; phylum Chordata; class Actinopteri; order Gobiiformes; family Gobiidae; genus Mugilogobius; species Mugilogobius chulae. The sequence continues at coordinate 38,083,947 of CM076395.1, read as the reverse complement.
TTCTTTCTGTTTCTCTCCCACCAGCGCCGCCACCACACCTGAATCACATCCAAAATTAAAAATCAGCCATCTGTGACTTTCCATTGCTGAAACCAGACACAATAATTAAGGCGAGACACTACAGGCGACGCTAACTAACTTTGGTCAGTTTGTTCTCTCGACGAATCAGCTTTCACCTTGAAATTTTTTTTAATTTTATGATTTATTATTTGATGGATTCATGGTATTCTACGACATTGTAACTTCAAAGGCTGTTTTTTCCAAATGGATTATTACGCTACAAAAAAAAATACTAGTAGATGCCAGAAAAATGTCTGGCCATTGTGCTCCTTTCCCGGGTTTCAGTGGGCATGATTGACAAATTAGTTAGAATATTGTATGGAAACTCAAGGACAAAGACAAAAAAAAACCATCATCACGATGGACTGAAAAACTTAAGGAATTTTTGCAGAATCAACAAGCAAAGCAAAAAACTATTTTAAGACGAGACACTGCAGGCAAAATTCCTTTGTTTTACATTTTGTTTCTGTTTTTTTCCCCACTTATGAATATAGGTTTTCACTTAATTATTTAATTTGATTCACTTAATCCATAGAGTTCATAGTAAAGTCAAAGGTCGTTTTGTCAAAATGCATGCTTCTTCATGGGGTCATATTACTCTACTCTACTTCAGACACCAAATCATTTAAAAACTTTTACTCATTCTTCAACTTTTAAAGGACACACATTAAGCTTAATATAATTTAAGTTTTTAATCCTGTCTGAACCTCACAAAACACTGTCGCTGCAATCTTCTGCACTGTTTTTAAGTAAATAAATCATTCAAACTTAGCATATCAAAGAGATCGATTTGAGTATTTCCCCTCTGTAATTTCCTTTGCAGCCAGCAGATGGAGCTCCAAGTGAAATACTAACCTAGAAACACCTTTTTAAGTACATGAAATGCCAAAGTAAAAAGAATGAAGCAAATAGTGCAAAAATATGTATCCTTTAAGCTTAACAAATGAGATGAAATTAGAATTTTTATGCCAATTTTTAGTCAGACCTAGCTCACTAATCTCATTTTCTGGTATCTAATGTATCAATAATTGAAGTAAATAATTTAAGCCTTGCCAAAGTATATGCGATTTTTTACCGTTATTACACATATACTGCCTTATATGACAAACACTGTTTATATCTATATACATTCTCTCTCATATGTGGACAATTCAGTTTCCTTCATCTAATTATTAAGCATTTTATCTAATCTAGAAAAGAAGTGTGTGAGTCACTATATGACACAATGGGATAAGATATTATTGGCTGTGCAGAAATTGGGATACTTGTGCCACTTTTTTGCCTGAAACACCAGTTCTAAAGATGTGCAAGTAACCTAAAAATTCATGCATGTGAAAACGACTGATGTGTCAAAGGGTTTGTGAGAGCGAGAGATGAGTTGGAAATGTTTAAATACCAACTTTCTTATTTCACTTTTTGAAAACTTGGTACACCATCCTTGAGATACAGAAAAGAACAAAGATCGAAGGCAAAAGACTCACCTTCAGCAGGGTCTGGCGGTCCGAAGTCCAGGTCGTAGCGGAGGATGTAAAAGTTATTCCAAACGTAGAGCTGGTTATCTCGAGGGTTGTAATCCACAGCTGTTATGTACTGATACTGATTGGGGAAGGGGATGTCCGTGAACTCGCCTTGGTTCAACTTCGTGTTATAAATGTAATCGATTTGGCTCTTGCTCGACTCGCTTTCGTTCTCTTCGTAGGTGGAGCGCACGACATGCAGCACACCGCACACCATGAACGCGTTGGAAGCCGATCTCTTGTCGTACGCCGTATCCCAAGTCGCTCGAATCGCAAAGTGTACGGGTTGAGCTGGCTAATCACGATTCGCCCATTGTTCTGCTCCGTGGCGTAGATTACCCACAATCCCCTTTCGTCCACGGCTAGATCGATGTCCGTTTTGCCGCCCCAGCGATACGGCGATGTGTCGTGGTAGTTGGCGTTGTTGACGATAGCTTCGCCGCTCTTGATTCGAGTACGCAAATCGAACTTGACGATGTTTCTGGTCCGTTCTTTGTTGAAGAAAATGGCGCCGTCGTAAGCCACGAAACCTGTCCCGTCAACTCGGTGAGGCAGTTTGTAAGTAGTCGTCTGGCGGCCATTTTTGAAGTCCTCCAAAGATGCGTATTCGATGAGCGTGTCGGTTCGATATGGAGTCCATGGCATGAAGAAGACCTTATCTCCGGCCTGAAGAGGGTCTTTACACCAAGAACCGGCCTGCTGCTCTGCTTCGAACAGGAACGTAGCAGCGCCCACTCCTTTCAACGTCCCAGGACATATGAAAACTAACAGAGAAAAAGAACGAGACATATTATAAGCATTTACTTCCTGCAAATGACTCAGACATTTCTCTATGAAACGCATCACTCTTGCTGCTAAGAACAAAAGGTCAGGGACTGTGAATTTGAAAGATTTTTTTTACTAATGTTTTTTTCTATAAATCTAATGAATAGCAACATAAAATATGAATGAAAAGTGTGCATCGAAAGGTCTGCTGCTACACCTAACAGGGACAGAACCAAACTAAAGTAAACCTGCAATAAAGATATGGAGAATGGAAAAGTGTTGAAAGAGATTCCCTAAAGCTTCCTTGACATACAGTTGGGAACATGGACACACATGCATATCCACATAAACTACGTGATATAAAAGGGGGACAGACTTCACATCTTGGTGTAACAGGTTGTCATGGCAGTGGTGGCAGCAAAGCATTGGTATAAAAATGAAAAGTGGAGATTGAGGGCTCAAGACTGAACAGCGCTAAAGGATTGTCACTACAGTGTTTTTCCGTGGCAAGAGACAAAAGAGTGTTTCCACTGATGGGTGAGGGAGGCCATGGCACAGATCCCGTTTTAAATTGGTTCCAAATAAACAGGGAACACTGAATTCCTGTTTCTTTCTCTCTGTCTCTCTCTTTCGGATTTTTTTTTTTCAGCCTGTGCCAATCTCACTCAGCCATCACTGCTATTCAACATCACGTGCTATGGGTGCAGCAGAACTGAGGCCAAGCAAGCTAACTGGAAGCCAGATATACACTGCATTGTTCAAGAGGCCCTGCAAAAAGAGTTTGAAGCTACAATTTGTGACCCTGGGTGTCACCTGGAATTGCATTTTGAGATTCATTTGGACTCCCGTAGGTGCACAAACAATCCTCCAATAGGGTTTGATTTGACAGAAGAGGCAATAGAGGAAAAGGAGGGAGGTGGGAGGAGACGTGAGGGGAGTTGTACTCAACACCACAGAACAAGGAGCCAGAGGGGGGGTGAGGGGTGACCACGCATTTACCTTTTTGCTCCACTTCTATTTCAGGCATTGGAAAAGAAAGCAAAAAAGAGTGCAAAAAGGGAGAGAAAGGTTATCATGTGTCAACTAGCAGGTACAAAAGAAGAATTAGTTCGGAGGATGACCCTTTGATGAACCGGCCCCGGCTGCTGTTTTAAGAAGCTAGAGGAGAGAGAGAGGGTGTTTGTTAGTCGACTTGTCTCATCCTAGGACACAGAATCGGTTTGAAGTCAAGCGAAAAGAGCCGTGCTGCGCGGTGCATGACATTTTTCATTCCTATTATCCTTAACTGCCGACAAAATAACACACAAGCCACTGTAAATGCAGAATCGATGCCTCAAAGGTGCTGTTTACAAGGCAACAGTGCTCTTCTCTGAACTTTTGATAACAACCTTGGCAGCAGTGTTTTGGGTGAAAATTGCACCACGCTGATAAAGTGTTAACTGGCAAAGTGGCATGCGCGTGTAGAGGTGCACCAGCCTGCTAATGATCACACTGACTTGTGTTTATTATCAGATCAAGGCGGTAGATACTGGCATAAACGTGGAGTTATAATAAAATACATTGACACAGCTGCGCTCAGCTGTTAAAACAAGTCTGTCCCAGGCCAGTGTGGGTGCTCTGATCTCTGCAGCTGTAACACTGTTGGAACAGAAGGACCAACCAGGGGGTGTACGCCATCAACAATATGTTAGCCTCAGAGCATAAAGGATTGCTCTGCGATTCTAGTTTGCCCAGTTTAAAGCCTCTACACAAATTCTTCCTCTTTGGGGTGAATAATTAGCTAAATGTATAGCAGCGATATTACAGGATTAAACCTAAAATATTTCTAAAATAGTTCTGCCACAGATCTGAATTAAATCTAGTGGTATTTAGGAAGACAAAAACTTTCTGAAATTATACTTGGTGTGAAAAGTTTGAGAACCACGGAGTCATTTTTCAGGACTTTAGAAGAGAAAACAAAAAAGAAAAATGCTACAAATATTATTAATTATACTGCTATTATAATAGTAAAATATAGGGGTGTCTACATGGTCGTAGTGAATTTTTTCGGTACAGCAGATTGTTCGTTGCACATGTGTACCGTTTCAACTACTACTAAGCAATGTGCTAGCTTAAATTTTGGAGTTATGCTTTTCATTCACGCAGATTTCTAGGTGTCGCGTGAATATTACTGATGGATTTACATAAATCAGCGCTCGTAAACACTTCGCGCGATAAAGACGAACATTTTTTTATTACAATATTGCCGCCGCACCATATTCACCTGTAGCTCATGCAGAGTCATTTAGCTCTTTGAGCGAAATCCTGCACAAATACTTCTCTGTATGAAAAAGTTCATCTCCACATTTACATGTCCACTATAGATATAGACTCAATAGAACAGTCCCAAACTGTTAGCTGCTTCACTGAGCTTAATCCTGTTACAGCAATCCACAGCATCCACATGAGCCACTGTTCATTCACAGTTAAATAAGCATTAAATCACGCACTGGGCAATTGGAATAAAGGTTAATTTGCTAATAATAAAAGTAGGCTATTTTTTTTTTATAGTGAAACATACAGTATGTATAATGACTCCAATGATCCCTACTTCTCATAAATATGTTTTAGACAGTTTGAATGATCATATTTTGAGTTGAAGAGTCCACGTTTTGCCACTTTTTCATCCATTTTTTGTAGAGATTTCAGGTGTGTGTATAGCTAGCCTCGCAGTCAAAACTAAGCTAACCCGACTACTCTTAAGATTTTTCATCTTTTACATCATATACTTATTTTTTCACATTAACAAACATAACTGCAAAACTCCAGTCCCTAAAGGACCTTATAGTTTAGCACAATTAGTTTTGTTCTAGAATAGACATAAAAGCAGCTCTTCGGGTCAAAATGAAGCAGCTGAGATATGAAGTGAAAACAATCAATCATCTGTTCATAATTTGAGCGCATCATGTGGATCATCCTTATTTCCTACTGTTTAGACTCCACAAAGCAATCGCACAGTTGGCGCACTGTTGTCATGTAAACCCACCTACATCTGGTTAACAACACAACTCTAATCCCACTCATGTTTTTACATAAATAAGAAGTTATTTTTGGTGTTTATTAACCGAGAGTGGCTTCAGTTCAAACTTTTGAAAACACAATTTAGCCCACACAAGTCAAACATGACAGGAGAGGCAGCGTTAACGGACCAAACTTTTAGCATGGGATGACTGATGAGAGATCCGACCGAAGGAAGCTGCAAAAGTCTGGGGTCGAGAAGGGGAAAGGTGTGTGTGTGTGCGTTTTAGGGGGTGAAAGACAGAGAGAGAAAGAGAAAAAGAGAGAGGGGAGGTCGCTGGAGACGTCTCGTGAAAAATTGGAAAGCTAACAAAATGCAGAGCAAAGAGGTTAGTCATCTGGGAGCTGTTGAGAAGGTGAAAGGGAGGTCTGTTTGAGAGAAGCAACGGAATAGGGTCAATATATTAAAAAATGTTTACTTTTCATAAGTTCTACACCGCCGCGGAGGAGATGTAGCACACAGCTGCTCGACTAAATCGCTCCAAAAACACCCTTTTAAGGTAGATTAAGATCCCAGACATCTTTTACATTCAAGTGCTATTTATCCTGACTACAAATTACACACATGGGAAAATTAGCACTTGAAAGCTGCAATGTGCGAACTATAAAAATCTAAGGACTTCTTTTTTTTCCTGCCTTGAATGACCATTAAATACTTTCGCGCTTACAGTTAGCAGTACAATGCTTACTCGTGTATGAATTTGAGCTTTTAAGATTTTACAAGCTCCAAATGAGGTCGCACAACTTTGTCTAATATCACCGAAATTAGAACAGTGCCACGTCTACCCAGTTGTATAAAAATTGTTACAGAGGTGAGAAATGGAAAGCAGTTCTTTTTTACAGTACGCTCTCGTGGCAAAAATGAAATCTGCGTTGGCTCATAAATAGCTGGGTTTTTACAAGATTCTATGATGTGCTTAAAGACATAAGACAAATGTACGCTAGTAAAAGCTTTATGATTATGGTTAGCGTAATAGCTTTTCAATGTGGCAGTACTTTGAGTGAGAGGATGAGGGTTTGCAGTAATCTGGAAGGCAAGTCGGACACGAAATATGTAAGAAGAAGAGAGGAGACAATATGGCTGTCAAATCTCGATACACATTTGACAAGTATAATCACTTTAACAGGGCATAATGTGAAATGTACTTTTTTACAGTGATGTAAAGCTATTTCAGGACCTTTAAAAGACCATAAATACAGTCAACAATGTGTTATAATTTGGGGGTGTGGTCTGCTGTGGGGGAAAATCAAGGAAGAAATCCAATGTTAAGGTATGGGAAGCTAAAATTTTACCTCTTTTAAGACGTTTTTTTGGCGAATTAAGTGTATTTTTAACAACACTTATTCAAGTCGAGTCACAATCACATTTAAATGGAGATTGTTGATGTGGCGTTATGCCAAAACGTAAACAGAAAGATAGCATCACGTTAGCATTTAGCTCGCAGCAACCATTAGCACTGTTAGATATGTTCACATATTTGGACCGTTGGATTTGGGTCACTTTATTCATGTTCATTATTTTTATTCATTTACTTTATTATTATGTCCACATTTGCTGTTGTAGTAAAACTCTTTTTCTGATGCACTCTCCATGTTAAGTTTCCCCAACAGAGATGGTGGGCGTGGCCTCTGATGACGACAGTATTTATATGATTTAATAAACAAAGTACAAATCACTTGTACTAAAAACTCAAAAAAAGCATTTTCCAAGTGTTGTGGTTTCAAAATCTAGAGAGTAAAGCATGTTTCTTAGTATCAAATATATATAGTATCACATTTCAGGAATGTGACTACAGTAGAAAACTAGAAGGGCAAAAGGGTCTTTTGTTCTTTGCCTCAAAATCTTAATCAGAATGTCCACAATTTTGTCTGTAATGAAAGAATTCTGATTATAGACAGTGAGTATCTGGGGGTCGCAAGATGATTTCAAGGTGTTTTTACAATTTTTACTTGGTATTTAATTATGGTTATATAAAAAGATAAACCTCTAAAATAAATTGTAGAGGTTTTCCATTTTGAAATTTTCACAGACGTGTTTTTTATTTTGCTGTGGGGGTTGCGAGTAGATTACATGGTTATGTTTTGGTCTTAAAAAAGAAGAATCTTACGACAACAACAGTCACACAAGACATTTCACAAATCAATGTTTATCCAAGAAAACATCAATATCTCGGAGATGTTTTTGTAAAAATGGCTACATTAAAGAGAAATAAGAAAAGCACTGCTACGGAGAAGCTTTTGTGTTTAACGTTTGACAGAGCGCGACTGATGCAGGGACAGGACATCTCACTCTGCTATCAAGATTCCAAATGATCAGATAAGTTGGATATCAAGTTTGGGAAATTACTTGATAGACTGCCAAAATAATACAGTAGACATCCGGCTTTAGGAGGCAAGAACGGCACAGTTTTCGATGAATGCTGAACTTTGCTCGGTTCCCCAATTTCTATCGACGGGCATGCTAAAAATACAAATAATGATTTAAGGATGACATTTGTTATTTTACTGCTTGACGATTTGTTTCTACCCTCGTGCAAACGATTCATAATGGTGTTGTGACTTGCCCTTCAGAGCTACAACTCTTTCTCTCTTAAGAATTCTAATTAATACAATTTGACGACTCTTTGACCTTTTAACATTTAGAAATCCAAGCTATTCATTAAAACTGACAAGACATTTGTTTTTCTGCAACACCTGTAAAACAAGAATATTATAGGTTACAGCCATCACAAGAACATTTTTTTTTTTTTTTTTGGTTTGGAAGTGGGAATGCGATACTTACTATATGGTACACACTCATACTGGACCTCTAAGTACTTGTAGGTGCCGGGGCAAGGGTCAGGAAAGACATCAGAGCCAGTGACAACCACACACTGCGTACGGTTGTTGCACCTAGAAAGAAAAAATATATATAACGTTTGTTGTGTTCTGTGTAATATATACCGCTGAGCTTGGATGTCGCCATAAAGCTGCACACAATCACACAAACAGGCAAACATATGAAAGGTGAAAGGTCATTGCAGTTAGGGATGTCAAGAAGCAATAAATTATTATTATTGTGGCTATTTTCAGCATCAATGTTTTAGCTTAATGCATAGAAAAGTGACAATATTAGAAGCAAAGTAAAGTTATTATTATTGTTTTTCTTCAATTGTAGAATAATAAGTATTTTTTCTTCAATCTATTCATGGGTTTCAGGCAGATGATTCGTTTCTAATTTGAAGATTTATGCGGCGTTCCAGGCAATGGGGAAGTCGGATGTTTTCCAGCAGAACATTACAAGTTCCCACTTCATTGTTCCAGCTAAATTACCATAATTTCCAGGCAATAAACTGCTACTTTTTGCACCAGTTTTGAAACACTGCGACCTATAAAACGTTGTAGCTAAATTATAGATTCTCAAAAGCTTACTACAAACAAGTGACCTGTATATGTACTTTATAAATTTATTTTTTATCTTCAGTTAGTGTAACTTATTTTAGATGCACTCAATAGTTTGATTATTACGGTAATTTCAACATTTTAATGAAACTAATGCTGAATAGTAGATTAAATGTACACAATAAATGGACATTTACAACAAGTTAAAGTATATTGTTTTTTTTGTTTTTTTTATGTTTATGTAGTTTTAAACCTCTCTTATCCACTTTTTATGATATGGAATTGTTGTGCCAGATCACAATGTATCTAGAAAGTAATGTTTGTATTGAGCTGTTAATATAATATAGTTGATATACGGGTCATTGCTAAGCCAAATTTGTCAAATAAGGAAGAAATTTGGGTTGGGTGTGATATTAATAGCAGTCTCATTATAAGCCAATATTGAAGCTATTTGTTTTTGTACTATGATTGGTATTGGACAATATTTGGAGTTGATGTTATTAGAGAAGGTTCGCTTGTGTCTTTATGACAGGCATCATTCGCAATGTCCTCAAAACATCAAACTAGCTGGTATTTTTAACAGACAAGAGAGTCAAAATTTAATGAAACAAGCAATAAAGCTAAAATGTATAGACATATGACATTTAACCAGGTCAAAATGTTACTTAGTTATTTAAAATACAAATATCAATTATCGGCCACAGTTGGAAGCTATTAGACACTATCGTTTCAGCTCAGTAATTCTTTTTGAGCCATTCTCAAGTTATCTTAATGCCTGAAACCTATGGATAGATTTTGTCACACAACTTTACATTGTCACTCAGAAAGATAAAGTTTGAGCCGAGAAAGAAAACAAATTATTGCACTGTAGTTTTACTGAATAATCCTGAAATTTCCATTTTGTTCTTGCAATAACCTTAAGAATAAACCTGGATATCATGACATCCCTAGTAGTTACGATGACTTTGGTGAAATCCCGGCTTTAGTGACACGACCTTGGAGAGAGAAATGAGAACGTTAAATGAATCAAAACCCATGTAAGTATGAAGAAGCAGCAGCTAAAGGCATTTTAGGAATTAGCAATGGCATTTTGCTTTGGCATGATTTAACACGGTGCTATTGAAAGAGCAGACATTCATTAGAGGCACACTGCGGGTGGCAAAGGCATGCGGCGGTATAGAACAGTGTGATCGTCTTGTACGCAAAAATGTGTAGGAAACATATTTGGTGTGTGAAATTTCCTGGTGTTGGGAAGTCTTAAATGACAAATGTTCCTGCTATTTTACAATGTTGGAATACTTAAGGAATGGCTAAAAATGTGTTTTAGACATAAATTTGAAGTCACAAAAGAAGTAAATCTCTCTCTATCTAAGTTTTCTTTCTGTATAAAGCTGATGAATGTATAAAATGTGGCAAGTGCAGTACATTTTTAAGTAATGCTTTTGGAAAAACTTTATTCACATTTGGTTCAGATCAGACCTTGACTTTTTTTTTTTTTTTACAAAATTCTAAGTGAAATTGAAGCATTTTACAATATACTACATTACTATGAATTAAAGGAATGTAGTGAAAATAGTGGGAACTACATAAACCATGATCCTTTGCTTCATTCCAGTGCTGAATATGAATAATTAGCTGTTGCTATGCGATTTTATGCAATAAATTGACAACAATTATTTGCACAAAAAAGAAATGAAGTGGCTATTTGAAAATTATGCAAGCCTCTAAAAACTGCAATAAATATCATATTGTGAATTGTAATACTGTGCAGTGAGATTTGCATATTAATACAGTTCTTTATAAAGATGCACAACATGAGTCTTAGCTTTAACACTAAATAAAATACCTTTCAATTTAGCAAGGCATTTACACATACACAGTCCCCTAAAGTAAAGAGGCTATTTGGTCTATTCAAATTAGCACAATTTATTTTTCCACAGTAAAATACTATCTAAAATACCTTCTATCTTCCTTAACAGAGTTTTATGCTGCAGAGTGGCAGAACAGATAGCGCTCTCGCCTCACAGCAAGAATGTTGTGGGTTCAAGCTTTTCTGTGTTGAGTGTGCATATTTCTCCCGGTGTCTGAGTGGGCCTGGGCCGTTTGGTTTCCTCCACCATTCAGTTTTCAAACTGACTTAAATGGCTTAACGACTCCAAAGTGTCTTGTCTGATAATTGAGAATGCGTTTTTTAAAGTCCAGGAAGTGCATTTACTATTGTTTTTGGTATAATACTAGCTGCCAGCTGCTAGCATACAATTATTTGAATTCTGTGGTGGACTGAGGGGGTGCACAATTTGGGAAAAATCTCTAATTGTCTTTCTTCCAACCAGTATTTTGATTTGATTTCCAATTTTAATTTTAGTTATACAAGTCCTCTGTTCTGACTTCACATTTTAAGTCTGTCTGGGCGATTGACCAAATGAAAAATGTCAGTGAACAGACAAAGTCATAATATAATCACATGTAAGCTATTTTAAGACATCTTTGCACATATCTAAGCTACGGAATTAACAGCTTTGATGCAGAAAATTATAGGATTATGACGCTTTTGCAATTCGGTAAATGCGTCCATTGAAATGTGAATTTGATTTCAATAAAAGTTCCCATATTCCACAAATTCTTAGTCCATGTTACGCGTTGTTCCCTTGTAATAAACAAATCTAAACTCATAAGATAAGATATCCTTTAAAATACTGCATTATGAGATTGTGTTCTTCTCTTGAACTGAAAATATGCTGTTCCATCTTGTGATGTCATGAGGTGAAAATACAAAATGCAAGTCACTGTGTTTTTAAACTCTTATTTAAAGGTGCTATGCTAAATTTTAGTTTAAAAAAATGTAGCCTATATAAACAGAACAAATCAATACATAGTTTCATCAGTCTACATGTTTTGCTCGCTTACCTAATGCATTTTGAACCTCTGAATTGTGTTTTAAGTTTTTTTCACAGATATTAGAAGCGAGACATGCCGGTATGCTAACGGCAGTTAGCCATAATGCTAACAGCAACAACAACTAACTTTGTGTAGTTAGGTGAAAAAACTGGATATTATTAGATGGAAACAAGACGTTGCAGACTATATTTCACCAGAAAAGATACATTATCAATGTATCTTATCAATTTTAAGGTATTTTTAATGTAAAAAGTTGGGTAAGGTTATTTGAGTGATTTGGTAAAACAAATGTAAATATTAATGACATCACAAAGTAGAGCAGATATAATCAGACCAATAACCTTGTGATTAAGACAAATTTCAACTTTAAAAATGTTTTAAATGAGGCAACATTCAAAAAATACTAAAATCTAAATACATTTTGCATAACAGATAATCTTTAATTGAGCAACCTTAGTGGACTGGCGTCAAAAACGCACAGTGCTTTTAAACAGTTTTATATAATGTTGCGCTATAAACAGGCTTTACTGTAAACTGCAAGTACATTGTGAGTTCAGCTGTGTGCGAGCAGGGCTGAAGAAAGTTCAAGTTAAAACCATCAGAGTAAAAACAGGAGCAGCGGAGGACAATGTGTGCGTAATAACAGAAAGTCTATAGGCTGAAATTGGCTCCACTTCAATCAGGCTCTCCGGAGACCCAGGGACTGAGAAGAACGACGGCAACATAAACAATTCAACCACCAAGAAACAAAATGGCACCGAAATGGGACGTTCAACAATTTGCAAAACCGTGGATAAATATTGCAGAGAGTCAGGCAGCGGCAGATGGACATACATTTCAAGACTTTTAGAAAACCATTAGGGATTCCACAGTGGCTGCCGAATGGGACTGTGAGACTTCAGGTTCAAAAAGGGAAAAATAAATTGTTCTTGTAGAATTAGAAAGTTCTGTCTTGTATTTTTATCCAAGCTGAGTTTTATTGTCTGAAGATTTCATAAAACTGAATGATTTCCTGTTAAACGAACATATGAACATTTTAACTGACCAATCTCAGTAAACGATTTGTATTATTCAGTTGAAAATTAGTTTGCAGTGTCCCATTTATGTCTAATAAGATATCGTCTGTCAACTAAAATCCATGAGGACTTCTGTTAATGTTGTTAGCATTTGGCTAACTGCGACCACTAACACTAGTATAGTTTTAAAACCTAACTTAAACACTTTAGATAGCTCATTTTGATTAATCAGAAGTTCAGAATGCACTACGTTAGCAAAATGTGTAAACACATTTGTTTACCATTGTGTATCATTGTAAAACAATTGTGTAAACTGTAAAAAGTAAAAATTAAATGTTCTGTTTGTTAAATAGAAGAGTTTCTGTATTACCACTTGATGACATACAAGTGGAATGAAGTGTTTTCAGATAGAGAGAAAAACATAACCTGAAAATCTGGATTTTGTGGTACAAATAGCACTTTAATGAAGAGGCTACTGTCAAGAACAAGGTTTGCTATGAATCAGGGGTGGGCAACCTTCTTCTGCTCAAAATCTAGTTATCTGTTGGGTTGTAATGAACAAACCTCTGTTGTATTCTCACAGAAGACCTAAGGAACTAAATCAGATTATCGAGATCTACTTTTTAAGCGACAAGGCTCGAAGATCTACCAGTAGATTTGGATTATAGCCGATCGACGGTTACCTACCCTTTATAAATGATTAGAAATGAGCTGCCTGTCCTTTTCTTCTTTCGTGAATCAGAATCTAGAGTGAATTTCTGACACGAGGTGAGTAGAAGCTGATGAGAACTGTGTGGAATCAACTACATGAGCCTATCACGGACCATTGCATCTGTGTCAAGGTGCAACATCAGTTCAAACTCAACATGGGCCTGACTCGGGGGTCAAAATCAGCTTCAGCTTCATCAAACTGACAATCCAAACGAGAGAGTCATGTGAGGCTCATTTTGCTTCCTTACTGGATAATCCTCTTGAGAACCAGAACACTAAATATAGGCATGAACAAATGAATGAACAACACGGGCATTATTTTAAAATTAAGAATAGCTCAGCTGGTTTTCCAAATCTTGCATACAGTTCCTTTAATCACATGAACTAAATACATGTACATCTTTTTTGTTTTTACACATGGTCAAAACCTTTAGTCTAATATGTTAAACTCCCCAGAATGCAGATCAAAACTTTGTAATTCTAACGGTCAGAAATTACAAAAAAAAAAGCTGCGTGGTGCACTTTAAAACAGACAAACAATCGAACATGCATTACGCGCAGACTATTTAACCTGCCTCCTGTCTGCTCCACTATGCACAACATCTCCCTTTAGATGCTAATGGCTTATTAAACCTCGTAGATGTGAATAAAAGGGAAAGGCACAAAGTCCATTACAAAGTTTGAAAAATAGAAGGAGCGCCGGGCTGTGATGGCTTTAACATCGGCCCGGACAATATGGTGCCAGCTGCATTTAAGACGTTAGCCTTAATGGTCTGTCTGCAGCCCGAGCGCTCCGCAGGGCTACCGCAAGACAGTGGGTCCCTGCGTCCAAATGAGAATGGATGGACGGGACATAAGAGCGAGACGGTCTTTTAAATGCATCCAGAGAGACACCGTTTAATTCAATCTTCATCGCTCACCGTACGAGACTGATGGATGATAAGTAGCAAGACCATTAAATACTACATGTCTGCTTTATGCTAATTTATAGTTAGCCTCCATTCTGTGATTGTGCATCCGCTGTGGTCCTGTGTGATCTATTGAGAGCCAAAGTACAGTACATGTTCAAGTTTTAAAGAAGATATGAAAGCTGGATTAGCTACATCATGTTTTTTTAACACCAACTGAGCTCATATCATGGCCTAGATTCATTTAATTACATTTAATTTATTTTAATTGATTTCTTTATAAGGACCATGTGCAATTACACTGAGCATAGATGCTTGTACCAGATTAGCTAATATCCATCTGCAGTCTTCTGAGGAGAAGGTTCAATGTGAAATATTTACATATCTACAATATGCTTCAAAAACATACAAGCCATTTTTTATGTACATGTAGCATCACCATTTACATGGAATCCTCTCAAGCATGGAAAGAAAACATTATTTCTGGTCTTCATTCACATCTTGGTCACACAGTTATTTCTGATTAAATTTAAACTACTTCATATACATATACATACATATTTTGTCTAACTCATTAGGGTGGGTGATATAATACAATTGAATCATGAGCTCATCTTTGCAGTGTTGCCAGATGGAAATATTGAAATATATACAGAGAGCCTCAAAATTATCGTATTTTGCTAAAAAATTATCGTACACATAAAAACGGTGTTCGCCAGAGCCATTTGAATGAGCTAAAGACGTCTTTGTCTTCTGTCGTTCAAATACAGACAAGTTTTTCAACCTGCTTCTTTTATTGGTGAGGTTCAGAGTTGCCAAGCCACTTTTTTATATCTTTTTTTTTTTTATGTATAGCTGCTTCTGAATGTTGATGAATGTGGGTTGTATTTTTTGGGCTTGTTCTGGGCTGCAACTTTGCATTCTAAAAGAGAAGTTTTTGGCCATTTTTCAGGTTTGATTCCTAAAATATCTAAATTTATGATTGAAACATGGATTTTCTGCCTTTTCATGTTGAATTAATACTAAAATACCATTAAAATTGTTAGAAACTTTGATTATTTTGACAACTGCTTACTAAAAGGGTGAGGTTGCTTTTTTATTAAAGGCTCGATCACTTGTTTCTACGAAAATCTGGCAACACTGATCAGCCTTTGTCTGCTCTGTGTGAGTGACAGCTGGATTTAGCCAATCACAGTGAAGTGAGAATGTATTTACCTCAAATGCAACAGGACACTAGACAAGAATCATTAAAAACTAAAATCGTGATCTGGCTCCAAATACATTTTTTACCATAACGCCTGGTCTACTTTAATGACATCACAAGGTGGAACCAAGCATTTAGAGCTTTTGAGAAGGATACAGGCTTAATCAAACACATCTCTGCGGGTGTTTTCTGAGGTCAGACCATTCAAACATCTCTAAAACCTCACCTCAAGTCAGTTGTGCGTCACATAGGACCTTTAACTTGCAGTCATAACCGGGCTGAAATAGCATAGCCAGAGAAAACAGCCATGGCAGCCCTCGAATGGCCCTTCTGCTTTTATCTACAGCTACGTTATTTCACCACATTAAGCCTTGATGCACTGCCCATATGGGGATGATTAACAAAGCCGCGCGAGACGGATAAATAAACATATTAAACACGACTAAAAGCGGATATGGAATCTGTGGCCGTTTCGCTGATTTGGAAATAGCATCGAGGTATTTATCTGCAAAAACACATGTCTTATTCTAGTTCTTTATCTTGTTTTAGCATAGTATAGTTTCGACTTATTTTAGGACCAGTTTAGCCATTTGCAGTAAGATGAAATAAGTTGTTTTACAAACAAATCTCGTCTTAAAACAACTCATGTCTTGTCAACAAATGTCGTTGAGCCAAAATGGGAATAAAATGATATATTTTTGACCTATATCCACATTTTATATAAACTAAGCCAAGACTAAACTAGACTAACAAGGACTAAACCATGACTAGACCGTACTAAAACTGCTCTAAACCAGGAATATCAGGAGCGGACTAAAACTGGACTAAACCTTGACTAGACCCGTACTAAAACTAGACTAACCAGGACTAAACCCAGACTAAACAAGAACTAAAACTGGAATAAAGCAGGACTAAAACTGGACTAAACCAGGTATAAAACTGGACTAGACGATCAGTAAATTTGGACAAAACCAGGAAAAAAAAAAACAGGATTAAAACAGGACTATAAACCAGGACTATCAGAACTAACAAGACTATACCAGAACAAGAAGTAAAACTGGCTGCTAAACCAGGTCTGAAACTGGATTAAAACGGAACAATACCAGGACTGAACTGTGACTAAAACTGGACTAAACCAAGATTAAAACTGGACTAAACCAAGATTAAAACTGGACTAAACAAATTAAAACTGGACAAGACCAGGATTAAAACTGGACTAAACCAGGACTAAATCTGGACGAAATGGTATAGACCAAAATTAAAACTGGACTAAACCAGGACTAGCAATGACCTAACAGATTTGAACAGATCTGTACACTTGAGTGCTTGTAGATAGTTGCCGAAAACAGCCTTTTTGAAACTCTTGAGTCAAGTAATTTGAAGACAAAATGTGCTTGTTCCATTGGCAGACTTTTCCATTATTTTAAGTAGATCTTGAAATGTTTTAGGTACTTATAACTTGTTATTTCCAGTGCAGCAAGGCCAATTATATTGCAAAAACAAGCCAAGCTGGACGGAGACATGTATTTTTTGTTCATGTTATCAAAGAAAATGTTTGGTTCCTTTTGAAAAAGAGTCTATATAAAACATTTATGAAGATGCGAATGGAAAAAAGGGCTTGTTTAATATTCAGGTAATGGACAGCGGTATGACTTAGTTTGTTTTTGCTAGCTAACCAGAATGGTCAGACTCTTCCCACACAACACAACTGTTTTACAAGCTGTTTTGGCGAGCTGCGTTGCATCATTTTTACTGGCCACCTACTATCTGACCCACTAAAACAGCAACAGAATGAATCTTTCAGACCATTGGAGGATGTAGTTCTTAGGTAAACAAGCGCACGCTCCCATAACAAAGGAGCGGAGGTAAGGTTGCGATCCTCCGGCAAAAACTGCAATGTAGTATCCTGTAAAGTAAACCGGCCCGGTAGTCATTAGCCTGGGAATACAATAGGATTCATCATCGTACTTGTGGCCTATGGACATGGAAGTCAAAGTCAGTCGTGTACAAGCATCGACCATGTTTAGAATCCAAGCCATGAATAGATTTTGCCCGTTTGCCCTTAACATTACAGCATATCAAAAATACATGTATACATTCCACTTGCAAAAAAACAAAAATAAAAAAGCTAAAATACCTGGTGCTAACAAGTATGGATGTTGGCTGCACAATTAATTAAAAAAAAAAAAATCAATATCACAATTTTTTGGTTGAAATTAGCAACATGCAAAGGCTCCAATTTGCTAGTACAATATTTTCCTTTACAAAAGTTACAAAATATGCAAATCTTTCAGTTTAGATGTGACCAAAACATGTGATTCTATCTATTAGTTCATAAAGTAAGTTACTTGTTTTGACATTTCACACGTTTGAACAGAATTCTCTTCAAACTTCATAGATCACAAACCTAATTGCATTACTGGTCAGAATAATCACAATTTGATTTTTTCTTATATCGATTGTAAAGCTAACTATGCTAGCTGCGCAAAGGTGTCCACCAAGCTTCACCTCTCAGTTGAAAAATGCTCTAAAGCTAAAGCGAGCGGCTAAAAGCTCTAAAGCTAAAGCTAGTGGCCAAATTGTGATGTTATAATGTTTATGTGATGTTTGAAAAGCAGATCTTTCAGTATTAGCTTTATGAATTATATTAAGCTAAGCCTATATATTCTGCTTTTCAACTCACGCTTACATTTTATCCTCAGACGCATGTTAGTTAAAGCTGTTACTTACAATAAACACCAACAATTGTTTACATTAGCAATTCCCTCATTTGCACTTTCTCACCTCACGCCGCACAGCTTCGAGGCATGTTTTAACAAAAACTGTCTCTTTACGACCCAACTGCTTATAGTATGCACTTTTCACACAGCCAACAGTGATAGCTCACTATTAAGCTAGCAATTAGTAGGATATAATTAGCAAAATTACCAGATAATAGTAGTTATTTAGCAACTCGCAGTAATTAGCAAGCTAATGTTAATGAAGTGAATTACCTTTTCTAAGTTTAAGGGTTTTGCTTTCAATTGATTTTACACAGACAAAGTGAGGGCTACAGAATATACAATCACAGAGTGTAGACTGACTAGAAACTGTTAAAAATAACACTTTAACACCAGTCAAAAAATGTGTGCTCATGTCAGGAAAATCTGTTTTCACCTACCACCTATCCCTGACCACATAGCCTTGCTTGCCACAAATTCAAAAATTCAGATTCAAATAAACTAAAACTTTTAGTTTAATAAAAAAATATGAATTGAATATTTTATATTCAATATTACACCATTCCAACCAGCAGCATGTTTAGCTGCAGGTTGGAATGGTTTTCTCAAAAACAGCCATGAGCAATTTACATTACTAGCCTGTAAACATCGTGTGATGTCATTAAGTGGTAGTTTTAACGTTATGAATTGATTAATTTAAATCACACTGTAGAAAAACCTAGAGTCCCATTGAGAATAGATTTGTTTGACTTTTTGTTCATACAAAATTGCAACTAAAACATATCGGTGAATAATGGTTACACAAGGATTTAACAATGCAGTAGCTCCAAAATGTATCAATCAATAAAAAAGCAAAATAGTAAAGGTGCTTAAGGGTAGAACAAAGTGTTTTCAGCTCGAGAAAAGAATCCAATCTAATTCTTTCTCCAATTGTAACTGATATGTGTGAATGAAACTTAACAGAAGTCAAGTATGTGTTTGATGATGAAGAACCGTATAACATATAGCCTATAAATTAGCAAAGACTTCTATAAGTCCTTTAATGATGATATTCTCTCTGATCTGGATCATTAGATACGTTCTAGTTTGTATAAAGGCAGCTTCGCCTTGTTTCTGTACGCTACGCCTCTGGGGAATTTCTGACAGATACGTTTGAAAAGCAGGTTCTTGCCAAAGCGATTGGCTGACACGACAACTGATACACAAAAGAAAAAAAAAACGGTTACAGGGGAACCGTGGGGCATGAGGTGGGGCAACTTTAAAGTATCTAAATTTGGAAAAAACAAGATGGCATGTAGAGTCTCCGAAGAGTAAACACAGATAGATAAACCCCCAAAGGTTCGATGCTAGGTTAGGACTTAGCAGTGCATTAGAAGATGAACTGTGCCTGTTACTAGCTATGAATAGTGCATCCAGTGGCCTTTAAAAAATCCACACTCGAACGCACCTCCGGGGGAAAAAGCAGCAGAGGAGCCGAGGTGTTTCTGTGCCGTTTGACAGCAAAACAGCAGTCGGAGAGCGAGGGGAACCGGGATAAAAGGCATGATTATGATGGGCATTGACTCGCTACCTGAGGCTAATGCTAGGTCTCAAATCACATACTTCTGTCAGAGGCGTTTTAGCGCGCTTCGCTACACTTAGTTTGCACACAAGACGGTAAAGATTTTTTGGGTTGTGTTTGTCAGTTTTCACATTCAAACTGTAGATTTTTTTAAACCGGCAAAGCTTTGGCTCTCTCGTGGCACACCGTAGTTTACAACAAAAAATAATGACTGAATCTCAACCAGACCTGTCACCTTCAATTTCTCTTCAGTAAATAAAACATGACATTTTGAAGGTTGATATTTATTTTCTGAAAACATTTGAACTAAGCACTTTCATTGGAGCTAAAGCTAGTAAAATAATCATATAAAGCTAGCAACACTACTAAAGGAGTTGTACTTGATTTTCATTGTCTAAAAACATAAATAATGCATTCTGAGCTCAGAATTCATAACTTTGATGAGTTTTGAAGAGTTATTTAGAAGCACTTTCAGAAACTAGCATAAGTTGTGTCGTGACTGTGAAGCTAACGCGGCTTGCTATGCTAACATAAACAAGCACACTTCCTGTGTTTCATGATGGCATTTGTTTTTTAATCAATTTATTTTATTATACATTTTTATACAAGATGGTTCAACATTTTTTGCAGTAATAATTGCATTTTAAGATGTTTATTGTTAGTGCAGGATAGTAACAAAGCATGAAAACAAATGTAGTTTTTGTGTATCTGTATTTTACTGAGTTAATTTTTGCAATAATTGGCTAAATGTTTGGGGCTGTTTTACTTGTTGTTATGGCTGAGGACTTTATTTTTGGCATATTTATGAAAATATCTGGCTAACTTTCCTTCTGAGCAAACTAAAAAGGTGATAGCCTATATAGAAAAAATGGTTATTTGTTCTGAAATTGTGTCTGAATTACTTTATAATTTCATTCTTAAAGCATAATTTTCAAAAGGACTATCAATACTTTTACTTAACTACTTGACTGTGGTTAAGGCGACTCAAAGTTAGGTCACATGTTTTAAATTGAGTGATTATTAAAAATAATGATTTTTCCCAAAAACGTTTTACGATGGTCTTTGGGTAAAAGATTGAGAAGTTCATCAACTTTGTACTTGTGTCAATCCCAATCAGTTGCACTTTTGTTACAAACTATCGACTGGATTTTATAAACTGTTCAAACAATCAAGCAACTATGGTCTGAAATACCAAGAACTCAAAAAATGTGTAAACAGTTAGCTCAAAAATGTCCAAGTCAAAAGACCAAGGTTAATC
Source organism: Mugilogobius chulae (assembly GCA_038363315.1). Taxonomy (NCBI): domain Eukaryota; kingdom Metazoa; phylum Chordata; class Actinopteri; order Gobiiformes; family Gobiidae; genus Mugilogobius; species Mugilogobius chulae. Next base: position 38,062,891 of record CM076395.1, on the reverse strand, counting down.
GCGTTATGTTTTTACAAGCCATTACTGGTTTAAGTGGCGTTCTGTTTCTCCAAAGTCTAAAGGGTAAATATCTCTGCACACAAAGTAGTCCGTCTAGCATCTCGCTAATGGAAGAAAACACACTTGAATTATAGCGCGCCAATTCAACAAGTACATAAATTGTGACACAGCCATTGCCTCTTCAGTCCAAGTGGAAGCAGTAGAACAAAGGCGGAGTGGTGTCTGATACGGAGTGAAGGAGGCTGCGTCTGTGTGCTATACGGCTATTATGGCTCAAACTGCAGTAAGAACGCACAGCTGCTGTTGAGAGACCGTCTGCATGCCTGTCAGTGCTCAAGAAGAAAGCTGGTTCACTTTTATTCATGTTAACAAGCCACCTACACGTTTGTCGATAAGAAAAAGAATAGAAGGTTCAAGGTGTAATATATTATTATATATCAAGTCAAAAGGTTTCTTTAGAAGTTAGTTCAAGAATCACATTAAAGAACTTCCAGCGTGGCTTGAAATGGATCTCATGTTGTTTTTTAAAGCACGTTGAAAAACTCCATTTATCAGTTATCTGGTCTCATCACTCCAGGCTCAGACTGCACCAATACAGCTCCGGCTCACATGGTCTCGTATGGTTTGTCTTTGATCGCAGCACTCGTCAGACCACGTGTATGTATAGCAACTATCAATAAACAAGGAAAAGGACTGCATTGAGCACATTCAGTCTAACAGAACTGCACATCTGAGCTCATCCTAATATATTTAACTGAATGGATACTTTGCTAAGTGATCAATAGATTCTTTCAACACACCCATGTTCAGAAATCTAAACCTAAAGTTTGTCTTTGCCTTTGTTGTCTGATGTTTTACAAAAATTCTCCAACACTGGGCTCACACTGCCTAAAGTCCAGATCCTGATCCAGATCTGGATCTGTCTGGGTCCGGTGGCCACTCCCACTGCAACCGGAGTATGCATGCGAGTGTACGGAGATCACAATTTGGGACTGCATGTGCATGTAAACAAAAAGCGAGAGCTTCTCAATACTTTTCAAACGGAAAGCCTCTATACGATGGACCGGAGTACGACTGAATGCAGCGTGAGCCCAGTGTAATACTAAAGACCAAACGGTTTACAGAAACAGACATGTCCAAACGGCAGCCTGGGGACTAAATGCAGAATCAGATTGACCGTCAGACCTCCAGAATAATTGGCTCAAACAGCAATAGGTAATGGATTTTACGTTGAGTTTTTAAAAATATAAGCATTTTACTACAGTATGTACTTTTGTGGTTTTAAGCCTTAATACATATAGTGTCTCTGTTTAACTTGTTCTAAATGCATCTGTTTGAATTTTACACTGTATGATCACTTTTATATGGCATAGATAAGCTCTCCATGCAGTCTGTGTTCCAACATGTAGCCTTGATGATATGCTAATGTTAAAAACTATTGAGAAAAAAAAAACTAATGTGATCTTCTGTGGACATAAAATCTACCGTCATATTGCTAAGTGATCACTGGCATGAGCATTGTACAGTATAAGCAATAAATTGGCCACAGTGGTGTGGTTGAATTTTTTTAAAGAATTTTTCTGCTGCTGGAGAAATGCAAATACTAGGTTGGAGTCAAAAAGTTTTCAAAAGCAAAAAACAAATTTACCAATAATGCAGATTTTTTTTATGTCTGAATTGCCATTGTTAATGTTAAGTTTTTTAGATGTCTGCATATATACAATGATTTATTTAGCACAAGCTCTTCAGACACAGCTCCAGCCTGCAGGAGGTCTACAGCCCTCAGCTCCTGCAGTGTTTTGAAACAGGAGCCCGGCCCCACCAGCCCCTTACCTTTGTGATATAATCTTGTAAGCGTCGGGGAGGTAGCAGTTGACGTTCTCCATCTGGAAAGGGTCAGCGTCACAGATCTTGTCGTCGGTTCGCCCGTAGTTGGCCGTCTCAATCATGATGACATCACTCCCCGGGCAGCGCAGATCGATTGCATATCCTTCACAAGAGAGCTCCCTCCTGACCAGGCCGAACGGCAGGGCAGCGCGACTGAAAGCTGACAAGAGAGAGAGAAAAAGAAATGTGGTGAGAAAACTGCTTTGAAGTAGGGCTGGAAGATGAATTGTCATTGAATCAAAATCATAAATTTAAAGGAAGCAATTAGCAAAACGCAAAGGCTGCAATTTTAAAGAACATTTGCGAGCTATTCTTTCGTCGGCCTTCTGCGTTGGGCCTGATTTAACTCTAGAGGGGCCAACATAACATGTCACATCTGTGGGTTAAGTAAGTAAAATTGTAAGGTTCCAGAAGAACTTTTTAAATTTTGAATGAACGTAGGAGATACATTCAAAATACAAAAATGAAACCCTCAGTTTAGCAATGTTAATATTTTAATTTGATAATGTTTCAGCCTTAATGTCTTTGTCAGATCCTTTTCATTTTAAAGTAGTAATTTGTAAGGTTACAACATAAAATATAAAATAGCCAACTAGAGTGCCAGGCTCCCCTGCCCACTGACAGTGAAAGCACAGAATTTACAAGCGATTTTACAAATCTAAAAAGCTTCTGCGACTGTGAGACAATTGATCGTTCTAAAATGTCCTATGTCGTCATTAACTTTTTTGAGACATTCAAAAATGTTTTTTTCTGTAGAAACAGCAAACTTTGTAGTTGTCTGAAATACATTACTTATCTGTTCAGCAATCACAGTTTTTTTTTTCTCATATTGATCGATCTCGATTTTTAATTCGATTATGTTTAACCTTTTCAAAAACAAATGAAAATTGCCATTCATGAAAATAAACAAAACAAAAACTTTTAATATGGCCCATTCATTAGATTTTTTTTAAACTTTATATCATTTTTCTGCCTCAAAGTTTGACTTTTGCTCCAAACTACACATTTTTACTGACAAAAGACTGGTTTTCAACCTTTCAATTCAAAACCCACCACCAAATAATTGACAATTCAGTTCTATTCGATCTCAATACCTCGAGTAATGGCCCAGCCATAACTTGGGCCCACGCTTGTCGAAGAATTGCAGTTAGATCATTTTCCCAAAACATTCATCCTTAACCTGCCAGACAGATAAATTATTGTGATATTTATGCGCTCACAGTAACAAACTTAAAAAATTAATCTGGCTCAGCTCAAGTTGCCGCTTTTTCATGCTGAAAACTATTTGGACCAATCACAGCACAACATTGTGAAGTGGGTGAAATTTGAAGGTGAAGCGCCAAAACCAACCCACGTACTTCGGATGATTTTAGTAGAAACATGGACGATTCAGTTTTCGAAAACAATTTGTCTGTGTTTTCCACATAGACAAGATATAGCAACAGTTTGATCTCCTTATTTTTTGACGGTTGTGACACTTCGACCAATCAGGTTCAATTGTTTGTCATGTTCAAACAACTTTCAGTAGAATTATATCACCTCAACGTAAAACTAATCACAGCTTTCCTTTACACTTTTTGCTATTGTAGTAAGGCAAGATTAAGATTCCATTAAGAACGCTACATTTCATCACTAGAAACTGACTTTAAAAGGAGTTTTGAGCAATCACCTCGGAACCCAGTGATTACCGTCTATTTAAATAATTTAGAAATACAATATAAGGTTTCTTGAACAATGACATCTTCAACCAATTTATCTATTGTCTCGAATCAAAGCAATTTCCTACAATGCCTTCGCTTCAGCCCACTTTTTTACCGATCGCCAGTGGTGGTAAAAAACAGGAGAGAGAAATACTTGAGCGAATAAAATTAATGACTTAAAAGGATCCGTGCTTCGATACAACAAAGACCACACAATTCGCTGAAAGATTCCTCCGGCGCAAAATAATAGACAACAGCAGTCGGGTGTTTACCACAGTTTTAAACAGGCGGGCCATTACGCACCAGACCGAAATAGGCAAAGACGAAACAATCCATCTCCTCAGTTCTCTGTGGTCTTGGCCTGTTGGCGTAGACATCGACTAAAAGTCATGGGAGACCAATGGTAACCTCATAAATTCTTGAGCAAATACAAAGACTACACTAAAGCTCGCCGACGGAAGATAGTTTGTTTTACGGTTCTACAAGCTCATTCATTTGTTTCTCTTCCTTTATGTTCTGGGGAAGTAAAGATAGAGGGGAAAAGGCTGAATCCCGGTAGAATGGAGTGTAATATAATCCATTCTACAGTGTCTGTGATGGAAGAGGGGACTGTCTAGAGAACACACGGGAGGGAAAATCTATACATGGAACACAACAGATGGAAGCAGCGGCTAAACAGCACTACTTTAGGGGAAATTAACTATTTAAATCAGGTCTGTCCTCACTTTCTGAAAATATTCCGGCGTTCTGGGGGTTTTCGGGTTTTCACAGCAGATGTTGGGATCTATACTTTGGAAGTGGAAAATGTAACAGTGAGGTTTTATTGTGGTTGTGTGATGCTTTTCAGCGAACAGAAGAAAAACGAAAACTACAAGCCCTTGTCCCTTGGGTCTGTCATTAAGTCTAACGATGTATGGTATATTGAAGGGAACAACAAAGCAGCAACGTTTGACGCAAGTCTATTGTATGATTTTTTCACCATCACTAAAGTACTTTTCGAATTTCAAAGCAAATCATACAGAAAGTCAATCTACATGTTTCTATTTCTAAGTCATTTTGAACACATTTTGTGTATTACAATGAACAAAATATGAACCCACAAGTCATAGTTTATTATTGAAGTGGAAAGACACAATAAAAAAAGAAGAGCTTGAATAATTGAATACCCATCACATTGATGCCATGTTACTTTGATTGTATATTAAAAGTACTGAGCTTAACCAAATAACCGGTTCCTAAATCTAACTCTAATTTTATAGTTAGATTTTTTAATTTTAGAGTTAGACTGTATGCTATTTGATAAAAAGCAAACATGTACTGTAGCCAAGTCATCATAGCCAAGTGGTGATTTTGTGGCATCCCTCAGTTGAGAAAAGAAATTAATCCTATTAGTCTATATGCCAATATCCACGTTTAAATTGGCAAGAAGAGCTAGACTCAAAGCTAAAATCAATTATTTAAAAGTAGAGTCGGGCTAATAAAGAGATTAACAGGGACCAAAAAGTGGTATTGTAAGCTTTGTTAACAAAGGTTGAAGTAGACCGCAAACTAGTTTAAATCATTTGAGCTAATTGAAGGGCCTTCATTATTAGCATTGTTGGTAGCAGCAGTGTATGCTAATGAATGCATCTATGATACATGTAAAGACATGAGACTGTGGCTTACTTTTCTTCCTTTTTCCGTTATGGTTGCACATTGACAGGGCTGTAAATCTTTTGTCTGTGGATGATCATAATGTTTTGGTTGACCAAAAACTCTGGTAGCTGACAACACAAACAAGTGAGTATGCTGAAGATCAGGAAACAGTTTAATCAGTTTAATCTGCCTTCGTACATATTCAGTTATACATACACTTTAATATATTTCTTTAAACTTCATTTGCAACTCATGAATGCTTTTTAGTTTTGCCATGTCTTATTTTTTAAATGACATTTCAACATTTAATCCATGTCTTTAATTGACCAAAGAAATTCTACAACCCTATAGAATGTATGTTCTTTCATACATCTTTGCAGACATGGGACATTCAGGTCAAAGACACAACTGTAGAATATGTGCTATAGAATGTAATGATTTTTGTGAAATAGAATTTAAAATGCAAAACAACCTTTGCTGAACCAAACATTTTCCTCGTCTTACTAAGTACAATGTTAAGCTCTGGACAAGGAGTCAAGGAGAGAAATCCATTATCTTAGGTCTAAACGATCCCGCTGTAAAAAAAAGTAACTGTCTGCAATTCAGAGGAAACAATTAGGTAAAAATCTAAGTAGAACATGCAAATGCGTTCCATTTAAGAAGTGCAAGCAGAGCGCCGCATGAACTGCCAATAATGGCTGTTGTTTGCAGCTCTGGTGGGTCCCTGAGGGGGCAGCCAGCATTTGTATTTTCTGCACCGCTCTCTCCTAATTAGCCCTGCTTTCAGGCCGTTACCTTTCCGGCGTTCCCATTGGCTCCTGTGCATTGTCATGTACAAACACTTACACCCCAGGTTCACTTTGCCCCCTCACTCTAATTATCTTCACACTTTTGACAGTTGGGCCCAGCCGCAATTAGCATTGTTTGAACGGCTTGAGCCAGAGTGCTTGAGACTTGAAATCCCCAGCTCTGAAAGTCCTACCCACATGTCTACGAGTCATTTTACCCCGCTGTGCTCGGCTCGCTTACAATAATATTCTGTGTCAGTCCGCACATGTCACACTAGCTACAGCCAAAGAAAAAAAAATCTATGTAACATGAATCTATTCATCGCAGCAGCAGCCGTTCAGAATATGGTACAAATGGTAGGAACTGTCAGTCCGCTCGGTACTAGAGGGAAAACGTACCTCTAGATATAAAAATAGCTGCCTAAAGCTGGCTATGCTTTACAAGCATCAAGTTAGGTTGTCACTTATTCAATTAGTCTATGTGAGAAGAGGTTTAACAAGAGAATATGAAATGATGCTTCTTTAAGGTATTATTGCAACCTTCTTTTGTTAGTTTACAAAGTCTAATAGTTGGCCAAAAAGATGGTAAAAACTTATTTTTGTATTTGTATACTGCAACATACTACTTTCGGTAAAGTAAAAGTACTACTATACCCAAAGTAAGCAAACACAAATTATTTTTTAAAATTATTACATGTTTTGCTCATTTATCTAACTCTGAGCATAAGAAAAGTTCACCATGATGTGTTTTATTTCCTTTTCACAAATATTCAAAGACAGACGTGCCAATATACTAAAGGAAGTTAATGCTAACAACATCCGCAGATGAACTTAGTGAAGTCATTTTCACCTGATTGACAAGATATCTGTGCTGAGGGAAAACGAGTTGAAGTAATAAAAATCTGTTTTTCTGAATAGAATGAACATTGTTGTACAACCTTGCACACAACTCTCATAGGACTCAATACTTTGATAACTAGAGCTGGACTCACTGAGTTTTAGTATCTCGATAACAATATTTGGACAATATTCTGTCAGTTCAACATGAATTGGTGAAAACATGTCTTCAAATGTATTACTTCAAGCTTCAGACTTGGGTAAACTTGTTAAATTAGTCACAAAAATGCTCCCTTGTCTTCTCATTAAGCACTTTCTGATTGTATTCTTATTGTAGGAAAACTGCTTTGCATATAAACTTGTCTTTCCTATTTGAGAGTTTGCAACATTCAGATTATTTTTATTTAACTTTTTTTTGTAGCATGTATTTATCTACATGATATACTCAATTCATTTTTTTGCATATCGTCAAAATAACTGGAACCAAACCAAAATTGAATGAATACTTCTAAACTTGACAGTATTTATTTATGCTGTCTTTTATACTGATTTGGAGCGGTTTTGCAAAGCAATATTTTGTACAAGCATACAAGCATACAAGCATAAAATGACACACACATTTTTGTTCCAGTTACATAGATACAGTGGGCAAAGCATCATATTTGGGGTGTGGCTTGCTGTAGAGGAAAGCCATGTAGAAAGTCCTATAGGAGACTGAAATTTTTCTTTTAACACGTTTTCTGACAAATAAGAGTGGATTTTCATCAAAACTAATTCAAGTCGAGTCAGTACAAACTTTAAATGGAATTACTGATGTGGAGTTATCACAGAAAAGTAAATAGAAAATTCTTTAGCTCTGAAAATACCCCAGTTATATTCACTTATTGGATCACTTTATTCATCTCCTTGTCTTGTATTATATCACATTATATGTCCTTAATCCACATTTGCTGTTGTAGTTGTTGAAGAGTGAGTGATGCACTTTTCATGTACGCTTCCCCCACAGAGGTTCGTTAGTGGGCGTGGCCTCTGATGCCGACTGTATCTAATTCGCTGATTATGCATGCGTTACATTAAACAACTTCAAGCACGTTTTGATGAAGTAATAAGTTGATTTTGCATAATACCGCTCTTTAACAAATGACAGCCCATGTAACATTAATGGGATCGAGAAAATAATGATGTCCACTCATGACCCATGTGTCTGCGAGTCATTTCTGCCTGCTGTGCCTGACTAAATTATGATATTCTGTCAGTCCTGCATATGCCGCACTGAAGCTATGAAAGAAACATGACATCAATCAGATTATCTCAGCAGCCGCTATAGAAAATGCAAATTGTATAAATTGGAGGCAAACTTCCAGCGAGGATTCATGAGAGATTTTTTTTTTTTTTTTTTTTTTTCATTGCCCATATGGATTGTGGAATGAAGAGCTGAACTGATTCAAAACACATTAAACTGCATGAAGATGTTGAGGAATGTTTGGTACATATTCAATTTGCTTTCATCTGTCAATGTGAAAGTAACAGCAAAGTGCTCCATCAAAGTCATGCTAAATGTTCAGGTTTTTATGAACTTGTAGCAGGTTCATATTGACAAGATTAGAATGTACTAGTATTACCATGTAGTGGAGAAAAAACCTGCAAAAAGTGATGTAAAACAAGGAAAGGGAATCACCGGCTTCCTCACAATTCAATGCAATGGTCTATGATACGATAGTTTGGAGTTTTGCAATACAAACAAGTAAGATTTTGTTAGACTAATACATTTGAATACCTGTATTTTTTCGTTCATCTCAACCTGGACAAAAATAAAATTAGGATATCAAAAATATATATTATAAAAATATATATATATTATGCAGTGATACAGCCTCGGCCCAGTATCAGCCGATATCCTGATGTGCACCAATCCCAGACGTCATGGTCTTTATTTATATACCTTTCAAGGAACTCAAAGTGACACTGAGGCAATGTATCTCGGACGTGACAGTCCATTCTTGTTGTCCCACTGTAGCAACAGGTGTTCCAACGGCCCATCCAAGTACTGACTAGGCCATTAACTTACTTAGCTTCAAAGGGATCAGGTTTCGGCAGGCCAGTATTGATATTGATCTCCTTATACCTTCCTTTCGTTAATACAACGCAAATAACTTTTCTCTTTTTTTAACCAATGCAAATAAGAGATCTGAGTTAAGATATTACAATAAATATACAGTATGTAACTTAAGAACAAACAAATCAGCTGACAAAGTAAATGATAAATGTTCTATTTAAATTTTAAATGGCACTTTTCTACCTTTCCAGGCACTTTAAGTGCTTTACAATCTAGCATTCACTCACCCAGTGTACACAGACACTGAAGCAATGTGGGTGAAGTGTCTTGCCCAAGGACACCATTTGGGCTTTCCATTAGTACCTGCTTGGCCCTACTCTACTCGACTCTACGCGCCTCTACCCGGCTTAGCCCCGCTCAGAGGGAGAGCATTTCCATTACAAGAGAGGCCGAGTGGGGCTGTTGTGAATCTGGGCGGTACAATTGCCAACACTGTCACTCCCCAAATGGGGACATGATGCAAGCTCATAGAAAACAACGAGCGTTTCAATGCGCATCGGCTTTAATTAAAGATAATCAGACCGTTCGTTCTCCAGCTTTTCATACGCATAATATAAAACAAATATCCACCGCCGCATTGGCCAGTAGAGTGAAGTTTTCATGTCAACACGTTCACGGACTCACCTCTTCTTCACGTCCACCCGACACGTCTGTCTAAAGTCCTGCTCTGGTCCAGATGTACAATCACAAAGTCAGCTGTCCCATCTTCCTCCTCCGTCTCTCTGTCCTGACGAAGCTGCATTATAATCTCTTGCTTCAAAACGTGTGCATCGGATGTCCATCAGTGTTTACTGTGAGAAGCAGGACCCCGCAGCAGCACAGGTAACCTGCATGTGCCTACGTACAAGCCCGTGTGGTCTACGCACACACTCATCGAACTACTGTCTTATGTATTAGCGGATAGGGACAAGGGACTCGTTTTTATGTCACTGTGCTGTTTTTTGCTACAGAGAGTACGAAATGTAGAAGCATTACGGTGCTATCGGCAGCTAGCTTAGCGGCGACTCACGTTAGCGTACACTAACAACAACAAATCAGCGGCAATTGTGTGACGCAACAGGCGACGTGCGTCTGACGTCAGGTTAGTATCTGCTCGGCTCGACTTGGCCCTGGGGTAAAGCAGGTACTAAAAAAGTACCTGGTCGGCGCGAGTAGAGTAGAGTAGGGCCAAGCAGGTACTAATGGGAAAGCCCTACATGTGGCACTTGGTGTTCCAATGGTCTCCCATCCAAGTACGAATCAAGGCCTAACTTGCTTAGCTTCTGAGATCTGACTGGATCAGGTTTTGACAAGCAGGTACGCCAACAGAGCTAACAACATGAAATGAGTTCATATGTGAAATGCTTTGATTAGCCCCTTACTAACCATATTCTGGAAACATCTGGAAAAAAAAAAAAAAAAAAAACAAGTCTGTATTCAAATTGAATCTATTTCAGAATCCTTTGGCACACAAACAAATGGTTGCACTTTTTGTGAAGCTGAGGCTTTGTAGTTTTGGCTTTTTGAAGTTTATAAATGAGAACAAGCTTTGAACAAAAGAAGAACAAATTTTAATGCCTGATTACATTTTCTTTGGTAAATACAAGAGACTGGAAGTATAGCTGGTGTCACTAATCTGGGCCAGAATGACACTAGATTTGGCATTTGTTTGGTTTTGACATTTCTTCTTTAAAATGAGTTTTAGCCACCTGTAATAACTTAGATAAATACCTTTTTCTTTGTGATTTCTAGAGCTTGTTATTTGTTTTTTTGTCTCCTCTATACAGATATTGCAAATCCAATTACATTCCATACTTGACCATCTACTTGTAAGTCACTGGGCTAGCTGCAGTTGGCTATAACTTCTAATCATGTTCTGTGTCACTTTGCATGTGATGTGGCAGTCTGGCATGAGGGAAACAGCAGACTACATAATGCTTTCAGGCTGGAGTGTGGTTCACATGGGGATAATCTAATCTCCGCAGCAGCACGACACAATATAAGACAACGGTATAAATCGTGTCACTACAGCAGCAGACATTTCATTAGAATCGCCCTGATCTGTCTAATGGCCAGTAGATTCTGCTTAGCCGGACTGTTTATCACCTCATTAGCAGACGCCAGTGCCGCGCCGGCGTAAGTGGAGGGCTATGGGGGTCACTCCATCTATTCCAATAACCGATACAATTACGTGTACCTCTCAGAAAACCTGTCCAAAGAGCATGAAGATGAAAACAGCAGACTGGAGTGAGTCTCTGGCTTTACTATGACGGCTAATGATCTCCCCGGCTCGCCATTTGTCAAAGCCGGAGTGACGGGTTTATTGTGGCAGCTAGAATGCATTTGGAAAAACTTTTACGATTCCAAAAAATGCAGCGAGGGTGAGGGAAAAAAAATACTCGCAATCTGCCGTCATGACCTTTTTCCTTATTGTCCCATGCAGATTCGGGCATCCATCATGGCGCTGCGACACAGCGCTGTCAGCACGGGTCTATAGCGATTGATTACACCTGGGTCTCACTAACCTCCTCCTCCAGCCTCCTCGCTATAGATCGCGCTGGTCATAGGCTAACAGTACATCAATTAGGGGGAGTAGCTACACTGTACTGGCGGCCCGAGGAACAAATTGCCTCTTCTCCAAACTGTGGGTAGCCTCAGCCTCATTAATGACCATCTTGTCAGCCTGTAATTGGCCAAGTAATGACAAATCTGTCTAAAGGGTTCAAATGCATATAAAAGGGGAGATTTTTGCGCATTGTGGGGAGCATGGGCGTGGGATTCATGAGAGTGGATTTGGAGATGACTCATGGGGAAGTTGCTAAAGACCCAGCTTTGGAGCTAAAGAAGAAAACCCTGGGAAAACAAAAGTTTCAGGATGAAGATAATTTTGCGGAACTATTTTCACAGGAATTTGCAAAGAAAGGAGATGGTTTGTGTGCACAAATGTCAATGTCTTACAGAGGTCTGAAAAGATTTTGGTCCTGCGTGCTGTGCTTTGTTTGACTGCTCAAGTTTGCAGCAGCCAAAGACTGCAACAGAAGGGCACCAGCTGCAGCAAAAACGGTGTCAGGAAAACTGGAAAAGAAAAATCCATAACACGATCCTGCAAGGGTGTGAATCCCCTGTCTCTTTATCAGTGGTTCTCATTAACATGACATTACTCAATCAGTGTGGGAAATAAAACAGCTTATAGGAAGCATTTAGTCTATTATTGCCATGGTTACCACCTCGCTAAGCTTTAATTGGCTGAGATCCCTCCTCCTGCCCTGTTGACACAAGGCTTTCTGCTGTATTCTGGTCAGTGAGTGACTGGGGAAAGTAGCTTTTCAGATTCCTCCCCCTGACCTGCCTGCTAAGCCTCCCATTGAGCTCAAGAGAGTAAAGCCAGGACTGCGCAGCATTCTGCCCGCTTTTCTCTGATAGCCTATAATTCAGCACTGACAGTCTCTCCTCATAATGCATATTTTGTTTTCTATCAACACCCTTGAAATTGGAAGTGGCAGTGTGGCTCAGATGGGTGCGTCTGAAGCCATCCGCAGAGTTACACTCGGAGGCTTTTAACGCCCTGGAGATGAAACAGGAGATAATGAAGGTTTGGTGAAGATATTGGCGTTTGGCAACAGACCATAGCACCAGACCTCAACACAAAAGCTTCCTGACAAACTGCGCCAGTTTAATGAATAAATTTCACCTGCACTCAATTTGCGAAAAAGTCAACTTTTCTCATTTGGATTTTTTTTCTGCCAGCATTTTACATTTTTTATTTTTTGCAACGCTGTACTCTGTGCCCCATTTTTTATTTTTAATTTATTTTGTTTGGTGCTTATTTAAATGCAACAAGCTTTTTTACACAAAAAGTTATTTTCAGTTTAAAAGTAAAATCAGCAAAGCTTATTAACAACTACACAAGCTTTGATCAGAAACATTTAAATGTGTGAGAATAAAACAGGCTTAAATACAAATCAGAAACGTTGCCTATATTTAAGCTAAAATCTTCAGTTCTACGATTCTCTTGGTGTGAACAGAAGACTGAATGCCACATATGTTGGGGACGATCTTGTTGTACTTGTCCAGAACTCATCGTGACCAACCTTTAACCTTGCTAACTCTGCTGTCAAAACATCAGACTGTGAGAGAAAAAGTTCAGGACTGTTGAATTGTAAAAAGTGGGCCACTTTTGGAGGGCAGACATGGTGACGAGACCTGGCATAGACAGAGTGCAAAGGCGTTGGCTGATGGTTGTCATCTTCCATTAAGAGTCCTTTGATTGGCCTTTGTGAGCCTGGAAACGGCAAACAGCTGCATGCAAATGGGCCTGTTTCCCCACGGCTGGCCTCCATTGTCCTGAGACCCGGCTTGACAGGGACTCTTTCTCCACAGCATAAAGGCGGGTGTAGCCTTTAGTCAAATAAGAGTGCCCCCAGCGTGGTCCCAGCAGGACTACTTGAAGCCTGTTTGTCTTTTTATGCTGCTTTTTTCTTGATATTACTGGTTGCCAACACGTTTGGAAGAAAAGAGCAGATCTTAAGAGTGGAGCTTTTCCTCCCACACCAGGGGAAGCCTCTATAATCCAATATCCGGAGCCATATCACACTGGTCATAGCGCATGTTGGCTCAGGCGAGGGACACATTTGGAAGCAGGGCAAATTAAAAACATATTTGAATTTGTAATATTGGAGAACAAAGCGTCATCTGTTGTTTGTCTCCATTTCCTGTCGTAGTGTTTTTCCTAGACAGCTCCATGGAACGTTATCAACCCATATGGGCAGGAGACCTCGTGTGAACCGGAAAGCTGGACTGTGAGGCTTCACGATCTATCAAGATCACCAGCCGCTGTAACTAAAAAACTGCTCCTCTGTCTAACAAAGATTTTTTTGTTTTTCTTTTTTAACAAGGAAAGAAGCTGAGAAGCACTATGTTCTGTGTTTACACATTTTATTTTATTTTATATGGAACATATTTCAAATGTAGCTTTTTTAGTGATAATCCTTAAAACAGTGTGCTTTTAAACATAGTACGGCTAAAGCTCTTGCTATAATTAAGTAGTAATAGTAGTACACACAGTAGTAGCAATTTGTTTGCTGCAGATTTGGAGTTCCTGATGACAATATTTACAATATTTTACACTAATTAAAGAGCTGCTTCTGGAGAAGAGTGGAAAAATGAATAATAGGAAGTAAAGAAAAAGAAATGGCATCACACTGACTCAGTTGAACTGACTGACTTAAAGGGCCTATATTATGCAAATTTTCCATCCATATTACGAAGTCAAATCCTCACCACAACACATCCAAAGTTGTGTTTTGTTGCAATTTCACTTGTTTAATACAAAACCATGCATGTTTTTTTTGCTTGAATTGAAAACACTCTGTTCCACCTTGTGATGTCACTATGTGGTTATATGTGCTTCACTGTGCTTCTTCTACCTAATTCACTATCTCTGGAATCAATTGTATAATTTCAGCACTATAACTGTCCAAATTGTAATTTACAGTCATTGTTTATTTAAACTTTTGCCATTCAATTCCCTCTAAAATCAGAACTGAACAAAAAAACAAATTAAATATTCAACAAATTAACACATTTTAGTGATTTGAATATACAAAAATTTACAATAAACTGCTTCAATTTAGGCTAAAAAGCGTTTAACTATAAAACTACCTCTTAATGACATCACAAGGTGGAACGAAACATTTTCAGCTTTAGACAAGTAGAAAGCAGGATTACTCAGACATGAATTGAGCAGGACACAACTCTGCTTATGTTTTGGCTGAGATCACATTCTAACATGACTCAAAAACCTCTTAAAAGTATATTTATATAATATGGAACCTTTAATATTAATTAAAGAAATAAAAACAATTCTTCAACAATGGACAAGTTTTCGCCAAATGATTGCTATTTTTTCTCCTAAACAACACACAATCTAGGGCAGGAAAAAGACAATGTTATCAATAATATAATAATGGCTTGATATAGAATTCAAAGCTTTGCATATGGTGTTTAAATAGCATCACTGTTTAGGGTCATTTTTGGCTATTTAGTGCAAACTCAGCAAATGAGGAATCAAAACAGTAAAAACCTGTGTCTTACTGTAAAGGCCATTGTCATTTCTAGCATAGTTGTGACATCAGCATCGATTTGTCCACTCAAACTGTGTGCTGATTGCAAATACCTGCTGTAAAGCCAATAACACTGCTTCTCTCCAAACTCAACTGCCAAACCAAAATTTAGCTTGAAAAATGTTTCATGGGTGAGCTTTGCCATGCCTCATCAAATCAATGAAACTTCTGATCATTTTAGCTTAAGCCATCAAAAAGTGGTCTTGTTTTTCTTATAGTTCCAACTAAATCCATATAATACTGAAATAAAACCCACCAAGACAAGAAATGAATAACGACAAGTTGCTATTTTCCCACCTCTCCACAGACATTACCTGTAATTCATTCTCTTTTTGATCTGTATTAAACTTAAATCTCCCCCTGCCAGTCTACATTCCTATCTCCAACTAACGCCACACTTTGTAGTAACACATCTGCTCTTCTCCGCCACAAAAACCACTCAAACCCCACATCCCTAAAAGCGTAATCCACCATCCCCAGCCCGGAGAACGTGACCCTCCCATCACACAAAGGACCGAGGTGCCGGATGAGCCAGGAGATTTGGGACTTTGCAAAACAACACCTGCAAAAGAAACGACAACACCCAAGAACTGTTTTTTTTTTTTTTTTTTTTCTTGCTTTTTTGCTACGCGCGCCAATCTTTTACCAATCTTCTCACATTTCATTTCCACACACACACACAAAAAAAAAAACAACACGGCGGAAAATCTAGTCGGACATATGGCACCGCTCTCCCTTGACACCCAAGTCCCTCGCTCCGGTCCACCTTTGCTGGGAATGCTTTCTAAAGACAGTGTCAGACAAGACCGCAAGGCCCCGAGGCTGTACCGCGCCTTTCCGAGACTGCTGCTATCAGACACTCTTGATTCCGATATGAGGATTTGAAAATAGCAACTGGCAATACGTAGCCCGAATCCATTTGTGGTTACACGAAGCTGCCGGATTGGTATCCCTTTTCCCTAACGGACACACAAAAAAAAAGTCTACGCGCTGCCACTTCAAATTCTCCGTTCTGTATGCGTGTCCACGGTTCTAATTTGGTTCTCAGGGGGGAAAAAAGAGAGATGTAGTGCGGAATAGTGCGGCCTGTGGTGACTTGTTAAATACATTTTAAAATGGAGAGCTTTGTCGTGTGGCCGGATAAGCCCCGCTGACAGCTCTTAGCTCTTCAGGTGGCTTCATTATTCACGTTTTTTTTTGCACCGGCGTACAAATGTTACACACGGGATTGAGTGTAGGAGATGGAGCGGTTTGGTTTTTTAGTGGGTGTGGTACATGTGTTAGCAAAGAAACGACAAATGTGAAGATGGTTTTGTTGTGTAGTGAAAGTGAGATACACATTACTCCAGCTAGCATGAACCAGTCAGATGCTGCATGATAATCTTGTCTTTAGATTGAAACAAGTACTGGAACTAGATTTGACAATTTATTGATACAAAAATGAATTTGAGTCACCTAGATCTGACCTGTATGATTGACTGACTGACTGAATGAATGAAGGAATAGATGTTTTTTATTGTGTCTTGCACAAACAAGTGCCCAGCCTTTAATAGACTTATAAAACACCATCATTGAGCATATAGGCCAGTATCCAGACATGATCAAAAACAAATGTTCTCACCTAAATAAATGAGTCTGCTGCTTCCAGGATTTTGAAACAAATACAGCCAATTTGTAACAATCAAATACCCGGCTCATCTTCTCATCTTCATCAAAAAAGAACATTTCTGGATTTTAATAAACAGTTCATCAAACTGTTTCTTTTTCATCAGTGATACAACATCTCAATATGTATGATATGTGGGGCTGTTGTCCAGTCGCTTAGTCGAATAATCGGTCAATAGAGTCTTAGTCGACCAAACATTTTTTAGTCGATGAATTATTTTACTTTGATTATAATGATTTATATTGAACAGAGGTGAATCAGTTGAAAATCTTTTACCAAATCATTGATCTAAGAAATAAATACACTGTTTCCTATTCATAGCACGAACTCCATCGCCTTTAAAAAAAAAAATTAAAGCACAGATTGGATCAAATTAATGTGATACTTTTTGGTTGCTGAGCTTTTGCCACGCCCCCTTTTTAGTCGATTAATCGGGCGCTGTCAACTAAGAATTTCTTTAGTTGACTACAGCCCTAACAATTTGGCCAAATTCATATCTTTTTCAGTACATATCTTGACTATCTACTTGTCAGAAACTTTTCTTCTCCTTGCATTTGTGCCAAAACATCCATCCTGTGCACGCAAATGTCTGAGCAATACAGTGTGAGAGAATGAATATTCCTCAAACAATAATAACATAGTTATAACAAGGTTAAACACTCACAAACAAGCTGTTCTAAGCAGCAGCAGCAGCACTGACGGAGGGTCAGACTATGTCTCTGTTAGAAGAATTACACTGTAAAAGAGACTCATTTATCAATCCCGGAGCTAAACTGTGAGTACAAACTAAACAATACAGGTGCTCATTCAGTAGTGTAAAAAGAATTTTATAATATCTTCAATAAAATCAATATGCAACACCTCAAAGTTGATTACAGCGATCACAAATGACAAGTTGTTGCTGCTCTTTTAGCACTGTTAGCTATTCTGCATGTAAAATAATAAAAACATGTCACAAAACGCTTAAGGCTAATTCACAAAAACTCCTCTCAAACTAGTAATTTCATCCCAAAACTTCATATAGAACATGAAACTTCTCGGTAGCTCTCAAACTTATGCAGACAAAACCGAAATCCTTGAGGATATTTTTGTTTTCTGAAGCCGATGTGTAAACTGTTAGATTTTGAAGACAAGTAGTGATAGAGTATTTAGAGCTGACTAGTGTTTTCCACAGCTCCGGCTTCAAAGACTCCGCACTCAAGCAGAATTATTTATATTGTGTTAGATTAAATATAAAGTACTCTGCGGTAAAGCTTCCCTCGTATATTCAAACCAACGCTTAATGCAGTTCTTCCATATTATACACACACCTATGGCTCAAACGCTGAATGTCAAACAAGGCGCATCATTAGACCTTTGACCCGGTCGCTCCGAGCTGTCATAGATTTTTAATGCTGCGTATGTTCAAAAGGTTCTGTCTTTTTTTTTCTCTTTGTGGGGCCCTATAAAGTAGCCCAGATACAATTTTGAGTACACGCTTTATCAGCTGGAAATCTAGCTGTCAACCACCTACTTTCCAAATCAAACAAATTTATGATCAGGCTTAAGAGTTACTGTCAATAATCACGATTACGCAATTTTTGTGAACGATTACAGCAAAAATCATAATTGAAATTGAAATGTTATTAAAATGAGAAGTATAACTTTTGTTTCTGAGTGGTGGTGTTAAACTCTTAGCTGATAACAGCGCTGGCTAGTGTCGCTGCTACAGCTTGTGACAGGCAGCAGAGATTCTTTCTGCTCATTCTTCTATTATCATTTCTATCTTAGTCTGTAAAGATATGAGTGTCTTTATGACACGTGCTGTAGTTTTTTTTAGTCCAGGTGTCCTATGGGAAATAGATTTTAATTTCAACAGGTTTCACTTGGTTAATGAGTGGAGATATTCTTTATTTTTCTATAATAAAACTGCCACAAAAATGAAGAATTATTTAATACAGATGGATGCCAACTAAAATGAATCTTGTTTTTTTGTAATACAAAAGATGAATTGGTCTAGTCACTGATTGGAAATCACCAGATTAAATACGTCTTCTTTTGTATATGTGGCAAATAACATTGTTAACATTCACAGACAGTTAAAAATAAAGACGTCACGCTCAGATTAAAACATAAATATGGTACAAGCTTTGAACTTGCAGCTTATATACAACAATGCAGTTACATTATAAATAGTTTTTTTGTTTTTGTTTTTTCCAAACCTAGTGGGTACAGCTTATATTCAGATGCACTCTAAAATACAAACATGTCAGTAGTTCCTAGGGTTCTGAATGTGCAAACTTATAGTGAGTGATCAAAACGCTTGAAATAGACAAATAAAAACAATTCTAATCTATACCATAAACCACAGACACATATACTGTACATTAAGTTTCATCTTCCACCAACTTGACCACGGTGCAGAGAACTTCAGAAGCCAGCCCAGCGCTTCCTTAAATCATGATGGCCCCTGTTGAACTATCACTGGGCGTCTAAGTGCTATAGACACTAGTGCTTTTCCTCTTGTGCACACGCCGGGCCGGGCCGCTGCTGATGCACCGTCGACACAGCGGATTATTTCGGTTGGACGGAACAGCCGGCTCAGCTGCACAAGACTGCAGATGAAGAATTTCTCCCACGAGAGCAGCAGCAGCAGCGGCGAGGACTGAAAACCCCGAGCAGAGTGGAAGCTGTAATGACCGCCGCTTCATTTGGACTCTCTCTCTCTCTCCTCTTTCTCTTTTAGTCTCTCTTTGCACGCAATCTTTGGTTCTTCCCTTCTTTTTCTTGTGTTTTCTTGTCTTTTCCTCTCTTTCTCTCCTGTTGTCTCTCTCTGCAGTTCCTCTCTTCTGTCTTTACAAACATTCTCTCTCTCTCCCTCTCTTTCCTTTCTTTGTGTGTTCTGTCCTTGCTCTATCACTCCATCTCTCTTTCCACTCTGTTTTTTTCTCTCTTTCTCTTCTTCTCTTTGAGCTCTCTCTTTTCTAATCTGCTTCCTTTCTCTCTTTACATTCTTTTTCTTTCTTTCACTCTCTCTCTCACTTTGCTCTCTTTCGCTTTGCATGCTTGCTCTCTCTCTTTTCTCTTTCTCCTGTCTTGAAGCACTTTCTTTCTCCATCTCTCACCTTCTCACTTTCTCGCTCTCTTTTTTCAGTCTCTCTCCTTTTGCTCTCTCTTTCTTCTTTCTTTGCATGCTCACAACTTTTTTTTCTTTCTCCTTAGGGGCTGTACACCACCCTCCATCTTTTGCACTCTCTTTTCTTCTGTTTCTTCTCCTTCTTTGCATTCTCTTTTGCTCTCTCTCATTCTCTGCTCACTCTTTCTGTCTTCTTTCCTACCTCTTTGCTTTCTCTCTCACTATGTCTTTTTCTCTGTTGTTCTCCATTACATTCTCTTTTTCTGTTTCTCTCTTTACTCTCTCTTTATTCTTTCTCCTTTGCACTCTCTCCTCTCTTTATTCTTTCTCTCCCTTTGCACTCTCTCCTCTCTCTTTATTCTTTCTCTCCCTTTGCACTCTCTCCTCTCTCTTTATTCTTTCTCTCCCTTTGCACTCTCTCCTCTCTCTTTATTCTTTCTCTCTTTGCACTCTCCTCTTTTTCTTCTTCTCTCCTTTGCACTCTCTCTCTCTCTTTCTTCTTTCTCTCCCTTTGCACTCTCTCCTCTCTCTCTTTCTTCTTTCTCTCCCTTTGCACTCTCTCTCTCTTTTCTTTTCTCTTGCACTCTTCCTCTTTATTCTTTCTCTCCCTTTGCACTCTCTTAAGCTCAATCCATTTTCTCTCAGCTGTTTGTAAACCTCTTTGCCTTCTCTCTCTTTCCCTTTATGACCTCCTTTTCTCTCCCGTTGCACTCTCTCTGCTCTCTTTTTTCTTTCTTTTTACACTCTTTTTCTCTCTTTGCACACGGAAAAAAATGCCTTTCCAAAAATAATACATTTTGGCCTTTTTGAGGTAAAAATATCTTATTTCAAGTGAAACAATCTGCCAGTGCAGTAAGAAAATTCGACTAGCCTAGTTGTTTTGAGCCGAAATTGCTAGTTTCAAGATCTCTTTACCAGATTTTTAAGCAAATCTATTCTTGATTGGAGAAATGATGTCTTCAAACAGATACAAATGCTTAAAATAAGGGTTTTATTAGGTGAAAAATCTTAAAATTAGACTTTTAAGATGAATATGCTTTTCTCAAGTCATTTTATCAAAGTTAGATGTTTGCAGTTCTCTCTCTTTACACTCTTTCCCTCACTTTGCACTTTCTCTGCTCTCTTTTTTCTTTGCACGCCGTTTATCTTTCTTTTTATCCTTTCCTCTGTCTGCTCTCTTTTTTTTCCTTTTGTGTTCTCTCTGCTTCCTTCCTGCACTTTTTGCACCTCCTTTTTCAGCTCTCTTTGTACATCTCTTTTCCTTCTCTCTTTGCACTCTGTCTTTTTACTTTCTCTCTGTCTCTCTCTGATTGGCTAAACGACCCCTGACCCCGGCGGGCGCACGTAAAAGAACAGAGGCGCACAAAGCGGGCAAGTATCATTATATTACTAATACGTACCGTCGGCTGAAGCACAAAGGGTCAGCGCTTTATACAAGTCATGACAAGAATGTGAGAAGAGATATTGCCGGATTTAATGTCTTTCCTGACCGTGAGCACATTAGCCAGATTAAACCGAGGTATCATTTGAAAAGGCGAGAATGTAACCTCTTAATAAATATCCACAGAACGAACGGCCAAGGCTAAGCTAGCACATAAACGCCTTTCACTTGGTTATAAATAAAGAAGTGAGATTTACAAATGGCTGTCAACAGTTTTTAGCATTAGCAGTCTTTTTTAGCTGCATAAATAGATATATTTGGGGACATAACTTTCAACAAGTCGTGATGAGAGGAGATATTTTGTGACCGAGAGCACATTAGCAGATTAAAGTCACGTATAATTTGACAGTCTGGCGATGTAATGAGCAAGAAAGGCTAAACAAGTGCATAAAATATATCATATAAAGACAAAAACACGATACTAGAAGAGATGAGATTAAAGCTGCAGACTGTTTTTTAGGATTCTCAGAACTTCTGCCATGGACGGTATGGATGGATACTTTGGAGACATACTCTTAGTGGCAGGAAAAAGGCAATAAACCTGACTGGAACATGAACAAATTGATAGACACAAAGAACAAATGCTAAAGTAATGCACAGAATGTAAATTAAATTGCACAGTTAATACATGTGTGAGTGCTTTAAAAACTAAGAAATAAAATCACTACAGAGTTTAAATCATATCACAATAAAATGTTCTTAATATGTACAAAAAACTGGCGCTGACATAAAGCGCTCTGAGGAAGGCTTTATGCAGAACGCATTAGCTTTTGCTTGTTTGATGTCACCAAAAAAAGCTGTGAGTATTTTATTTGTTTTTTAATTGAAAACATTTTGAATAAGTGAGGGTGTGGCACTCAATTTTTACTACTGACAAGTGTAAATAAATTAAGCACACGACCTACAGTTTTGAATCCTTGAAACAATATAAAATGTATTTCTTCTGTGTTTATGCACCAACTCAAAAATGAGATGGCATTACTCAGACGGCATTCTATAAAATAAATAAAATGGACTTTAAACATTGACATCAATATTGAGAATCCCCAAATTTTGCACAAAATATTTTTATTATAGACTTTGAAATATTACATAATTGACACCATGTTATTTCTGGAAGTGAAAAGTCTGCACACTGCACAACTCAATAGAAATAGAAGATAAAATCATTCCTTAGAACATTCTTATTGGGGATATGTTATTGTTGTATGTCATAATGTGGACAGATGTAACTAAAGAGCAGTTTTTTAATGAAAACATTGTCCAGTCCAAACAATGAGTTTTTTGTGACTGGATAAGTCTGCTCATTTTGATGTTTTTTTTAGTTTTTATGTGAAACCTATTTTTAAAGATGGAGTGCCTGATTTCAAACTACAAATTTGGTTTTAAATCTGACAACTTCCTCTCAAAATCCTTTAATATCAACACAAAATACTTTTTGGTTGCAATTACGACTTTTAAACTTCTTACAAACAGCAAAGTGAAACTGGAAAGGACATCCGAGCACAGCCAATCAGAGCGCTGCATTCAGTCCTTACGACAACTAAAATTCTCAGTACTCAGTGGTCTAATTTTTTCACAAAGTACTGCATTCATTATACTTTTTAGTGGAAAACACAAATGTACAAATTTACAACAACAACAAAGATAGTTACCCAGCTTTAGTAACAAATGTGTACTTCTTCCACCACTTGATAAATTCAAAAGACCAAATGAGATGACTATGCAGAACTACAATGCAGAACTCGGTCTGTTTTTCCACAACATAAAAAAAAGAAAACAAAACACCACACTAGGCTGTGCCATTAATCGAAAAATCGAGAGATCGAGATCGAATCGAAAAGAATCGTCAATTATTAGGTGGTGGGTTTTGAATCGAAAGATTGAAAACCAAACTTTGTCAATAAAATGTGTAGTTTGGAGCAAAAGTCAATCTTAGAGACAGAATAATGATATAAAGCTTCAAAAAAATCTAATAAATGGGACATAATAAAAGTTTTAGTTTCGCTTATGTTCATGAATGGCATTTTCAGTTGTTTTTGAAAAGGTTAAGCAAAATCAAATCGAAAATCGAGATCGATGATATGAGAAAAAAATTGTGATTATATTTTTTCCCAGATCGCCCAGCTGTCGACGCACTGTAACCCCACGCATGTTTGATTCAGCGTACGTCTGAATGCAGCGTTTAGCAGCAGCGCTCCCAGCTACAGCATCAGCCGCTCTGCCATCACAGGTCACTGACAGACTTAGTGATGCTTAACTCCCCTTAAAGCCCATATTTCAGTCCTGCTCCTAAAGCCCTGCTGGATTTTCCGCTCAAGAAGACGTCTGTGAAGAAGTCAGGTGCCTCCCCATGGGGCGTTGAAGGGCGAGGGGAAATAAGGCGCGGGAAGAAAGAACAGAATCCAAAGAAAGAAAGAGGAGGATGTGGTTTCATTCGATCGCCGTTTCCAAAGAACTATTGTCAGAGGTTTGTGTCGGTGCCAAATGTGAGGATGTGTTGACAAAGGTAGGCATGCAGGCTGTTGGGTAATCACCAGACGCTAAAGGAAGGAAATATTCAGGTGTTGTGCATGACTAATAAACTAATAAAACATAATGATAAAGGATTTTGTTTTTAATCTATGCTGTTGATCTAAGACGACTTAATGAAAGACTGCAGACTTCCTGGCTGATCTGTTTTCTTCCTTTACAGCACTTCATTGTAAATCACATCACAACAAAGAGCAGCACGTCCACGGCGTGCTGACGACTCCGGTTGCCATCACGAGAAAGAGCAGACACTTCTAGAGGCAGAAACTGCAAGAGGAGCTTCCTGAATCCAATGGGCATCACTATTATGAGAGGGATATGATCATACACATTTAACTCTAAATACAACATTTAAACTGTAAAGAAAACTGAAAGATCACAAAAGCAATATTGGTCAATGTAAGATAGCACTTGTTCCAAAATATTGTACAAGGCCTTCTAATAATATTTCACACTCAGCTAAAAGCAAACACAAAATGTTTTGTTCCTCTAGATTAACATGCAGCAAAGTGGTGAATTCACTCAAATAAATGTTGCAAAGTTCTTTTCAAACTTAATATCTTTGATTGCGTGAGCTGACCCCACTTTGGGAAGCACTGCAATAATGTTTATGTAGACCTACATTTCCCATAAAATGCTACTTTTTTCCACAAGCTTTGGTTTATACAGTGTAGATAAATTCTAGATTCTTAAGGGACTTATTATAAAATATATTATATATATGCTTAGATTCAAGTGCACTCAATACTGTGGAGAAAAAAAAAAAAAAAAAAATTCCAGACTCAAGGTCTATAAAGAACCTTGACACACCGGATTCACCAGTACTGCCACCACAGAGTTCAAAAAGTCATTTAGGCAACAAGTAATTAATAAGACTTAATTGTATTTATTTATTTTTAATAATTTATGTCTTTTTATTTTATTGATGTATTTATTTATTGAAAAGTCCAATTTTTTGTCTTGGTTTTGTGCCTTAATCGTATTTATTATGCTAAAGTTTGATTGGTAAAATAATGCATGCACAAACATTGTATTTAAAAGTACTGTGTTTTCAAATATTGCAATTAAGCTTAACAATATAGCAAATTGCAATCTTGTCAAATGGGCCATGTCAAGACTATACTCATTTTTTTTTTACAATAAATTAACCAAAAATGTATTTCTCCTAGAACAATAATCTTGTTAATGTATCTAGGCAGATCTGCAATGTTCTGACTCCGTCAAACTTCGCCTGTTTGTTCAAGCTTCGCCAAGTTCGTCTGTTGTTGTTGTTGTTGTTGTTGTTAGCATTTTGGCTTACTGCCGTTAGCATACCAGCACATCTTGCTATTAACAGTTTTTAAAAAAGCTTAAAACACATTGTGCTGAACAATTCAGAGGCTCAGAATGCAGTAGGTAAGTGAAACGTGGACTGGTGCAGGAAGCTTGAAATTATTATTTTTTGTTAGTTTACACTTTTAAAGAAGGAAAAATATGGTATTGCTGGATTTTAGGCAAAAGACCAATGTTATTTAAATTAGATTGGGTCAGATAAAAAGTTTATTTTTGTAATGCAAAAGCTTGATGGGTCCCCAGAAATAACCACTTTTTAAATTTGTGAAAAAAAATTTGGAAATACTTCATTGCTTATTAATAGAAAAAAACTGCCTATCCAACTTGCTCTATAACTGCATGACTTCTAGAAAGTGAAACCTAGCATTAGCACCATTAGCGCTATATGCAAAGTGATAAACTCACGATAAAATTACACAATGCAAATATTTTCAATGACATTTCCATTTGCTATGTGTTTTTATACATAGGAAGCGCTACAATAGATAACTATGTAAAACCCCAAGTATTGCTACACCCTTTACAAAATTGACTTCACCCTTCACGTGTCACGCCACTCCACTAAGAAAAACAATCTTTCATTTCTGCTGATGCTCCCCACACTCTCTCTCCTCACTAACCCTGGCTCATCCCGGGTGCCATCATGGAGACAGGGTGTCAGGAGAAAGCGCCAGTGCAACACGGATTACATGAATAATGAGGCGGAGAGAGGAGCGCTCGGCTGACTCCAAATTGAGATCGGGGAGGAGGGTGGTTTGAAAACGATAGTGAAACAGACAATCTCGATAAGACGTGTGAGTGTTATCTGATACAAGGACAGGCGTCGCTGTAGTCTTCTAGTGGTCAGTTCAGTTGGGGTCAAGTAGAGCTGGGCAACATGTCGAGTTTTACAGATCATCATCAATGTTGTTTGGAGAAAATTTAAAAATTCAATATCAAGTTTAAAAACAAAATCTGTTAGCGCTGGGCTGTATTGTAATAAAAATCGAATAGTGAGCTATAGGACAGTCTGCATTTTGGATACATTCTTCATATTGTCTGCTATTTTTCCCAACTTACTTCTTAGCTGCAGAGTTGCCAAGTCTGTTTCTTTAGAGCAATTTTGGGCTTCTTTGTTTGTTTGTTTGTTTTTTTGAAGGTTGTGTTTTTTGGGCTGCACTTGAAGTCATAAAGTAGGTCAACTTGAGCATTTTTCAAGTTTGAGTTACAAAAATATAAAAATTTACAAAAGAAACGTACATTTTAGCATATTTTCATTTGTAAAAGTTGTTATTAATGCTAGAAATGGTCATAAACTTAATTTACAGTGACAAACAATGCGTTTTTCAAAAAAAAGCAGCCTTTGTCCTGCTCTGAATGAGTGACAGCTGAATCCAGCCAATCACAGTGAAGTAGGAACTTTCAGAAAAAGATAATTATTATTATTATTTTTTTTTTTTTTTACCTCAGGGACAATTAGAAAATAGACAATTTACATGAATTGTGATAAAAGCTAAATTATGAGCTGGTTTCAAGAAAAAACATATACATATATATATATATATTTTTTTTTGCCATATCCACAGATCTATGAGAAATATATAACAAAAAGTTAATATATAAAAAACTGCATGAATTAAAGGCACTATATACATAAAAAAAATAATAATAACTTAAGATTACGTTCTTCCAGAGATATCATTTAAAGTATTTGAAGTGTCCTGTTCCCATCTAATAATGTCCTGTTTGTTCACTAAAATCTATCAAGTTCATCTGTTGTTAGCATTATGGTTAACTGCTGTTTGCATACTGGCACGTCTTGCTCCTAACAGCTGTGAAAAAAAAAGCTTAAAATACGCCGTGGTGAGCAATTCAGAGGCTCAGAATGCATTAAGTAAGTGAGCAAATGTATGTGTTTTTAAGGAAGCTAACATTGGTTATAGCACCTTTAAGTATTTTATAAATATTGGATATAAACCAAGTAAATGTTATTTCTATTTCTATTGACACTTTTAAAAATCAGATTGCAAATTAGAAAATTATTTTTCATTTATTATTTGAAGAAAACTATTTTCCATTGCTAAATCATGTTTAACAGTCCAAAAATACAATAAAAATGAAGTTTACGCCACTTATTTTAAACAGTTTTGATTGTTTATGAACCTTTCAAGACTTTTCTTTCTTGTGTAAAACTCAACAAAAAAGTTAGACATGATTGAACACATTACTTTCCGGCTGAATTAAAGGTGCTTTACCTGACTTTTTGACAATAAATAAACTTCAAATAATTTCCCTCAGTCCAGATCTTTTGCTAATGTATTTATTCAATTGGATATTAGCCCGCAATGTACTGTTTACGTCCAATAATGTCACCAAAACCCAGTTTGTCTGTTGTTGTCGTTGTTGTTAGCATTGTCGCTAAGTGCCGTTAGCATACCATAGCATTTTACCAGCTGCGTAAAAAGCCTAAAACATTTTTCAGAGCCTTAGAATGCATTAGGTAAGTGAGCAAAACGTGGATTGAAGGACTGTATTAAATATGTTTGTTTATATTTTTAAAAAAGTAAAAAACTAGTACAGCACCTTTAATCATAAGTTAAATATATAAGAGATGAATAAGTGAACATTTTTGTCATTATCCCGCCGCCCAAGGGTCAAGTCGTAATGATGTAGCGGTCATTCGGAGAAAAGGGGACACGAAAGCCTTTCATGTTGTTTTTGTCTTTTCTGGCATATGCTATTCATCACAGAGAACATTACAAATACTATTTTAATGCAGATTCCGTTGCCGGGTTTGATTAATGGCGGATCCTTATCTGTAATGTCTTGGGGACACTTCCTGAGTTGCTGCTTAACAACTTTCGTCTGCTTTGCCCATTTTTCAGATGTATTGTTATAGGCCTAGACTCCAGGGTGCGAGCCGAGCTGGAGCAGAGTTTAGACAGTCATCAGGGGCTGGGCACGAAGTTTGAAGGGTTAGTCTGTTTTAGGCACTTTGAGAAGAAAATAGTCTTGGAAAAAGTTATCTGGAGTGAGGGAAGAAGTTAAAGGAGATCTACTTTGTATTTAATAAACTGTGCAGAGATGGCAAGTAAGAAAGTATTTTTACTCAAGTACTGTACTTAAGTAGTTTCTTGAGTATCTGTACTTTACTAAGTTTTACAAAATCTGGAGACTTTTTACATTTTTCAAGAAATATCTGTACTTTCTACTCCCTACTTTTTAAAAACAAGTTAGTTACTTTATGAGCCCATATATTTTCCTTTTTTTTATTGCCAAAAAATTTCATATTTTCTATTTATCACATGATAAAAGTCAGATGAACTATATTTAATTTACAATAAAGCCCATCTCACACACTACAACATTACTGACCAACTTCGCACAGATTGGTAAACTGTCTTGTAATTCTGGATTTTAAACTTTATTATTGGTATTTTTCTGATTAAGGTGGAGTTACTTGATATTCCTTGATATTTTATGACTTTATGACTCTCTCTCTCTCTCTTCTTTTTTTTTTTTTACATAAGTAAATGAGTTTCAGCAGGACTTTGACTTTTACCAGTCATTTTGTAGACAAGTAACTGAACTTTACTTAAGAAGTGAACTTCTGTACTTTTGCCATCTCTGAGACTGTGGCATGTGTAGCTCATATGTTAGTTCATTGTTTGTTTGTTTTAAAGATTTTAACTTCAGGATTTTGATGACTTTGCTATGACTCCAAAAACAATTTCCCATCTTTCCATGACCTTATTTAATACTTCCATTAACTATTGGTTTTCATTAACTGATTAACATCAACCAAAAGCTTCAGGTATTTCTAGAAAAAAAAAAAATGTGACAATAAGCTTTCAAAATGTGTAAATTTTGAATACAGTTTTCAGTTACATGCAATGCTTGAGATTTTTACATTATTTTACTGTCACATTTTTTAAACATGCTTTTTCTCCATCTTAACTCAAACCACGTGGACTCAAACGATAAAGAATTAGGTATGTTTAAACCAAACTATTTTAAATTTCAAACCGTCTTCCAAGCCGTAAACGTCCCAAACTTAGAACAGAATTGAGTTTAGTGAATTAAACGAAAATTGAAAACAGAAACATAACCATCTCATTAACAGCAGACAAGTTTATATGAATTTTTTATTAGAAAGTGACAGGGTAAAATGGAACAGTAAATGTTTTGAATAGTCAGAACATGACTAAAACCAAAAAAGCTGATTTTAAACAGTCAGTCCCCTTCACATTTTTATTTATACTTAACAATTTGTACAAAAAGACGAGGTTTATTCCTCCTTAGACCAACGAACATTTTTTAACTAGCGAATTGCAAAATCTTTTGACCCTCAAAAACAAAATCCTCAGCCTTGCTGCTCATGCAAAATGACTCAAATCATTTGAGTAAGACTTTTTTGAAAAAGAAAGTCTCCGGGCTTTTTACAGTCAAAGAAAGTGCCATAAATGATTCAAATGTCTCTCTCTCAACAGCGCTGCATTCATTCAACACTCTCAAATGGGAACTGCTATATGCTCGCTCTTTTTAGGCAGGCTTACAATTCCAGTGGTCTCCCATCCAGATACTAACCAGGGCTACACTTGCTTAGCTTCTGAGATCAGAAAACATCAGACTATGACCAAAAGGTATGACCAAAAATCTGTGCACAAAATTCAATGGGTCAGTGTGTTAAAAAAATCAAATAAACTAGCAATAAAAAGTAATACCGGTGCACTGTTAGAATGCTAGCTGTTGTTATGTGCTGGTAAAACTCTGCGCTGGTTTGCGAATTCCTTTATAAAGTCAATAGAAAGAATAACTTGGGTGCTAGCAAAGCAAAGAAAGTGAGAAATAAACCGACTTCAGATGAATGAGTTGTGTTTTAATCAGACTCTGTGCCTTTAAGAAATCATTTAATACAGTTTGTGTGGGAGGTTGTCCATTCACAGTTTAGATTTCCCCAAACTATTATGAATGAACAAAAACATACTTTGAAATGGAACCAACTCCAGTTACCGTGTTTGTCGAAGCTTGACTTTCACCGACCAACATTTATTTGAGGCTTGGTTTCAAACGCAGCTCTTGATAGCGGAAGAGCGACTTCCATTTGCGTGAAAGAAAACTGCCTGAGGCTAAAAGATATAACAAGTTTGACCACTATTTGCAATTCAAACAATACAGCACCTGCCTAAACCTGCAACTGTACGATCTGTGTTGTGGTTGTAGGATGTGGGAGAAATAGTGTTTGTCTGATAAATGCATCTAAACAAATTACACTGGAATCGAAAAAAAAGACTAGTAAATGGTTTTCTTGTGTTTAAAAAAAGAAACTTTATATTTTACTTTCACATCCATTTTGCAACAGAAACACAAAACTACTAGATCTGACACAGAGGATTTCTGGCTGAATTTGTCTCTTCACAACTTTGAAACAAGGTGTGGTCGGACTAACTGTTTTTGGAGATTATTTATTTGATATTTCTCATGTCTGAGGTTCTGTTATAGACCCTTTTCATGCCACGTCATGGTCACATTACACCTCTAGCTGGAGGCAAAAAAGACGAAAACTCATAGCCGATGCAGTAAAAGTTCGAAGTTGTATCGTGGTTCAAATGTCGTTTTGTTGTGAACTGTGACTAGGACTTTTGTGTCTAATGTTAGCCTACCTTACCCAGACATGCAGGTGCCGTTTCATGTACAAATTGGTCTGGTTTATTTAGAATTCTAACTAAAACTGTACTGTTGTCAATCATTCAAATTTTATGCACAAGACCCTAATTTCTTGCTTTAGCAAAGCCTTCGACGAGAGCTAACAGATTTTCAGAGCTACAGTACAAACAACCAATTTTGTTGGACTAAGTTAAATTTTAAATAATTACTAATAAATGTTGTAATGGGAGGTGTACACATGACATTAGCATGTTTAGCATTAGCTTCAAGACATGAATGAACAGTTAAAGGACAGCATTTTAGCCACTACTGGCTGTAGCAAAGTAAAACAAGCCTCAATCAAATGTAAAATCACCTCTTCAGCCTAGTGAAAGAGAAAATCCTAATCCAAGACGAACCACACCAATTCAGACAAAATGCTCCTATTCATCAGAAATAATTCACCAAAGTTTTTGTCAGTCATGATATAAATTCTGACAGTTCAATCCAGAATCTGCCATTTTTTCTGCTTTATGTTTAAAAATCCCTCCAAAAACGTGCTAGTTTACACTGATTTAAATGGAGGCAACGTCTTTTTCTGGCTAAGCTCCGCCCACAGAATTGGCACAATGTTTTCTAACATGCAGTGGGGCCTATTAGCCAACAAACACTTAGCAACCAGCGGTGTCCAAAACTCGACCCTCCAAGGGATTTAATTTGATCCCCAAAGAAGTACTGAGATTTTAAAGGTCTAACTACATTTTAAGTTGAAAAGACTGTCCAAGTACACCAATTCAGTTTTATTCTGTTCAAACATATTCATAACTATTTTATTTCAAACATTTTTTTTTTTTTAGAATTGACCTTCAACCCTGCAAAGGCAATTTGAAGAAAAATACAATTCATTTTGGCTGGCTGAGGAAACGTTTTCATATTATCATTGCATATTTAAAAAGTCATGTAAAGGCAGCTGACATGACCTGTGTCCTTGTGTATTCATTCTGTTCAGCTCCACCTGCTTCTTCTACACTTGTGAGAATTCTAAACTTGGCAGGTGTGTCGCATCCTTGTTCTCCAAATGTAAAACAAACAAAAACAAAAAAAAAGAGAAACGGTTGTGAAATGTTCTCATGTCTGGTTTACATTTACAAGTCATACATTGCACAGGCCTTTTAAATTTACTGTGTGCAACCAGTTTATCATTCAATTAAGTTTTTATATGCTTTAATTTTCACATTTCATGATTCAATATAAAGTAATTTAAGCTATAACAAACAGTCGTAATACAGAAAGATGCCAGTTGGGTTTTCTAGGCTAAAGTTTCAAAAATTCTGGTATATAGTGATTATTGCAAGAAAAAATATCAAATTTTTTCCACCATATTCACAATTATGACCAAATTTCATTTTCATTGTCAAACATGTCAATTTTCTTCAAGTTTGTGACCAGTTTTATGAAATCACATTTTCTTAAAGTTTAGTTTTTATTTGTCAGGGACCATGCACAAAACTCATTCACCCTATTAAAAGAAGAGATGAACTGCAGAGCACACAATATAAAACATGCACTTCATAAATACACAAGCAGTACAATAGATCATTTCATTAAAACAACAATAGTCAATAGAAATACTTACTAAATTTGTTTCATTTCACAGTTAAAAATGTCAATTTAATTTGTTTTACTAATGTTGACACGTTTAATTGTCTAAGATGTACTTTTATAAGTTTCGCCTGAAATAATGAATGTCTACAGACAATTTCAGACAAAAAAAAAAACCTTATGTGAAGGAAAAAAAAAAAAAAAACGTATGTGATTTAGAATTAAGGAAAAAATGTAATATGCCTGCCTCTAAAATGGATTGAAAAACATAATTTTGCTTTAAAATGATAATTAGGGCTGTAGTCGACCAAAGAAATTATCGGTCGACTAAAACCCTGTCCCATCGACCAATTAATCGACTGACTTTTGACTGTATTAGACCCAAACTGTGCTCAAAACGGCTAAAATTGTTTGAGTTCATGCAACAATATTTACAGAAAATGAACAGGAACCGTGTGTTTTTATCATAAAATGCAGAATAGATACATGATTTGGTCCCAAATCTTCAGATATACGGTCGAATTAGGTATCTATGACAATTTTTTGAGTATCTTTCGTGACAACTTGCCAATAGAACAAATACATTTAGCACTTATTCACAGCACAGAAGGATTTTTGCTGATTCTTCAAGTTAGAATAAAGGTGTTTTTTTCATATTTTATGCTTGTTTCATTGACAGTTTTATTTTAAGTCCTGCCTATTTCACGCACATTCTCACTTGTAATCTCAGCTAAGATTATCAGATTTTTATGTGTAAATCCTTATATCTAAAAGAAATTCGTTGACTCTTAAATCCCAACACATATAGTATTCGTCAACCTTCCTTAGATCTTCCACGTTATTCTCTCATTCACCAACATGCTGAATAACGTAAAAAACTCTCCTGATCACTCCTAGACGCATTCCTGAACAATAGCTCGCCCTGCTATCTCCGGAACGCCGAGCGCTTTGATTGACCGGCCGCGCGATGACCTTGCCCCATTGGCTTTCACCGGCGCAAATCCGATAAGAAGAGATTCCGAGATGGGAAGATGTTGATGACAGACAGTTTCCTTCTACCTCCGAACGCCGTGCCTTTGGGGTGAGCCATTTCTGCGCCGCACAAGAAGAGCTCAACACTGATAGCGTAAAGCAAACAAAAACGCCCTTTGTACCCGAGTGAAGTTTTTTTTTTTTTTTCCCGCGCGTCGTACGTATTCAATTTCCTGCGCGGCAAGAGAGGGCCGCCTTATCTTTCACTGTTTATACCTGCAAATCGACTGCTGGCCTTTTGTTTGCCGGTGACCCACCCGACGTGACATTTAATTCCTGGACAAAAAAAAAAAGAAGAAGGAGCGCGGTCACGGTCTACGGCGCAGGGGCTGAGGAGATTGCTAATACACCGAGAGGGATTGCGCCGGAGCTAACGCTGCTAACACAGAACGCATCATTACGAGGATTGATTCATATGTGACTATCGCTCGGGCCAAGGTGTGCCAAATGAATGTGGAGAAATATCACGGGGGTTAAGTAAAGCGGAACTACTTTTCCCTAGTGTTATACATCAGTGCTCAAGAGCTATTTACATCTGCTGGAGTCTTAAGGCGAGGCACTACAAGCAGAACTACTTTTTATCAGTCGTATGGGGTTTTAATTTGCAGTTGTGTATTCCTTTAGTAGTGCAGTTTATTAATTGGTTGATAAAATAGATCTCTGTTTGTAATGTCAAAAGAAAGTGTTGCCATGGAAATAAAGGTAAATTTTATAGGTTTGGAGTAGGTTTGTTTAACTTCCATAGAAATACATCAGCCAAACAATGCACAAAAACAAAGCAAAAAAAGTGCACAAAGAGCCGTGGAAGAACCTGTAAATGTACTAAATCACTGCTGGTAAATATACAAAGTACTCTGCAGAATAGGCTTTAATGAATGATAACTTCAGTATTTAGTTATACAATCTAAAAATGAACAATTCTACAGATGTATGACATCACAATCTCCAGCTCTAGACTACTTTATGCAACAGAAAACAAAAAATAAAAATGAACAACTAAATTGAGTGTAAAGATAATATTTCTGAACATCTGAATAATTTTATGGATATTTCACATTTTCCAAACCATTAACCAACTAAAACATGTAGCAAATTGGTTTTAATGACTTGTCTGAATAGAGTGAACAAGACGCACATGCATCTAAGGTTTGATATCGGTGTCACAATTCAATTCTTGTCTTGATATGCAGTGCAATTTTGCAACTTTTATGAGCTCATTAACTACAATATTTAGTTCACAGTTCACAATTTCTTTGTTGGTTCAGCCTTGTATTTAAGGTAGACAAAAAAGCAGACAATACGTTAACTATGGATAAGCTGCTCATTAAATTTTGGTCATATATATTAGATATATATATATATATATATAATATATAATTATATATACATATAGTCATATATATATGCACACATGAAAATTTCATAGCGTGTATTAGTTGAAGCCACTTGGGGACGTTTTTTTTGGTCTAAGAGGCAAGTAGGCTTCAAGTTACTAAAATGGAAGTTTAGGGCTTGAGCTAATGACACATCTTTAAAACCACCATAGAAATGAACTGGGGCTGCAACATCGACCTCCCGATATTTTGGGGCCGATATTTAGATGTTTTTGGGTGGTTTTTTGGCTATCAACCTCAATTTTGGCCAATCTCTGATCTGCCAGTGGTTCGGGCTTTTCCTCTGTGGAAAAGTCACACACACAGTGATCAGCTTTTATCTCTCTCTATTCCCATGTGTGCAGTTTTGATTTTATCATTAACAAGTTGTATTCTTGTTCTATGACTTTGCTGCAGCACAAGCTTTAATAAGTGCTTGTTTGTTTGTCAATATGAACAATATTCTTTCATGACACTAAGGAATGATTGTTTCTTGGGCCGAAATACAATCGTACCGTAGTAATGCTTTAGATTGAAAGTTTTTTTTTTAATTATACTATTATACATTTTTTTAAACTAAAATAAGAAAATCAGCCTCAGAAATCGGCCTTTAAAATCGACCACTGATATCAGTATCGACCGGCAAAAATTGAAATATTGGTATCGGCATCGGCCAAAGAAAAACTCGATCAATCTCTAGTCATATTTACACAAAAATGGCGGGAAATTTAGCTAATCATACGCTGTAGACATGCCCTGTTATGTCAAGATATATAGGCAGTTTTGTGGATCAAATTGGTCATTCAAACTCAATTTTATTCCCATGTATATCAGTAAACATTGAAGAAAACCATTTCCCACACTTACTTTAGCAAACTTCCAAACTAATATCTTTACGTCCAACATTTTTTTTCCTTCTCACCTGCAGCCTCTCACCTTAAGAAGCCTCACTAAACTATGCGCAGCGTTTCATGGGTCAGAACACACATCCACTCCATCCATCACCGTCGTATCGATCTGCATCATTCCTCAACTGTCACTTCAAGTTTACGCTCTCCCGTTCACCGCGTAGCTTCAAACTGCTAGCAACAAAAACGCGAGCTGTTCTGACATTTCCAGTGTGAACCGAGAAGACAGACAGAGACAGACACTACTTTTTTTCTTTTTTTTTGGCTCATAATTGCAGCCGCGCTCTTTTTCTTTTTGTGTTCAGGTGGCCTTCATGTTCTTTTAGTCGTGTCTAAAAAGCTCCCTTCCGCCGTTAAGAGCAAAAGAGTTGTGGCGGCGCTTGAAAATTCAGTATCATGGGTATTTAGCGGCGCTTTGAATAACTAACCGCGGTGTCCCCTCTGCGCTAACGCTCTGCCCTGCATATGGAGCGGGTTTTGTTAAGCTCGGGGCTTTGGTGGTCAGTTGAAATTAGCGTCGACATGCCTCGAGCTAATTTAACAGTATTAGGCTAACTGTGTGGTCACAAAGGAGCTGCGCAGGTATTGTTGTTGTTGTTGTGTAAATGTGCCTGGTTTGTGTTGTTGGCAGTGCACTGTAGAAAGTGTTTTGGTTTTGTAGATATATGACATCAACCAGTATAAGTACAAGCACTGATTTTCTTTATTTTATGTTTCCTTTGTGTTTTTACTTTGAGAAGTTTTGCAGAGTTACTAAATGACCATTATCTGTCCTGGTAGTTCAGAAAAGCTGTTTCTTTAACTCCATTCTTCACATAGACGTAAACATTTTGATCTTTCTTGAGGATGTTTCAAAGTATGGTTTTAATTTAATATTTCTATAGAACTGTGATGTTCTGTCACTTTAAAGGGACTGTACCTGATTTTTGCATCCTTAAAAATGTAAACAAACAGAAATAAAAAAATGCAAAAGATTGATTGTTGTTCAAAAAAATGACAACAAATGTTTGTAATTTGCTATAATAAATGTAAATTGACCTGGTCATAGAATATAAATATATATTAAAGCAGCCACAAAAGAATTTGATCGGTATCGGCCAGAATCGGCGATCGGCCTCAAAAATCTGATCAGAGCATCTCTAATAGTTACACTCAAATTGTGCATTTGCGTTGTGCTCTTACTGGAAATAAAAAAGGAAAAAAATAATAATAATTTCTTTCTCTGTTGTGATGTTTCAACCAATCAGCTTCAAATAGTCACTTGACAGCATAGTATAGTGACTGAAAATGTATACATTTTTTTCTGTCCAAACTCCATTAACCAACTATAAATGGGCCAGAGTGGTATGTAACTGTTAATTATTGCGCAAGTATCTTAGTAACTTAATAAAATACATAAATTTCTTTCTCCCTGGCACAGATCTGTTGTTAATACAGACGATGTTAAACACATCACGCTGAACACAATTTGGAGGCTCAGAATACATTTTAAATGTTTGTTTACATTTTCAAGGAAGCAATAATTGGGTATAGCACCTTTAACAACTTTATGTGACTAAAATTTCAATCATTATGAGTCACCATCAGAGCGGAATAGTTTTATTACCTCCAATTAAAGACACATCCAGAATATCGGCAAAACCATGACCACTAATCGATACTGCCGATATTCAATCCCAGTATCAGATCAGTGCATCTCTAGTTAAAATGAATAAGAACATACATTTTTTCTTTACTTACTTTTCTTAACACACTGAGGTTGTGGCTGTTCTATACAAATGGCTGGTCTGGTTCAACTCAACTTTAAAAGCACTACTTTGTTTTGACAGCTGAACTCCCTGTAGTGCACACTTACACCCAGCACATTCACTTGGAGACTAAATGTGGCAGAAAAGCATCCTCCTCTGCTATTTGAAAGAAGCGGGCGCAACGGAACACTCTTGAAGAAGAATCGTGATTATTCAGATCAAACTGTAATCAGAAGAATTACATTTTTAGATGCATGACGTTTAA
Organism: Mugilogobius chulae; assembly: GCA_038363315.1. Taxonomy (NCBI): domain Eukaryota; kingdom Metazoa; phylum Chordata; class Actinopteri; order Gobiiformes; family Gobiidae; genus Mugilogobius; species Mugilogobius chulae. The sequence continues at coordinate 38,025,188 of CM076395.1, read as the reverse complement.
AATCAATCTATAATCTAAAATACATGGTTCACATTGCCGTTTTTGTCATTCAGAAAGTTTGGCCAATTGTTACCATTGTTTCTACCTTATTGTCAATGTCTAAGCATGACAGGGTCTGGTTAGTAGCAGGATGGGAGACCTCTGACCACTAAGAACCTCATTTATCAAGTATTAGCTCTCGTGTAAATTAGCTAACAGCGCTAAAATTGGAGCAAGAACACAACAGACATTTGTGACTCACACAGACTCATTCCAAGGGGTCTTCTTGTAGATTTCCTAATACTTAACTGGATGAAATACACTCACACAAAAAACATATGCTTTTATTTTTCTTTTGGCATTTTTCAGTTACTTTAACACCCGGACTGACAAATGAGGCCCCAGGTGTTGCCAAGTCCACTTCTTTATAGCGACTTTGGCCTTCTTCTTTTTGAAAGTAAATTGTGAAATGCGACAGGCACAGACTGACATTTTTTGGACTTCCTTTCGCAGGTTTGATTCATGAAAATATACTCACTAAGAACTGATATACTGAAAAAATACTATAATTTAACACTAGTATGAAGTGACAAACAATGTTAGACATGAGTTTGAGTTGTTTTTGAGTTCCCTGCTGCAGGAAGAATAAATATAAACATTCTTTTGTGCCATGTTCCATCACACCTTAAACCAAAGTCAGAACACATAAACTTACCATTCATGTATTCATGCATTTGTATCTTTTTGTTGATGAATGTTATCTGTTGTATGTGGTGGGACTAACTGCAATAAAATTTTATCATATATCATTTCATTATCTGACTTTTTTTGAAGAGTAAAACATTTTTAGTCTCCTGAATGATTCTGCGTTAATCCAGTGACTGACTATGTAAAGCTAATTAGCTGCTTTCCTAAATAATCGTGAGTAATCATTTAATCAGGATGTATTCTCACAACAACACTAGACTAAATAGTGTGAGCAATACCATGCATCTGGAGCATGTTTATACAGCTGTTAGCATGTTAGCGAGACTTACAGCGCTTTAATAAATGCAATCCGACTGTCTGAAGCCTCACACATTACATCAAGTGTTTGTTCATCAGGCGACCGTATAACAGCCACTTTTACAATCATGTCTGCACACACAATAAAAGAGCAGGACTCGCACTTGAGAAAACAGCCCTCCTCTCTCTCTCTCTCTCTCTCTTTCTCTCTCTTTCTCTGGGATGCTTCACCAAAACCCCTCGTGAAGCGCGGCGCTGTAAATCCAGGATGACCCCATCAAGGGTGAGATTGCATTTCATTTCCTCTGAGTGAAATAGTGATCCTCCACATTCATATGACTCTTCATTTCAATTTCATGTCCTCAAATATTTCCAGTGCTTATTAAAAGAGCATCCCCCTTACCCGATCTTAAAAATACTTATTTATCATTTTGTAAAGACCTTCTGCCAGTCTGCAGGCAAATATTTACTGTAGTGAATGAGACAAATCAAAACACTGCCGTATAACAGCCATCTGCGTTTAATCATGAGCCAACCTCGTAAATGTAAATCAGAGACATGAAATAAGAAACTGTTTAAAGAAGTATGTTTTATGACTGTCTTTTGCACTTCATGTATCTGTTATGCCTAATGCCCCCTCCGTCCATCTTAAATGTAAGATATTCTCTATGGTGCATGATTTGAGTTGACTATGAGTGTAATTTCAAGGAGTTTGAAACAAAGCAAGCTTGCATTGGAACGCAATGAGTAGTCGTTGAGGTCTTTGGGGTTAAAGTGTCTGTGTGTCAGGTTTACGAGCATTTATAATATTTACAGTTGGGTACATTATATACTTAGTTGTAGACTACACTTTTTCTTATACACCAAAATGTTATACTGTAATTACAGAACTTTATGACAAAATCAAACTGTCAAGCACTTTCTCTAAAGAGCTCTGATTGGATCATCTTGGGTAGTCTCCTCCAGTCTGTGAAAAAATGTATTAAAGTTGTTAATTGCATGTGAGAGCTAGGAAGTAGTTGAACAAATTAAATACCTACTTTCGTGAAACCCCACCTTTAAAAGTAAAAAAAAAAAAAAGTATCAGTTTTGTAGCTAATTTTTGTTAGTTTTCAATTTTACTACACTTATTGCAACATGTTTTATATTGGGCCAAAACTCCTAACCTGACTCTGCCAAATGGAGTATTACTTTTTGTTTGTTCTGGCCAGACTCCTACGGTCGCTTTGAGTTCCGACCAATCACAGTGCCTGACTGTGGTTTGGACAAAAGAGTGTATTTCAGACTATTGTAACTTTTGAAAAACGTGTACAGAGACAATTTGTGCATTTGCTTTGGGCTTTACTCTCACTGGATTAAAAAACAAAACAAAAAACAAACTGGATTTCCTCCGTTTCATCCAATCATCTTCAAATATTCAACACGACAGCTTTCAGTGACAGTCAAGTGTAGAACATACCAATCTGGTTTGAGCTAATACGCAAAACTCTACTGTAAAGTATGATTAAAAAATACATTTACCTTGCACTTCTAAAGCAGTCAAAACTCCGCCAACTGTTTCTGATTCTAATGCTACAAAACAACCACTAAAAACTACAAAACACGGTGTTATTCTGATTTGCGCCTTCACATTTCCACACCACACAAGTCTGATACACGCTCTGTTACTCTGTAGTCAAAACCCAATAGGTGAAACATCTCTTCTTCGAACAACAACTCCACTCAGACAAACAGTGTCTTGTAAAAACAATGTGAGTGTTCTGGCTGCACAGATTGACCAGTCATCTGTGAAGCTCCCCGCGGCCTCGCTGAGCTCTCATCATGGGCCTTCGATATGCATTAGGAAGCACCGCAGCCGGCATATCAATGTATGACAGGCCGGATGAGCGTGGGACAGAGCCAGACAAGACCCAGTTAGCTCCGTATGATGGTTTACGACGATTGGAAATACCAGCGTGGCACAAGGGAAGGACAGTGTTCGCCGGATAAACTGTGCTCAGACACGCGCTTAACCTTTAGCACCTTTGTCTGGGGCTATTTTAAACTCAGGAATATTTGCCCAATCAGGAAAATCTCCCTCTGAGAGCGGCGCAGCGCCGTGGGGGACTGGCTTCTACTAAATCAACAGAAATAACCTGTTTTGTCAGGAAGCTTTTGCCTCTTTTGTTCTTTAAAAAATGTGAAGGGGGATTTTTTAGAGAGGCAAAGTCAAGCACTTTTCAAAGTCAAATAAAAAGACAAGCAAAAGGAGGCATCGCCGCTAGGCCCAGTCACAAGTCAGATCTGCAGGTTTGTTCAAGTTGGTTCTAAGCAAATAAATGTAGGATATGTGTGTTTAAATCACTGGTTCTTAACCTGGGGGTCTCCTGATGATGACTATTGATATTTTAAGTAAGGTTTGATAGCTTTCAAACGCAGAGATAAATGTAGATTCAAATTTACTGCCCTGCAATATATCTATGCTTGTCTAACCATGACCCTAAAAACATAAGACTAAAACTACTTTTACATTTTGTGTTTGGGGACCTAAGTTGTTGGTTTGGGGGTTGCAACTCAAAAAGGTTGAGAACCACTGGTTTAAAGGAGCAGGGTTTTTTTCATGTAATGAGCTATAGTAAAATCAGTTTTGTCTTGGGGCAAAACTGATCATGTAAAAGCAGTTTGTTTATCACTGTTAGTGCTAGTTGTTGTCAGCAAAAGCATGACACTAGGGTTGTATTCAAAATTTCTTGGTCAACTAAAGACATGTCCTATTGACCTATAATGATAATTCGTATACCGCAAAATATTTACCCAGGGATGTCTGTAAACTAGTTTAAATTACTCCACAACCTCTATGTTTTTTTGTTTTTTGTTAAACAGGCACTCATGGGGGATAATCAATGTCTATAATTTTCTTGTTTTTACAGACTTGACAAAGATGTTTTATGGCAACAACCGTTTACTTCATTCATGAAATGAGCGATTCTTGTGTTTTCAGTTTGTTATAATGTGAATTAGCTGACCTGAGCAGTGGCAGTGTAAATGTGGCTCGACGTCACGTTGTTCAGAATCACATCCACATCATCAGATTTCTAATGAAGCATCCGTAAACTCTCTCTTTTAATCCATTTACGATGATAAAGTCCCTCCATCCAAACTTTGCAGCATTCTGTCCAAACTTTTCCCTAAACATTCATATTCTCAACTTTCTCTTGTACTTCTGGCACACAGATTTTTTTTAATAGTAAATTTATTTATCTTAGCTTTTGAATTGTAGAAAAAACTACCATTTCATTTGAGAATAATCTATGGTGAATAGTAATAATAATTTGTTCAAATCTGAAGATAAAAGAAGCTGCAGTGTCGGTATTAATTTATTTATAAACCATTCACAGATTGAAAACACAGACATACGCAATAGAACACGATGTCAGAGTTTGGTGAATTACAGGAGGTAAAATTTGGGGAAAATTTTCCAGACATTTTTACAGACAGACTTCACATGGGACTAGAAACTCAGACGACGTCATGAGGTCCCTTGGTAAACATTATGCCAGGTGAATAGGACATTAGTTGACTAAAAATGTTGCAAATGTTCGTTTTTTATTTGACCATGACCCAAACTGTACCTAAAAAGATACATTTACAAAATTGGATTAGAATATGTCAGTTTAACCTTGCATGTTAAAATGTATTTTCATGGTTATTGTATTTTTTTTATATATATATATATAGCTTATAGTCTGGAAATTACGTAATAGTTGAGGTTCTAATACTTCCTGTAAATTTCACTTTAAATTACTTTCTGTACAATTTCTTCTTTACAAATAAACTTGCCTTGCCATTTGAAAAAAACTCACTTTCTTCATTTTCTTGCTAGTCACCCTTTTCAATGACATATTTCACGATACAATTCAGTTTTTCGCAAATATTCAAAACATAATCCAAATTTCCATATAATCCAGAGCACTAGATTGATAATCTTTAAATGTAATCAATTTAGTGTGCTCTTTCTTTACACTTTTCCATTTCCATTCCTATTCTAAAATTCCACCTCCATGGGAAACGCGGCCCTTTGCTTTCCTAACGCTGTTTTGTATATACAGCTAAACTCCAAGCTGAGCAAACAGTGCCTCTAATCCTTCTCTTACAGTTATGACGGAAATATCAAACACCGGTGAGAGAAAGAAAAAGAAAAAACAAACAGCAATCCCGCTTTCTTTCTTTCTTTTTTTTTTTTTTTTATACATCCCTTTGTGCAATGTTTGGATACAAAGACTCTCATTTTAGGGCATTTGAAGAGAAAAGCCTGAAATGTTGACACAAACCAGGAGACATATCCTTTAAACGTGTCTTTCTTCACTTTAAAGACTGTGATAACACGGTGTAGCGGGTCTATTCACACAGCAGGTACGCAAAGGCCAACCCCGCCTTTGTTTGTTAGCGCTCTCTCTTTAAAACATGCTGGTCTGCTTTGGTTTGTGCAGACTGGGCGGTCGGAAGTGTCTCGTGTTCAAAAATACAAAACCACAAGATACCTGCGTGACCTAGTTTTAGTCTGCACGGAGGAAGTTTTTATAGATCTGTTATATAATAATGGCACGAGGTAAATGGGAAATGGAGCGTGGATAAGACCAACAAAGAGAAAGATAACAAATCCAAGTTGAAAGGAGAGAAAATGGTCGAAATAAGACGTTTTAAGCCAAATTGAGTTTGAGTTTTGGATTTTGTTGTAACGTTGCATCCTCATCGAAAACACAGCTGGAGTTTTGTCTGGGATATAGTTTTCGTTCTTCTGAGCCTCAAAAAGCACTGTTCTAAATGTCCCAGATTCTGCTGTTTTTAAGCCTATAAATCATTGAGACTCAATTTAAGCATTTCTCAGGGTTCATGCAGATTTTAACTCAGGGATGCCCAAACATTGGGGAGTTGCTTTTTGAAAAAAAAAAAAAATGGAACAATGGGCCACATAATAGATAGAAATGAAGTGAATCCTTTAAAATGTTGCATTTGACGTAGAGATCGACTGATATGGGTTTTTCTTGGGCCGATACCGATTTTAAAAATGTAATAAATTGTCAGTCGATATCAAGGACCAATTTTCAGGGCCGATTTCTGAGGCCCATTTTCTTGTTTTAGTTTTTTTTAAATCATAGCTGAGATGAGAGCTAAACTCATATTTTGTCTCATTGTTTAATGAATACAACATGTTTATGCTCATTACAGATCATTTCATAAAGTCATTCAAGAAAGTGCTCCTTTTCAAAACACAGAAAAATGGAGATATATAAAACAAACTGTATTGTATCTCTCCAAAGCTACCCTGGACCTCAGCTGATCTCTGTGAGAGCAGCTCTGCCATGCAGGCGACTGTTCTGCCTGATCAAATTTTGGCCAAAATAAGGCCAAGGGCCGATGTGGCAGATATACTTTTTTTTAAAAATGTATCTACATATCGGCCGATATCTCAGTCTATCTCTAATTTGATGTAGTTTTGATAAATTGTAACACTTTTATTTTCAATCTGGTTGTTTTTTGGTTGAGATAACAAAATATGAATGCTTTTTTGTAATTTGGTCCAATTTAACAGTAAGTTTGAGCGAAACAAAAAAATGAACATGCCTTAATCATCTTAATTCAACAGAACCAGGACTGTGTCAGCAAATTATTAGCTCTGAAACCAAAAGATGTTCAATTTTTTAAAAACTTTTCCAAAACCAGTAGAATTCCAAAACATTTCCAGGATTTTTCCCATGACAGCACAAACCATGATTTTAGCAGTATTAGCAGATCAGCCAAGATCGCTTTGATTGTCACTTCTTTTGCAGCCAGTTGACCCAAGTCACTAGTTTGAGGAATAGATACTTGAATTGATAAATTGCACTTTGGACTAGTTGGACTTGAAAGCCAGCGATTCGGGACTTTGCTTGGATTTGTTGCTCTGTGACTTGATGCCTCATCTCAAAACATAAAGTAATTATACATTAACAAACTGCAAAATGTCCTTCCTCACTATGCTTTTTGTGGCAAGAAATGCATATTAAATGGCATAATTTATATACAAAAAAAAACATGAATTTCTAGAAATAGGATGTAGTCACTAGTTTCGTATAAAGATTTAAAAAGGACTTGGACTGGACTTGATTTTCCCTCTCTTCGACTTGACTTCACTGACTCCATCTCACCTTCGACAACCCAGTCTCACGCTCTATTACTCGACAAAGCGACCAAATGTCCACAGCCACAACAAGAGTTAACACACTTGCGCTCTGAGACTGTGAAAGCGATGGAAAAGAGATTTTATGCAGCAATAAGCTTATTATAGAAAGCACTTGCCAAGTAAAGGCTACCACTGCCTGTGAAGTTGCCTATATGCTAATTAGCGCTCTTTATGATTGCTGTTAATAAGCCTGCTTGTTCAAACACTGTGTAGATGTAGGCAGATGGCTTGAATTATAAAAGAATCATTTGAATAGAAGATCTAACGCAGATATGACTTATTGAGTGGGCAGGCTAGATTCTTCGAGCCTGATCTCAGTGTATGACTTTGGACTTGGACAGTGATGAACAACAGCATTCAGAACCGCGACTAAGGATCTTTTTTGCTCATCGTTTAATGTATTAGTTGTTAGTACATGTACAATTACACATATTCCATGTCACTGTTGTTCAATTGAATCTTTACGGTCTTTCTCTGCTTGTTTATGAGCAACACATTGGTGCAGCAGTTAGCACTCTGACTTCATAATAAAAAAAAGATCCTGGGTTCAATCCCCGGGTGGCTTTGATTGCACATATCACATATTTTTTATACTAGGCATGGGACTAGATTTTTGACACCAGATCGAATTGTCACGATACTGTGCGCACAAGTCAAGAACGGTCTTGTGGTTGCGTGTCTTTGAACAGCTGTAGTAAAAAGTCTCCTCTACATATAGATCTGTAGAGCACATAATTGGACAGGAAACAGTCAAAAATACGTGGGTCGCAGACATTGCGGGAACAACATGGCGTTTTTCATACTTAAACATGATTTAAATGGATCCAAATTGAGATATTTGACTCCATTGCATCTCTAACCTCATAAAAAGTAGGACACACGGACTCCTTCTCTGTGTGCGTCTGTCTGCAGCAGCAGAGGGGGAAGAGAAAGGAGGCGGAGCCTGAGTTCAGTTTAAGTCATAAGAAGACTATTAGACATGATACAATATAAATCATAATAACTTAATTTTGTAATTTGCTTTGTTAATATTCTAAATTGAAACGATTCATGCAAATTATTTAAAAATCCTGTCTCGCCTGAATCTCATAGACCCAATCTCGTGACTTGTCTTGTGAAAATACTGTCTCGTCCATCGCTCGCAATTACGGCTTGAGACAAAGTTTTAAGCGAGGTTCGAGCCTAGCCAATCAGAACACTGCTTTTGACTGTCTAGATGAAATAAAAACTTTTTTTTTTAATTCAGACAATACCCATCAGCAGATTTTGTTCTAAAGCGCTACGATTACAATAATCTTTTTGTTGGGAAAGACACATTTGAATAATTTGTAGAATGCCAGGTACCTCAGCTTTAACAGTTTTTAACTCATGTTGAATTTGTAATATCAGCCAGTGTGTCATATTATTTTATTCTGGCGACCGTTTCTCTTGGATTACTTACACAAAGCATATTTAACTGCGGACTGAAAAGAAAAAGTGAAATAAACAGTATGTGTGCAGATTAAATGATTCAGCTTTCCGTCCCTGTAGCAGTTCCGTTTGATTTCGAACAAATTGACTTCTTTTGTCAATAGCGAGCCCTGACTGCTGCTCATTTTTCCCATCGGCCACGAGAGTCAAAGTCGAGAGAGAGCGAGAGAAGAGAGGGGAGAGAGAAAAAAAAAACATTTTTCATTTGAGCTATGTCAATGACCATTTCAAAGAGCAGCGGGGCTGTTTTGGGTGAAAACTATAATGTGATTATCCTTTCTCCTGAGCCGGGGACAGGAGGTAATTATCAGGTAGAGTTTGTGGAGCGGGTACAGATGGAAGCAGATCAGAAGAACCAGGATGTAAGCCCTAGAGGCAAGAGCACAAGGTGAGTGGCATGTGGATACAATCAAACACTTATTTTCTTCAAACCGGCATTCCTTTATTGACGGACGGGCGAATATATGCAGTCTCAGGACCGGGAGAAGAACTCGCATCAAGTGAAATCCGACACTACACGGCTTTCTGCATACCAGAGTATAGCTCTCCTTTTTTAGAGCAATTTACCAGCGCTATTCAGACCGAGCCGAATCAAAAAACTCTCCTTCAAATCCCTCGCTAAACTTCCTCCGTATTATTGAAAATTGTTAATGCACAAAAAGACTCGACTTGAAAGCTAATAGGATAGCCTGCTCCGGAGCAATCCATCAAATCTCCCCAGAGCAGTCAAGATTTAGAATAAAACTGAGAGAGAAATCTATCACAAAAAACAGCAAATTGAAAAGGAATCCCGTTAAAATAATGCGCTTCAATGTCTATCTGTAATCAATGCCTGGCAGAACGGAGCGTGATTTTGGGTTACTTTGTTTCTCGGGACAATGGCGGCTGAAAAGAGGGGAAAAAAACATAATCACAATCATTAAGAAAGACACGGAGGCATCACTGGTTTTTTGATGGGCATGTTAACAGACGGGAGTGTTTTCTGACAATACTTGTAATTACAGTGAAATGTACTAATCAAAAGAAGGAAGAAGAAGCAGCAAAAAAAAAAAAAAAGGCTTGTCATGGCGCACAATTATAATGAAAAACTGCAGCATCTGGCATCCAGCTCATGTATGTAGGCCCGGGTTTGTATTGTACAGGTAAGATAGATAAATAGTAACGCTTTAGGTGCTGTGGCAGTTCGTTAGAAACACATTCCAGTAAATATACAAACTTGAAACTCTAGTCAGGAGCATCCAAACTGATATTTCTATGCAAGAGTGTGGAATTTTTTAAGCTACTGAAATGGACAACCAGAAGTTTAGTGACAGAGGTTGGAATGAAGGTGTGGAATTGCTGATTTTGGGCACATAAACAATTAAAGGACACATTAGGGAAACACGATAGGGCTTTTTCAGTCCTGACACTGATTTCAATACTGTGGCGATATTCAGTATCATTAATGCCAGAGTATGGACTTTATTACCTGTAATAAAGCGTAAAAATAGCAATTCTGCACCAAGTCATTTCAGGATCTCTGTCTACAGTCTTTAGATTTTCTGTTTTGAATGAGTTCAAGGAGCGTGAAAAACACCAAACTCAACTGTGTGCCAGTGGTTTTATACGATAATACAAAGAAATATCAGTCTAGATTCTCTAGAGGAAAGTTTTAAAATTTTACATTTACAGAAATGTATTTCAAATGAAAACCCCCGGCACCTAAAGGGTTAACTTGTTAGAAAGTGTGTCCTTTAGTTTTATGTGACTGTATTGTGCCAGAAACTTTAAATGTTCAACATTCTGAGACGTTCTCAGTCAACATCATTCAGTGACAATCTCATTGTTGTCCATTTAAAGCCACAAACATAATTTCAGCTAAACCGTTATAATGGAACTCAAAACGAAATAAGCAAAATTTCATGGATCGGTGCCAATATTCGATTGGATCGGTGCATCACTATCAAGGAGGAATGGAATCATAGACTGCATTATAGACATTGGCTTTAGATAACCTTGCTTGACAAAGAACAAACTGCACAGCCTTGGTGATTTTTAAAAAGTAATGCGTCTGTTATAGTTGTGCTAAACTTCATTCATGTCAAATCCATGTGGCACCTCAGAAAAAACTTGTTTAAGTTTTAGGTGATTATAGCTCTTTAACCATATGCAGTCAAACTGTATTCACTACAAGTGTGGTCTTACAGGGCAAACCAGCTTTAGTTTATTTCCCGGTAGAATTCCAATTGCTACACGATTATGAAGTAATGCTTGCAGAAAAGCACTTTATTTGACCTTCTAAAACCTGACAATCCATCATGATAAATTACTAAACAATGCTCAAAATGCATTGGTATGTACAACATTTTTCCAAGATTGTGGAGCAATTTGAATCACATACTCTATTTCATCTTCTCTTGTTCTCTTGGACCCAATCTCATGTCTTATCTCTCATCTTATCTTGTCTCGTCTCATTTGCTCTTATTCTTAGTTATTATTAAGAAGTGTTAAACTTGTGTTTTAATTGCAAAGAACTACATCTGGCTTTTGAAAACACTTCTATACAAAAAGCAAGCCACTGATGACTCTTCATTTGTTTTTTCATACTAAAGACTGGTTCTTCGTATTGTAGTAAATCACTGCAGCTGAGGCTATAAAGGCCTAACTTTAAAACTACCACTTAATGAAAACAGAAAACTTTGAGTTACGTAAATGTGGACAGTTTAATAAAACAGGACTACTCAAACAAACATGCGGTCCGCTATAGGATCTTCCAAGGTTAAGTGTTATAAAGCGACTATAAAACCTAGCAACCTTGGTCCGCAGCCACACTCCAGCGCTTTTGTGCGAGAGCTAATGAATTCAACCTACTCGTAACCTGCATAATAACTGCATTCTTGACCAGACAGCGCAAAAAAAAAAAAAAAAAAAGCTGCTATAGCTTACCTTGTGAAGAGTGAAAGCAGAGGAGGAGCAGCAGGAGGCAGGCGGGCAGCGGACACCTCCACAGTGCAGAGGCCATTGTGTGTCGTATGCTAATGAAGGCTAACGCTAAAGCAGAGCGCAGTGAGGATGAGGAAGAGGAAGGGCTGGAGAGATGTCAGCGGTCAGTGGTCCTCCAACTAGCATCACCGCTCATCTTCTCATCTGGAACGGCAGGGAAAGAAATTCGGATTAGAGAGAAGTCTTCAAAGAGTTGCATTGTGTGACAAAAGATTTTAGAATCATTCGAATACTGTGTCATTTCGATGAAGTTATGCAGGTAATATAAATGTTTGCAGTGAGAAACAAGCAGGTAGAGTGACAAATACAACAGTGTCTACAACTCAACAGAATACTGAGTTTGCGTCTAAAAAGTAGAAAGAAATCAAGTAAACAGTAGTAGAAAAGCAGATAAACAACATTTCTAATTGACAAACTTTGGGATCACACTCATTACCTTTTCTTTTCAAAATCAAATGTTTTTGAGTTTATGTATGTTGTGCGACGGAGGAAATGTCATAAATCTGTTGTTAGTATACAAGCTGTGTCTAAGCAGCAAAACAATAACTCATCAAACAAACGGTAGGTTTAAAAAAACACATTTTTATCTTTCTGCCACTCATGTTGAGAAGCATGATCTTACCAATAAAACTGTCCTTTATTCAAAAAGTCTATGGGTTTTGTCTCTTTTTCAGGGCAAAGTTTACAATATTTAGCATTTACGAATTCATACTTTGCACATTTCCTTCAAAATCACATTTTTTGTTAAATTATAGGCCCTTGTTTACATCTGAGAACATGAACGCAACCTTTTTAGAGACGCTTTTATCAAGCATTTGCAAGTGCATGAAAACTAACAACACTAAAAGAGGAGTAAAAACATGATACAACTGAGAATAGTGTCAAACAGACACAAAAAAATACTATTAATGTCATTATTATTTTTTTTTTTTTTCATGTCACTTTGAGGAAGTCATTGCATGTGCATTTTCCATTACTAACTTAGCAGCACATGTTTTTCAGTTTATACTCACAGTTAAGCACCTGGATTGATAAATAAAACACACAGTTGTCAAAACATTTGTTTTAATTTAAGATGCTCTCATTTTGGTTTGTTGGACCCAATCAGCACAGAGCTTGTAAAAACAGGAACATAAGTTTTGGATTGTTGATGTGATAAAACTTTTCACATTTGGTTGGATGTAAACCATAGCCAGCACTGAGGCACATCCATGTTCAACATGTAAATAGTTAACATATGGTGATGTTGAATTATTTATTCACAAATACATCAGCTGAGGATAGTTTTGGGACAAAATGGACTTAAGACAGCCGTTCGAAATACTCAGTGTTCCCCACAATGGCAAGCTTTGGGGCAAAAAATACATCTAGAGCCAAAGCTAAAATCTGTTTTGTCCCGTATTATAAAAGCAACTTCCAGGGTGAAATTGAGACACCACTTGGTTCTGTAAGCATTAAAAGTTCCCAAAGAGATTCCAAAAAGCGTTTATTAAAACATGGACAACTTTCTCAGAGCTAATCAGTTATTGGAAGTAATGAGCAGAAGCCCAAGGATTTGATTTAAAAGTTTCTGTAACTTTACAAACCACTAAATTAATAAAACATTTAGCAGAAGTTTTACTTATGATTTTTGGACTGAAAACATCTGGGTATTGGATATGAGTTAGCAGATAACTTAGCCCTTCTACTTAGCCCATGCATTTCATTCTAAATTTTCAAATCATTATGGCAAAAACGACAGGGAGCTCCATGTAAAGTGTATTTTATTCTCCCCAGTGCAGAGAGTAGAATGTTAGCATGCTAATGCTTACTAGCTTTAGCTGTCAAGCATCATTCCTGTCAAACTACTTAACTTTTATATTTCTGCTTCACCTGAAGGATGTGCTAAATCCAGGTCTTTATTACATGTTTATTTCCCTGTTGGTTTTGAACTGTGCTTTGGAAAACCTCGCTGAGGGACGAATCAAGGCTTTATTAACCTATTTTATCTTAGACAGGCTATGATTTGGCTGGTGTGTTTTAAGGCAAACATGCTGGGCGATGGACAAAAAAGTATATCTATGTATAGATATTTCTCTCTCTCTCTCTCTCTCTTGCTCTTCTCATCACTTAGCCATTTTTCTCTGTTACTATGCTGCACTTTTCATCAGTTTTATGTGCTCTTTTTACTCAGAATTATGATTTATGACCAAATGTATATTTTGCCCAGTAAATATTTCACTATATAAAGATCAATAGCCTAGCAAAACCTCAATTACTTTTTTGCCTCATATACTTTATTCACTTATTTCTCACCTTCAAAGTGACCTTCATTATTTGGTACAACGACGAATCTTTTATTTTCAAGAGACAACAGCTAAAACATGACATTTCTGGGAGAAGGTCTGTTGCTAAAATAGGTAAAAAGAGTAGTTTGTTTTTCATCTTTTATATGACTTTCAAAGGCACTAGCTGATTACAAAAATGAATGATTTTGATAGGTGTTTGATAGCGCTACTATGAGCAGAATTTAAAATAACTGGACCATGCTTCAGTCTAAAAGTAGAAGGACAGAACAAACAACACTATAAACTCATCCCACTTCCACCTTTTACTACCACAGCCCCATTGGGACACAAAAAAGACGGTTGCTCTGGTAACATCCTACGACGCCATTAGAGACACAGCTGCTTTGTGAACTACTTTTGTCTCCCCTGTCTCATACCAAGAGCAAAAAAAAAAAAAAAAAAAAAAAAAAAATGAAAAGTACGGCTCTTTCTTTGTCTGGGATAAAACGCAAAAAGGTTAAAGCCTTGAGACAGCCGCACTTGGCAGACGGATAAGCAGCTTACGGAAATCAAACACAGGAAGGATATGTGGTGTCATAATGTGGATGCTATAGCGGCAGATGCTAATGCCGTGTGCAACAAGGGCTAATGAAGAGGTTTAGTCTGGAATGGCACACTTCTGTATGTGTTTCAAGGTTGCTAAAAACAGATTATGACAGATGACGGACAGCGAATCATCAAGCAAAGAGATATTAAAAGCGAAGAATTACAAAGATGCCACAAAGCTGTCACATTATTGGGTTAAGTGCCGCTTCCGTTTTGATTTGAAGTCTGAATTATGCATGAGAGATGGTATGATGCTTTTCTGACAAGTGACGCGAGAATATAGAGCAGCTAAAGAATATTCTACAATGATTTAGGTCTCGTCAAAGGATAAATTGTTGAGATGTGCCGACTTTACAACCTGCTTCAATGCCCAGTTGGATAAAAAACAAACACAGAATTAAATAAAAATGAGCAAATGGAAGATTAGCTGGGATTAGTAGTCAAGACTGCAGAAATAGAGACCAAGACCTTTCCAAGACCATAGAGTCGGAAGAACAAGACAAGATCGAGACTTTTATAGGTATAGATCAATACAAGACAAAGACCAAATCAGACCATCTTTGTAATTTTATACACTTATCAGCGTCTACATGATCTTATTGTGCAGTGCGTAGTGCAAACTGTGTCTGGGAGAGGTTACTGCGCTCTTGGTGCAAGTTTGACAGAACGTGGTGGTGGAATGAAGAGTGGTCTTCTTCGTGTCCAAAACAAGACCGAGTCCAAAACCAAGTCCAAGATAAGACCGAATCCAAGACAAGAGTGAGTCTAGAAGCCCCCTCGAGACCAAGACAAGATCAAGTCCAAATGTGCTTGAGTCCAAGATGAAACCCAGATCTTAAAACAGTCTTAAGACCAAGACCAGTCTATGGTACTACAACACTAGTTGAGATACCTATTCAATGAAAATGGTGGTAATCAGGTACATTCAAAGAACAGAACAACAATGGTTTTCAAATCCATGATTTTCTCATTCCAAAGGGTCATACAGTGACTCACATGGCTCTTTTATTACAAGTTTGCAAAAAAATAAAATGTTGAATGATTTGATGAAAACAGTACTGTAGAAGTTTGGCTGTTTTTTTTTTTTTTTCATACAATTTACACTAAAGCTTTAAATGGAATTATGGCTGTCAAAAGTATTGCAAATCAGACTGAAAACACTAAAACTAGCATTGAAATAAGGCCTTAATTTGAATAAAAATGATGCTAAAAAGTCATAAAAGATGCACAAAATTACACATTTAAAATTTTTAGAGAATCACTGACTTATAAACTACAGGACGCACCAATTTGACACTGGGGTTGTATATCACCAGTGATTGATGGAATTTAGCTAGATCAGGTATCGGTCTCATAATATCATATAAATTATTTAATTGGACAAAATAATAATTTTTTTTTGTTGATCCAGAACGTCAACCTCATAATGTTTTAAATTCTATTCACCTAAAGTTAAGTCATTACTTGTACAATATAAAACAGTCACATACCACTATATATGACTATTTTCCTTATGTCTTGGGAAGACAAAAAGCTATTTCAGTGCCTTATCATTTGCTAGTATCAGGTATCAACAGATTCATGATTCCTAACAAACTAGATGAACACCACAATGTTTATCAAAGTACTACTGATTTGTGTTTTGTCCAAGCATTTACTTTAAGAGAATCTGTAAACTGATTGATAATGAAATTGCTATCAAGAATCTAGTCTATTATTTGTATCAAAATCTTTCACAAATCAATTTTCAATTTAGTGACAAGACAATTCACTTTTTACATTACAACTAAAACCGCATTTGTATATTGCTTCTAGCCTCCATCAGTTGATTTTTAGGTTTTCTACATTTCTTTAATCTTAACTTACTAAAAACACCTGAATCTGAACTTGAACAGTCACTCACACTTGTTTCAGTTGTCGACCTTTCTCTGCTCTTTTTTCATTTATTTACCAGGACAAGAACCCTTCCCAAACCCACGACCCATCAGTCTTTCACAGTCTCTCACCAGACGCTCTCCCTCACACTGTACCGAGCTGACCTTTACAGTTCTCCAAGGCGACGCGAGCTGCCTGTGTAAACATACAGCGGCAGATACCATACACGCCGCTGACGCCCCAACACGGCAAAAGCAACTCAATTTATGCGCCCACACGGCCTTGTTTATTCCCCCGGCCGCGCCTGTCATGCCGTGTGTCGCCAAACCACGGAGACGCATCTACAGTCGTGAAAGTGAACGCTTCCTCTTCTGCACAGTCGCACGTCAGCTAGCATGATGATTTTATAATGAGCCTAAATTTGAGCAGCGGAGCGGTTGGGCCTGATCGTTCTCTGGGTCTGGCTAATGCGCCGCCGCTGCTGCTGCTGGGGTATTTTTGGATTGTATGGAAACGGATTAGCATATAGGATAATAATTGAAGATTTTAAAAACTCCGAACAGGATTTTTTTTTTTTTTTTTTTCAAACCAGATATACCAGGATAAATGTATTGTCAAAACATAATTTAGGTGAAAAATAGTTTGCGGTGCATCTATTATTAGAGCATTTAGTTCGCCGGAATCTTGGAAGAATGCTTGTTGTTAGCATGGCTAGTTGCTGTTAGCTGTTCCGAAAGAGCTGAACTCGCTCAAGCTACTGAAAGTCGTGAAAAGACTTTTAAGTGTATTGTGGTAAAAACTTACATTTCTTAAAAAGCATTTGGTAAGTGAGCAAAATGAGTGGACAACTGAAGGTTTTAAATTTCAAGGCAGTACAAATGAGCTTACTTAATGACTTGGGCTATAAAACTCATGGACACCATGAATGGATATCTCTGCAACATTATGATTCTGTTGGCAGCAGGAAAAAAGACACAAAGTTAAGTTGACGTGCTGTTTAAATGTGTTGAAATTACATGTTTTTCTGGAGTCTGGGGTTAAAAATGGCGGAGGTTTATGTCTGTGTCTTGGGGTTGGGTAAAAGTTGTTGATAAGCGTGAATCCACTTGATTAATCGAAATGTGATGTCACAACACCTCTTCCTCATTATATTTTATTCTCCTTGAAGTTAACAGACACCACTGAACCTCTTCTACACCAGTTTTTATAGTGTTTTGATCATGAAGTGTTTTCAATAAAATATCAATGCGTTTATATGCAAGTTACTTGAGTTATACTCAGATTGTAACTGTAGTCCTTTTTGTTTTGAGTTCTTCCCAACTCTCATAATACAACGCAGGCACACGCAGACTGGAAAACACCACATGGAATAATGAGCTATTTACATAATGTGGCATAGACGCATATTTTCTAAGACCAGGCTGGGATGTATCTTTAAATCTCCACGACAGATTTGGATTTTGGGTAACCTGCTCAACTCAACATATACTCAAATAGCATATGAGCAGAAGCTAGCTTATTGTGTGTTTTCTTCGCTTTTGGTTTCCCAATAATAAACTCTATAAAAAAAACAAAAACAAATTTGCACTTAATTTAGAAATGGCTAAATACTGTATAATACACTTACGCTTGTAGAGAAAACTATGCAGACTATGTTTAGAATTATAAAATATGCAGCCCAATTCTTTGCCTCTTGGCTCCGTTCTGTGTTTTTGTGCAAATCCAAAAAGCTGAAAAATACTATTAAAAATCCATTCTAAACAAGAGCAGCTAGCGTTTTGACTTTTGGAACCACGCACAAGCCCAGTGTTTCTCCGCCTATAGCTTGTGCGGAGAGTATTTATTTTCACTGGAGGTCAGAGCGGCCTAGCGCAGTCCTGTGTGTGCCAGGAAAACGCACAATAAGCTAGCTTATAATTTATCTGTGAAACTTGGGTGGCTGTGTAAGGAACGATGCTTGTATTTGTCTCACAGTTGTTTATGTGGCAGTGGCGCGGGGCCAGATCTGACAACAGTCGATTGGAAGGTGCAGGCTGTGTGCGGGAACTCTAGTGTCCTCTGTGACTGTTCTGCTCATTACGGCTGCGTTTTAGTCAAACCTGAAGCTGGCCTTATCCGCTAGACTTTCACACGAGTGGAACAGAAGCTTTGTCGATTTGGATATTCACTCCTCCAGCTCTAAAAATAGACAGCTGTGGTTAGTGAGCGAGATTAGATGTGAACATAGAAAGTTTGCATCGTTAGCTGACGTAAAGACTCAGTGCTTGGGTTACAGTTTTCAGTTTGAACAGTGCAACTTGGAATACCCATAAAACTCCATAAAACTCATTTAACAAGCTGTGATTCTACTTTACATTTAAACATTCAACGTATATGAGACCATTTAAAACCTGCTTAAACCTGTTTGTTTGAAGTCTTTAAATTTCATTGTGTTGTTCTAATTATTATTCTTTTGTTTATAGAAATACAATCAAAATACATTATTCTACATTTTAATCTTGTACATTTATCTTGATGTCATTTCCATCACGTCATTTGCGTCACAATTTGTATGTACAATTCAAATTGCTATTTGTGTTCGATCCACTCTTCAAGTGTGACAAAAAATATTGCAGGATAAATCCCTAATTTTATATTTCTAGTAGGGCTGGGCGATTTGGCAAAAAATTATATCACGATTTTTGTGGAGCTAGATCACAATTTTGATTTGATCACAAGTCATGTCTTAAAAACAAGTATCTGAGTTTTCTGAAAGTTCCTATACCTTTGTAAATGAAACTGGCTCAAATTCACTTTTTTATGACTTGAATGTGCAGCCCTACAAACGACAACCTTCAAAATGTGTAAGAAACTTTGGAAAAAGATTGTGGGAATTCACAATGTGACGATTTTATGAAAAAAGCGGATTGTCCACATAAGATGCTAGATCAGAATTTCTCGCCAGTCTAACTTCTTTACGCTAACATGTCATTTCTAAACTCCCATCACAACAACTGCACATCTCCAGAACTTTTGTCTACAACTTCCACATGAGCGTCGGATCCGCTAACGCAAAGGGGAACTGAAAAGAGCGTAATAGAAGCGCTTCAAATTCAATTAAAACAATGCGGAGGCCCAAGTTCAATATTGGGCTGATCTCCGGGGAGACGCGGCGGCTTTAGCTCCCCGCGCGCTCCGTCATTTATCACCGGTGAATATAAGCGGGCCCGGGGCACGTGGGGATCATAATGACGCCTGACAGGAGGAGATTGCACACTGTCGGGGGGGTGAGGGGGGTGGAGTTTTTACCCTGGTGGCCCCCGCTGAGCCCGGAGCAGAGCAGAGTGAAGAAGTCGGGAGCTGCTGTTGTAATGTGATTGTACGGTCTTTAATGGAGGCTGCTTCGGCCCCTGACCAGGTTTTGGACTACAAATGTGTTTAATTATTCAACTCGGGACATTTTAATAAAAGATTGCGTATCTTGTCGGGATCAATTATGACTTAGACGAGGCGGAGATAAAGTGGTATTAGTTTGAGATGCACAACTTAGGAGGAGGTGGCTAAGGATGAGCATGGAGTTCATTTATAAGACTAAATTAAGTGTAAAATAGATGTGGTTATATTACAAGGAATTCATTGTAATCATAATAATTTGTTGGTACTTTTCAAACTATATTTTTTCCATGTTTTGTAATTAATAAAAATATTATTTGGAATATACATTTTATTTAATATTGATCCAAATGTTTTATTTATTTGTAAATGCATGAATGAATTCCAGTACTTTTGGGACAGTAAATAATGCTTGATTCAAACTGATAGCATAGATTTTTATAAATAAAAAAATATATATTATGGTACTTTTAGGGCAGTACGTTTTAGTCAAGCTGATTGCAAGGATTTTTGTAAAGGTAAGAAAAAAAAAAATTGGAACTTTTGTGACAATAATGTTTTGTTTTTTTCTCACAAGCGATTGCATATATTGTTGTAAATAAAAAAAAAATACTATGGTACTTTTAGGACATTAAAAATGCTTTTTTCAAACTGATTGCAAAGGTAAAAATGTTATAATATTTTTGGGACAGCAACTTGGGTTTTATTCAAGCTAACTTATTTTTGGAAATGTAAAAAAAATACGATGGCACTTTTGGAATTGCAGATAACTTCTTACATATTTTTGAAATTGTGATAATTCAAGATACATTGAACTGTTAACAAAATATTTGTTGGTACTTTTAGGACAGTAAACAACTTCTGATTGGAAGCTTAGTAAATGTAAAGTAGTTGTGATATTATTTTAGAAATAAACATGAAAGGATATGAAACTTAGAATAGGGTGATGTAATGTAACTGCACAAACAGCAGCTACTTTTCTTCACTTGTGCCAGACATTGTGGCTAAAAACACCTAAAGCCTAGAATAGAGTGACTAACTTTGACATGAAAACTATAATAAAGATCCAATGTGAAGAGTAAAATAGAAAAAACTAAGTAAACCTATCAAATGTTGTAAAAACCATGTTGAGGCTGCCTTGGATACAGTACACAGTATTAATTAAATCATTACCACAAAATTCTTTCTTATATTATTATATAATCATATTCTATTCTCCATTCGTTGTATTCAAGCTAGACAGTATGCTTTTGTAAATGTAAAAAAACAGTTAACACCATCATATTTCCGCTGATCAGAAGTGTTTTGTGTCAGACATTTGGTGAGAACATTAGTGACAGTGAACATCGTCTTAATCAAGCTAATCGGATGTGTGTTTTTGCTTTACTCTCGACAGGAAAAGCATATTGATGCGCACTTCTTAAATAGTTTGTAATTATCAGAGATTTAACACAATTCACAGCTGTGACACACTTATGAAGTGTCTCATTAGGCAAAGGCTTATTATAGAAGCGATTCATTTCAATCTATATGGCTTATGCATTATTAATGTAAACACAAGCCTCTTTGTTTTGCTATCAAGGAGTTTCTTCTTCAAAGTTTTAAAAAGCTTTTCGATGACAGAGCAGCTGCAAACACAATACTTTTTATATTATTTAAATCAGTATCATTTTTACAAACTGGAATAAAGTCTGAGTCAGACACTAGTTTAGTGATCAGAGTGATCATCCACAAGCTGGATCATCACTGGTTTGGGACCAGCAAGGCAACTATTTCATCAAATATTCACAACAAACTGACAACCTAAAACTGAAGAATTGTCAGCTAATTTAGCAATGAGCAATCTTCAACCGGATCAGCTCCAAAACATGCCACTAACTAGGGCTGGACAGAAGGGAAGAAATGTATAGCTCGATATATGTATCTAAATACCTTTGAAATGAAGTTGATTAAGTGAAAAGTCTAGCTTGCTGATTGAGAGAAGAAAGTACATTTACATTGAATAAAATACTTTTGGTGATACCTTTTGCTGAATACATCTAAATTCTATGCAGAAAACCAATTTACATTTTGATTGTTACATATTTCACTATTACAGTTTCACTTTTCTCTGAAATTGTAATGGCTTTTCATCCGTTTTATAAGCTTGTTTCACCCAGAATTACATTATCTCAATATTTACGATATGGACAAATTAAATATCCCGATATACTACATATATCACTCAACCCATTAAGTAGTAGAATCTACACAAAAATGAAGGACTAATTGTGTAAATGTAACAACTTCATTCAGCTTTATCTGGCTCAAATTGAGTAAAATCTCGTCATGACTTTTGTGATCCAAGTTGTTTATTTTAAAAGTCCACCTCAAGTCTACAGGAGACTACAGGCGATCAATTATGGCAATAATAAAACATCATCTGAAGGAACTTGCCAACCAGCAGTGGCACTTACTATACTTTGAGAAACATTGCACTAGTCTGCAACAAAAGATTCTTTTGGTGAATGATTAGTGGAGTGATTATTCTTTTGAATAATCGATTAGTTGTTTAGAATATAAGAGTCACTATTACAAGATCTTTACACTTTTTGAGCTCAGGTTACAACGCTTAAACATGTTCAGATTGTGCAGATTTACAGACAAACAGGTTGAAAACAGTCAAAATTACACAATTTCCATTGCTTATCATTAACATTGCTAATCAATTTCTCAGCTAATGGCATGTTTGGTCTATATAAAATAGGATTGTCGAAGGTAGGTCAAACATCACATATGAATTGATACTAAAGCTAGTATGAATCTAAATGCTCATTGAGCAAAAACATATTTAAGAAAACACAATTGGCTGAGTGCAGTTGTCTTTTTGGTTAAATATACATCCTGTATACAACGATTCCTGTTCAATACTCTTCAATGAGTTTTCACTTCATCAGTTTAAACTAATAATCCTCTTTAGTGACAGTTGTCGTGAATGTTACAGAAACATGTTAAAGACTTACATATTAGAGAATATTCACAGAGACACTTGTGTGTTTAAAAGAGACATAATGTGTCTAAATGTAACGTAACAGGAAATGGTTGTATGTACAGAGGCTCTTTTTTTTCCAACGCAGTTATGCCGCTTCCTGGTTAGCATACCTACCAAATCCTTAAACTTAACCAAATAACTTAACTAAGCCTAACTAATCTAACCTAACCTTAACAAATCCATAAGAAAATATTTAAATATAAACTTTGCTAGATAGCCACCAATCAAATGACGGTGTCTGGCATAAGTGGTTGGAGAAAAAATCAGCGTACGAAGTTAGCATTTTGAACAATCGCAGCCAACTGAAATCGTGCACACACCATTTGGCTTTTCTGAACAGTTTAAGAATGATCTACTAAACAGAAAATACAACAAAACTTTAAATCACCAATATATGACTTTGTGTTGTAAATGTCAATTTTGTCTAAAGTTTTGACCTCAAAAAAGGCATTTTTGAAGCAGTTGTAGTATTGACACTGGTATCGAGAATGGAGTACTTTGCTTAGTATTGAAACATGTTTGCAATAGTATCATAATTAGAATTGTGACAACCTTCAAAAAGACCAGCTAACGATTATTCAATTACTAAATTAGTTGACATTTTCTTAATAATCGATTAGTTGCGTTTAATGGCTAAACTTGTTGCAGCCCTACACACTGCAGGCCTTACACCATGCGCAGAATAAAACATGAATACCTACTATTACTTTGACAAGCCTGTAAAGCGCATTACCATTATTATTATGAATATTCCCATTTTAGCTCATCCTTGCATGGCCTTGTTTAGCCCTGTCTCCAACATGACCTTAACTAGACCGCCACAGACTAGAACTAAACCAACACCACCCTGGGAGCGCTTCTTTTTCCCCGCGGACCTCGAACGCGCCGCGGTCCCGCTGAGAAACACGTCTTCTTTTTTCCCTTTAAGCCGACGGGGGCCACGGCGAGCTCATCTGCCTAAAGACTGTTTTTGTTTGGTGGGATTTCTGGCCTGAATCGGCTCGGACTGGAGATAAAAGGATTAAGTGATTAACATTAAGATGCTGACAGACGTTCCGTGATATCACATCGGGGACGGGATGGTGTTTATGGGGGGCGATGTTGTCAAGAAGAAGTTATTTTAAAGAGGTAAGTGAGGCGCTGAGTCTCGAGGGGAATTATATACAGCAGACCTTCCCTATATTAATCTGGGGATTTAAGGTTGTAACAAATAATGTATATCATGTTCCACCGAGACAGATGCGTTTAAGACGAAACTGTCACCACCTACACTTGATCTAATGAGCTCAAGTTTAATATAGAACATAATAACTCATTCATTTACATTAAGCTGGGTTTTATCTCCCATAAAAATATCCCTTATGCTTTTCTCTTCCTGTAACGCTTTTCTTTTCTCAAACTTCTAAAAAATGATCCGAAAACACGCGCAACATCTGTTTTCCTTTTGCCTGCTATGCGTTCACGGCGGCGGCGACCCAAGTATATATATCATCAGTTAAGATAATGGAGAAAATCACAGGCCACGGCGAATTTTCACGTTTCAAACCGATAGAAATAATAAGCAAACGCTCAAAAGAAGACGGCCGGCAATTAAAAGATAATTAAAATGAATGCGAGGAAGGAGTCGGCCCACATGTTTAAGCTGCAGACAGAGAGAGAGAGAGATGTGTTGGACTGCCAGGGCTCAATGCAACGTGAGGTTCTGTCTTTGACGCAGCTGAAAGAGGGAGGAGGTGTGAGGCAGTTTGGAAGTTTTGTATAGTGACGAGGAGGGAGGGTGTGTGAGTCTGTAGACATGGAGACTGCAGGTTTAAGGACAGCATTTACATGAACCATAATCCAGTGGTTCTCCAAAAGGCAACCCAAGTTTTCCATTTGGTCATCTCCCACAACACAATTGTATTTAACTGTCTGTACATTCAGTCCATTAGTATGTCGTTTGTGACAAGTCGTTTGTACAATCTGTGTAATGATGCTCGTGCACAACTTAGAAAAGCGGATGCTTCTCGTACGTTTGCGCTAAATGGTGCGTGTATCTTTGAAGTTTAGAGTGTCAAAATTCTGTTCTGCTCGTTTCTTAGAAAATTTGAATCAAAACGTGACAAAAATCTTCTGCAATCCACAGTTCAGTCGGACACCCAACGTGAAGTACCAATGCCATAATCAGTACTGCGGAGAAAGACTTAAGCACAATTAAGAATTGACAATCTTTATACAGTATTGGATAAGGAACATTAACAAAATTGAAAATCAGCAATATTTGGATTAATTAATTTAGATTCATTGGCTTAGTCAATTATCATTATTGCACACACATTTTTGTATTTATACTTTTTAATCTATTTTTTTGGACAATTTCTTGTGATAAGTACAGCAAAGCAAATGTTCCATAGCCAAGTCAATCAAATCATCAGAGTAACCCTTATGTCAAACATAGCGAGCCTGATTTAAGTTAAGTCTAACTATAAATAGGCTGGGCAAATGAGAAGAAGATCTAGTCATAGAAAAAAAATGCCAGAGGTTTAGCCGTCAATAAAAACATTTGGTTTGTACTTTTGAGCAGAAGTACAAAGCACAAATGTGTGGACTTTATGTTCTGGAAATCAACAATAAAAGCATTTAATTATTTACATTCTCCTTGATCAAATCTGATATTTTCTTTAAATAATTACCAAAGTTCTGACTTAGTACATTGATATCTGAAAGTTAGCATTAGCACATTATCACAATGTCTCTGCATGGGCATTAATAAAAGCAACGGAGATGTTAATCTTCACTATTGAGATTGTGGTTTGAATTGATTTATGTCTTAAAAATTTGATTCACAGTTTACATTTTAAACTGACAACAGAACTGAAATGAGCTAAACTAATAAAGAATCACATATACTGATTGAACTCTGATTAATCTTGCTGTACTATGAGTTCAGGTTACTTAAACAAAAATCCACTTGTAGTAAGTCAACAGTACTTGTAAGTGCAGTCCTTACGTTTGCTGCCTCCACGCCTGCAGCTTCTTCCAGCTCCCACAAACAGAGGCTGGGTGGAGGGTGGAGGGTGTTGGGGTGTCGGGTCAGCGTGACGATTGACAGCCTGTGAGTACACGCTGACCCCCCGGGCACAGCCTCCCCGGGTTCCTCCACAGGGCTTAGAGCAGACCAAAATAAAGCCCAGGAATGTTAATTTATTTTCAATTGTCAGTGACGAGGAGAGGCCCTGATAAAGAGCGCATACATACATATCAAGTAAGTCTGGAGGAAGCTGCAGCAGGAGCACAAGAGATCTCTGTTTGGAGGAGAATTAAAGTGAACTGTGTGGCTTTGTACCTTTAAATTTGTAATAATAAAAAAGACGCACGATATTGCCTTAACAACAGTTTCAACAAAATGGTGACGAGTAATTGCATCAATCTCTCTCCGAGGGATGTTCACTTTGTTTTTCTGAAAAACAGGCCAAACTCCACGGCGCTAAATTGATTAGTGAAAGAATCAAAATAAAGATGTCTGCCAGCGGTTTTGAATTTTAGCAACACTCTGCAAACTTTTAAATTTTGTTAGAGCTGTTTGGAAAATAAAAGAAAATCGATCGAATTTTACAATCTTAAAACGTGAGATTACAAAGTTATTACTGCCGGAACAGTACAGCTAACAGCTAGCATGCTAACAATGCATTTCCTGGTTTTCTGAGATTAAAACATTACATAAAAACACCATATAGTGGTATAATTTTGACCTTAAGAGCAATTCAATAAACTTTTTGATACAACAAAATGCTCTTGTTTTTTCTTATCTGACCCTCAAATCACTGTACAAATGAAAGCTTAACTTAACCCCATTTTCTTCTGGATGCAGCTTATTAATTATCATGACAAGTTGAGATTTTAACCAGCTCCAGTTTTAGGAAATGCTGTACTGTAGCCCTTCCACTGTAGAACCAATGGTTCCAGAGGTCTCCCATCCCAATACTAACCAGACCCTGTTCTGCTTAGCTTCTGAGATCAGACGAGATGACTTACTTAAAAGTTCACAAATCAAATTGTGGCGCAAAAAATGTGAGGTGTTTGTCTCTGCTTTGCCATATTCTTAAAAAGACTTTGGAACAACTGGATGATGTTACACTTCGGGCTGGACAATATTGACAAAAATTAGTATCTGAATAATTTTTTGACATTGACAATATTTGGACGATTTTCTGTCAGTTGAACTTAAATGTGTTAAAACTTTAAATTTGTTACAACACTGGAAAAACAGCCATACATATGCAAAAAATGGAAACAAAACCCTTTTCCATAGCCATAGATGTTATGCTTGTTCCATTGGCAATCTTAGATTAAACCAAATAAAAATATACTCAAAACATACAAAACACTGTTTATGCCAGCTTCTTATCATATTTTTTATTGTAAATTAGCACTTTTTGTTGATTCTACATGTTTGCATGTCTTACCCAGTTTTTGTCACACCTAAAAGCCCCAAAAAACTTTGCTTATTTTCCTGGAAAAGAATGTGAAAATAATCGATCCGTAGATGAACCTACTTATTTCCAGTAAATACATTTATCAAAAGTAGATTGAGTACTTAAAATCTTCATTGGTTTAACATTAGAGTAACTGTTTTGATATGTGATGTCACAACCCTGAGCTCTGTGGTCGGACCGTCCAAATGACAAAGTCAGAAACTTCCCAAAAAAAACAGCTAAACACTGAGCTAACCACTACAGTATTTTCCTTTCACTTCACATTCAACTTCAATAGTTTATTTGTATCTGCACGTTTAGAGGAAAGCAGCTAATTGCTTCCAACGAGCTTTATATTTTAAGTAACCATGACGACAAAACAGCCGGTTATGATTTAGACGACCATTTTTAATTAAGTAATTTGTCTTGTGAAGTAAGTGTATAGATTTTGGCTGCTCTAGCCCGACGCTGACGCTGCCAACTCAATTATCGGCCGCGGTCTCTTTCGGACTAATTTGGAGAACTTTAGGCCCCGCCCCTTTGGCCTAAATCTGCTACAAAAACCCAAGAGGGAGAAAAGAAAGCAAAGGACTTGAATGTACTTTAGAAAAATGGTGCGTGGTTTAAAGTGGAGGAGAAAGGGATTCCAAAGAAAACACGGCGCGCTAAACATTTTTGTGTCTTTCTGTCCTGCCTGCACCCACACGCTTGCAGGAGCTCTTTTGTCATGACATGGCTGACAGTGGTGCTCGCTGCTATAGCCCAGCAGGGACATGATGTCATTTCCCCGGCTTGGGAGCTGATGGAGTGGGCTTGTCGTCAACTGCCAGAAAGCGAGATGGCCCACACATGCGCCGGGCTTTAGAGTGGATTTTCTTGTCGCGGCCATGGAAGATGTGACACGGGCTGGGAGCTACACGCTTTAATAGGCATTTCATACGCATTTTTGCTCAAATTGGGGAAACGGGCGCTAAAGCAGTTGTTAAATCTGGTTGGTCAAGCAGAGATCTTTGCGCTGAGTGAATGTAGCTGACAAAATACAGACTATGCATATAAGTTGTATCAAACTGCTATGACATGACATGACATCATATCACTTTAAATGTATTTATTATTTTACTTTTCCAAATTCAGCTCAACCATAGATAGTAGATATACAATTTGTAGAAATTTGCTCTACATTTTTTTAGAATGATTGTGTCTGAAACAGCTACAAATGTGTTTGCAAAGATTAGGCATTCTTTGCATTACCATTGCTAACATTCTTTTTTTAAACATTAATCTAAAAAAATGTGCAATGTGTAATGCAGTAATCTGAAGGGTGCCAACAAGGAGAATAAAAAAATGTGACACATTTTGGAGTATTGCATCCTAGATTTTCTTTGTGTCATCTTTTATTTGTCAATGGGTCATTGACATTACAACTTAGTACATATTAGTACATGAACAATGACAGGGATACAATCATTAAAAACATGCAATGGATGCAGTAGCTCAGTCACGTCCAAACGGCGGCCAAGGGCAAATGTGGCTTTCTGACCAATTATTGTTGGCCCTCAGATCACTTGAAGGATTGGAGCACAAAATCTAACGTTTAAAATTCCATTATCAAGCATTTCAATGTGCACTATTAGGTTATTTTACCTGAAAATGTATCCAATTTTACTTGTTTTCAATGAACCCATTCAATTTTGTATGGCCTTGTTTGAAAGGCCCAGATCAGCCCTCTGTTTAGTCTGGGTTTCAAGATGCAGTCCTTGATGAAAAAAGTTTGTACACCCTTGCAATAGATTAAGAGGGATGCATCTATCTAGCTTTTTCAGTTTTGATACTGATTTCGATATTTTGGTAAGGTGTCGGCCGATACCTGATATCAACTGATCCTTGTGTACAGACTGAAATTTGTTTTTTTTATTATTATTATTAAAGCATGAAAAATGTCATCATTACATGTAATTGTATTGTATTCATTGTGCAAGCAAAAACTTAACTTTTTGAGACATTCTGGATCAACTTCAGAACATAAACTAGTTTCCTTTCACAACCAGGATATCGGCTGAACCAATATCATGGAGCTGATATCCGATCTGGCAAAATTTTATGGACTGGCACTGATATTTGATCCTAACAGCGGATTGGTACGTTCGTAACTGACACCACGAACCAAGCAAAGTAAATATACAGTACATAATATACTGGTTGATTCTATTTAACAAATGACAGCTTAGTGTGTATTTGCTTTTTTGCTCAATGTTGTTTTTCGGTTAAAAAAAAGTAGTTTGTTAGAGTAGCCTATATCTGACTACAAACACCACAGGACACAACCTAAAACATTATAACCTACCCATTCATGAGCTATTTTACAATCACTGTGTAGCAAAAGGGCAAATTCAAAAGTTTCTCATAGTCTGTGCACTTATTGATCTGGCAAAACATTTTCACACAAAACAAACTGTGAAAGATTTCCATAAACGCAAACAACCGTCCACTCCAAACCACAAAAGTCAAAGGTCAAGATCTTATACTTTTATAACACAAAACAACCTCCAGATACTACGACTTTCTAGCGTCTCAAAAGCCGGTCTAACAGCTCTTTTCACACACTCGCAGAAAAAAACAACACATGCGAAGAATTACAAAGAGCTATAGAGTGTTAACTGTTACAAATGCATCAAAATCACTCCTACCACTCACTACAAGCTCGTGTTTTCACAGCTGTGTTTTCTTTCGGCGACGTTTAATAGATCTTAACACGTACATGTCAAACCCAAGGCTCATGGGCCAAATTTGGTGGTTTTAACAACGCCAAGTGGTGTATTTGGCTAGCTGGAATATATAGTCAAGTGTGTTTGGTAACTGGCTCAATACAGTAGGTCGTTTTAGTTTGGAGATGTAGCCGGGAGCGAGCAGGTTTTATGGTCTACGAGGGTGCTAATGGGGCTAATGAAAAGTTTTATAACTAGAAAGCGGGCGAGCGTGTTACATAGACGATTGGTTTCCATGTTTAATAGTGTTTCTTCAGTTCAACCCTCAAGACACAGAACTGAGTGTGAGAAGTGTCTTAGTGTAGCTTCTGGTAGAAAAGGTTAGATCGTTTGGCTTCGAAATGTCAAATTAACGTTCACTTGACGAGTTTTCATGTTGTGCTAATTGTGAGTTTGCTTGGTGGGATTGTACTATAGTAAATGTTTATCGGCCATTTATATCACTTAAGTTGCACTTTGTGGGAAATATGTGAAAAATAATAAAACATATGCATCTTGGCAGCGCATTTTTGATTTAGCTGCGGTTAGCTGAAGCTACATTAGCCAAAACCAAATGTTGTAAATGATCACATCCAATGCATAAACACATTCTGTACCTTGTTAAGCTTAAATTTTGTAGAATTCAGTTGATGGGTTTACCTTAGTAGTAGTAGTTCATTTATTTGAAAGGGACAGAACATTAAACATTGTTGCCCTGTTAGGTGCAACTGATGCCACATTCATAGGCAATATAGCTCAGAGCTAATTTGCAGACCGACCCCTTATCACAAAGAACAAAGACATACAATACAATACAATACAATATATTAAAAATAAATGACATAAAGTATTTGCAGTAACTGTTAATATTAAACTGTTTAACTGTTATATCTATTTGAGATTGCCCCACAAGACAAAGAAGCTAACATGTTAGCTACCTTAGCAGAGCTAAACAGGAAATGCTCTGCCAAGAAAAATGGGTAGAAGAATAGACTTCCATTTGTGACTTGGCTCATTCACTTTTTTCACTTAAAAAAATAAAAAAATACATTAAATATTATTGGCCTATTGTTATATCAGATGAACAGAATCTATTAAAACTACTGTTCTGTTCCTATGCAACTGGAACCAACAGATGTTTTTCCAGACCATTTTTACTCTCTTAGGTGGTCTTTGCTTTAACTGCTGTTACATGGACAAATGGAGATCCTATTTTTCTACGACGCGTTTAATGGAGCGGTGTTGTTTACGATCACCATTTGCTTGGGTTGTCCGGTGTGGCTAATGCTTCTCCAAACTCAGCTGCCAACAAAGAGTATCAATAATTAGGGCTGGAAATCAGAATGTCCCGCACATTTTCATACAATACATCCATCCTTATATACGATGATATACTATAATTTTACAATGCAATATATGTGATAGTACAAATATTTCACTAGATTTTCTGTGATGTATAATTTTAGTCAATGTTTTGGCATATTCCTGTCTATAAGCGATAGTTTTGTGGTTGACCAAAAAAACTAAATATTCATTTTTGGCTAAAGCAAACCCAACTTTTAATCAACACAATAATAAAAGCTGCAGCAAAAAGTTTGCATATTTTAGGAATTGACATAACGCATCAAATCATTTGAATAGAATAGTTAGATTTGCACACATGGGGTTGATTTTTTAGGCCACACTATGAGAAGAACTCAAACTGAAGAATCAAGACTATTTTTAGGTACCACAATTAAGTAATTTTAATTCAGTCTGTTCTCCAAGAAAAGATGACCTTCAAAAGGGTACATACTATTCAGAATTGATTTTCCTGTTCTAACATTGCTTCTTCCTCAAAAACACAGCTGGAGCTCTGTCTGCTTTTAAATCTATAAATCATCCAGACTTTGTTTTAGGAATATCTGCAGCATTAGCATATCTGGCAAGATGGGTTTGATGATGTTCCCTATGTAATTTGGTAGATATGAACTCTGATGACCGTGTGTGTATAATTACACTTTTTTAAAATAACTAGAGGTCCCCATGAGCAACTTTAAAATGCAAAATCAGTGTGATTTTTTTTTAAACTATGTATCAGGATTCTGCCTCAAAGCTTGACTTTTGCTCCAAACTTCAAATATTTAATAACAAAAGATTGGTTTTCGATCTTTCGATTTAAACCCACCACCAAATAAATGACAATTCGGTTCGATTCAATCTCGATCTCTTGATTGTTCAATTAATATCCCAGCCCTATTTCAAATCCCAGTCCCTCAAGGGTTAATATATACTTTTGCACTGAAAACGAAAAAAGCTGTTCATACAATCAAGGAACAGCAATGTCAGAACGAAACATTATTGTCAAAAATCATTATGAAGGGATGTTTCTTCTATTCATAAACTTAAGAGAACTGAACCAGATACCTCACTGTATCTGCCAAACAAGCATACTCTATTATGCAGAGGTGGCAAGTAATGAAGTATTTTACTCAAGTACTGTACTTTAATAGTTTTGAGTGTCTCTACTTTACTTGAGTAAATAATCTGGTGACTTTTTACTTTTACTTGTTATATTTTTCAAGACATATCTCTTCTTTCTACTTCTTACATTTTAAAAACATGATCGTTACATTCTGAGCCAATTTTAAAAACTGGCTATATAAGATAAATAATTCTGAATTTTAGTCTGTTTAACTGAGACTAGAAAATACTTTTGGCAGTGTGATTGTACTTCTTACTTTTTTTTTAACTTAATTTACACACCTTTACTTTTGTGCTTTTCTCAAGTAAAGGAGTTTAGCAGGACTTTGACTTTTACCAGAGTAATTTTTTACAAAAGAAACTGTACTTTTACTTAAATAGAGAACTTCGGTACTGTTGCCATCTCTGTTATTACACCACACTTAACCTACTCTTCGCAACATTTCTTTTAAGTCTCATTTTCGTCTTCAGAAAACCTTTGAGAACGCCTACAGCTAAACACTTGTAAAGTCCCGATAGGTCCGGAAGGTGCCACGTCTTTTCGTTTCATTGAGAACTCACAACAGTTGGTGCGTTCGGCGGATCCCGGCCAAGCGATCGAAACGGCAGATAAGATAGAGTGCCAGCGGGCAGATGGACGTGGCCAAAAGGAGAGGAGCAACTAAAGAAGCTTAGCAAAGTAGCAGAACAAAGAGAAACCCGGCCGAACAAGCAGGTTAGTGTCAGATGAAATGAAAAACGGGCGGTGTGTGGGCTTCAAAAGGAGAGAGAGAAAAAGAAAGAAACAGCTCGATGTACTCGCCTCTGTCTAGACTTCAAGCTCAAATTTTTAGCCATCAGGACGATAATGAAATCTGCCTGGAAACCGTGGGCAATTATTCCAGTGGCAGCAAACCTTAACTTTAGGGCTGCCACTAATGACATTCTTCATTATCTGTTCATCTGTTAATGGCTTTTGCAATTCATCACGTAACATCACGCAAATTTGGCAGGAAAACTAATGACCGGGTTAATGTTCATACCAAGCCATGGAGAGAGGAGCGGAAAGTGGACTCATTTGGTTTGGAGTAATGATTATTGACTCGTACCGCAGTGACAAGATGTGTTTCGGGTTTATTTTTCAGTTTGAAGTTTTAAAATTGTAATAAATTAAAAGCAGCTTGCCTCAGCACACATATATCGTGAATGGATCGATGTGTTCAGGGTAAAAATGAGTTTGCAGTACCCTGTCTGTAAGTAAAGAACCTTTTTTGCTGAAATCAGAAACTGAGTCGTTAGCATGCTTGGTGTCGTTAGCTTCACAGTGAGCAAAACATATGACTGCGGTAAAAAACGTACATTTAAATAGTTATGTTGTTAACGGTATTAAAGTGACACAGTGTAACTTTCTGGAGGCAAAAAGTTGAAATAAATTTTGAACCATTTATGCTTCACTTTGAGTATTAATCTTTTGAATTATACCAAGTAAATACAGACAAGTGGGAGGGGATAGGTGGTAGGTGAGAACAGAGATTTCTGAGCACTTGAGCTCCACTTGTAGAACAATACAAGATTACCTCAACATGCAAATAATCAATTTAAATATAACTTTGAGTAGACTAATGGTGAAGAGATGCCATCAAAACAAGGCTAAAAACTTAGAACAGTGAATTTTACATAATAGGTCCCCTTTAACATGATAGGTCTCCTTTAATGGGGCTTTATTACATTACAAGGTTATAAAAGAAGATTCCATAATGTAAAAATATATAGCCACACAGTGGGTCGTCGTTAAGACTGCAACAATCAGGTAATATCACCGTTAAATCTGGTGTTTTATTTTAAAATGTGATTCAAGATTAACTTTTCACAACTGTGACTTAATCATTTGCAAGCAATTTTTAACTTGACAATTAGTGGTTAATTTGCAAGTATAAAAGCTTAACTATTATCGTACTATTATCTAGTGCAGATGAGCATATCCCATTGTTATAAGTGTGTCTAATTTGAACAAAATTACAAGTATTTAAGTATATAATAAATCTTAAAGGAGACAATATTATGCTTTGTTCAAGGTTTTTAAGAACTACAACATACATAGCTCATGATGTCCCTTTTTTTTCATTGTTTGGCTATTTAAGTCAACAACAGCAGTGACCAATGAGATTCTTACCTGTAACATCTGCTCTGATTACTGAACTGTGTTTAACTACCAACCCCTGCTGCAGATATCTGTTCTGACCAATCACAGACTCTGTTCTTTCTCAATTTTAGTTCTCAAGCTAGTTTTTCAAATGTGAACATTGCTTCACTTTCTCTTTATGTATCAAAATATCACAACTGAGAACAAGGATGTGGGCGGGGCTAGGAGTTAGGTGAGAATAGGACATTTTTAAGCATATGCAGCTTCATTCGCAAGATTACTCAAACACTGGCTAAAAGTTAATGAAGCATAATGTCCCCTTTAACGGAGACTTTATGAATTCTTTTTGTGTTTACAGCCGAGAATAGTTTTTATTTTAACATTTGCTATTGGTATGTTTTTTTGTGTTTTTGCCCAGTTCTTGTGTTAAGATCCTTTTGCTCCTACAGGCCTGGCAGGCGCACTAAAAACCTTTATTATCTGAGCATCACTGTTTGTGTTTTGGTGTCTATAAATAGCTTCTCATTCTCTTGCTTTCTGCGCCATCAACTGCTAATTGTCTATTAATTTGAATGGGAAACCAGTACTAAAACAGTTAGCTAAAACATTACGCCAACAAATTGTGATTAACCTCCTTGGAACAGTCCATTTCTCACTCTTATCCATGGTTACTGTGGCAACACATTTTAGTTTTTTTCACTACTTATGTGATCATCTGATGAAAATATGATGAAGTATTTATTTTTTTTTTATTCACTTTCTAGAACTTTGTGATGTTATTTTCTCAGGAGATGGACGGAGGCTTTGTAGCTTTGACAAAACTATATGATTTTGTAAAATTTTATTACAATGGATTATAACATTTCCACACAGAATTTGTCTGAGATCTTGGTCTAAAAAATAAATGTAAAAAATATGGTATATTAGCACAAGATCAACATTTGCTAAATAATATAGAAGTAAATTATTTAAAAAATAATAATAAAATATATTTGTTTTGCATTTTATGAATTATTTAGATTTTTTTTTTTCCAAAAATATTAACTATGTTTCCTTACGTATTTAAATGAAGTGGTCGAATTTGTTAGATGTACTTTAAAGATACACTTACCAAGCATACCAACATTTGGACCAAATTTAGACTTGAATATAAGTCAGTTTTGTCATTAAGCTGTCTTTGATGCACTAAATAAATATATATTATTATATTATATTTTTTTTTTACATTTAATGGACTATTAAATATTGTTTAGCCGGAGCAGCCTCCTCATCTGTTTTATTTTAGTTTAGGCATAACAAAAAAAATCACTATTGTATATCATATATCATGTATATCACTATTGTTCAAATAATGACTTTAAATTTGAAATTTCTAATTAATCGAGCTAACTTTTCACCTTCAGAAAATTACACAGTGCACCTTTAAATCTTTGCTAAAAACAAACATTTTCTCACTGGCTTTTAACGTAAATAATCATACATATACATTGCTTAACATTGCTATACTACATTGCAACACTGTCTCACAAGAAAGCGTACATTTACCATGACACAAAAACAGAATATAATTGTACATTGTACATTTAGCACGTAATGAAAAAGCGTAAAAATGACATAAGATTTCACAGCAAAAAAATACAAAAGTTTTGGCTGAAGCAACGGACATCATCATGAATCATGAATAAGAACACATCTTTAACACTAGATAGAAAAGAACTTGGACTGCGACGTCTGGCATATTTTCGCAAAAAGAAAAAAAAAAAAAAAGCTGTAAAATCATGCTAATCATACGCAGTTTACATGTCCTGTAGTGTCGAGGTAAATGTACGGTATATGTGAGATCAAGTTGAACATTTTTGCTATTGCACATTGACTATTTGTAATGTTGGGTATGTGGGGTATTTTTTTTATTTCAAATTTTTCTGCATGTGAAGCCCTTATGGCAGCTCGCTTGTAATAGCATCAACAAATGTTATTTAATTTAATATTCAACAGTCACGTTCTGCAAATGCTTGTACTTTTTCCACTGAGAAAAGACATTGAACTCTGTGTCAGTTTTTGTTGCATATAAATTCCACCACAAAACTCTGCTCTGACAGTCAGCAGAATATTAAACTCATCACCCACTGTCTGATTCCTCATTCTTTACCCGCGGTTACTGTGGCAACCCATTTGAGATCCTCCACTACTTATGAGCCCATCTGATAAAAACATGATTTAATTAATGATGACTTCAAAACACACAGAAGCAAGGCCGTCGCAGAAGCGTGCGCTGAATCGTCGGGTCAGACACAGCAGCCGTCGTGGGTCCGTGCTTGGCGTTGAAATGATTAGGGCTGACCTCGGAGCAGTTGGTTAAGCAGCGGGGTCAGCGGCGGGGAGCAGGGAGCAAGCCGGCACCGACACGCAAAAAAAAAGAGAGGTTCAAATTTTTCAATCAGTCTCTTCAGAAATGCGCTGAATGGCTCACGTCTCGCCTCCTCCGCCGCGCGTTCTATCTCGGCCGCCGCCCCTCCTCTCGCCTGCTTCTGTGCGCTCTCTCTCGCAGCTATTGTGTTGTACCCGAACGCACACAACACTGCTCAGCTCCAGCTTAACTCTGAGTGTCTGTGTGTGTGTGGCTCCTGGTCCGAAATAATAAAAAGGACTTCAACCGCCGTGCTGTGTTTACTGGAGTATTCTCGTCAGCAGGCAAAGTCAGGAAGAGGGGAGATTTTTTTAAATTAATAATGATGGTAGAGTTCAACATAGAATACAACTGAGTGATAAAAAAAAAAAGTTATTGTTTCTAAAGGATAAAAAACTACAACAGTCTCCGGAGAAAACATAGATATATCGAAATGTCAAAGCATACGATTAGCACGTTTCATGCCTTTTCAATATGTACGAAAAGCCAAAACAAAAATATCACTGGACGACTTTTCGTGGGTTTAATGGGTAAATTTAGGCTTCAAGTGGCTAAATGGGTAAATGGATAAAGATAACTCAACCAAAATTTGGTTGCTTTGGCTTATTGTAACATGTTGGTGTAAAAAGACATGAAAAGGGCTTAGAGTAATTTTGTTGTCTAAAAGCAGCTATAAAGTTAGACACAAAGCAATGAAGAATTTGCCCTAATAATTCTGAATCTAATGTCTTGTCTTAACATTTGCATTTCAAATTAGTATTGATATTTGCATATGAGTATTAATACTGAAACTTACAAGTTGCATTGAAATGTTAATACTTTTATATAGATACTACGTCACAACAGAAATTCTAATGTCTGAATCTCATGCTGTTACCAACTGTAGACCTCACAACTAAATGTCAAAATATCACCGATCTTGAGCAGATAGCCTCCTGGCACTATGGTTGATCATCAAGGCTTGGGTTTTAAATTGATACCAAAGTTCACAAGTTAATATGGTTATTTATTTGTCCTTACTTGTACGTGGGTACACGGTGGCAGAGCTTGGTTTCCATTAAGGAATTCTTGGTTCATATCAGGGTTGACCAAACCAACATCTCAAATCTTCTCTAGTTCTTCCTGTGTTACCATGGAACTATTGTAAACTAATGACATTTAAGAACGAATGACTTTGACACCTCCTCCAAATTACTGGCACCAAATAATTCTCCTTTTGTCAAAATCTGCCAAAACTGCTACTAGAACCAATAAAGTATTATCGAAGACAATGTAGATATCAATACATTTGATGGCTTCTTTGGTAAACTTTGAACCAACTACCCTCTGGTCATTGGGCGACTGCTTAACCTAGAGCGACATGGTAAACAATTTACACAAGTATTTTCGTTGAACCAGATTACAATTTTGATTTTCACACAATTAAGTATTTTATACTTTGTTATCTATAAACTGTAAAACAATTTTCAAGCAACAACAGAAGTGTTCATAACGACACACTTGCTGTAAATAGAGAAAAAGTGAATCAGATGCAATCAAAATTGTATTTTTCATCACCAAAGTCTTACAATGCCACCACAACTGTCCCTCACGTCACATCATAATTTGACTATAGCATTAGTTGGCAATAAATGGATTCTAATGCTAGCTATGGCATAGCTAGATATTTGAGAATGACTAGAAGTGTATATTTACAGTTAAACTTAGATAAAAACAATACTAATAAACCTGTAAAATTACACAATATTCATGTCACTGCTCTAATAGCTTTAAATGAAAAAGAATCAAGACTTGGTGCTATGTTCCCTGTCCCGATCTGACATCACCACATTCAAACATGTTTATAAAAACGTGCTGAAGACTTCCCCGGTTCGGAGCGTCTTGGCTTTCATAGTGTACAACTGCTAATAAGGAACATCTGTGACGATAATCCACATGCGCAGCTAAAATGTGTATGCGCGCTCGGCAGTCACACTGAAACTCCATTCATGCGCTGCCATCTTGTAGAAATCCTGCCTTCATTATCATAAAGAGCTTCCAAACTGACAGGACATGTTTAAACAAAAGCAAAAGGCGCACGCGAGCCAATGACATTATTTGCAAACTATCTCGGGGTTGCCATTTCGGATGAGGTTTTATCACGAGTTATTACCGCTGGGCACGGGAGGTCTCTGAATTGACCGAGCACAGCTTACTGACGAGGCAACATTCACGTGGGACAAAAATTATATGTTTCACTCTGCGCCTGCATGAAAAACTGATCTTAGAGAGTTAGGCTAGTGCAGTAAAAGACAGGGTTTGGATAGAGTTTTAGCTTCATGTTTTTTCTATTATTTCTCTATACATTTGCTCACATGCAAAATAGGTTAGGGGGATCAAAGCTGACATTTGTGTCTCAAACAGGCACTAAAAATGCGTAATTTGATGGAGTCCATATCTGTTTTATGTAATATGTGCATCAGTTTTCCAGCTTGCACTTAAAATTAGGGCTGGGCAATCTGGGGAAAAATATAATCACGTTTTTTTCCCTCATATTGATTGATCTTGATTTTCGATTTGATTTTGTTTAACCTTTTCAAAGACAAATGAAAAATGCATTTGTGAACATAAACAAAACAAAAACTTTGAATATGTCCCATTTATTAGATTCGTTTTGAAACTATAAGTCAATATTCTGCCCAAAGTTTGACTTTTGTTGTAAAAGGATTGGTTTTCATCTTTCGATTCAAAACCCACCACCAAAATAATCTCCGATCTCTTGATTTTCAATAATGACCCAGTCCTACTCAAATTGAACCTTGATTTATAATGTATTATTTGCTATGTTCTGTATTTTAAACAAGCTCCTGAGTAACTTTACTTTGGTATTTTAAGTTTACAACTTTAAAAAGTGAATTAAAACCACATGACAGCCATGTGTTTCTCTGTCAGGAGGAAAGAATCAAACCGATCTGCCTGAAATGCTAATGCTCCAGAAATGAGTCTGGAATGATCTGTGGGCGTAAAACAGTGCAGAGGATCACCAATAACTATAACAACACAAAGTTGAGAAATTTAGAGCAGTGTTTTCTGAGGCTCAGAAGGGAAAGAATAACAAAGCAGTTGTAAAATCAGTTTTGTTTTGTTTTTTA
Organism: Mugilogobius chulae; assembly: GCA_038363315.1. Classification (NCBI taxonomy): domain Eukaryota; kingdom Metazoa; phylum Chordata; class Actinopteri; order Gobiiformes; family Gobiidae; genus Mugilogobius; species Mugilogobius chulae. The sequence goes on along the minus strand of CM076395.1, from coordinate 37,985,078 downwards.
AATCTACTATTGAAATTGTCACTAACAAATATCAATACTTAACAGCAGTTCATATAAATTCAAGCTTAGAAACATATTTATTGTGAAATTCATTTTCCTTCATTTTGCTCATAATAAAATAAAAGGAAATAAAAAGAGGCTGCCAGTTAAATCAAAAGAAAAATAATACAATATGGTTTTCAAATTCCTTCTGCTGGTTTAGACTTGTTTTTTTTTTAATAACACTATACACAATCAGCATATCTACACTTAAGTAACTCCTTTTCACTGGATTCAGTTTTGTTGCATTTTAACCAAAACTCTTTCCCAAACCAACAAAATTCCCTAATTCTAAGTATTTGATCATATTTTTCCATGCTTTTCCAGCTTTTCCACGACAAACCCTGCAAAGCTCTAACCCCATCTGAAGACGTTTTTGGAAAGATTAGTGCACACTTATGTAGCCTTGGCACCAACAAACAAAGACTAACAAAGACAAATATGCAAATGTAAAATAGTTCAAACAGTATGCGGCCTTGGAAAAAAGCAGCATTAGTGAAAAACATGGCGTGGTAGATTTCACTGTCAGTGCAAATAAGAAAACGATAATATGTAAAATGCTATGAAACAACTGCTTCGCTTTACATGGGATTTCATTATATAGTTCAAAGACTATAATTACAACCAATGGGAACAAAAAAAAAAAACATGGAGCCACTGCTAGCACAAGGACAATTCACACCTTTTCTTATTGGATGAGTGGGAGCTGTGTTCAATGCCTGTTGTTTACCTTAGTACTGGACAAACTAAAATAACATACAGTAAGTGATTCACATAAAGCCTTGAACAGTTTACATACACACTTTTCAGTGGAAGCTCATATACATCGCTGCTAGAGTTGTAGAAATTGAAATGGACAGTAGCATTAAAAGAGAAAGTACTCTATCGTATATTGATGATTTTGTGTGATGGTAGAAGTACACTTTATGTACAAAAGCTGTAATTCAATGTTGTAGTTAGCATGTCCTTAAGCTAAAATTGCATGTTTGTCTTGGAAAACATCATATTGATTTAGCTAGCTATACCAGTAATTATAAAGGTCCTCTTTCACAAAATTGACTGGAGTGAGCTTCAACCATGTTAGAATGGTGTTAGCTCATCAGAAACATATCCACACTTGTTTGTATAAATTCTACTGTCGCTAACGGAAAAGCTCAAAATGCTTTGTTGCACCTTGTGATGTCATTGCATGGCGGTTTTAAAGTAGCAGCCCTTTTAACAATAATTTAACTAATGTGTAATCCATTACACTAGAAAAGACAGAGTGGTTATCTTTTTTGTTTTGATAGTCAGATTCTAATTGTGCCAAGTTGAGATGAGTACAAAAGTATCATATACCTTCTGTTGCAATGAAAAAAAAAGGCTAAAATATTAGCTACAGCTGCAAAATTTGCCATTTTCAAGGCCAAAATGATTCAATGCTGGTAGTGAAGATACAACTCTTTAGTATTTATTTTACTTTGATACAAATCTATTCATGTTCTTGTTCTTTCTTTGCCGGAACTGTCACTTCGAGGTGCCTTATGCATGGCTTATCCTTAAAGTCCTACGTAGTTTAGATTAGGTGTACATGGAGAGACATATTGTCTTAAAGGTGTGTTGCGTAATTTAAAATGCTCAAAGTTGATTACATGTGCTTCATGTTGCTTTATAAAGTCTCTGAGATTTCTTCAACAACGTTCATATGTGAGTGGCACGGGCTGAATTCTCCAGCTTAGTTGAGCAAAATAACAAAACGTCCTTCTTCACTGTATAATTGTAAATATTTGCTTTTTTTTTTTACCTAAGCTCCCTATTTTGCTGTTAAACATCAGATGCATGTTGTACATTGATAATAAAATAGAAAAAACAAAAAGTAAATATCAAGTAATTACCACCTAGCTTCACAAGCTAACAACACATAGAAGAAGGATCATAACATAACAAGTCTGCTCCTAACTGCGCTGAGATCAATAGGATGCTTATCAGGTAAATATTCTGATTAGAAGGTAAGACAGACACTCAATTATAAATACCATTTCAGAGTTTGCAAACTGGTCAAAATTAAAGTCATTTTCATACTAATAACTGCATTTTCTTACCTCAAAAACAAGCAGAAAATAACAATGTGTCAACAAGAGGCTTTTAATCCCTTTAAGCGGATACATGGTGTAAAAAAAAAAACACTGCCACAGAGGGACAAGTGAGGTATAGAAAGATGGAATAGTATTTATCTATTTCTTAATCGTTTTCAATCCAACGCAGTTTAAAACGAACCAAATGTCAAAATGATTATCTTCTAATGTTACACTTCAATGCTACCTGTCTGAAAAGCATAAAAGATAATACATCTAATTGAAGCCTTTATTGGTCTTTAAAAAGCAGACAAATCACTGTCCAGAACAGTTCAAAAGGCTCGAGCTAATGAATGCTACAGGACATTTAAAGATGCTCACGATTAAAAAAGAAAAAAAAAACCTTGAGAAGCTTTCAGTGCATTACCCAGCTAGTTCACTAAAGCTCCGACCATGTCTTACTTAATCCTGGCTGCCATTGCCTATTTTAAACGCTCTTGTTGGAAACTATTTATGTGAGTGACTATTTAGCCGCCGTGACAACTTAATGGCTGAATAAATAGGCGCTAACACATCCATCCTTCCGACATCGCTCAATGTAAACTTTAAGCATTTGTCCGGGCTAACCTTTTTTGTCTAAAACCCGATCCGAAAGCCATTACCTATGCATAGGCGGTACATGGGCAGAATTTAAACTGCCTACTTTGTGCAGTCTGGATTCAGTAATGGTCCTCTGAGGCAGGCGGGCATTGGTTTGGCGTTATTAAGGAGTATTTTCACTGAATCGACAAACATGGTTATTATTATTGGATTTTCTTGGAGAGTTGCAAAAACTAGTGCCGGTTTAAAGCAAGAAGAACCAACAGACAATTATAGAAAAAGGCTGGAAAGTATTGTTTATTTATAATTCAAGAGGAGTTTGGATGTTCGGGAGGATAGTGTAAAAGGAAATGAGCAAAGAAATGCGCCGAAAATGTGTTTATTCTGGGGTGGTGTATAGAAAACGGGCCTAAATAAGTTGAAATAGCAGCAAATAGTTGTTGCGTTTTGTATGGGGTTTGGGATGAATAAGAATTTGTCACAATTGAATTTACACAAGGGAAAAGAAAACAATTAGTTAAAGGAACAAAAGTTAAAGGGAGAAAAATTTAAATTGGATTACATCAATAGCAAGTTAATTTAAAAACAACCTTTAGGGCTAGGGTTTTTGTCAACTATTTAACAGTTCAGTGTAAGCCAAGTTTATTTTCCTCAGACATTTATCAAAAGTTGAAAGCAAAATGATGGTAACAACTTAGAGGTGCACTATGTAACTTCCGGTGGAGAGTTATTGAGTCCAGATGATGTTATTGCTTTGCAGTGGTTGTCAAACCAATAATACTGGTCTTTTTTATTTATTGTTTTTTTAATTGTTTGTTTCAAGTTCCACCAGGTCTAAGTTTGGACTTAAAATTTCAGCATCTGATGTTGGACTAAAGCAGTTATATATTAAACAGTTGGTTAGTTCTTCAAGGCTCTCACTAAGAAAATCATAGATATTGATACAGGAAATCCTATGTTAGGGCATGGAAAGCTAAACTTTATAATTCTTTAATATGTTTTCTGGAGAATTGGGTGTATTTTTAGTCCAACTTATTGAAGTTGAGTAACAATCAAGTTTAAATGGAAGTTGTTGATGTGGAATTATGTGAAAAAAGTAAATAGAAAGTTAAAGAAAGACGTTAAAACACACCAAGCGATGTGGTCAGACATACATATTTGGACCATTGGATCACTTTATTCATCTAAATGTCTTGTATTGACACAATATGTTTTTTTAAGTCAACATTTGCAGTTGTAGTTGCAGTGATAACGTTGTTGTTCACGCTCAATGTTATTTTTCCCCCACAGAGGTCCCGTTAATAGGCGTGGCCTCTGATGCCAACTGTAGCTGTTTGCAGTGTCTCATCTTTGTCTAATAATAAATTGTTTGCCAAATATAATCCAGGAAGTGAGTTTGTTTGTATAATATATTGTTACGATTTGAGTAACTGACACTGTGGCATTTGACATTTTAAAAGATAAAATTGGGAATAGAGCTGTTCATAATGATTTTGCAAAACTGGACATGTTCAAGCGATTAATCGACTAAAAAGAAGGCACGACAAAAGCTACAAATTCTGTTCATGCAAAAACAACTAATGAATAGAAAATGAATAACAAATTGTGTGTTTAAGAGACACACAAAGACAAAAGGCAAATAAATCTTCAGCTAATTCATCACTTTTATGTTGCTGTTTAATATAACTCCATATAATCTAACTAAAGAATGGGTCGACTAATGAACATTTTGGTCGACTAAGACGCATCGACCGATTAACCGACTAAACAAACTACAACACTAAAAGATTTAATGAAAACAAATATTCAAACTGCAAACGTCTTCATGCACCACCACAGATCCACAAAACTGACTTTAACTTGGTCTTAAAGTGTCACAAGCTGTCTAAATTTCTAGTCATACCATGTAACAGTCAGAGACAAAGCAATTTCATCTATGAAGAGGATTGCAAATTCTTTAATAAAAACCGTACACTGAGCCTCTTAAATCACAACATCCCACATCTGAAAGGTTCCTAAACTGCACGAAATTACAATATGCTTTTTGTCATAAATAAATCGAGCCGAAGTCAACAAGGTTCTTGAATTTGACAGCTTTTGTAAGGTGTGATTTTGAAGCAGCAATACGAGGCAGAGTTTAATGTAAACTGTTACTCTTTGTTCCTTTGTGCAGACAATGCGGCTGATTGTGGTCGGTTGGTTGTCTTCCACTCATTTTCTCCAACTGGCACATTTTCTAGCTGCTAGCATAATCTATGAACCCCACAACCAACACACAAGTGCAGATCCGGGGGCTTTTCCAGCCAAGCCTTTTGAACTCGTGCATAAGCCTCGGGATAGCCGGGGTTAAAATGTCTGAAAGCGTAGCTGGGAGCAATGCCACGAAGAGCTTTAAAAGTCATCAGTAAAAATCTTAAATGTGTCCCAAACCGTCCAAGGAGCCAAATGCTATAGAATGCTCAAAGTAAGGAAAAGTGATCCGGCCTTTCAGCAGCTCGGGTTTGCACTGTTTGATGTGGTGGGACAAAACATTTTTATTCTGTGGAAAGTATAACAAAAAAGACAAATACTAAACTGTAATAGAAGTGTATCAAATATGTTTAAAAATGTAAATGATGACACACTTTTCAGTAAAATATTGTGAACGGAACAATTTACATTTCTGTTTTCCATTTCTTTCCTAGCAACTATGTCATAAACAAAGCAAAAAACATAATCAAATTAAATAACAGTTATAAAATAATACAAATAATAAAACTGTATGTGAATCAGTATTGTGTAAATAGTGCCTAAAGCATAACTTTGATCACAATCCAACCCACACAGCCGTAGAGTTGCTCAATATATCAATTTTGGATAATATTGTTAAAGTTGTTTTCAAGAATCCAAATAGAATATTGAGTAACTCGTTTATAATAGTAAAAATTGCCACAAAAAGAACCCATTAGGAATAGAAAAACAAGAAAAATGTTATCTTAGGATATAAAAGTAATACTTCTGCACTTCTGTGATTCATTTGCAAACATTTCACATTTGTCTGACAAAAGGTTGTATTGTATGTGACATCCCAAATTTTTAGACTAATAATACTTCACTTGTTCAAAGTCAGTTTTTTGTTGTAATACAAAAGTGAATAGGTCTCAAATCACAAGATTGAAACAGTTTGAAACGAAATCTTGCTCACTGCCTATACTTATGACACCATCACTTTTTACAACTTGAACGCAACATTTTGACGTTATAATCCTCTAAATATCGTTGTCAAGATATGTATTTTTGTCAATATCATGCAGCTCTACACAGCCACCATTTTGAATTGGCTATGCTACCAAATCTTTAGCTTTTGCAGTAGCTTTGTTCCCCGCATTCTTAGGGCTCACCAGTTGATAGTGGTAGCGGCAAAAATGGAAAAACATGTAGCTGCATTCGATGGGCAGCACCATGTGAATTCTAGCTCCACTTGGTTTATAGTTCTTTAATGACCCCTAAACCTACCCTAACCTTAACCTTGTCAACCTAATTGGTTGCCAAGCTCCATTCGGCAACCAATGGCTCTCCACACTCCAAACATCTGTGGCTGGACTCTTCCAAAAAAGACATGCATTTTTTTTTTCTGACAGGACTTAACCTAAGTTCCTGTCTTAAAAAAAAAACGCGAATACAGATCCCATCAAGCCTCAATAAAATTAAAGTTAACACCTAAACTGTATAACGTAGTATTTTTAAATTTTGCAGTAAAGTCTTTAAACAGTGTCGCATACCACGGCTATTACACAGAGCTGCAAAGTGAGTACAACATTTAATGAGTCCCGGAGACGTCTGTCATACCCAATAGCACGCTTATGTGTAGATATCTTTAGCACTTTTTCTCCAGGTAAAGTCGATGTGAGGAAAGATTTGACTCCATAGTTTACCTCCGCATGTGGCTTTAGATAAAAGTACTTCCTAGAGGGCATCCCCCACTGTCAATACCTGCATTTTTGGATGGAAATAAGACTTTTGCACTCTTTCTCACGTATAGAAAAAGATCCCGAGGACACGCTTTGATTGTTTGTCGCGAGTTTTCTAGTGCAAAAGTGCTTCTGTGTCAGCGCGCTTACTTTCACGCCGATTGTTTCTTTATATAGATGGGGCTTGTTCGCGTCTTACTGTTGACCCACGCTGCATTATTTATAAGAAGACCTAAATGTCCACCACAGAGTACTGGGAATGATCTGATGAAGATATGGAAAACAGAGTGCACTTACTTGTCCTCAGATAACCACCTCGCAGGACGGGAAAAGCTGTCAGCAAGGTGAGTGAAAATGAGCCTATGCAGCAGTGTCCGGAATTCAAGAAGGAGCTAATCTCACTTTTCAACTAAATATTTTTAAATGAATTATGTCTATATTCCAACAACACAGACACAAAGTAATCATTTTGTCTCACATTAATCCACTCAAACAGAGAAAAAAAAGCAAGCAGAAAGATAAATTGGTGTGTAATTAATATTATTTACGGTCCAGTGCTAAAATAACACGCAGTTTGCAACAGCCCATTAGCTTTCAAATGAAGAAATATTTCCTCAGCAGATTTTCCGAGCTAAATTCAGTTGTACTTAGGTGCAAAGGCTATGACGAATAGTAAACAGGGTAAAACAGTTCAATTAAACTAAAAAAGAGGTCAATATAGGCCCTTTGCTTACTTTTTTTCAACAGCAATTCTGCCAAAACCCGGTTAGCAAACCTGTTTCAAAGTTCTTTAAAACATAACAAAGCTTCATAAAACAAAAAATGCTAGCTTATCCACCTACACAAAGTGGCTGATGTTGCAGTATAGCTCATACGAAGATGCAATGTGCCAAAAATATAAGGATGCTAGCATGCTAAAGCTAACGGAGTAAAACAAACTTGTCATACATGAAAGGTTTTTTTTAACCAGTGTGTCCCAGTTTCTTGCACATACTCTTAGAACTCCATATTACAAATTTATCATCTGATAAATAATTTAGTCCTAAACGTCTTGGCAATTGTCCATGCTAAGATAACGTACAATGTTTTCATGTTTTACCTTCCACATTCTCACTTATATCATTGGACCAAAGTAGGTCATGTGATATAGTCTAAGTACTCTTTATTTCAGTTGACCTATTTTGTTGTTTCTATAGCAATAACAGAAATGTTTCAGTTTAAAATGGGATTATATGCTGCGTTCCAGGCAACTGGAAGTGGAACATTTCTCACTTGAATAATACCAGTTCCCACTTCAGAGCGTTCCAACGTAATCAACTTGTATGTAAACATTATGGCTAATGCTAACCTTTAGGCTAAACAAAAGTAACGGCAAATAACCTGTAATCGATGTTTACATTGTTTTTGCTCAGTTAAACCCTCAAATAGATTTATTGTGGTTATTGTTGAACTCGTATGTGAAGTGGGGCTTCCTCGACCAGGTCCCAGTTCACAAGTGGGATTAACCAGTTCGAGTGGCGTTCCAGCGCATTTTACAAGTGGCAGGTGGGACATATACCAGTTCCAGTTGCCTGGAACGCACCATTAGACTTAAAGTAAAAGCAAAGAGGGCTGCAGAAAAGCACAATTTTCTTGAAGCCAGATCATATTTTTGATAATGTTTTTTTCCTTAGCTTCACGCTTAATTGTGATTGGTTAAATCCATCTGTCACTCACTCAGAACCCTTTAAAGGCTGACCAAAAGGAAGAGTGCATGTTAATGTTCAAACAGACAGCTGGATTTAAAAAACACTTGTGTATTTATTTATTTATTTATTATAAAACTATAGCATAAATATACCCATAATTTACATAATATGCTCAAAAATGCAAAAGTGATCATTTCCGTCGCTTTAATGCAAACATGAAAAGCAACAGATATAAAATGACTTACATAAACTACTACATAACCTGTTGAACGCAACATGTTTACCCCAAATAAATAAATGGGAGGTGATAGGGGGTAGGTGAAAACAAATTTTCTGAGCACTCGAGCATCAGTCAATCCTAGAACTTTGATTAATCTGATCGTGAACATTGCACTAATATTAATTTTACGTGATTATAAATTCTTAATACAGCTCCTTGTCTGATGGCTAACATGTTTAGTACTAAACTGCCTGATGTGTCTGTGTTGCATGTCAATTGCGTTTATTTTTTAATTGAATCGGAAGAGAGCAATTCCGACAATGACTGTGGTTAATTATTTTTAATGACATGTAGTGGGCTACAACTAGTTTTCAAGTTGTGGAGAGTGAAATAAACAATTAGATTCCTCCTAATGGCACAAGTGGCAGCTAATGTCAGCTTGTGTCCTTTACTGGGAGATAATGATATGTTAATCAATGTGCTCGTGTTGTGGTCCAATTATTTTGGGGCTGCAATCATCCCAAAAAGCCTCTCTCCAACAAGCTGGAGGGACACTGATTATTTACTCTCCCCATTTTGTAAAGAACTACAAGAAATGATTTAATATAGTCAATGAAACGGCGTTGGTAGTGGCGTTTGAGCGTAATAGGAGTGATTAAAGGCTGATTAGCTGGATTTACATCTGTGATTAGGCCAGTCCCTCGGCTAAGATAAAGCATATCAACACGGATTAAAAACACGTAGCTAATATTTCTTAACCATATTGCCCAGCTCGAGCGCTTGGCTGTACATCACTGGACAGCAGCCACGGACACGCCGCACACATGCGCCGCCGCGGGTCTGGATGGCTTTTGTGCTTGTTTTCTAATCCTCGTTCCCTCTCTCAGTATTGGTTCCTATTAATTTGTCCTCCCACTCTGTCTGTTCCTCTGGAAACTACGACACACGCATCAATCTGCAGCATTTCCACTGGGAAACGGGGGACCGGTCCGACTTGTTTTTCGGCTTTCTCTGCACATAATTACTTTCTTGTTCTGCTCCCGTCTTCGCTGCGGCAATCTGAGGTTATTTAAAAGTTATACTAGGCCTGACTCAGCTGTGTGCCGCTTCATTCTCATTTAGAGATGGACTTCTGCAGATTTAACTGTGAACCCAAAATGTCTTCCCCATCAAAGCAGCACATCTTTCCCCTGAAAAAAATAGCCGAAATCATGCTTTGCCGACGGGCCCCTCATGAAGTCAAAAAACACATACAAAACAAGATAATTACACTACTTCGCCTTCAAACTGCTTCAAAATTCCATCCCAATCTGAGCTTTCAATACTCCAAAGCTCCCAGTATATATAAACGCAACCCACCACTTTCACTTTCAAATTAAAGCGCAGTACATTTATTTCCAACATGCCAAATTATACGCCTTTTCAGGAAGTCCAAGTGTTTGTTCTTCTCTCTCCATTGTAATGCAAACTGGACGGGCGCATACAGAATGAGTTGGAACAATGACGGAAGTATGTGCGAAAAGAAACAGGACAGCTGTCAGGAGGAGCGAGTCTGCCAGAGTCTACTTAATATGGGTTTAATGGAACTGTAGTTTGCGTTGGTAGTCTGCCGCAGTATGCCGTTCTACACAACATGGCTGAAGTGCGTAATGACAGATGTTTTAGTCTTGGATGGGTGAAAAGGGCTTTGTGTACAAAGTGGCAGAAAGATAGCCTTGACCTCCACCAAGGCGCATTGGAACTCGAAAAATATTAATTTAAACATGTATTATGTATTATTTGTATTGATATTGACCTTTAAATGTTTACACACCTTTGCATTCACATCTCGTTTTATACAACTTACAATAATGTATATACTAAAAGCACACATTACTTTCTATAAGTGACTCTCTCTTCAGGAAATGAGTTAGAGGGAAATAAAAGAGGAGATAAACATGCTACGGTAAATACACTGTTGTCATGAATGGTTTGACCAAGAATGAGTCAACCTAGAGCGGGGCCATGTATCCATGTATATCACCATATTGTAAACATAGAGACAATGTAGTCCTGAATAACACTATAAAAACACCAGTTGGTCACAACTACAGAGAAAAAGAAAGAATGACAGGATGAATTACAGTTTCTATTTCTTGGTAATTCAAATTACAAACTTACAGTATATTATGCATAGAATTGCACTTTTTTTGTCTTGGCATCAGAAGGCACGAGGCATCAAAAGGCTAAATTATTTTTAACCAGAAGCTATAGGATTAGAACAAAATCATTTCACTTCAGAAATGTAATTTCAAAGATTTTTTTGTCCATGTCACACATGGCCCTAAATCTGCAGATGATTTTGAAAAAAATAAAAATAAAAAATCTCTTTATATGTAATTGTGTCACAAAACTGGGGTAACCCCATGTATGTTTTTGATGAGAGAACAATGTTATAACATGGCAAAAGGTCAAAAATGTGTCATAATATACTTTGTGCAAATACAGTATATCAAATTTTAGACAATATTGTTAGCGCTATTTTCAAGCAATGAAAAATTAAATATTGAGTGTATTGAATACAAGGGAAAATGGTGGTTTCATAAACTTTCAACAAAGGATATTGATGGGTTGAAAATGAAAACTTAGATATTTCACAACAAATAATAGAAAATACTGGCTTTTGCCCTCTCTGGTCTGTCTGACATCATCACATTCTACATGTGAAAGCCATCTAATAACACAACCAAAAGACAAATGTCCTTAACCCGAGAAAAACTTGAGATACTATTTTCATTTTTGTCAGTTTCACATGATGGTAAAACATTCAGCAGATAGCTCTTTTTGAAGAAGTGACCCATATAGAAAAACAAATTGAAATGATCATTGTATATCATGCTTTGAATGTATTTCTACAACAAAAAGCCTAAAGAAAACTATAGTAAATTTCCACTTCACCAAATTGCTTATGAAATTGAACTTTATTTTTCCAAAACATTCCAAAAAAGCTGACACTTACTTCCACCTCAAAAGTATTGAGAAGCCATTTCTGTTGCTAGCATGTACTTTTTTCTTGCATTATCTAAAATCGCGGCCTCCTATATGCCCCTATACTTTTTGCAAACTTGCGCACATTCTCTCACATTCTCTGTTCTAAAAAAGAAGGCATCTCCTTGTTAAAGAATACAGCCACATACACCCGCCACAACAAAGACAGAGAAGGCTTCAAGAGAAAAAAAAAACCTATGCTGTTTCCATTGCTGACGACAAGCTCAGTCCGACAGCAAAAGAGAAACCCATGCTTCTTTTTATTTTATTTTCTCCCTCGTTTTCCCCCCGTCTGTGTTTTTTTTTTTTGCCTTCCATCATTCCTTTGGGTGTTTGTGCGGTGTCCCATAGTTACGGCGTAAGAGACTAGCCGAGCTTTAGAGAGTTAAAAGCCTGGGTCCTGTCCTGCTCCTTCGAAACAAGCCCATCAATAATTCAGCTCATCGGGAAGCATTATCTAACAGCCGCATCAAAGTTTAAACGCTGTGGGTGACAACACGGAACCGGGAAGAAAGTGCTCGGTAAGAGGACACTCCAGGTGGCTGGGATGACGGTTAGAGGCATGTTTAAAGCGTCTGCGCCCTTCGAAACCAGACAGAACAGAAATGTACATACAGACTGCATGGAGGACAGGCCAACACGGTGATATCTTTAGACTTGCATGACTGGCGATGTCTTATATTATTTACAATGTACTAACAAAGGCAAAACCAGCGCAGCAAAAAAAACGAACACCTATAGGGACAGTTTAGCGTTGCAGAAAATGGCTAAACTATTGCATCAGCCTGTGATGGAATGTGGATGAAACACAAATGGTTGGTGCGCTACAGGAAAGAGCTAATCTATCATAGGTAAAAGATCAGTGAGAGCTAAAGATTGAAGTGTGAACAGACAAGTGTAAACAGAACACCTGCATTCTATAGGCTGGTACCTCGTGTGCTCACTGCAATGCATTTTCAATTGGGAGACTTAGCTTTAGCCTCTATTAAAAAACAAGGTTGTTTTGGTTTTTAAAAAAATAAAAGAAAAATGGCTTTTGGTAATGATTTTTGGAATCTAAACTAAACAAACCTCTAATCTCTGCCATTTACCAGAGAAAACAATCAAATGTTTTCTTCCAAAATCTGGCTTCTGCTCCAAATGTTTTTTACTGACACAGGATTAGCTGTGGAGTTTACAATTCAAAAGCACAACTATTGACGATTTGACTGGATTACAATCTCTCGATCTTTTCAGTAATTGCCCAGTCCTAACAATAGGTCCTAATTGAAAAAAAAAAAAACAGTTGCCTGCAACAATTTGGTTGCTGTACAGAAGTCCACCCACCAAGCCTCACACTTCAGTCACCGTAACTCATGAAGGAAAAAAAGTATGATTGCCATGACAGACATGGCCACATGTTTTGTGTTGACTAATTATATTTTCTCATAGGATTCTACAGGAGTTTCAGTAAATTTTAGTATTGATCAGTATCTGATTTTAATACCATCAATCAATTTAAATAATAACTGTTGTAAATGTTCAATTTTAGAAAGTTGTTGCTGACGTTAGTCACTTAATGTAATGCACACATAAAAATTACTGGAAATGTGTCAGTCTTGGAAAGATACACTGCAATACATCGTGATGATAAACTGAGACTTTCCATTTTTACACATTCCGGCATTGTACCAGAAGCAGATTGGTCAAAAAGGTAATATCCTTTGAGAAATTAGCAGGGATCCCATTCGACCTTTTCTGTTCCAATAAAGGCGTAACTATCTGCGATACTCGATATCAACCAATACAGTGGTCATATTTGTGTATGTTTTTGTCATTCTGTAGATCCATTAACAATTGTGAAGCATTCTTTTGTATATAATTGATGCATTCTTTCTTTGATAGGTTAGTCTATAAGAATAAATATTGTGGCAAGACTTCAATTTATCAATCAGGTCCATTTCATGCGACTCAAGTAGCCTACAGTCACTTACAAACGAAGAGTATATGGCAAAACACCACTAGCAAACTTCCCAACCTTTTTTTTTGCCAAATCCCTTAATCCCGCTCTAATTCACAAACCTTCAACCTACGACAATCTAAAATTAGTGGTTAAAGCAAGCTCCAATATCAATGACAGAAGCTTAGAAAATGACTCTTTGAATTAGCTTCTTTTCCCAGTCAAAGGAACGGCACATCTCCACTTGTATGTGTCGGGAGTCGGAGCAGCACGGAGGTGGAAGCATTCGCTCAGCTGTATTAACGCCTAGGCTCATTCTCATTGACAGTGAAATCCCTCTAAGCCTGGATCAATTACACTCCGCTTGGCTGTAATTAAAATATCCTAACAAAGGTCTTAGGAGCACAGGACAGGAGCCTACTGCCATTGAAAGTAAGACCACTTCAATCTATAGCACTATCTCGGCGAAAATAGTTTGCCATTACTGCCCGCACTGGCTCTGGACTCAGATGAGATCCCCCTCAAAGCTACGCCGGCAATAAGTCGGCTTAATAAGGTCAAAGAAACCCTGAGATAAGATCTGAAATAATGTATTAAGATTAGCAGCAGAAAAAAAACACTTAAAGGCAGCAACTTTGTAATCGCTAGAAATTGATACTAATTAATCCTTCAAGAACTGTGCTTACGTTATTGGGCCTATACTGTTCTGAAAACCAATTATTTGTTCTGCTAAGTATGTCTGATGTTTGACTATACTCTGCAAAGAAATGGCAGATTGCTTATGAGGCTCCTAATTAAAACTCAGCAGTGGAGTGATTAGCAATCACAACTCCACTCTTCAAATATCAAGATCTGATTTGCTTGGCTGATCAACAACAGGCTTGCTCCTCTCGCTGCGACACTCGTTACCAGTCGTCTCTTCCTTTCCCCGTTAAAGAAGCTTGGGAGATTGAGAAAAGCAGTAGAACTCTAATATTTTTTTGTTTTTCACATTGCTTATTAGGAATGTAGTCGATCAAAGAAATTCTTGGTCGACCAAAGACAGGTCCAATGAACTGATTAGTCGAGTAAAAAGGTCTCAAATGCTCTAAAGCTTTTTGATAGATCTTTCATTTGACACAAACGGTGCTAAAAAAAAGTTAAAATGCAATGAAATCTATGCTAAAGCAATAAATTATACAGAAAACCTCAGCCAACATACTTCTTTTTGTTAATGTTTATGATGCACCGATCCAATACTGGTTGGTGCTGATCTCTTTTGCCAGGTCGGTTCAGACGATATCCTGGTTGTGCTTCAATTGGACAAGAATGAGACTATTTTTAGGCAAATGTTAACCCAAAACGTCTTGTAATGTTTGAATATTATTCACATAAACTTGATAAATACAATCACATAGCTTCATTTTCTAACAAGTAAACTGAGTTTCAAGAAGAAAAAAAATTAATTTTTAGTCCCCACCGGTACTGGCCAATATTGGTTATCGGCAGATACTTAAAGTCAAAGTATCGAAGCTGAAAAAGTGCATTTCTAATCAATAAAGTTGTGCAATATCAGTAAGATATCTTGATATACATCTGAAAATGTTGAAATCTGGTATCAATTTGTGAATTAATGCAGCTGATTTTCCTAACAGCTTTGACGACAGCCGACACAGATATTGGTCCATTTGTAATATTTTTGATGTGAACAGTCAAAAGCATTGTGGAACAGCAACCTTAGAACAGACTGTGTAGGCTCTGCTGAAACCAAAACACCAGTAATTACTTAATTATGTTTAATTTATTGAGAACCCTTGTCTATATCATCAAAAAATATCAATCCTTCCTTAGATCGTGATATAACATCCTGCCCTACTATTCAATTTAAGTTCTTATAATAAAATAATTAGTCGACTACAAATTTGAAATCTCCAAACTTCTAAGAATCGACAAAAAGACTACAAAAGGTCCACAGCACTATTGCTTATGATCCATTGTCGACAAGCAGTTTCCTGACGCCGACGATGAACCCAAATGTTTTCCCGCTAAAACTGCTTGGACTTGAAATGCAAGTAGCCGACTTCAATAACGTTACTTATGGCGTCCTGCGAAATTAAACTTGAAAGGCGCTCCCCGGTTGCGCCGGGCGGAGACAGTTCCCAGACAAAGCAAAATGGCTGACTGCACAGGGGAAGAAGAAGAAGAAGAAGCGTGCCTTGCCTTGCTAGGTAATAGATTCCCTTTGCCTTGCTTCTCATCTTGGGTGACAACGGCTGCCAATCAAAGCCGAGGGGACGTTCAAGGGCCCTGACAATATCTCGTCACCTTGAAAACACATTGGCTTCATCACAAGACGCAGAGTGACACCAAGCAAGCATCAAATAGCCATTATACATGCCGGTCTACAGGTGATCCCATCTCTCTAGAGCTTTGCCTATGGGCTTCTTAAACCTCCACGCGTATAAAAGCTTGGCTCAAACCGGCAATAAAAATAATCTCCTGCTATATAGAGACACAACAAATGCCAGCAATACTGTAGGAGGTGACATTTAAGCGTGGTAAGGAAAACTGCATGGGGGAAAGCGGAATTATCATAGAATCGTTTTGACAAAGACAGCGAAATATAAAAGATTGTAAAGTGGAATACAAGTATCTATATCACTTCACAATTCAATAGCTTTTCAGAGGCAGAATAGATTTTTAGGTAAGCTTTTTGTTGAAGAATTCTCTTTCTGAGTCAGAAATGGTAACATATGCTATATCTTGCCAGTGGATTATAGCTTATCATATCAAGCGAGCGCCATTAGTGTGAAACCCGGCAATTATTTCCATTAACATTTACCACGTTTGAAGGGCATCTTTTCAGAAATTTCTCATCACGGAACAGGTTTAATGCAATTCAGAACTTTTTCAGCCTTGAGACATTTTCGAAAAGCATTGATGGCGTTAGGCTTGTCGGTTTGATGAAGTCATGCTTCAGGTCAACTTTAGATATATCGTTACATAAATAGTTGAAGTTTAGTCTTTGTTGCCGTGTCCTTGTTTAGTAAATCCATTTTGTCAAACTTTTTCTAAAGCAAAGTTGCACGTGTTGTTAATGAAAAGTAAAAGTGAACTCAACATTTTAATTATGGACACAAAAAATTCTTAACAAACTTGCATATTAGTCCTATTTTAATAATCTTAAGAAACAAAGGAAGCAGACAAAGCAGCTAAAGAGGTCAAAATGGAGACCTTGACAAAAAATGAAAGATACTTTTGTGCAAGAAGTAATTTTGAACTGACTGAACACAACTCAAGGTAAGGCTGAGCGATATTGAGAAATAAATGAATTATTGCAATCGTTTTTTGTCATATCCTGATAAGAATAATTTGTCTGTCCAACATAAATGTGCTACAATGTATCTTCAAATGTATGATCAAGCTTTAGGTATTAGAAGAATGTGAAATGTTTGTCGAATTAATCACATAAGTGCTGTAATCTCCCTTTTGACTCTTCATTTCCTGTTTTACACTTAAAAAAGGATCGTATTGAAGGCGCTATGTGCCACTTCTTACAACTAAATAACTTAAAATCACTTTACCACAGCACAAATATCTAGTTAATGTATCTATTCAGGTGAAAATCCGTCCGCGATGTCCTCACTACGTCTAATAATGTCCTGTTTGTTCAAACAAAGTTCGCCTGTTGTGGTTTTTAGCATTGTAGCTAATTGCTGTTAGCATATGGGGACGACTTGCTCCTAAGAGCTGTGAAAAAGGGTTAAAAAACACAATGTGGTAAACATTTCGAAGGTTCAGAATGCATTAGGTAAGTGAGCAAAACATGTGGACTAATGTAGGAAGCTTAATTTTTAACAAAACAAAAATTGGCTAGATTTTAACTGACATTTAATGATTGTCAATGGAACAAGCATGGCATTACTTGTTTTACATAAAACAGGAAAAATGCACACTTAGATCAATAGAAGTTGGCAAAACTGCTTCAGTACATGAAATAAGAACCAAATGTTCTATTGGCAAACATGAAGCACAGTCAAAATATTCTCAAATTATGATAATTCAACCACTTTATAGCTTATTAAAAATACATTCTGCTGCTTGCTTTGACCATTTGATAGTCTACTACATTTCATTTTTTGGTGTAAATTATAAGCTTTTTGTAGATTTATTCTTTTTTTTAATTACACAATATTCTCAATATTGAATTTATTTATTGTTATTATAACATTCACAATCTTATCTTAAATTTAGTTTAATGCCCTCTAACTCAGGGTCAACTAAATGTGCATAGTAAATGAAATATTTCCAATCCAATAACAATGTTGACCCGCGTCAGCCAAGCAATTTCCATTTTTATGTGATTTGGCCTAGAGTAGAGCTACATTTTTTTCCTACATCAAAGTGCTTCGGAAAGTCTTTTTTTTTTTTGTGTGGCATAATTACATGACAGTATTTAGGAATCTGAGACATGAGGAACGCATTTGCACGGTCAAGATGGATGACCTGTCAGACACACCTTATGCCAACACAATCTTTCCCAGTATAATCCAGCCACTTCCTCTGGCTTGTGCTATAGATGTGATGCAAATGTGAGTCTTCGTGTTCGAACAAAGATCTTTATGAGTCATGTTCCTCAGGGTGATTGCAGATGTTGTGAGAGCAAACAAGATTACAATCCTATAATCACTCTCAGTTTGAAAAGTTTATTCAGTGTCTCTTTTGGATAATGTTTTTCACAAAGGAATCTTTCACTCATTCACAACCACACATTCTTCATCCACCTGGATAGTATGACGGACAGCAGGCTGCACGGTCAGAAGCAGAGATTTAGAGGCCACTAATGAACTAGTCTCTCTGTTACAAATAGAGATGCACCAATCCAGCTTTTTCAGTTTTTGATTATTTTGTGGTTTGGTATGTAAATGTCCTAAATCAACCGACAACACTATAGAAAATGAACTCATTAGAAAATTGGTCATATTGGTCACTGGTCATTTGAAATTTTATGAGATGTTCTGGGTCAACATCAGCCAGAAGAAGAATTTTAGTACATCTAATTAAAGGCACAGTAGGGTATAGGTTGAACTGATACCTTGACTGGAAATTCCAGAAGATATACAGTATATATCATCTGGCCACCGTGTCCCTCTTTCAAATTTCAGTGGTCGTGATTGACAGATTAATTAGCCAAGCAGAGACATGCATTGTCTGCCTTTTGAAAACCAACATGGCTGCTTCAACAAAAAAAATACATGGAAAAAATATCACGTGGAAGTGAAAAACGTATTTGCGTATTTCTCCAGAATCATTGTGCGAAGCAAAAAAACAGATTAAATGGGAGATGAGTGAAGTTAGATTTAGGTCTAAATGACGCAAAGGTTAGATTTAGGTCTGCATCACGCAAATAAACTAATCTGATTGCCCCGTACGATGTAGATCTGATCTGAAACACAGACAGGGGGCGTGGTGACCAGGCCCACTCTTCGCAGTTTGCTGAAATGTGGGCTCTGGATCCCAGGCAACCCGATACCATGCAATGGACTCAAAACACGATAAAGCAAATCATAGATTGACGCAGACGTCCTCAGTGCATCACTAATTACGAAGCTTATTTTTAGTTTATTCTATATGGTCTTATAGTCAGAATTGTAAATACAACCTCTGTCATTATGTAGATTAAATTTACATCATTCACTCATTCATTTTCTACCGCTTAATCCCGTTGGGGGTCGCGGGTGACTGGAGCCTGTCCCAGTGACTTTGGGCCTTAGGCGGAGAACACCCTGGACAGTGGCCAACTTGCCGCAGGGTTAGACAGACAACCATTCACTCTCTCATTCATTCACTAAGGGAAATTTACAGTGATGCCCAATTGACCTAAACATGCATGTTTTTTTTGGAGGTGGGAGGAAACCGGAGTACCCGGAGAAAACCCACGGTGACACGGGGAGAACATGCAAACTCCACCCAGAGAGATCAGGAGTCGAACCCACGACCTCCTTATTGGGAAGCCAGAGCTCTAACCACTTGGCTACCGTGCACATCAGTTACCAGGTAAATAACTCTCCTTTTCAAGGGTGACCTGAGTTCAAATGGATTGTAACATGAATAGAAACACATTACACACTTGAACTAAAGACACTGTGCATTACAGCCAAACTACATAGTTCTCCCTTGTTCCTTTAACAGAGCAAACCCTCAAAGAAACCAACTCATTTAGTTTAGGAAAGTAATCTAAGCTGTGGGAGCAGCATTAAGAACGCTCACTTCCCCAAAAGACCACATTCAAATAGGGCTGCTCGATTAAAATAATGATCACGATTAATTCAATTATTTTTGAAATAAAAATATTCAAATGATGGTAGAACATTTGCACTCTCTAAATGCAGAAAGATCAGGTGACATTACATCTCACAGAAATACTGTTGCAAGTGTATTTAACAACTTTAACAAAACTTGGACCTACTTTTCCAAATAGATAGATCTATAAGAATCTATCATTTAGACACATTATTGCCTCAAGTTTTGAACTCTGTATACTAGGGCTGTGCCAAAAATCGAAAGATCGAGAGATCGCGATCTCAACTTTGCTCGATCTCGATGATAAGGCTTTCGCATTAAGATCGACAAGTCCATCAGCCAATCACAATGCAGAAAATGCACGCGGCGCTGCCTGGTAGTTTTAGCCAATCACAACGTGGTAAATGCACGCGGTACAGAGTGGGAGTTGCCGCCCACTACAGCCTTTATTTTAAAGATAAAATGGTCATCGTTAATAAAATGCCTTTAACTTTTACTTATAATGACGAGCCACACATTTTATCCGCGTCCGTGCGCGTCCTGAACCAGAGGCTAGACTCCGGGATCCCCGCGTGTGTTTGAGGCAGCAGCCGGGGAGGCATGCACTGAGCATGGATCAAGCCAGCGTCAATCCCCGTGTGAGACGAGCCTGGGGCGCCGCGGGACCGCGCAGCCCACTTCAGCGCGAGGTTAGTGACAGAAAAGGCTCATACAGACGGCTTCACGCGTAAAGTGTTGTACCTGTGAGTCTCCCGCAGAAACACTCGTCTGTTCCGTTATTATCTCTGTGAGAGGCGCGCTTTCCCACGTCTCTCTCTCTATTCTCTCCCTTTTCTCCACTTCAGAAGTGGCGACGCACTTCCATTTACACGCACGAATTCTCTTCACTTCGTGAATTTGGCCGCTGTATTCACGCGTGAGTAAAGCATCTGTCTTGAGTTGAGAAAAAAAGTATATCGCAGCACTTGTGCTCGCTTCCCTGGGAAGCTGTCAGTCATCTGTTCAGGCTCACGTATAAGCGTGTATAAGTCTTGTTTACAGTCTGACTCTGAACGCACGGACTGACCGCAAAACGAACAAATAATTATAATTAAATAGCCTCCAGTAAATCATGTTTATTTTTCTTTGACTGTTTATTTATTAGCCTCATTATTTATCAAGCTGACCTGGGACGTCTAGTCTATTCTTTCTGGTCAATTTTACCATTAAAATTAGGGGGACTTTCACCTATTAATAAATAATAGTGAAGCTTTTTTGAAAAGACATGTAGTTTCATTTTTTTTTTGTATAATATATAATTTGCATAATACTACCATTTTAGATTATTTTATTAAAAAAATCGAATCGAAAATCAAGATCGAATGATATGAAGAAAAAAATCGTGATCTATTTTTTTCCCAGATCGCCCAGCCCTACTGTATACCCTTCAGAGTGCAAAACTTGCTGCTTAAAGTTTTCAAATTACGGTACAAACACATTTGCAAGCTAAGGTTAATCATCACAATTACTTGATTGCATACTTTTGTAATCAATTACAGCCACAATCATAATTGAAATGGAAATTTGATTAACTGTCCCGCCCTACAGTCAAGGGACAAACATAATCATCACATCATGAACATAGGCCACGGTGACTCTCACTGAACAAGCACAAATGATCTTAGAAATCAAAGACATTAGAGGCTTATAAACGTCTGCAACGATCTCAAATCAAAATACATTGAAAAATTGATTAACTAATTAACCACGACATCCTTTCCCTTCCACTTCTGACCTATACTCCGGCTGAACCAACTAAACTCTGGATACCCCCACGAGACAGAACCGTGCCCTCTTATGCTAATATCAGAAGCTGTGAGGTCAGCCCCAGACAGCTCACAGGTCAGCGCTAATCTCCTGATATATGGAGCCTAAAGACCTGAGACGCATCCATCATTGGTCCCCAGCTGGGAGGGATCTTGCTCACCAAAAGGGTTAACGTGCAACCAAAGAACCCACAGACGATCCATCACTCAAAAAAAAAACGGCGCTCTTTACACCGCCGGGTTGGTCGTAGAAAGCATATAGAACCAGCGTGACTGTTAGACCTAAGCAGCGAGCCTCTGTTGATCATTAAACATCCATTTTAAAGCAGTGGGGGAAAGTTAACTGTCATTTTAAACCCGGGAGGTGGCGGTTACGGGGAGCAGGATTTTCTTCTTCCCCTCACATGTAGTCGTTTTTAGCGCCGAAGAGAGGCTAGAAGTACATCCATCCATCTAGTTAACTGGCCCGGACGAGAGATCATTTGTTCCAGTCATCTGCTGCTTTATTTTTGAGTCAAGCTGCAAAAACGGCTTATGCATTTCGCAGTAAAATGGCAAACTCGCCCTCAAGCACTTTACAAGCTAAATAGAACACCCTTTCGCAAGTGTGTGTGACTGTGGTTTTTCCTTCTCTTCGTGGTTAACAATTCAAATTTGAAGCAGCAGAGTTTTCAATGTCATTTTTCAGAACTGGAACGACTTTTTTTTTTTTATGGTGGTGGATTGGATCGGCGACACCTCTCAATGTCAGGTTTAGTGTCAAGCCATTAGAAAGACAGACACTTTTAAGACTCTGGAACAAGTCGCTTGTTAGAAATCCATCTCGGGATGGTTCCCGGATGCAGCTGCCTCAGGCGGACGTGTGTGCGTGAGCTCCGCATATGCTCAAGCGGTTATGACCTTGTAATACACCTTTGCTCTAACAATATATCTGCTTTTTGGACTTTTTATTCGTGGACACTGTTTTCTACTTAAAACAGCAAATACCAGATCCAAGTAACGTGTTTTGGGAACTTTTCCTGAGGAGCGCGTCGCCCACACAAGATGGCGGATCCAGAAAAGCTAACTCTGAAATCTCTTATGAAAGCCATACGGGATTCTAGTGACGAGCTCTCTACCAAGATTGACAAAACCAAACGGAACTTCAGCACACCTTGGCGAATATTGAACAGGCAGTATCTACGCTGTCAGAGCAAGTGCAGGAGATGGAGACCCGCATCGGGGCTAATGAAGACAACGTTACAGATGCACTAGCTCGTATTAGCAAAATGGAGAAAGAAATCGTGTTCCTGAGAGAGAAGTCTGACGATTTGGAAAACAGGAGCCGCAGGTCAAATGTAAGGCTCATAAACGTTCCGGAAAAAGCAGAGGGCAACAACATGGTGATTTACATCGAACGTCTCATCCCACGGCTTTTCGGGCAGGAGCACTTCCCTACCCCGGTCACCATTGAAAGAGCCCACCGCTTGGGAAGATACGCCGACCGGACAAGGCCAGTCGTCGTCAAGTTTCTGAACTACAAAGACAAGGAAAAAGTGCTTCGCCTGGCAAGAGAGAAGGGGCCACTTTTCATAGATGAACAGCGCATTTCCTTCTACCCGGATTACAGCGTAGAGCTCCAGCGCAAGATCACAGGCTACAGAGAAGTGAAGAAGAAACTACGGGAGAAAAACATCGAATATGCCAACCGCTACCCAGCGAAACTTCGCATCCGACACCAGAGTACCTACCATCTTTTCTCGACGCCGACGGAGGTAGAAGGCTTTTTGTCTTCATTGGATGAGTGAAACACTAACTACCTTGTATTAGCATAGTGGTAAGGACATTTGACAATGTTGTATGTAACAATCTTAAAGCACAGTTATAAAGTGTGCGTGGAGAGGGAAAAAAGAGAGAGAGAGTGAGTTCAGGTTATATTCACCATGTCAACGTTGCTGTTGATTTCATAAATGAAAAACTAAGGAGCAACAATTTTCTTTTATAATCCGCTTGAGCTGCCGAGATAACGAGGCGCAGTATCTACCCAGTTGGTATGTTTTGTGTTTTATATAGGGTAGGTTTTTCATTTTTCATAGTTTTGGGGCTTGTTTTGGGTTTTTTTTGTGTGTCCTCTCCCTGCACTCTAACTGTAATCATTTTTGAAGAACTAAAACTGAGGTATTTTTCATGTTCAAGCTCTGATGTGTTGTGTATGGAACTGGTGTCATTTACTTCACAGCTATTGACAATAATTTCAGATTATTATCTCATATCAATAATTTTAGTTGATACTCAATGGATAATGGAACTAACAGAGTTAATTTCATTTCCTTAAATGTACGAGGCATTAATTCTCCCATTAAGCGCAAGAAAATTCTAACATATTTAAAGAAACAGCAGGCAGATGTTGCATTTATTCAAGAGACTCATCTCACTGACTCAGAGCACCTTAAATTGCGTAGAGACTGGGTGGGTCATATACATTATTCTTCCTTCACATCTAAAGCAAGAGGGGTGGCTTTGCTTATCAATAAAAATCTTAGATTTCACTTGAACTCAGTGGAAAAGGATAAACAAGGAAGATATGTTCTTATAGATTGTGTCATAAACACATCTAGGTTAACTCTGGTATCTTTATATGGCTCAAATCTGGATGAGCCAAAATTTTTTAATGAACTTATTATGAGGCTCGCAGCCGTAGAGGGCAAATGCGTGGTGGGTGGCGATTTTAATCTGGTCCTAAATCCACTATTAGATCGTTCCTCCTCCAAAGCCACCTCACTTTCTAAATCTGCGCTGACTTTATCTCAGGGAATGAGGGAACTCGGGCTGGTAGACGTTTGGCGCCTACGGAACCCGGTTACTAGAGACTATTCATTTTATTCCAACGTACATAATACTTATTCAAGAATAGATATGTTTCTGATTTCCAGTCACTTATGGCTGAAATAAATTCCTGTTCTTATCAGGCAGCCACTCTGTCAGATCATAATCCTATAAAGATAGACATAAAATTAGATCAGCATGAACCCTCCCGACGTAGTTGGAGATTTAGACCATATCTACTTAAAGATCCAGATTTCATAAATTATATGAATACAAAAATAGGTGACTATTTGGAAGCTAATGTTAACACTGCCTCTCACTCAGTTGTATGGGATGCCCTCAAGGCACCATGAGAGGTCATATTATTTCATATGTCTCATACAAAAACAAGCAAAAAAGAGAAAAAATATCACAATTAGAAAATGAAATTAGAACATTAGAACTACTCCATGCCCAAACAAAACAAACTGATACGCTCAGTGCACTGAAACAAAAACGAACCATGTACGATAATTTGTGTACAAGTAAGGCTGAGGCTGCCATGGCCAGAACCAAATATCATTATTATGAATTTGGTAACAAAACTAGCAAGTTACTTGCCTGGCAATTAAAGAAAGAGGATGCTAAGAATTTTATTCATTGTATAAAAACAGCTGATGGCGAAGCTTGAATTGTTCTAAGGATATAAATGCAGAGTTTCGAAAATATTATGAAGAGTTGTATAAAACTGAACAAACTAACGAATCTATCAAAATAAAAGAATTTATTAACAAGTTAAAACTTTCTAAACTCACCACCCCAGATAGAAATATGTTGGATAAAGATATATCAGAAGATGAAGTTTGTCGCGCAATGACATGCCTTCAAAATAATAAAGCACCAGGGCCTGATGGTTACCCGATTGAATTTTTCAAAACATTTTCCAAAAAACTATAACACCCTTTACAAACATGATTCAGGAAGCTTTGACTTTGGAAATTTTACCTAAAACTCTTGAACTAGCGACTATAACATTGCTTCCCAAACCTGGAAAGGACACGCCAAAGTTGTAATAATTACAGACCGTTAAGCCTGCTCAATTCTGATTATAAGGTGCTTTCTAAACTCATTGCATTACGTTTGGAAAAGGTGATTCCAAAATTATCCATGCTGACCAAACTGGCTTTGTTAGAAATAGACAGGGGCAGATAATGTAAGAAGATTATTACAAATTGTTGATTTTACACACAACCAGGATGAGCCTGCAGTGATTATATCAATGGATGCGGAGAAGGCGTTCGACAGAATAGAGCCTCTATTTCTTTTTGAGGTTATGAGGGCCATGAACTTTGGCGACACTTTTCTTGGTTTTATTAAAACATTATTCAGGGCTCCAAG
Organism: Mugilogobius chulae; assembly: GCA_038363315.1. Lineage (NCBI taxonomy): Eukaryota > Metazoa > Chordata > Actinopteri > Gobiiformes > Gobiidae > Mugilogobius > Mugilogobius chulae. The sequence goes on along the minus strand of CM076395.1, from coordinate 37,959,292 downwards.
GTCTCAGGTTTGACAAATGAGGTTCTGTCGGACGCCTTCTCCCTGTCAAGGGGCTGCCGGCAGGGATGTCCAAGCTCACCTGCTCTTTTCTCAATAGCGATGGAGCCTCTGGCTGTTGCCATCCGATCTGATCCAGCAGTTTTTGGCATCCAGATTGGCACAGATTGTCACAAACTTGCACTTTATGCTGACGATTTACTGGTTTTTGTCTCTCAACCATCTACTTCATTCCTGCTCTCCTTGATAAATTCAAAGAATATAGTGCAGTCTCTGGCTATAAAATCAATTATGCAAAAAGTGAGGCATTCCCAGTTAATTTGACGTCGCAAGATATAAATTCATTCCCTATACAATTTAAATGGTGCCCTGATGGGTTTTCATATCTTGGTGTTAACATTGCTTCTTCATACGACAAGTTATTCCAGAATAATTATTTATCATTATTAGCAAAATCAAAAGCTGAATTATCCCGGTGGATGGATCTCCCATTATCATTAATTGGTAGGATCAATACAATTAAAATGAATCTATTGCCAAAATTCATTTATCTGTTTCACTGCATCCCTATAAAAATTCCCTTGTCTTTTTTTAAAGATTTAGACAAGTCAATATCACTTTTCTTGTGGCGTGGAAAAACTCCAAGGGTTAAACTACTTACATTACAAGCTCCATACTATAAAGGAGGCTTAAACCTACCCAATTTTAGATTTTATTTTTTAGCTGCCCAGTTTCGTGCTCTGTGGATGTGGTTTAACTCAAAGGCACAGGAAGTGAGATGGGTCTCTATAGAGCAACATGAACTTCAAACCCTTACCACTAACAGCCATACCATTTCTAGGCTCAAAAAAGAAACTCTTATCAATCACTAAAAATAAAATTATTTTAGCCACATTTGATGCATGGCAGCAACTACATTCAATATTGAATTTTGAAATCTCACTATTGGTAAATTCACCTCTTAAAAAAAATCCAAATATTCCAAAACACCTGGCAGATGGCCTCCTACAAGCTTGGGTCAGAAAAGGCATCAAAACGGTAGGGGATTTATATATTGAAAATGTATTTGCAACTTTTTGCCAGTTAGCTGAAACCTATGATTTAAGTAAGCATAATCTTTTTAAATATCTGCAGATTAGGGACTGGGTTAAAAGTCAAAACTAAAGAAGTCTTTCCCACTAACCTAATGAATCTTTTTTTGAAACATATATTTTGATACCAAACGTAAATCTACAAAAGGGTTAACATCATTAGTTTATAAAACACTGATTGATAACTTGCCAAAATACAAGACATCACCAATTAAACAAAATGGGAATCTGATCTTGGATGCTCTTACACAGATGAAAATTGGTCTAGGCTTTTGAAGTATTCTCAAACAAATTAGTTTCTACCAAACACAGACAAATTCAGTTCAATATCTTTCATAGAACATATTACAACTCCATATAGGCTAAGTAAAATAGGAACAGGTATTTCAGATCAATGTCAAAGATGTAACATGTCAGTTGGAAATCTTGTGCATATGCTCTGGAGTTGTAATAAGATAAAACATTTTTGGAATTACGTGATTAAGATAGCATCGGAAGTCTGTGGATCCCAACTGGATGCTGACCCAAGAACCTGGATTTTGGGAGATGTATCACTGCTCAAACTAACATCACCAAAGAAATACTTTGTACTTTTAGCTGCAACAGAGCGAAAAAGTGTATTCTTCTAAACTGGAAGGCCTCTGTCCCCCTGGTCAGAATCACTGGAACAACGAACTGTTAAGCTATTGCACACCTGAAAAAATTCTACACTTTTCAAGAGGGAAACAAAGTGACTTTGAAATAACATGGACACCCTTTTTGAACATTTTATCAAACTGGATCTGAGCTAATTTGTAGTACTAACCTAGTTGTCTTACCGTGTGTAGGACTAGGCTGCAACTGATGATCACAAAAACAATACATAAACACAATTTTCATAGCTCATCATCAATTCTATACAATCTGAGGTTTTTCAGTGCATGGCATGTTTGAAGCCTAGATAAGACCAGTTAGTAATTATTTGATTGCCGAGATGGCTGATAATTGTTATTGGTTGCGATTGAATAATTAACTTGTTGCAGCCCTGGTGAAGACATATCAAACTGGTACAGTGCAGAGGAGAGTGGAGAGTGGGGGGAAAGTTGTGGGAGGGTTTTTTTTTTTTTTGTTAGTTTGTTTATTATTATTATTATTTGGTTTTTGTTTTTTTTGTGTTTTATTTTTATTATTTTTATTTTATTTTTTCTTTTTATTATTAAGCATATAAAAAAGCTGGAATGTGTCCAGTATTCCATCTTGTCAATATGTTTTGCTACATTGCATTCCTAATAAAAATAATTATGAAAAAAAAAAAAAAGAAATCCATCTCGGGAAAGAGCAGAGAGAAGGGTGTAGCAATTGCTGTAGTACTCCGAGGAAGGTCCGGGCTATTGAGACGTATCTTGAAACAACTTTTTAAAGGTCACAGTTTTTTTTTTTTTACGGTCTTGTAGGAGTTTGAGTTGTGGACAAGACAAGATTTTAAATGATCTCCGACAGACAGAATGGATTGATTTGTCAGCCGCTCGCTTGGCAATGTGTTGAAATAATCTTGGAAAAGCACCAGCAAGAGATAACAATATCAAGAAACGCACACGTAGATTCAAATGTCGAGTTGATCAAGCTAATTAAGACAATTCAAGACATTTTCATTTTCAATTCTTTGGTCTATAAGCTTTCATTTGGAAATAACAACATTTCCAGTCTGCTCTTAATTTACTTCAGCCATAGAGTTTAATAGAACACTGCGACTTCAAAAGCTGTTTTCCCAAAATGCATTTTCCTTGACTGGGCCGTCAATTTTACCTTCTAAAGTAACTCCTACACTCGTCAAACTTAACAGTACAGTTTGAAGGTTTTTACACACGATATTACACGACATCATCAGACATTACCATATCCATACGCTGTTGGTCATAAAGTGAACAAAACGATTAAAAGATAAAAAATAAAAAAGCATTGGTAATTCATTTTTTGCAGGAACACAAAATGCCACAAAACTGAACTTGAACTATTTTACTCAAAACTTTTTTAAAGGTGCAGTACCTGACCACAAAACTTAAAGCAAAGTCCAACTACTTCCTAACTCTCACAAATCCTTCAGCACATGATAATATCCACGTGCATTGCTTTTTGTTTGCAGTTAAAGCTCAAAAACATATTTTTACAGACGACAAAATAATACTAGAGGGGACCGCTCAAGCACAGCCAATCAGAGCGCTGCATTTGGCTCTTAAAGATACATTTAATGTATTTTATTTTGATTTAGACAGTACACAATCTGATTTTGTCACAATCTGCTGTTTTGCATTATACTTTTTGGTAAAAAAGATAAAGTTTATTCATTTACAGCTAAAACAGTCAAGTACCCTCCCTTTAATTTTCATTAGCGCATTGGAATATAAGCAGCAAACTGACACATATTTAAACAAGAACATTTTTTAAATATAATATAGGTCACACTTGTTTTTATAAGTCTATAAGAATATTATTTGGTAGTAGCATATATTCTGGAAATTACGGTAACAAAAAAGCCCAAATTCCCTCAGTAGAAGTATTTGAATTTAACAATTTTATCAATACAAACAGTTTGCAAATGATAATTAATCAATACAAATGAATAGTTGGGCAATGTATGTAACTAGAAGACTGTATATAGTATGTTTTCTAAAAGCCAATTAGTATTTTAAACAATATTAATCTTATGTTATCATTTTTCAAATTTTGTAACCATTTTGAACTAACTGTTACTCTGTTTTCTGGCTTTGTTAGTGTGATACTGATATTTCTCTTAATTTCCTTTTTTGACAACTATTTCAGGTCTGCAATGAATAAAAAGCTCTCTTTGGCGATGAATAAAAGGAATTCTGCTTCTAAAAACGTGCAACCGGCAACAATGCTTTTCCAACTATTTGGCAAACCAATGTGTCACTGATAAAACAGCTTGCCTTGCTTTGCTAAAACACAATTTTGAAAAAAGTCAACATTTCCACATTTCTCTACATTCCTGTTTAGTTTAAAAACCCAGCTAATTCATTATGTGAACTTACAAACACATCGACTGCAACACAACCGTTTGACATTTTGCTTTTTCCCTCTACAAATCCATGTTGAGCCTCGCTGCTATCCATTCCTCGGTATTGACTGCAACACTAAATATACTAGGCGCTTTTTAATCATTTGCCAACCATTCACAAGAGGCCGCAGCAGGGTTCCCACTCCATATTTTCTTGTCTCGACGCACTTACAAAGCTGGTTCTCAGTATCTGGCCTGCCCTATCCTCCTACGCGCACGCACACACATAACGCTGTATAATCTGTGTCCCATTGTCCGCAGTCATCACGGGGGACTGGCTAAGTGAACCAGGAAAAAGATTTCAAGTCAGAGCAAAGTGACTGGCACTATTGACCGTCTAATGCTGTGAACATGACAACTTTAGGCTGGCTTAACTGTGTCAGATGTTTTATTCCTCTGCTCTGTCTCGTCTAAGTAAGGCTGGGCAATATCAACGGGAATAAAAATGTGACATCTGCTTCTCTGATGAATTGTGGTTTCTCATTTTTCTATTTGATGCATCTGTCTGTTTGATTTCTTTCTATATTTCTTTCAGAGTTGCCAAATCCACTTCTTTAGAGCGATTTTTGAAAGTTGAAGGTTGCATTTTTTAAGGCTGCATACTTAAGTTATAAAATAATTTTAGCGATTTTTCAGCTTTGATTTGCAAAAATATATCCATATGTGACCAAAACATGAAGTTTTGACATATGCCTAAAAGTCATGTTAGAAATACTATTAAAATATGCCAAAATCATTAACTCTTGTTTTAAGTTGGTATTTATTTTGAAAGGTTTGTTTCAGGGTTCATACAGATTTTAGCTTAAGATTTTCCATGACTTTTCCAAAGCAATTCCAAACATCTCCATGATCTTGTTCAACTTATTCAAACATTTGTTTAATTTGTTCACTTTAATTAGCTGGTTTTAGGACTTGCTAAACATAAAGAAATGAAAACTTCAAATGAAAATATGATCAATTATGTGCCTTTAAGTCCAGTTTCAAATGGTCAAAATGTCTTGTTTTAGTTACTGTCATGCAAGAGATTTTTATTTTACAGCCACGTTTTAATAAGGATGTTTTTCTTCATCTTAACATGATCGGATTATTAGCAAATTATCCAGAAATGTAGTTTTAAACCCCAAATTATACAAAACATTTTCCAAAACCAGTACAATTTCCAGGGCCTGGAATTTGGATTTGCTTTTTCCCGGGCTTTCCTAGGTTTTCCATGACTGTACGAACCCTGTTGTTTCTGTCTGAAACACTGGCAACACTTGTCAGCCTTTGACAGGTGGTTTTGATCGTAAAGTAGGAACTCTCTGCACAGCAGGTGGTTTAATTGACCTCAACAAGCAGCCTACAAGAATCGTGATAAAATCTAAATCGTGATCTGCCTCAAACAAAATACATTTTGTTGCCATATGCCCAAACCTAAATCTAAGCTGTCCTCCCTTTTCTGTGTCCATTTGTTTGTCCAACTTCTCGCAGCGAGCCTGTCGGAAGAATTGAACAAGACAGCTGTCACACCCGCCCGCGGTGAGTGAAGATGGCAGGTGAAGTTTGTGGAGCTTTTGCCCGCTCTTCCGTGCTCTCCAGGTTGAAAAACACAAAAGCCTATCCGGATTTTTTTGTGATGTTGTCTTATCTGTGCCAAGGCAGCGGCGTGTTCCTCTCCAAGCACTGGCCGCAGCAGGTTGGGCAGAGCCATTACCCGCGAGTGGTTTTACAAGGGAGGACCACCGACCCTCGCTGTGCTCCCAATGGCATTTACTGAGTCAAACAGTGCACTTTCATTCACCGTGTTCCAAGGTAAGACACATTTTGTTCTATTCTTGTTCATGAATGTTCATTCCACTGCAAAAAAGAAAAAAGGCTGCAGCAGACAGGTGATACATTGTGAGAATGAAAGGGAGGACTGAACTCGTGGTTAAAGGACGTCAGGTACTTTGTCTGTGGCTGCAAAAAAGTGTTGAAAAACACGTGATGCTTTATTCTCATAAAAAGTGTTGCACTGGAATGTTGATCCATTAACAAGTGTCAAATAAAGGATTTTCATTTTCAAGCTGCTCTAGATCAAACAATAGTCATTTCAATGATCATGGTTGTTTAAAGGTGCACTATCCAAGCTCTAGTGGAGGGTCCATCACCTGCTTGTCTGAGGATTACATTAAAGAATTTGCCAGATCACAATTTTAATTCTTATTCTTGTAGACTGACTATTTTCTTGTTGCCTTTAAAATAATCTGCTTTTTCAGAAAGTTTCTTCTTCACTGTGATTGGTTAAATTCAGCTTCACCACTCAGGACAGAAACAAAAGCTGACCAATAAAAGAAGTGGTTGGGTTAAAACATTGTTAGACAGCTGATCAAATAGATATAAATAAATCACATGACCATTTCAACCAAAAAGCAGACTCACAGGAAAGAGATGACTATTAGATTTTATAACCTGACCCTACTTACAGTGGTCACATACATGTGTCTACTTCACAGAGTTGACTAAAAGGGAGGCATTGGCTCTGACAAAGCTCATACAGACTATGATGTATCAGCCATGTGAGACCAAAAATCCAGGGCCAACAGATGGAAATCTGCCTGTGGCCGAATCTGACATATTTACATATGTATATGTTCATTAATATGCACAGTCTCTTCTCTAAATAAATGAATAATTTACTTTTTTAAAATAAATATAATAACAATGTAGCTATATAAAAACTAATTAACTGTATAAAATAATTCATCTACCTCATCCAAGTCTTTTCCTGTCTGTTGTGGTGCATATATAAACTGATAGACCAAAAGAGCTGATTATTTGACAAAGGCCTACAGTTACACTTGACATGTTATTGTTTAGACTTGATTGTTCCACAGTATTTTTCTTAACTTATCCATATTGCATCTATTCAGTCTCGGCTTATATTGCCAAAACATATTTGTTCTGGCAGAATCAAAGGCTTGTCTTCATAGAGTTCGCAAAAGTCTTAATACATTTTATGAAACATTCCTGGCAATAACAACAAACACATCTCATGGACCATTTCAGACCACGCACATATAACTCCAAGTCAACCGTAACTTTTTGAGCCCGCTCATCCATTTCAGTTTTATCTCCAAACTAGATCTCTGGCATCTTTATGATCATCGCTGAACCGAGCATATTTCAGGATCTCCAGAGCTATTTCCGCCAAACCAAACACTACACATAGCAATAACTTTAACTCTCCATGCTCTCCGTGTTTACCAGTGTGGCCCTGCGTAGATTGGTCGTGGGCGCGCAAGGAAACCCAAGTCGCGTATGACAAGACAAAGGAGAAAACGGCAGGCAGAAATCCATCAAATAAACAGTGCTGTGCAGCCTTCTTTTCACTGACAAACAACAGCTGCACAGAATGGCAAATAAATATTATCTCTGCCACAGAAAAACAATCAGCCAGCGCTAGGTACTCCAGAGACGGAATTCAGCGCGCCTTCTTGAATGTGGAATTAACACTGTCTTGAAAAACAACCATTGTGGACACACTTTTCTTATTTATGAGTTTTACTTTCGCTGTTTTTTTCTCCGAGCTTGGATAGATGTTTTAACCATTTTTAACATGACCAAAGTTGGCTTCCAATTTTTTACGGCTAAATACATGGCTTTTGGTAGTTGGAGATTACGGCCATTTCTTTCTCTCTCTCTTGCTCTCAAGTCTGCGTTCCAACCAAAACACTTGCAAATCGTTCCTTGCAGACATCCAACCCGGGCTCGCTCGCAGTGTCCAGCAATCCTGTCAGCAGCAATAGCCCCCTTTTCCACACACACTATCAGGACAAAACTGCTTAGAAGAGAGAGAAGGGGGCTGGTAGCTCAAGTTCCCCCCTCCCCATTGAAATGCAGACACTTTGATATGGAAATTGGCAGTTACAAAAAGCCGCCAGAATTCACACTAGCACGCATTGAAACCATTTGCGCAATGTGAGATGAGATGGCACTTCCTCCCAGGACAACGCACACCGACAAATGGACTTGTTTTGGACGCGAGGGGGGGTGCGTGTCTTCGTGAGTGTCCAGGCAAAAAAAAAAAAAAGAAAAGGGGGCAGCTATAGCTAACAGTTGTTCCATTTTCTCTTTTTGAATGATAACAAAGCCATCCAGGAATGCATTTTTCTGTTGAATACATAGCAAGTAATAAATAAGAACCACTAATAGCAGTTGGACAGGATTATTACCTTATTGGCAATGGGGCGGTTTGACCTTTCAAAGCACAGCTCTGCCAATATTAGGAATTATCTGAACAAAGCAGATTTTTTGTCTTTTTTCGAGGGGCGAAATGGTCGGCTAGACTGCAAAACTTATTCGCCACGGTCCAAAAATGAAAAGCTTGGATCTTGCCTGGCGGGACTCCTAAGGCTTGTCCATAATGTATTCTTTTGAAGATTTGAAACTAAAAAAAAAAGAAAAAGAAAACTCGGGCATATACGTTCCCGGCGTGAAAGCGGTTATATAAGTATAGCTCTAGTTCCTAAGTTGTGTCTTATATAAGGCTGCAGCAGCACTCGTGGATTTGGAATGGGAAGTATATGGAGAAGTAAAGGTGTCGTTTTTGGGTGCTGCATGGGAGAGATGGAGGGTCTGGAGGCTGGGAGAGAGGAGCTGTTGTGGTGAGTGTCCCATCATCACACATGGCTGACTCGGGTCCCTGAATTATACATGACCCTGTGAAATGATCTTATTTTATGGAGATGAAAAAACACTTGCATTTTGGACAGTCACGTGAAATAGTTTCCATTGTGAACAATAATGCATCCATCAATCAACTCTATGAACAACAACCATTCCTTTATACAAGTGGAACAAGCAAATGCACATTTTTCAAACTTTAAATGTCTTCCTTATTTTAAATGATGCACACTGAAGATGCGTGGAAAAGGGGGTGCTTCCACCAGTCAGACAACTTTGGAATAATTACAAGTGTGACGCTCCGGGAGCCCACAAGAGCCACGGAGGCTCCTACATCATCCAGAAAGGGTTTCGTTATTGATCTCATCACAACAGCTTTAAACTGGGCCTGATTTCTGACATTTGCCTTATGATCTCTTCAGGGAATGTAAATATATTTATTGATTCAGAGAAAAAGGTAAAAGCAACCAGCCTCTCTTAAAGGAAAGCAGTGTGGATGTTAAAAGGGCTACTTACAGTGGTTTGAAGCAGTTTAGCCAAAATACGGATCCCCCTCGTGAAGTGTGAGTGCTGACCGTCAAACACCGACCAAAGAGACCCCCTCCTTTTCCAGAAGAGGCCCCAGAAACTAGAAGCAGCGGCGGGTCGCACAAAGACGACAGGGCTCGTCTGCATGCTCCACTTTTCTTCTTCCTCACAGAGCACACGCGAGGGCTTTCACCCTGGCACAAGGTACGCGTCTTGTTCTTCTCCAACCCGGGTAAAGCTCCAGCTCTGGACAGGTAGCTCCATGACCGAGAGGCTGTGCGCAAAAGTCGCCGAGTTCTCCCGCTGCATAGAAAATAAAAGGAGCACACTTCAAGGAGACGAGATGCGCCCCTTTCGCGTCGCCAAAAAAGCAAAACTCCGAAGTGAGCGCGTGTAGTCCTTCAGCAGCAGCGGTGTGACTCGCGGGTCCAGTCCGGGGAAGCAGGGGGATACGAGGAGTTCAGCAGTGGTTTTTGGGGGGTAGGTTGTACGCACAGTCGCTCCCTCCGCGTCTCATCCACACGCAGTCAGCCACAGCTCGAGCCGGACTACGGGCAAACAAGGCGCACCGGTCCCCGCTCTGCAGCAGCTGGCTGTGAGGGGGAGGAGCCAAAACCCGGAGCGGAGCACGCGCTTACGCCGAACTGGACTCGTATGCTAATTAACTTAAAGTGCATGTGACAGGTTTTGAGCTTCTTTAGATGACGAGTTTTTGGGGTTTTTTTTTTGTTTGTTTTTTTTTCAAAGGTTTACATCACAAAAAGGAGAATCACAACTGCTTTAATTCAACTCATTTTGTTAAGACTTAAAATAAGGAAATGATGTTGTTTTACAAGTGTCTGTGAATAAAATCCAGCCCCTCCACATTATTTTATGCGACCCTCGAGGTCTTATAAGGTTTATTTTAATGTTACATTCGCAGCAGAAGTAATGTTGTCTTAAAGGTGTGGTTGCTGATTTTTACACTTCAAACACGATTTAGGTTTTAAATCTGATAACTTCCTCTCATAAATCCTTCTACACATGGTTAATACCGACATGTATTCAATTTGGTTGTATTTATGGCTTCTAAACGTCTTTTTACAAACAACAAAATGAAATTGGAGAGGACCACCCAAGCTCAGCCAATCAGAGCGCTGCATTCAACCCCTGCATAGAACTAAAATTCTTAATTATTCAGTTCAGAATCACTCAGAGGTCTCATTTTTTCACAAATGCTGTAGTTACAATATACTTTTTAGTATAAGGCACACAGTTGACTAATTTACAACTTAAAAAGTTGGCTACCCCACCTTTAACATAATGCAATGATTTGACTGAAACTTAGTAATTCATACTTTAGACTTGTGTAAAGATATATGCAGTATTTGTAGCTTCAGTAAATCTAATGCAGAAATTTGAGTTTTGTAGTTACAAGCCAATCCTTTGACAGCCCTTTGGCGATAACCATGATGCCAATGTGATCCTTGGTGAAAACTAGTTTGACATCTTAGCGAATAAATGACTCATAACAAATGCAAAGTACTTCAACCCTGCCAAGATTTTTGTTTAGTTTCAAATACTTACAAAGAAAATGATAGAAACATTCCCAGAAAATATCTATAAGTATTTTAAAGCAAAACTAAGCAATCTCCCCAACATAAAAAATAATGTATATGAGCCAGGGTTTCGGAAAGAAGCTGTTTTCAGGTAAGCACACAGAAATGACATGAGCAGGTTAAGTTTTCCTCAAAGACTGTGATTCCCCCGAAAATACATATGTAACCATCACAGAAACTACATGGTAAGAATCTTACTTAGTTCCGCTTTAATACAACTTAATCATGGTTTTCACCTGTCTGAATTAGCATGATTAGACACTTTTGAGGTACCCTATGCTTTATCTGACGTAAGTTTTTTTTTTTCTACACTCTCATTGGACACTTCAACACACTTCTCATTGTCGTTGATGATGCAGTTGATGATGCGTTGTTGACAAGGCGCCTCTGTAATGCGCAGGTGTATTAGCCAGGAAATGGTCTGTACATATCAAAACAAACACAACTGCCTACAGGGAAAAAAGAAAGCGTTTTCTCATCAAAGTTGTATTTAGTCTGATTCGTACATGTTTGGCTAATCGTACATTGCCCTGCGGTTAAAGCTTAAGTGCTTAGAAAATCCCTGTTTTCACCCACCCACTAACCCGCCCACTTATCCACTATTACTTAAAAAAATTCAGACTTCTAGCAAAACATGGGGTTCAAAAATATCAAGTAGTCATAAAAGTAAAAAATCTGCAGCTTATTAAAGTTCAGTTTTATAAGGAAGAGGCGGGCTTATCATTTCTGCAGTTTTGAACAGGAAGTCAGACCTTCTCACATTTCTACATCCTGTTCATTTTAATTTTGTGTTTTATAATGTAAATAATCACATTTATTTACAAGTGTGATTAAAATCTAAATATATATGCTAGTTTTATTGAATCGGGAACAAGTTTGTGAAGAAAAGTGTGAAGATAGTCGTGATTGATCTCATGCGCTGTCATCTGACCCGACCCCCCTTAACGCCTCGAGCCGACTGCACCGCCTTGACCATCTTGAACACGACTAATATGTTGGAAAAAAAACAGGAAGTAGAGCAGAGTTCTACTGATGACATCACACTTGGGAGACAAAGACAATTTTTATTTTCTCAACCTAATTTAATTACCCAAAAAACATGTGTTGTTGTGTTTTTTTAAGTCTCAAGAAGTGAAATCTGTTAGACTGGAGGAGTTTTGGCCCAATTTATCGTGATGTCATCATCTATGAACAGGAAGTACATTTATAAAAAATTTGCTAAACTGGGATGAACTTTGCAAAATGTAAAATAGTAAAATCTTAAATATAATGATGTTAACTTTATATTAGTGAAATGAGTAGTTCAACCTGCCATAGGCATTTTAACTTTTAGGTAATTACCTTTATTTCGTTAGCATTATGGAAATAAACATATCTGATTTCACCTTCCAGTTTGACTTAAAAGGACTATACTCGATTTTTTGCAACAATATAACTTAAAAACAATTTCTCCCTAGCACTGATATCTTATCTATTCAGGGTAAAGTAGTCCGCAAAGTCCTGTCATGTCTAATAAAGTCACGTTTGTGGCCAACTTTTTCTGTTGTTGGTTAAGGTTAAGGTACACTTTATTGTCCCCGTAGGGAAATTTGTCCTCTGCATTTGACCCATCCTTCAATGCCTCTGGGCATCTCCTCAGGAGCAGTGATCGCTGCAGTGCAGCGCTCGGGACCCATCTCCAGGTGTTCTTGCTAGGCTTGGTCAGGACTACCGTAGCTGGAGGATATTACCCTAACATGCATGTTATTGGTTGGTGGGGAAACCGGAGTGCCCAGAGGAAACCCACCCAGACACGGGGAGAAACATGCAAACTCCACACAGAAAGGCCCGGCCCGTGCGGGAATCGAACCCGAGACCTTTTTGTTGTGAGGCAAGAGCGCTAACCGCTCAGCCACCATGCTTTTAGCATTGTGGCTAACTGTTGTTAGCATGGAGACTCACCTCGCCGCTCACAGCTGTGAAAATACATTAAAATACATCATGATGAACAATTCTAAAGCTCAGAATGCATTGTGAGCAAAGCACGTAGACTGAAGCAAGAAGTTGAAAATTAAATCTTTCTGTTTGTTTACATTTTTAAGGATGCAAAAATCAGGTATAGTCCTTTAAGTTTGATAATCACTGTTGCAGACTTTGTGATAACATGCTATTGCCCTTCTCTCTTTACGTTTTCTTAGTCGGTTTGTTGGAGAAACTAGTTGTTATGAGGCAAGTTGAAGAAGTTGTCCTTTATCTCTCGTGCTTTTAGTAAACAAGCTATGCTCTGTGTACATGGCGCAACATCAGACCAACAACTCTATTTCCCAAAGACTAACTCAAGCAAAATTAGATGCTAAGGTTATCGTGGCACAATGTGTAGATTTGGAATACATTTAATTAAAACATCCCGAGGAAAAGACACTTGATTCTGTCAGAGCTGCGACCCTTAGACGACCCCAAACTCTGACTGCCTTTCAGTGCTCCAACTTTTTCTGGTTCACTCTGCCTACACCATTCTGTAGCCACTTTTCTGCTCCTATCTGAAACGTCTTATAAAATGCATTAGCCTTGAGACTCAGAGGCGCTCGCTAGCCCTCAGTAAAACTTCACACTCTGCGACTTATGTGTCATGTGTCAGTTTAACACAACCTTCTTCACGGATACACTTGTAATTTTGCTTTACTTTGCTCGTGCATTTAAATATAGAATAAGATAGTGGAAGTGGGACCTACACGTGGCTTTCGTTGTTGTGCATCAAATGACAAAAAAAACAAACTGTTAAAGCAACTGGACAAAGTGAAATGTAATACAATACAAAAAAATCATGGAAAAACTACATAAATAAATTAGTAAAGTGGGCCATTAATTTATCAGAAATAAGCAACATGTTTTTTGCTTTAAAGAAGGGTTTGGAGTGTTTTGTCCCCCAAAATTTTACCCATTTGTAATTATCTTACAAATAACTAAGGCCACATACAGTATAATAGAACTTTCTCTCGAGGTAGGACTCAGTTTAGCAAAATGAACTGTTAGGTAGTGGCACATTGTGTAGATTTGGAATTTAATTTAGAAAAAATGTTATGCGAAAAAAAATTGATGCATCATTCTGTGGTCACACATAATATAACTCTCTCTAGGTAGTCCCTAGTTACATTTACCTATTTACATTTAGCAACTTTGGTTAAGAATTAATTTGATGTGATGAAACTTGTGCTTAAAAAAGTTTCTCTCTACTGTAAGATTATCTTGATAATTACATAATTATGTAATTGTGAGTTACTCCACAAAAGTTTTCAGCAGTGTTTTATATTTATGAGTCAAAGTGATATGGTCTAGATTAGAAAAGTTGCGATAACAACATAATGAACAATATACCTAAGGTTACTTCACTGTGTTTTATAATCATTTTTGTAAATATGTGCATCAGGATGTTTGAGTTATAGATGTAATTTGTGCTTAGACTTTATACGTCTTATTTCTGTCATTATTAAAGTTTTGACCTCTGCAGAGCTTCTACAGTCTGTGTTTAAGTCGCTCAAGCTAAAGCTTTAAAGCCATCAGACAAAAATGGTAGGAATTAACCACAATTTCTCTCTGCCTTTGTCGCAACTGAGACAAATCAGCTGTAGTGAATGCACATTTACGTATATCACAGAATTCGAATTTTCCCACATGATTGTCACAATGATAATTATAAATCTGATGTTGCTCCTAGTTATTCTACTTTTGAATGTAAAATAGTTTTCTCAAATATATGACAATACCACGTTATCACTGCCTGAAGCTAAGCAGGTTCGACTGGGCAATATTTGGATAGGAGAACGCTGGAACCTCAGATGCCACAGTGGGACAGTTGGAGAAAAAATTAAGGCTGTGTTTGAAAGACACTATGCCAAAATTTTTGACTATGAGTCTGCTGAGAGCGTTATTAGTTCAGGGGGCAATGTCGCAGCCTCACTTCCGTCAGTCTGCCCCAGGGCAGCTGTGGCTGCAATAGTAGCTTACCACCATTGAGTGTGGAGTGAATGAATAATACAAAATGTGAAGCGTTTTTGAATGTCTTGAAAAGCGCTATATAAATCCAATGCATTGTTATTGTGTCACAAAATAATGACTTTGTTCCAACCCTGGGTCTAAGAAGCAACATAATCCAAAACAGGAACTTCAAGCAGATTGAAAAGACTAAAGCAAGAACCTCCTGGCTGAGGGGCAGAAGCACCAACATGTCTCTAATGCATTGTAAGAAAACTATTGTGACAGGCTTCAATAGGCCAGCAAAGATGGAGCTTTATATACAGCGCAAAGGCACAATGCCAAGTGCCCAAGCGAACCTTTTATGTTTGACAAGTTATCACAACATTTATGCTCCAACTAAAATAGCATAGGCTGGTATGCTGTTCTGCTAAATAATAGCCTTACAAGACTTGCTCATGTTAGTACAAAAATGCCTTTCAGAAGCTGTGGACAGTTACATACAATATACTGTATTTGTGATCGAGTTGTTGCTGCATTTTTTTCTACCAATTATCATCACTGAACAGTAAACAAACTAGATTTGATTGGATATTGGATACAAGTAATTATTCGATTAACAAACAAAGCAAAACCAACATAGTAAATCAGATATTTTTAAACATCAAAATGCAGATTACATTAGACAGAAATTAGCAGTGTTATCTGTAAAAATGTAATCCTGTCTAACATACTCCCACATCACACACAACCTAATCCCCAGGTCGTGCATGGGAGAGTATTTATCACAGTGTGGGGACTAACTTCTCAACACACACTTGCCAACATTATGAGGACGTGACTTGAGGTTTAAAAGGGACATTCGAATCATACAAAATCAAACTTTTTTGTCTTGTTATAACGAATATTCATTGCCATTAGTGAAATTTGATTTATTCATGCAAGCTTGAGTAATTTGGTAATGTGTAATATTTAGACATGCATTAGTTTAAGAATGTTGTGCAGCTCAAATATCGCTACAAAGAAGAACAAATAAAGGCAGTTTAAATAAAATTGAAAAAGAAAATGACAATTAATAATCTACTTATGTTATATTTTAATACTAAAAGCATAATAGGCAGTGGGTTAAACATGATTAAGGTTTGAGTTTAGTTTAAAGTCTTTACAGTGTTCTAGTTTCACTTATTTTTTTTTAAGTTATGTTGAAAATAAGTACAGCAGTGTGACATCACATGGAAGACAAGGACATCTTCAATGTTTTCACAAAAAAAAACATATTCTTATGACGCTGTAAAAAAGAAAAAAAGTTTAGTTTAGTTTTATGGCTCAAGCTAAAAAGTCTGTGACATTAGAGGAGTTTCGGCTGAATTTATTACACAGTCGCTAGGCAACTACCTTGTGTCATTTATGAAAAGGAAGACCTTTCTAAAAACAATTAAATTTGTACAATATTTGTTGCATCTTAATTATAATATAATAACTTTGCTTTAGTGAAATGAATATCTGTCATACACACCTTAAAGTGACACTGTGTAACATTCTAGAGGTGGAAATTCACATAGGCCACATGAAATAAATGCTTCATGTTGTGTAGATGGATGTGTTTTGGGCCACAATATGGAATATTATAGGTTAAACGTGCTATACCCAATTTAAACTGCATGCTTTTATCGTATAATCCATTCTGAACCTTCAAATGTTTGGTCAATGTGTTTTAAGCTTTTGGGAGCAACAGACAAACTGGAGCTGAGTAGATACTTTGACAAGATTTTTTTTTGTGCTGAGGATTTTTGGTTATTTTATTATAAATGTATATAAGCAATGGGTCTAGAAACAAGCAGGAGAATGCTCTTCCAATGCAGCCAGTTTTCAAGAAGTAGAAGCCCACTCGGAATAAAGCGGGTTTCTTTATAAAGACCCACAATGTTTTGTTCATCTTTTTGTTCGAGTCTATATTTAGGGTAAAAAGTTACATGAGTGGTCTTTAAGATTAAACAAGTAGTAATTATGGCTAAAGTTAGAATCCACCCAACATGACTGTGCATGTTTGTATATTCAAATTACCAAGATGGCACAGTCATCTCTGTGACTTCTTTTTCACTTTTCCTTTCATTTCCATTTGAACTGACCAGGTAAATCATGTGTTTGTTTGTTCTCTGTGCATCAGAGACCCAGGATTAATTACTTAACCTAACATTTTCATGTTTACTCTCCATCTGTTTGCTCCATTCGTTAACGAAATCTAATTTAAACAAAGCGCTACCAGACTCCATCACACATCTGTACTTTTACTACAACAACAAATCCAACATAAAAAGTCTCTCTTAAACTGCACTGACAGAATACATGTGTACAGTATGTTTGGTCTGGTGAACACAAAGAAACATCTAAAATTACACATATGATTTTCAACAACATGTGTTGCTATGGTCACCAACAGGTTTACATACACACACTCCTTACCAAGCATAATACAGTAATCCTATAGAGTGCACAAAAAGGCAAAGCGTAAAAACATGCTTATTTGTATGTTTACATTCAACCATATTATTAGACCAGCGTGGGCAGAGCTGCTGTGCTCAGAATATCACTTCTCTAAGTATTTTATTGACAAACCCCTGCATTTAAATAGCTCTTTGGTGATTTTTTGCTTTTATGTATTAACCAAGATATAATAATGGCATTTGATGAATAATTCAGTTTCCACCATAAAAAGAGGCGTTTGTTTGGTTCCTGGCTGTGTTGTTTTCTCACATCCTTCCTCATTAGAACATGTACAGAGTGCGTGCATACATTTCAAAATGGAAAATTACTTTCGCAGTCGCATACAATAGCGCACAAGCTTTATAGTATTGAATTATATTGACGGGGGAATGGACAATCTACACAGCTGCAAATAAGTTGAATCGGCTCATCTGAACATGGAAGGAAGGCTTTATTGTGAACTATAAAATGCTGAAAGATATTGTTTTGAAATGCATTATATAGAACAGGCCATTGATTTTCAACCTATGAGGCTTGAAAAATGTATCAATATTCAGTCTATGAAATAAGATTAAGCCGATTTACCATTTTGAAGTGTTTGGAATAACCCCTTTTGGCAAGAATGAAAGTACAACAGTTACCATTTACAAAAAATAAAATTAAAGTTGCAGTCTGTATAACCTTTCCAACATGAGGTTCTGTCACTATAAACATCCAATATGGTTATGTACTAACGTCTTTCTCTCACAGATTGACCTAAGCCGCTACATTGGTGTAGTTGCCATAGTGACACAGTTGTTAGCCATGACATGTTAGTAAGGACTGATATATCGTTTGTTAGTTGTTCACTAAAGCCCATCTTCTTTGAAGAGGCTACCAACACGTTAGCTAGACTAAAGCTACCTTGGAGACATAAAAGGACGTGTACAGTTCAAATTCTAGCTGTGTGATAGAGGCTGCAAATGCAATGGACATCAGACGCAGGGGTTTTGGGCTATAGTCCCGCAGTGATCTTCTATATTAAAAAACGGTTTTGTTATTTTTGTAGATGCAGCAACGGCTATACCAGCAGGAAAAGTGCAACTTCTGAGGTGGGTTTCTACAGGTAAGCAAGTAGCCCAAAAAGTTCTGTGTCTGGTGTCCATCGCATTTACGGCCTGCAGCACACACCTGATGCAAACATGAACAAAGTATTTATTGGGACAGTGTACAACATTAAGCACAAAGGCACTGGACTTGTTTTTAGTGGTAGGGAAACTGGAGTACCCATAGAAAACCTATACAGACACGGGTTGACACGAGTCGAGCGCCATCATGTCGCCCCCGGATTTAAACTGTACAAGTCCTCTTATGTCTACAAGGTATGTAGCTTTAGCCTAGCTAGCATACATATTGGTAGCCCCTTCATAGGAGATGAGCTTTATGTAAACAACTAACAAAATATATATCAAATCTTACAAACAATTAGACCAGAGGGCCAGGGTAAATCACTATGGCAACTACACCGCTGGATGTAGCAACTTATAGGTCAATCTGTGAGTGGAAGTCAGAGAGCATATCCCTCATTATTTTGCTTATTTTGCCTGCAATATTCATGATTAAGATGTATTTGTTCAATAAAACCTCGATCTATTTATCAACAGCTTGGAAAATGCAATGTTGCCTCTCCATAGATCTGACCTGTATCACTTTGCTTTGGTATATCACATGCTTCTTTAGATAGTAAGAAAGCACAAAAATACAAAATACAATCAACAGAAAAGCTACCTAGTTCCCTTTCAAAAATAGTTGAATATGTGGAAAGATTTCAACCAAAAAAGTGTGTCATGACTCCAAAAAGCTTGGGAAACACTGATATAGATTCCTTGACAATAGCGAGTTCTAGCTTTGTTTATTTGCCTCTCTATTGATGCCGAGGTGCGAGGTTTAAGTGTTCAAAAACAGCTTGATTACTCATTCTGATTCTGTTACCATGGTGTTTGTAGTTTGGCAGTCTGTACAACAGCTCCGGGCTCTTAGTGGAGTTTTTTCCCCCCTTTTCCTTTCAGGTTTCCATGTCTTCTTTGTTTTGGTGCTGCCTAGGATGGAAAATAGCCTTTATTGAAAAGAAGAGAGGGCTTGTTAAGCGTATAAAAACACACGGGTTGAATGTAGATGATGCGAGTTATGGACAAAAAGTGACGTTTCCGCAAAGGTGAATGAGAAATACAGAAAATGAGCATTATCAAACACAGATATGGACTTGAATTATTCCATTGTTTAGTAGTTTAAATGAGTTTTCAACAGGTGTGCCTTGAAAAGTAGAATTCACACAGATTTCAATACAGCTCTGTTTGATTTTTACTATCTTAAAAGCATAAACAACTGAATTATTCCGTTTTAAACGTTTTGCAACTGTCCCGTGTTTCCAAATGATTCACCACAATGAGCTTAAAAGAACACACAGAGCGGGTTTTATCAGCGAGTCACAATTAAGCTAGCAATAACATTAGCATGCTAACACTTTTGGGAGAATAACAGGTTCTATAATTAGATGTAAACTGCAAACTAGTTTTCTCCTGAATAGATGTGAAAGATGTGAGGACAGAGTTTTAGCAACGAAAGAAAACTCACTTGAAAACGCAAAAAGCTGGCTTCATGTGGTTCTAGAGAATATGAGATTTTTTTCATGTTGAATAAGCTCAGGGCAAAAGCTGGTGCCTGATTTTGTTGCTTTCTTTGAGATAATGGACGAAAATCGGTTTAAAAAACAGGGTTTTAAAGCAGCATGACATCATCAGGGTCAAACTAACCTGTCTCATGGCAGACTAAACCCTGTTCATGTTCCTTATCTTCATTGGTGAGCAATCAGACGAATCCTCTTCACAATGACATGATAAGCACTTGGAGTATTGCAGTTCTTTGCCATGAAATGATTCAAAAAATATTTCACAAATTTAAAAAGTGACTTTAGGAGCAAAACTAGACCCACTAATCTTTTGTGTTACTTAACTAAACTGCATTTAGCGGTTCCCCATCCCCTCTACATTGGCCAGTAAAATGTTGTGACGTCATCTGAAACTCAGCAATAAGCTTTACTACAATCAGAGAGAAACTAGTCTTTTGACAGATTCTATCTATTTTACTCATGTTTTTCTGATGTCATTCATTCAGTTTCTACTGCTTAATCCCGTTAGGGTCATGATCGAGTGACTGGAGCCTATCCCAGTGACTTTGGGCCTTAGGCGGGGAACACCCTGGACAACTCGTCGCAGGGTTAGACAGACAACCATTCACTCTCTCATTCACTCACAGGGGAAATTTACAGTGATGCCAAATTAACCTAAAGATGCATGTTTTTGGAGATGGGAGGAAACCGGAGTACAGATGGAGTACAGATGTAGATAGACTCTGTACATTCATCTCCTTTGACCTTGTGTCAAAATATTGGAACTTGGCTTTGTTCCTTTAATTTGTAAGTTTACAGCACAGAAACGGCTATGATCGCCGACACACATGTACTTTCTGGACTAGACTGTTGTGTTCGGGTGAAGCAACAAAATTCTACTGTTGAGCGAACAAACTCCATTGGTGCGAATTAGGCTGAGATGTTTTCCAAAGCAAACAATGATAAGCTAACAACAATCAATGCAAATACAGCATCTGTCGAATAAGTTTAATTAGTTTGGAATATTGTGACCTTTTTCTTGTCACACATACTGTGAAACATACAAACATGGTCAAATAGTTGCAGTGAAATGCAATCTGAAACTTTACTTTGTGCCTGTGTGAATTAAAACAGCAAATACCAATTAGCTGAGTTAATTTGTCTTGGCAGCCACAACATTGTGCTTAATATGCTACAAAATAATATCACAGTCTAATCATTTCTTAAAAATAATCCTGTTCTGTTATTAGTTCCAACCCCGGGGAAATTGATTTCTGATTATATGTTTGTAAAAGGAGCCCTGAGTTGGCGAGTTGATTTGCTGCAGAAAACATGAAACTCCGACTCAGTTGTCCAGGCAATGATTACACTTTGTCACTAAAATTACACTTTCCAGCTGAAAGGCCATTAGAGTCATACAGTAAGCTGCCAAAACATTCACATTAAAGAGCCATTTGCACACAAATATAACAATATAAACGTAATGACAAAGTGGACGTGTTTGCGCGCAGCAGATCTCCAATTATTTAACCATGATTTGTCCAAGACTCATGCCAGCTCCAGGGTCTGTGTTTGTGTTTCCTGAAAAACACAGGAAGGAATGGTTTTATACACTGCAAAAACACTGGTATAGCCTGAATTTTAATCTGGTGTTGAGCACACAATGGATTTTATTTTTCCTCCAGAGTCCTGCTAAGGTAATCAATATGCATTGTCTTTTTACAATTGTTATTCGTCAAGCTGAAGTTCTGTCTGTGAGATTTAGTTTTCTATTCTGAATCTGAATCTGGGTCATAGCACCAAATTCTGGGCCCCATGTACAAATTTTGTTGATGGGTCCCTAATACATGATCTTGTATTTGAATTATTTTGTTTGCTCGTATTATTTCTCCATTCATTTGGGTTTTAAATCCTATATTTATTAAATTTCTACATTCCACATAATTAGTGGTGTTATTAGTTTTTTTTGCAGGATTCATAGCTGACTACAAAACAAGAAACCTTGCTTATACTATTACATTCTCTAACTGTCATGTTTGTTAATATTTTGGCTAACAAGGAACAATCTATATCACAGATGACGTGCTTTTGGGGGCCCTTTCCTGCTCTGGGCCCCAGGGAAACTAGCACCATTTACCCCCCCAATCCAACACCCCTGGTCTGAATATGAAGTTTTGTGATCTAATAAACCTCCGAGATCTCCTGCACTGTTTCTAAAGCCATAAATCATCCAGACTACCGCATTAGCATATCAGACAAGACTGATGTGGTTATTTCCTCTATATACTGTATTTTCCTTTGCCGCCAGTAGAATAGTGAGAAGTGTCAATTCTTTACAGAGGACAGCCCAGTTTCAGAAGAAATAGATATTCAATGAAATGTCAAAAATGTACAATGCGCACGTTTTCAAGCCTTTATACATTAATATGCAGCAAAAAGCTAAAATGTAAAATACCAATAGCCACATGATGACATTATTTATGGGTTTAACGAGTAAATCTTTATCTACTCCACGCCTCAGTTCTAATCTTTCCCATTTTACTAACTTGAAACCTAAACTTAACCGTTAAACCGTTTAGTATATTGATGTAAAAAAGGCTTGGAAACGTGCTTTATGTTTATGACTTTTCATTGTATATCTGTGTTTGTGCTGCACAGGAAACACATGACTGTCATCTGGACTTCAGTGCAAGTTATACATAATGCATAAGATGAGATGCCAAAGGTTCTCAAGAACAATGCAAAGATTTTTGTTTTTGTCCTTTAATGTTTATTATTTTAATAAAGTTTATTAACATGTTTGTGTTTGAATAATTTAAAAGTTTCATAGATAGTAAAATGCATGAAAAATATAACGACATTTCATTATATTTTAGTACAGCTCTTTATCTTTGTCTGGTCACTGTGTTCATTCAGTGCATTCCCAGCTCAAAGCAGATATTGACTTGTACTGTGTCTATAAAGATTTTCCAATAGACCTCCGCTTACTAACCATGTGCATCTTTATTAAATTTTATCAGACATTTTACACTGATAGTGAAAATTCTCTTTGTATAGCTATGAATAAAATGTGATGTTTCTTCATCTAAAGTCAGGGACAGGCATGGTCTGCCTGAACAAAAGCCAACATAGAGGAAAAAAATAATATAAAACACTCACCGTAGAGACTGAAAAACGTTGCACATTTCTGCCTCCACAGTAAAAATTAACTGATAAGCTCTTGTCTTTCTCACTTAACTAAAAAAAATGATGACAAGTCCCACTCTCAAACCTGCTAAACATGACTTTATTAAAGGTTTTGTTGATTTTGATTTTGATTAGGTGTTTGCAGTGAGTTATGACATACCGTATGTAGTTCCATAACTGTAAAATAGAAATAGAAAAACTCTCATAAACTAACAATTATGTATTGTAATATTTTAATTTAGTGAAATAATTGTGTATAAACTGTCTTTGTGTTTTGTCACTTTTTAATGACATATGTAGAGGGAATCTATTTTCGAACACTTGTCAGTTGCTTGATAAACTTTTCTGCTGTCAAACTATGATAATTATTTACCACAAGGACTGTTACATCAGTCAAAATTCAATTGTCATGAAGACGTATGACAAGTCACACAACATCTTTCAGTAAAAATAGTGAATAAAATTAGATTAAATATTTAAATGTATCCCACTTCAACCATTTAGGTTTAAAATCTTGATTCCTGATTGTAAATGGCGACATCACGCTTGGAAATCTACAGCTGTTATCTAGAAATGATGTGCCCAAACTCCAGTGATGCCACATAAAAGATGATCAAATTATCTGATGAATTTCATCTCAAAGAGTCGTTCAAAATCTGATTCTTTTTGTTTTCGTCATTATTTTTACCCCCTCTGTCCATCCTGTATTTATTAAAAGTGTCTTTGAAATACAATAGAGAACAAACTCATTTCAACAAATAATTTAGATTACATTACATAGATTACATACTTTAGTGAAGTATGATTTTACGTTTCTCTCCTTAAAAATGATGTGTGGATAGAGAAATGGGCCTAAAAAGGACATGAACTTTGACATGTCTGCATGTAAAGATACTGCTTATTTAAATGACGCAGATGTCTCTGATTGGCTAATTAACCTGTCAATCACGGCTACAGAAATTCGAAAGAGGGACACGGTGGCCAGACGATATATTTTATATACGTATATCGTCTGGATTTTCCAGGCAAACCACAACCTGCCTTGCTATGAAATTATAATCTGTAGTTCTGGCCTGTGAGTCAAAAGATGACCGCAGCACAGGCGCACACTTAACCTGGTGCGCCCTTGTGTACCTATTATGGCACACCGAGAACTGCCCTCATGAACTCTCGAGAACATGAGGGCTTTGTGTTCACTGCAGACCAGGGCGGCCCGTCACCAGGGCGATAGAGAAACAAATGCGCAAAGTGTGTAGTTGAAGTTGATCAAAACCGGCCAGGACCTCATAAAACTGCACTTGCTGCTTCCGTTGATTCTAACGTAAGAGGGTTTTGTTTCCCCAAATTTCATCCCTACAAAGCAAACTAATGGGAGCGTCTCTGCTGTCACATCATGTGCATGACGACGCAAGACATGTTCATCTGTCAGACAGCGCAGCCAGTGCGACTAGTGCTAGTGACCCAACTCAGAATATTCGTCATCGAAATTTTTTTTCCAACAGCAACGACCCCCGAAACCAAAGTTAAACACCAGCCAAGTTACAGCAAAAGGTGGAAGATTGTACAATTGTGTATTTTTGCCATTGTGGTATATTTTCTGTTTTTGTGTTCAACCATATGTTTCCTTACTCATCCTGGTTTAATGGTCTTCACAAAATCACAAATAAATGTCATCATAAATGTAAAGCCATTATGAAGCTTTTGCATTACTGGTCTGGATCTTAATTTTATAGTTTTACTGACATAAGTTGGCCACAGGTTTTTTGATTGCATGTTAATAACCCATACTGATATAAAATTAAACTATATTGATTGATAAAAAAATATAACTGTGGGCATTGGCTTTGATAACTGGCAATGTATTGACCATAGCACCCCAAAGAAATGAGTCAGATGCCACTACTTCTGTAGAAAAGGGAAAACAGCCTCCTTTCTGTTCTTGTTTTTGTATTAGACGTAGACAGGACAGGACAGTGTGGACTTCTCACCTGAATAATATTTCTGTGCAAGGGGGAATTCAAGTTTTTTATTGTAAAAAAAAAAAAAAAACTGGGAAAAATCTGCATCCCAGTCAACCAATTTAGTGCGGTTCTCATTAACAACCATTACAGTAACATTTCTCACTAACGGCGCTAATGCATGCCAGCTTCCTCTCATCTCTGGCTTCGTCCTGTCTCACATCGCTCATCTTATCCACGTTTCTCTCTCTCATTTTTGCCGTGCTGTCATTTTGTGCCTGTGTGAAGTTTCCGTTGTCATCTCGCAACAATCGAAGTACTGGAAGCAAACCGATCTGCCCAGCTGGAAGCCGGTCTGTGGCAACATTTTTCCTCAGGTTTCCAAAGTTCAGCCCCACGCAGCTCTCTTTTGAACATGATATTATTCCGTTAGTGGGGAGCTTTCATTCTTTCTCTCAAACACGGCGTCTATTTATAGCGGCGCACTTTTCTGCCTCGTAATGAAAGAGCAGCAGCCTCGCAGACGGACATGTTTGCCGGGAGAAGTTAGACTGAAAGCAAACATTTGATAGCCAAGTTTGGGCCTATTAATGTCTTTAATAGCACTCCTCCTTTTCCTACCTTCACTGAGCCAAAGTACATAGCAGGGTCATTGGTCTAAGTTACATGTGGATTCAATAGAAGAAGTGGCTCGGACACGCCGGCTGGGGAGATGGAAATTTGGGTCAAATTCACCAGGTGGGAAAGTGAGAGGGTTTAGTGCCAGGCTAGCATGTTTTCAGCCGCAACATTTTGCATTATACAGTGGTTTTAGACATACTTTGTTAAGGCCAGACACTGCAGGTGAACTGCAGCTGAAACTTGAAACTTACAAGTTTTTCATCATGTTAAGCAAAACAGAAAAATGGACAGAGCCAAGTTGAAACATATTAAATAATGTTGTTGACATGCTAGATATGAAGGTGCATTAATTAGACCTATAAATGTTAACAAATCCTTCTGTAAAAACCTTCAAAATCTAAAGCTTTAGAGGCTAATGAAAACCCTGTGAAGGAAAATGTATTTAGCAGAATTTACTGTGTTTTATTGAACTCTGTGGTCAAAATGAAATAATCAAATATATTTTGAAACAGATTGGAAAATGTTGTTTCAACATAAAAGCCAATAACTCACCAAAATATAATTTTTTTTAAATTCTCTTGTTAATTTATGTGCGAAAAATTCATTAAAAGGTCTATATGAGGCTAATTTTTAAACTGTTTGTATGCTGTTTCCTTACTAGAAATCAAACGTGTCTTGCATTTCATTCAAACTTGTAAAAACATCGCATGTTTATTTATATTCCAGGCAACAAACTGGGATATTTCCCACTTCCCACTTGTGAAATTGCATTGAAACACTAGTCGAACTGGTAAATACTACTTGCAAACTGGGACCTGGTTGAGGAAGTCCCACTTCACATACAAGATAAAAAATTGTCACAAAAAGTCAATCAAAATAATGTAAACATTGGTTATGGTTATTTAACGCTCCTCAGCGTTAGCATTAGCCATAATGTTTACATACAAGTGGATTAGGTTGGACCGCTCTGAACTGGAAACTAGTATTTTTCACCCGTCAAATATCCCAGTTCCCAGTTGCCTGGAACGCAGCATTGGGCCTGTTTTACTCTTCAAGTGAAAACACAGTTTAATTATGATGTCATTGTGTGGTATATAGTCGTTAATGTATTATATTTGGGGGCGTGGCCTGCCATGGGGGACAAGCTCCTTGTTGATTCAATTGGGTCAGAGTTATGGTACTTTTAGTACAGCTAAGTTGAGTCTGCTATGATAAACTTTTGAGTTTAAATGGTATAGTGTCTTTTAATCTTACTCATCATTTGTATTTGGATTGATTTATGCATGTTGTTGTTCTACAACTAAGGGTTACATTATGATAATGTTAATGAATGAATAAATAAATAAATAAATAAATAAATAAATAAATAAATAAATAAACATCACCCTGAAAAGGCAGAGAAAAAAAACACGAAAACAATGTAAAAGTTTCTATTAAATTGTTTAACATTTTTATTGTTTTTAGTTAGAAACTATGTTATATGTAAATTACCTTAGAAAAAGAAAAAGGTCCATTTATTTCCTGTGCAAAACTACAGAACTGATAAGTTCTGCCTCTCCGGTGTAAGATTTGAAGCAGCAGATTGTAATTGTTATTATTGTAATGAATCTATATGACTTTTTTAAACCATACATGCTTTACTATGAATGTGAATATTCTGAAGAATCACAGTTAAAAACAGACAAGTGGGGATAGGTGGTAGGTGAGGACAGGGCTTTTCTGAGCCCGGAGCATCAGCTGCAGGACAAGACAAGATTACACAAACATGCAGGAATTATTCTTTGTGTAAACTAATAATGGAAGTGAACAAAACATACAATTACTTCTGTTATGCTAATTACAAAGGTAACACTTTAAAGTACCGCTTACTGGTACTTACTGGTACTTCTGGTGTTAGTACCAGTGGTAGTTACTGGTAACTACAGTGGTACTTGTAGTGGTACTTAGAGTCACAAGTACTGGTAACTAAAGTGACAGTTACCAGTATATTTAGTATTAACTAGTGGTAGTTACTAGTACTTAATTGACAGTTACTAAAATAGCGCCCACTAGTTAATAGGTAACTACGGGGGTACTTACTGGTACTTCTGGTGTTAGTACCAGTGGTACTTACTAGTAACTACAGTGGTACTTGTAGTGGTACTTACAGTCACAAGTACTGGTCACTAAAGTGACAGTTACCGGCTAGTTAAGTATTAATTATAGTGATAGTTACTGGTACTTTTGTGGAATGATAATTAGGGATTATGGTGGCATCATTTGTACTAATTAGTGGTACTTATACGGGTACCTCTAGTGATACTTAATTGTGTACTTGGTGGTTCTATTTGTGATGCTACACAAACAAGGTAAAGACTGTTATGAAACAAGTTTATTACTGCAAATATTGTGTATAATACAGATTATGATAAAAATCAAACACTGGGCAATCTAATACAAAGAGACACCTCTTTATTATGCTCACAGCCACAACAGATATGAAACACATTAACAATTTACAAAATGTTTATCAATAAACCCCAAAAATATTTGCATACTACAGCTGGTTGAGCTTTAAACAGTAGTTACTAGTAAATAATGTATTGAGCACTAGCTAAATTACAGTAAAAGTTGGTAGTAGTTCCAAAAAAAAAAAAAACACTGACAGCTGGTCTTCTTGTACAGTTTAATACAGTGGTACTTCACTGGTAGTTACTGCATTAATTAACTGTTAATTAACACTGACAGCGGGTCGTACTTTAAAGTGGACAAGGTGGTACTTCACTGTCAGTAACTATAGTAATTGATAGCTAACTATCACTGACAGCGGGTCGTATTTTAAAGTGGACAAGGTGGTACTTCACTGTCAGTTACTATAGTAATTGATAGCTAACTAACACTGACAGCGGGTCGTACTTTAAAGTGGACAAGGTGGTACTTCACTGTCAGTTACTATAGTAATTGATAGCTAACTAACACTGACAGCGGGTCGTACTTTAAAGTGGACAAGGTGGTACTTCACTGTCAGTTACTATAGTAATTGATAGCTAACTAACACTGACAGCGGGTCGTATTTTAAAGTGGACAAGGTGGTACTTCACTGTCAGTTACTACAGTAATTGATAGCTAACTAACACTGACAGCGGGTCATACTTTAAAGTGGACAAGGTGGTACTTCACTGTCAGTTACTACAGTAATTGATAGTGTAACGGGTATGGTCTTACACATGTCCTGAGCGGGAGTCGAACCCGGGTCTCCCACGCGCCGGTCAACCTGACAAACGCATTGAGCTAAAGGGAACGCTCCCCTTGGCCCAGTTTGTTTGTGGGTTCCTATACCTGAGGGAGTGAGTTTACTATAGTAACTGACAGTGAAGTACCACCTTGTCCACTTTAAAATACGACCCGCTGTCAGTGTTAGTTAGCTATCAATTACTATAGTAACTGACAGTGAACTACCACTGTAGTTAATACTAAATATACTGGTAACTGTCACTTTAGTTACCAGTACTTGTGACTCTAAGTACCACTACAAGTACCACTGTAGTTACCAGTAACTACCACTGGTACTAACACCAGAAGTACCAGTAAGTACCAGTAAGTACCCCCGTAGTTAGCTATTAACTAGCGGGCGGTACTTTAAAGTGTTACCATTACAAAAGCACAATAGTATGTATTTTTCATTATAAGCACGGAGCGTGTTACTTCTGTTGTGTGACTTTCCACCACAAAAGAGTCAAAGGCAGAGAGTTTAATGCGAATCTTCTGGCACATTTCCTTATTTACAAAACCAATGTTTATGCATGGACTACTACACAGACTGTAAACTGTAGTCTATTTGAAGTGACCCACGAGAACAAGCATCCTCCGTTGTTTAATTCACTGTGGCCAATGTAGTGAAGCATATGTAAATAAACACACAGCTCTTCTCCGCGCTTTCCCGCTTTTTGTTTTTTGTTTTTTTGCCGATGAAGTTGTCAGAAAAAATGCCTCTCTTTGCTCTTTCCCCGCCGCGGCCTGTCACTCCGCCCGTGCAATCAAAACCCAAGTAATGGCCGCGGAGAGCTAAAAGCCAGGTTTACTGCTGACTCACTGGTTTGAGCTGGGAGTGATGCGACTTTATCATAAGAATAGGCTCTGGGTTGTAAATTATAGGGCTTAATGAATTCCCATTGAAATTGCAACGCCACAAAAACCGCTCACTCCATCTACTGTATATAAGAAGTACTTTATTTACCCCATGCACGGTCGGGACACTCATAACTTTACAATCCGGATTTATGTGTAGAAATAGAACATAAACAAAACAATAATCAAAAGGCAATTTATTCTGTAGATGGAAATGTTGTTACGCGGGAGAGCAAAGGAAGTCCTATTGCTGAGTAACTTTGGAGCCGTGGACCACACATAAGAACTTCTCTCAGCTGTTCTCTCAGCTCACTAAATCAGGCGCTGGGTTTGGTGGAGAGTTTAGAACAGTGTTTCTCAAAATGTTGTACTGCTATAGTGACGCAAAAGAAATGAGAACTAAAAGATTATTGGAGTACTTGTCAACAAATTTTGTAATTGAAGAATCTGGGGGTAGCTCTTTTTAAAAACAGTGAAACTGAAGCTCAGCCAATCAGAGAGCTTCTTTTGACTATCTATCAGTGCATTTACATGATCAGAGAAATCAGACTAGGCTAAAAAAAAAAAAAAAAAAACGGACTCTATTTGGTTTTGCCCTCAAACTGGCTGGACCAGTTTTGGTCCTGTTTAGATGTAAGAAAGTAAACCAATTACCTGAACAGACAGGTAATCGGTCCTGTTGGGTCAGGTTCACTTCTGCATGATCCAGACTGCTTTATTTTGATTTACTGAAAGAGAAACTAAACAAATAGTCAAGTTTTTTTCATTGTGAAACTGTGTACATGGCATCAAAATTGAATTATCTTCTGTTTCCAGGTCTTTTTTATCCAAACGTGCTCATGTTGCAGTTATGTGTGCAAAAACCGCAACTGTACTGCACGATGGTCAAACACTGTCAGTGTATTTTCAGTTCACTCCGACATCACATCGAGTTGACGACATAGACGAGCCGCCCAGGTGGAACATATAAATCCTCCTTCTGACAACGTTGTTAAGGTAAGTTGGAAAGCAATCGCACGCTGCGAAATTATATCATTTGGCTCAGCTTGGTAATTGTGTGGTGACAAGTGCAAAGGTGTGCCAGTTGGACACTCGTTTCGATA
This sequence comes from Mugilogobius chulae, assembly GCA_038363315.1. Taxonomy (NCBI): domain Eukaryota; kingdom Metazoa; phylum Chordata; class Actinopteri; order Gobiiformes; family Gobiidae; genus Mugilogobius; species Mugilogobius chulae. The sequence continues at coordinate 37,928,322 of CM076395.1, read as the reverse complement.
TTTCATTTTATTTCATTTTCAATTTTAGAAAATACTCATGTTCACATCATGAGCTCATGTGCTTTGCTTATGTAGGCTAAAGCAAAGTTTTCATACATACGTATGTCTGCAAAGTTAATAAAAAAGAATCTTGACGTGCACAGCCTCAGAGCTGTGAACTGCTCTGAGGATCGCTTCCTCAGAAAATCACATCATTTGCCAAGCTCGCTATTTGTGCAGTCAATCGATGTCTGTTCACACCCACTGGGCGTCCCTCAAAAAACCTCCGGGCATCTCCCACTTTTGCTTGAGTTGCAGTTGTGGGTGGAGTCAGTCTCTGACAGTGTGTTTAGCCTCACTGTAAATGTTGTTAATATTGCTTATTATTTCTTATTGTATGTATATTGTCTGTAAAATTACACACTGGTCTTTCTTGGACATGTAGGTCTGATGCTAAGCATTTAAAAATGTAACATGAGACTTGACACTTTGAGCAGGATGCTTTATTGTTCTAAAATTCTCAACTTTAATGCTGGAATGTGGAGTGGCTCACAAACTCTGTTACAGTCTGTTTACATGACATGTGAAATCTGATTATCATTCGGCTTGCCCAGGGTGACATTAGCTTTGGAGAACTGTTTAAAGCAGACTAGGGCTAAATATGCATTTTTTCTGACCTCCATGTAAACGCTCTGACTGAGAACTAAAATGCTTTATAGTTGGGATGGAAAAAGTCCACAACAATCTGATTTTGTGTGCTGTTAAAACAAAATGCTTTAAGGGGAAAAGACAAAGCTTACTACAACCAAAAAAGCTAGGTAACTCAACTTTAAGGTTCCAAAATATGTCATGAGCTGAGAAAAGATGCTTAAAGACTAAAACTGATTTATTAATCAAAGAAAAAAATGAATAAATACAGTAAAAATGACTTTAAAAGAGGCAATTTTCTTATTTTGCTCAAATGAATGTACTGATATATAATTTCCACAACTTGTGTGTCTGTTCATTTCTGCCTAATCCATTTAAGTTCGAGCACAACAGCCTTTGTCGTCCGTACATCTACATTGTGGTCGCGTTGTGTTCACTGCAACAAATTTTCTTCATAAATATTCAACACAACCAGCTTTGAAGTGGCTTTTTTATTTTATTTATTTATTTATTTATTACAATCCGAAACACCCTGAGAACTCTTTCACTGGGCTTAGCTTCAGAATTCCTCACACGCCCTAAACTAGAACCATATCCCAACATTCCCAATTCCACTCAAACTTCAAATGTTGCACTGGATTAGGGACGTGATAATTACATTTCCCTGTGGTTGTGTTTATGTGGCTTTCAGGACCTCACAGCACTTTTTTTTTTTTTTACCGTGGCAGACTTGATCCCCTCTTGTAATATGGTGGCGGGGCGCCGACAAACATCCGTGCGGTAAATAGGGGGGCAGGCAGGAGTCGGGAATGTTGCGGTAGGCGAACTCCGACTCGAGCCATTGTTATTAGCTGGTTTGTCTCATTAACTTCAAACGCAGCCCATTCAAAGGCACTTTCTCAAAACCTTTAAAGGGAAAATCCGTCGGTGGAATCAAAGCGGCAGAAGCGTTTTTGAGGGTTTTTTCGATGGGATTTGATAAATGCCCCGTGCAGATGGAGAACTCCCTGTGTTTTTGATGCAGACATGAGAGATTGTAATTCCAAGTGTGTTATGAAGGCCAGTCCTCCAGTATGGCATTCATGTGTTTCTGGTTTTGTACGTTTGGGCCAGTTATGTTATTTGACTAAGAAAAAAAAAACATCGCAGAAAATCTGTTTAATTTATTGCTGTTATTGAATTTGGAATGTCATTTTGTAATAATTGTGATACATGGCTCACTTAGATTAGCCAGCTGCACACTAGAGGAGCTGAAAACCTTTTGTGATTGTTATTCATAAATTTGTTCCAGTCAGGAGTCCTCCTGTGACTTTGGGCGTTAGGTGGGGTAACACGCTGGACAGTGGCCAACTCGTTGTAGGGTTGAACAGACAGGCCATCATCCACTCTCTTAAAGGCGAGGTAGCTGATTTTCACACTGCAAACACGATTTAGGTTTTAAATCCGACAACTTCCTCTCTTAAATCCTTCCACACATGGTTCATATTGACATGCATTCATATTGGTTGCAATTATAGCCCTTCAAAATCTTTTTACAAACAACAAAGTGAAACTGGAGTGACCACCCCAAGCTCAGCCAATCAGAGCATTTGGCTCCTGATTAGAACAAAAATTCTTTATTATTCAGTTCAGACGTTCTCAGTTTCTCATTTTTTTCCACAAAGTGCTGCATTATCATAGACTTATTAGCGGAAAACACAAAATGACTAATTTGCAACAAAAAACGCCTCTCCTCTACGAGTTTGGGGACGTGTGGCCAGAGTAAAAACGTTCATAAAAGATTTTTTGTCATTTCTTTCTTTATGTCTGTGCATCACTGCGACTATTTGTCAGGACGCGACATCGTGAGGTTCACGTGCTGCATGTGCACATAAATAAAGAAGAAACATTGCTTCATCATCTGTAAATAAATGTAGCGCTTTGTGCTGGTAGTTTTTTTTTTTACAATCATTACTCATCTCTACTTGCTCCTTAACTTGGGGGTCACAAAGCAAAATCTGGGGATCGCAACACAATTATAATAAAAGTATGACTTGGCATTTATTGAGTTTTGGGGGGAATTGTGTTCAAATAAAAGCAATGCAATCAAAATAAACGCAATTAAACCTAATTTAAATGTCACTTAAAATGATTACAAAAGTATGCATATTTTTGCTTTGGGGGTTGCAAATAATCACTGTAAATGTCTTATGTCTGTGCCTCTTCTTTTTTTGGTGCATCAAAAAATCGCAAAAGATCCTAAACTCCTCTAGTGTGCAGCCGACTTTGTTCATTCACCAGGAGAATGGGCGTGTTGCCAATTGCTCTGGAAGAAAGCAGATACCTGGAAAGAACCCATGGTAGCAGAGGGAGAACATGCAAACTCTTCCCAGAGAGTTTAGTCTGACCAAGGGGTTGAACCCATATTCCTTCTTACCAATCTGCTACCGGGCATTTTTAGACAAGTCAAAAGAATTTCACAGGAAGGACAAAGACATATAGACCTGTCAAGCTCAGTGGTATTTTTCAAGATCCATGTCAAAATGAAAACATATACACAAGGTAAGTGGCCTGAGTTTCCTTCTTGTTACTTCTAAAACGGAACAACAACAATCAAACGTGAGTGGATTAAACCTGCCTTGTAAAAGCCACAGGAGAGCGGATATTCATTAGAGATAAGCAGCCGTTGCTCTGACTTAATGTGAGCGTAATGAAATGAAAAAGTTTGCTTAAATTTCATGTAGGAGCTAATCTACATTTTGAGAGCCACTGTCACAAGGCACTGTTGGAGGCTGACAATACAATTTTACAAAATGTAGTAACAGACCCCACAGACATGAAGGAGTGCACTTGATAAAAAGTCTCTGCAATATCATCATACAATATCCTTAACAAAATGCTCAGTTTTCACAATATAATTTTTTATTCAATTTTTTCATTTCAAACCGTCAAACAGTGGAATCAGTCCAGACATCTGAAATTGTCTAAAACATAAAAAAAAAAAACACCCTCAAACATGTCAACAAGCTAAATTGAATGAAACTTTGAATTTATCGATTAAATGAACAACTATTTTATAAGTATTTGTATTGAGTTTGTTGTTGTTATAATGAAATGATCTGTTGCGTGCTTGTGTTATGAAGTATTCAATTCACCTTTAGTGTCACTGTCACAGGTACAACGAAATGTGTTTATGCATCCGTGGTGAAATCCTTGCAAACATTCTTTCAAAACATGCAGTCATTATTGTGAGTTCAGTTCAATATTGTCTATAGGTACAAAGCTGTTTTTGAGTCTGGATGTTTGCGCTTTAATGCACCTAAATCTGCATCCAACGACAGCAGAGAGATGAACTGAGGACACGGATGGGTCTGGTCCTCCTGGATGGTGTTGCGCTGCGTACAAAAGCTATAAATTGTATAAGTTTCGTCTGATTTACTTGGACCTGTGTCAACTGTTCTCTCTCTTCAGTTTCCACCTCCAACTGCACCTGCTCCTCCAGCTAAGGCCCTGACCCACCAACCACATCATGGAGATGTTCCTGAGGCTGTTCTGTGGTCCAAGCTCCAAACCTGGGGCAACAGAGCCTTCTCCATCACTGCCCCACCCTCTGGGACAGAGACTGCACCGACCTCACCACTTTTAGGAAAAACGTCAAGACCCATCTGTTTAAATCTGTTTTAATGTTGATTAATGTTTTAATTAGTAACTGTTTTATGTATTGTACCTTTGTTTAACTGCCTTTGTCTGTAAAGCGTCTTTGAGTGTCTAGAAAAGCGCTATATAATAAAAATTATTATTATTATATTATTATTATATGTTGTCTGTTTATTTTTTTAAAAATTTTGTACATGGTCCCTGACAAAAAAGACTAACTAAACTAAGCAACAGATAATCTTTTACGAGAATCTTTTCTCAACAAATAAGGGCTTAATGTTGGACCAACACTCTTCTAAAAAGGCTTAAAAAGAGCCTTTTTTATGTTATAATGGAGATAGAAACGCAGGTCAGACCAAATCAACATTTCAAGATCTGTGTGGGTGGAGTTTGCTTGCATGTTCTCTTATTTGATAACTGACCATACGACAAGTTGGCCACTGTCCAGGGTGTTCCTCCTTCTAAGGCCCAAAGTCTCCAGTCAGCTGCCAAAACCTAAAAAGAACAAGTGTCAGTAAATGCATAAATAATAGAGTCAATGTTTCCCAACCAGGGGTACGTAGACCCTACTTGGAGTGATTTCAGACTTTAACAGAAGGTGAAATGTATTTTTAATTACCATAAAATGTTATTTGTGATGATTTTTTAATACGTTGGAAGCATTTTAAGCCAGCATTTTAAGCACAAGTTCGGGGGTACTTGGCATATGGGACATAATTTAGGCGTACACGGGACAAAAAAGGTTGGGAACCACTGATTTAGACAAGTCCAGCTCTGGCGCTGTCACTGCAGCTTTTCCGTAACATTAAAAGTGTGAAAGGAGCTCAGACAGCACACTCCAAGTCCATTCTTTGTGTTAATGATGTTTCACCAGCCCACCAAAACCCTCCACAACCTCACAAACAACAACTATCGCAAGAGCTGGAGTGGCTGTTGTATCGAGCTGGTTTACTTTGTCGGAATGGTTACGTCCTTGTTTAAAGTTCAATCTTTTTTTTATATATTATTGTGCTAATCCTCATTTTAACTCCAATCCCAAAACATGTCCAAATATATCATGTTTTTGTCCTGATTACTTTCTTTCACGTCAGACAAATATCACACGAACACAAGCTTGAGTCGTCCAAACCCATTGTTTATTATGTCTTGTCCCAGAATGCTTTGTGGTCTAACAACATAACAACTCCATCAGGAAGTATAAGGAAGCCTAATGGATAGACAATTATTATGCTAACAAATGATTGGAACCACTCAAGTCACAGAGGGGAGACATTACATTGTCTGCACTCTCCAGTCCTCGGACACAACTTTCAATTTGAGTTTCAAGTTTGCAAGTTTTGGATCATTTTTGAAAATGATCTTAGTTTTATTGCTTATTTCAGTTTGTTTGGTCGAGACAGAGCAAATCGTATTTTGTTTTCAACGCCAGTGTTTCAAATCCCAGTGCAATCCAGCTCAAATTGTAAGGCACCTTCAGCAAACTCACTCGATGTAGCTGCAAGTTTATTGTTGACACAGTTTTTGCATTTTGTAGTTTGTATTTTTTTTATAATTATCGTTTTACGTTGCGCCTTAGAATGCCGAAGCAAGTTAGTGTTTTTATTTAAAAAAATCTATTTTGAATCAAATTGTTCTGATTCTTTCTTTATTTTATGTCTTTAACCAAAAAATCCCATTGAGATTCAAATCTTTCTTAGAGTTCTGGCCAAGAGGCTTTTACCATTACAAACGATTGCATTTCCAGGTATTTCAGAAGAGAGGAAATGTGCCAATTAGTTATTCTTATTGTGATGAAAATGGAATATTAAACTCATCAGAATGTCTCTGTGGCAATATGACAACTGATGAAATAATGTTGCAATGCCATTTCTCTATTGGTTGAAACAATCTGTTCAAATGCAGTGTATTTTTTCCAGATCTACTTTTCTTATTGGTCGGTCTTTGTTATGCCCTGAGTGAATGATTTTGATTTACCAATCACAGTGAGTGTATGTTTTCTTAACTTAATTTCCATTTTTTTTTCAAAGTCTCTTATACATTTTGAGGTTGTGTTTTTGGCTGCACATTTAGTCATAAGAGATACTTTTAGCTTTTTTCAGTTTGATTTACAAATATATTTCATTTATGATTGTTGCTGGAATCAGATATATTTTTAATATATCGTCTGGTCACGTGTCCTCTTTCAGAGTTATGTAGCCGTGATTGACAGATTAATTAGCCAATCAGAGACACGCATCTTCCGCCGTGTAAAATCCAACATGGCTGCTCCCGACAAAAAAATATCACGTGGAACTGAAAAACATTGCGCATTTCTGCAAAATCAATGAACGAAGCAAAAAACGATTTTAATGTGAGGTGAGTGAAGTTAGATTTTAGTCTAAATGACAGACGACCAATCCGCACCTTTATTTCATCTGTGTCACGCTAATAAGCTAATCTGATTGCCCGGTACGATGTGGATTTGGTCTGAAACGCGGCCGGAGGGGGTGGCGACCAGACCCACTCTTCCAGTTGCTGAAGTGGGTTCTGGATCCCAGGCAAGAAACATGGATTCTTAGCATATTTTCATGCAGTTGTTAATGTTAGATAAACTATTAAAATATGCCAAAATCATAAATACTTAAACACACGTTCGAATTGATCTTTTTTTTTAACGTTTTATTGAAGGGCTGAGGTTGCTTGTTTTGGGATTTAAGGTTTGGTCACTTGTTTTACTCTGAAAAAAGTCTTTGACAGCTGGATTTAACCATTGACAAGTTGGAACTTTCTGAAAATTAGATACTTCTTTGTATCTCAAAGGCAAAAAAAAGAGAAAAGAAATTAAAAAAGACATAATTGTGATCGAAATCATGCTCTGGCTCCAAGAAACTGTGATAATCATGTTTTTTTTTGCCATATCGCACAGCCCTAACTCTCATCAAATCAAAATTGTGATCTGGCACCTTAAAAGTTGTGATATAGATTTTCTACTATATTGCTCAGCCAAGTGGTCTCCAACTTGTGGCTCAAAGCTTTTCAAACATATACATGTTCATGATCATTTGCCAGTTTATATTGTAAATGTATCTTTAGCCTAATTCTGATGGACAATAGTCAATGTTTCATAGGCATCTTACTGTGCCTCAGTTAACAACAATTTGTTATTACTGAAAGTAGTAGCTCAGCAGCAGTTCGGTTTTGCTAAAGCAGCTCTCCCGTGGAAAAGGTGGAAGACCTCTGGCCCAGCTCAAGGCAATGTTTTGTGAAAATGTATTACATTAGCTGGGACTGGATGTTATATTTTCATGTATGCATAAAGTTCCCAAGTGGGTCTACGAAATCAATGCCAAGATTATGTTTATAGCTTCTTATTCTTGTTCTTATTTTTATATCCATTACTGTAACATAATCTTATGTAAGATCTTTGCAGGTAAAAGAAAAGATTTGAGTCCCCAACATAACTACAAAGAAAATATGTTTTGCTGGGAGAAAAGGTTGGAGTCATGGAACCAAGTCTTGTCAAATTGAGAATGTTACTCATACTGAACAAACAACAACTGTATTCTATTTAGAAATGGGCTCAAAAAGTCTGTCAGTTACAGTAATCTTACCATGCTTTCTGTTCTCAAACTGTCCCCATTTGCAGCTAATACTACCCACCATTTGGAGTGAAAATAGGAAATTCTCTTTTATTCAACTTCAACAAGCCACGACATACAACATCCTATTATTTATTTAGATGTTATGTGGGTGGAAGGATACAGCTCGACTTCCTCCGAAAACTCTTTCAAAAAATCCATTCGCTAACCTGGGACCTTCTCGCGAGTTGGCGTATAAATATCTTACTCTTGTTTGAGCCTTTGAAGCTTCGGAGACGGCTTTAAATTTGTAAAACCACACAATACGATGTGTAGTCCCCTATTTCTGTCCCCGGGAGACTTGTGTGCCGCTCAGACAGAAGTTATATCAAGCGTGAGAGCTAATTCAACTCTCAGCGATAGATACAATCTGACAAGCTCATAGATCCAGACTTGTCTCCTCTGTGGATCTCGCTTTTTCCCTCTCCGTCCTTGGCGAGGCTGTAAAATGGTCTTATAAGGAGGAGAAAGTACCTAACAAATAAATGTAATGTAGCACAGGCGCTGCGTTCCAACTGTGCGATTTGCTACAAAATATGAACAACTCTGGACCCGACAAACAGGCTTATCTGCAGAGAGCATCTTAATACGGAGTTGAGTAGTTGGAAAGGCACTCGGGAACATTTGTTTTAATTTACTTTCCACAGCTGAATGTTTATCGCGGCACAGAAACGAGGACTCTGGTGGAGGCTCGCGTTTGCGTTTTAACTCTCAGGCAAAAACAGGAACAGATGCGTATTGTTTTTGTGTGAAAAAGAAAAGGAAAAGGCAAAAGAGACGAGGAGAAAGAAGCAGAGTGAGTGTTGAACTTTTGTATGAAATGAAATATAAAAAAACATACTCCAGGACAAAGTGTTCGAGTAAACACACCAGATGTGGGAGAAAATGTGTGAAGGAAAACTGTTGTTTTCTGTGTATTGGCAGCTAAGCCATGCGTGTAGCTATTGTGAGTTAACTATTACATTCTATAGTGGACATGGCAAAGGCATAGGGCTGCAATGGAAGGAAAATGATCAGAGCATTTCACAAAATTCTTGAAAACAAGATTATAGAACTCTGTGAGATTTTAGAATGAGTTAAAAAATAATTATAATTGGTTATTTTTTGTTTGATCAGGACACACTACAGAAGCTTTAATGATGGATTCTGCTAAAAGATCCAGTCAGTCTTCTGTTCTGTCAGGCTTGAGTCAAACGCTTGTGGCACTTATGCGAACTTTGATTTAGGCCTGAGGGCCAGATCAGGCCTTCCGACTCGTTAAATCTGGCACACGGCCCACCTTCCAAACATTGGATAATACGTCTGTTCTTTTTTACTGTTTTCATTTTAGGCTACTGTGACTATTTCTGCTTTAGAACGAGGTTGGATCTGCGTTGGTCTTTGCTCTGTAGTCTTGCTCACATTTAGTTTTGGTTCAGAAAGTAAACGGCAATGTAGAGTAGGGATATCAAGAATGTCAGGGTAATCGCTAATTATGATTTTTCAAAACACAATATAATCATAGGATAAAAAAAAAGTCTCAATTTTATAAGTCAACTTAAATTCTTACAGTTCACGACTGAAACTATGGATGGATAAAATATCAGTTAGTTTTAACAACAGCCGGGTTTCATAGAAAAAAACACCAATATTTGGCACATATGCGCATATGTAAAAAATTAAAATAATGGAATAAACAAACGGCAGAAGGTCAAATAAAACAATGCCAAACAACAACAACAACACAACAACCAACAACAACAAAACAACAACAACAACAACACAATAGTAACATAAAAATAAATTTATTTCAAGCAAATCCTTCAACTCATTCACATTTGAACATTTTAGAAGCAAAATTAAGATTTTTAATTCAATCTAAATTAAGACTTTTTGTCACCTTTGCATTTTATTTTCATTATGAATTTTTATTTAATGAAATTGTCACAAACTTGAGGAAAAGTGACACATTTGACAATAAGAATGAACTTTGGTAATTAATGTGAAGAATCGCTAAATCGTGACACTTTGTCATAACACTAAATGTATATTGTGACTCCTAATAATAAAATTGAATGCAACAGATGTATTTCACAACATTAAGACCAAAAAGAATGTAAAATTGAGTTAAAAGTAGTGGCCCAGTTTAAACCTCCCACCCAGAAGTCAAGGCTTACAGAAACATGAGGCCCTTGGGAAAATAAAGTTGAATAGCCCTGATTTAGATGTTCAAAACAAGAGTAATGAGTGCTACTGGATCTACAAGAATATGTAACAACCAGTTGGTCATCAAACATAGAGACATAGGGGGCATAATATTCAGGCAAAGAAGACCAGGTGAGAAAGGCCATTTTTTGCCTTTTACTCTCTATCTATGGCTTTTGTTGCCATTTTTAACGTTCAAATGTGGCCTAAATGACTCAGTGAACTCTCTCGTGGCAGTTCTGGTGAATCCCATGTTTAGTGCTGTGTATCACAAGTTCTCTATGGAAACTCTGGTCCAGCTGTCTTTTATAACTTTGTTGTGGATCGTTTGTTGTTTGCCTGGAAATAAATAAATGATGCTTTTTATACACTTTAATTCCCCAACCCAGGCCTGCACACATGAAATTAATTGCAAACTTTTTAATCTTCTAACATGGCTTCCTCATCAAAAACACAGCTGAATGGTTGCCCACTTTCAGCTTCAGAAAACAGTGTTCTGATTGTTCTACATCTGTGAGGTCATAGTTAGATCTAAAACTTACAGACTTGTTTGGAGCTTTTCTGAACTGTTAGCATATAGGTAAGATCCCTTTGTAATTTTCTTTGCAGTCCTTCAAGAAAATCGAAGTGTCAGGCTTAAATGTAGGGCATATTTTTGTTACTATCTTTTTAGTTGTAAATCAGTAAAATACCATCTGTTTTCTGATAAAAAACATGACAAATGCAGCACTTTGTGAATAATACAAGATCTTCTGTGAACTATCTGAATTGAATAATAAAGAATTGTAGTTCTCATCAGGAACCGAATGCAGCGTTCTGATTGGCTGACCTTGGGTGGTGCTCTCCAGTTTCACTTTGTTGTCTGTAAAAAGATAATTATTGACCATTAGTATAAACTAAAATGTGTTTCTAGTATGTAAATCAGCAAGCCCACTTAAAGTATCAAACTCATGTGAATTCTGTTCAGTTATAACCAGTAGGCGATTTGTTAATTTTTCACAGGGGGGATGGTATTGGGGGGTGACTCTGGGAGGGTGGGGGGTCTGGGGGCTCTCCCCCAGAAAATTTTTAACACAGCAGACCACATTTCCTTTAATTTGGTGCACTTTGGGGGTGTCCTAGCAAGTTTAGGATTATTGTTAAATTGTATTTAAAATACACTTAATAATGTAAATGTGATGGTTGATTATAATCCACTGCACATTCCACTGAGGCCTGGTAAATGTGTGTGTAACACTTAGGTTTAGCTTATTATTATACAAAATCTGCTTCAGTCAGACCTTTGCATAGTTTCTTTATCCACTGTATGTAAAATGAAGCTGCTCCTGTAAGACGGAACAAACTCTATAAAGCCTACTTTAGATATTTTTAATATTTTTAAATAATACATATGAAGTTGTTTTTGATTGTTTTGACCACTAGGTGGCAGAGAAGTGAGCACAGAGCAAAGAGCATACACTCATTTCATATTTTTTTTCATTAGGCTTATTTTTTTGTCTTAGTCCGATTGAAAATCAAACAGACTTTATTCTTTCACAGCTTAAGACAGATGTGGGTAAACTGTGGCCCGAAGACCAGGTGTGACCCTCCACCTGTTTTAATTAGGCCCCCAGCATACTTTTGAGATTAAGCATAACTCTTAACACTGCAAAGTGTTTAAAACTACTAGAATAAAGAATAATCATTTGAATTGTAGTTGTTTTAGCAAGTTCAGAATAAACATATCTATTTGGCAGTAGGCTATATGTTACTTGTTTTAAGTATGTCTGACTGTTTACAAAACATTTTAGCTTGAATCAAATTTGCAACAAGTTATAAATAATCTTAAATTATTTTAAAAATATATTTATTTTATTTGATTGACTTGGCTGTGGAGCATGTTTTTTGCTTTTGCTCTTAATGTACACAATTATATGGACACTAATAGATAAATAGCCTGTTTTTTCAATTAAAAATGTGCTTCCAATAATAAATTCTTATATCAATAATTGTGGTCTTGCCTTTTGCCACTAGTCTGGATTTGAATATGCCCTCTGGGGAAATTAATCGCTTAAGACAAAAACCTGTCCTGTCTCTAGTTAATTTACCGGTGTCGTCCCTCTTCCTCCACACGTCCCCTGCCCTGACTCTCTGCGCTGGAGCAGGAGCGAGATGAGAGAGTGCACAGGGAAAGACACAAACTTGTGTTCATTTTGCATTTAGTCCTTTTTCACTTTGAATAGTCTAAATATTTTCAGAAGCATTATTTCTTAGAAGCAGACTTGTTGTCACGATGTTTAGTAGCGAGCTTACATAAAGCCAGAATCTGCGGACTTGTAGACGGGACAAACAAAATACAATTGCCCAGCGGTGCTCCCAGAAGGGAAAGCCGCGGCAGGTGGGTCATCGGTCATTGGGTGACACGGGAGAAGACACGGGACTGTGGATAGATGTGAAAATGCGTGTATGTGGTTGGTCTAGTATCGGGAAAGAGGACACGGCCGCGCGCATGAGAACGAGCATCCCCGCAGCAGCGTAAACTCACCTCTTGTCTGATGCACGAGCGAGCCGTTCCTCTGACGCACTCCTTATGTGTCGTCCTTCAGTTTCTGCGTTAGACTGTGGCCCGTGAGGCGCTGTAAAGTCCCGGTTTTGCAAAAACCTCTGCAGAAGTTTGACAGTTTGAGCGTGTCTGTTGCGTCAGGTTCAGTAACAGCTTCCCTTGTGGAGTTTTCAACATAAAAGTCCTCGTGATTACCACTTGCACCGGAGGTTTTATTGTGAAAAGGTTGTTCAGTGAAGCAATGCACAAACTCACGTTAACACAACAGAGCGGAGCGGGACACGGTACGCCAGATGCGTCGATTAAAAAAAAAAAAAAAAAAATCCTTTCATCATCAGCAAAGGGGATGGCATCCCCCCGCATCCCCCCTCAAATCGCCTACTGGTTATAACTCATAAATTCCCAACACTTCCCATGACATCTTTTGGGCTTCAGAAACATTACAACCCTTTAAAAGCCATTTGGTCAACAATGAAAGAAAAGAGTGCATTAGGATGATGAATTGAGCAGTCAATTTGATCATAGCGTGAGCATTGCTAATGTCACCCCAAACTCTCTAAAGCAAATGGTTTATTTTAGTTAGACAGCTAAATTATTGTCATTCTGTTTTCATAGAATCGTCAAAAGTGAAAGAAGCTGTCAAGTTGTTGGTGTCTAATTTGTCATTTCTCTTTCCGTCCTTTGGGTATTCTCATCCAAACTGAATCACAATTGAAAAATTATTTTTAGTTTGATTAGCTTTCACTGGCCAGAGGAAAAACCATAATGTGTGTGAAACCTTATTTTAAAGGAGACATTGTGCTACTCAAGGGTGTAACTGGTTTCAACCTTTGGGGGGGTCGAGATTCTATCATGGGGCAAATGTCTAAACGTTCATTTAGTCAGACTAAACGTGTTCAACAGCAGCCTAATACCTGCTGGACGTCCTGCAGTCGCGTACATCGATGTCGTGTCCTCTGGCGGTAAAGAAAAGTAAACTCGTGGTTGGATTGTCTCAAGAGCTCCACTTGTGTGGGCTAGAGTTTAGACTCTGGACCCGAACCCAAACCCAGTCCCTTTTGGGGGGTTTGAGTGAAGACACAGAGCCTCACTAAATATGCGCGCTCCGCGGATGATTGACGCCAGAACACAGCGCAAAACCACTGCGGTGAAGATTAACTTCCACGTCATGAAAAAAACAATGAAATAGTTTGACAAAACATTGTATTTTTTTTGGTAATTTTGATTGAATTTTTTTGTTAACCTCCCATCTCACGAAATCTCTCTCATACCGAAGTGGTAGAAAGGTGAGTGAGACACAAGATTATTTTTTGTTGTTTGTGTCTAATCTAACCCTAATCTAACCTAATTTAACCTAATTTTAACCCCAATTAACCCCACTTTAACCTCACTTTAACCCCAGTTTAACTCCAATTTAACCCCCACTGTAGCCCAAATTTAACCCCACTTTAACCCCAATTTAACCCCATTTAAACCCCTTTTTAACCCCACTTTAGCCCAGATTTAACCCCATTTTAACCCAAATTTAACCCTAATGTTACCCCAATTTAACCCCGACCCTCAAACTATCCCCTGATGTTCGGGATAGTGGTGTTTTGACTGAATTTAGCTGCACTTTGCTGCGGCCGTCTGGTACGCAGCAAAGCATCTCTTGATGGTTTCCGTGAAGGCGTATCTCTCTTTCTCCAGGGTCTGCTCTAGTTTCTTCACTTGTTCTTGACCGTTCTCCTTCTCGTTTTTCTCCTGGTTGAGTTGGAGCTTTAAATCGTCCACTAAACTCTCCAAAGCCTTCTTCTCCTGTTGGGTTTTGTTGTTAGTCGTAGTTAGTTGGATCTGGAGTTGTTCGGACTTCTTATTGGCCTTTCTCAGCTCGTCACGAAGCAGGTCTATGTCTCGCTGAGCCTTCTCATTGTCGGCTTTGTCTTTGGGATGTTGGAGGACATACTGGTTCAGCTCAGCTCGCACCTTGTCGTTTTCTGCAGAAATTTGATGATATGCGTAGTTACATGCATCAAGCTGTTTCTGAAAGTAGAATTTTGCCTGTTCCTCCGCTCTCAGCCGTTGATTGAGCAATATGTTGGCAGTTTTGAACTTCTCCAGAACCTCAAACGTAGAGGCCTTCAGGTCAGCTCGGAGTCTGACATTTTCTACAGAAATTTTATAATTTGTGTCACTAAGAGCATCGACCTGGTCCTTGTAAACCCTTTTTGCTCTTTCTTCGTTCTTAAGCTGTTCTAGGAGCTGATTTTGGCTGGTTTTATCTTCAGATGTCTGGTTGACTGCCTCTTCTTGATTGGGTCTGTCATGTTGGTTCAGCTCAGCTCGAAGTCGTGCATTTTCTGCACACATGCGGTTATGTGCATAGATAAGAGCGTTGAGCTGGTCTACACAAACCACTTTCCCCATTTGTTTCGCCCTCAGCAGTTCCTGGATTTGCTGGTGAGACATGTCCACCGCGTCTAAACCCTCACACTTGGAAGCCTGGTCGACTGTCCTGTTGACGACCTCTTCTGTCTGGCCACGTTCTTTACTGAGGTCCTGATTCTTGATTTTGAGGATGTTGTTTTCCCTCTTCAAAGCTTTGTTTTCCTCCTCCTTCTTGTTAAGCTCTTTTAGGAGATTATCGTATTTCTGTTTTTCTTTTTTAAACTGTCCCTGTCGAGAAGCCTTTGTTGTTGTTGGCTGCTCCTGAATCAGCTGTGACTCCTTCAGTTTCTTGTTTTCCTCCTGTAGTCTTTTTGTCAGAGCTTTCAGAGTCTGGTTTTCCTCAGCAAGCTTTTGTTTTTCCGTCCGATCTTGCTGAGGACAGGAAGCTGCATTGGTCTGTTGATACTTACCTGCATTTCTTCGAGCTTCCTCCAACTCTTTTTTGGCTGAGTTGAGCTGTTTTAGATTCTCCATATTTTTAGCCATGAGCTCTTGGTTTTTCTGGATAAGAGCATCCATCTTTTGTTCATGGAGATGGCTGCTGGTTTGACATACCTTCTCAGAGTGGGCCTTTTCAGCCTGCAGCTCTGCCTCCAGCTCCTTGATCCTTGTGTTGAGCTGATCCTGGACCTGCTTTGCCTCTGTCTCTTTTTCTGTGAGTTGGACCTGCAGTTTGTTGTTCTCAGATTCGAGCTCAGACACTCTGCTTTTGGTCCTAGCTTCACGTTGCAAAGCCTCTTCCAGTTGTGCGTTGGCCTGTGCAAGAGGGGACGGCACAGGCGCACAACTTGCTTCAACGAAGTTGCTCTGGAAGTTGGCAATTTTGTTGTGGAGTTGTACAATGTTCTCCTCTAGTGTCTGCTTCTCCATTGTAACTTGTGTAGAAACAGTTAAATGTGTACTTATGAAGTAAAGTTAGCTAAATGCTGTGTGTGTCTGCTGCTCTGTCGCTCTGTGGCTTCTCTCCTGAAGTCAGATACAAGAATGAAGAATGTGACGGCTCGTCTCACTCAGATAAAGCCTTGGTGACATCACTTGTCACCGTGGTAACCTTTGGCCTCTAAAGCAGTGATGTCATTTCTCTTCAGCGGAATCCCAGCTTCAGAAGAATGACATGTTGCTATAGCAACAAGCAATATACAAAATATGCACTACACAAAATATATGACTTGACTGGGAAAAAGTATTGAGTCATATTCATACAGATTTACATGTATTTATCTTTTACAAAAAAAAATATATATATAAGAGTTTTGCTTTTTAATTGAATGTTTTTGTAAATGATCATGAGACCGACTTCTGACCCCCTCCGCAAAATTGTTTGTTATTATTTCATTATAAATTGAATATAACTGTATTGTAGAGGTTTATTGTGCACTGTGATCAAAATTCACTCAGACATACTGTACATATTCTAGTGGCTAAAATGCAATATAGAATCACATATTTACAAAATCATATCCTGAAATATTTTTCGAGTTACAGACCACATAGAAGGGTTCCTGAACAACTTTTAGAATAAATTTGAAGACTTTTTAAAGACCTTGCATTTTTGTGAAAAAAAAAAAGTAATAAATACAAATAAATACAAATATATTATTTTTTGTTTTGTCATATGCACTATTTATTGGCTCACAAAATTACATACATTTCAATTATTTATGACCAAAAATAACATTTGTAGATGCTTTTTCCGATTTTGATGCAGTTCACCTGTAACATGATCACTGACAGGCGCTGCTCCTGTCACATGATCACTGACAGGCGCTGCTCCTGTCACATGATCACTGACAGGCGCTGCTCCTGTCACATGATCACTGACAGGCGCTGTAATGTCACATGATCACTGACAGGTGCTGCTCCTGTCACATGATCACTGACAGGCGCTGCTCCTGTCACATGATCACTGACAGGCGCTGCTCCTGTCACATGATCACTGACAGGCGCTGCTCCTGTCACATGATCACTGACAGGTGTTGCTCCTGTCACATGATCACTGACAGGCGCTGCACCTGATTCGTGCTAGGCTAACAGTGAGCTCATGTGCTCTGCTCCACGCACCTCGGATCTGCGCTGCAGCTCTATCTGACCTGCATTTACATGACAAGCAGCAAATGCAACTTATGCTGGACGAATAGAACATGAATCTAGTGTCTAATTTTGCATCCTGGATGAAACATATGAGATTTAATAAAAGGTCTGAAGTTCCAAATGTTGTTAAGTTTAGATCTGGGCGTTGGAGTTGGTCAAAAGTTTAATTACAATTTTTGTTTTCAATCATAAATATTAAAATATATGTATTTAAATCCAGTAATTCTTAACTAATATAACAGCCTTTTTCACAATTTGACACTTGATCTGTGTCAATTTATCTTTTTTCTTTCAACACAAAGATATCATAAAAGAATGTTTTTAGTGTTAATTTTGAATAATGTATCCTGTTTACCATGATATAAAACCTGCAGCTCAAAGCCAGTCTTTTTCCCGTGAGTGTCACAGATCACGTTTTTTGGCAGCAGATGAGTTACTTTGAAGAGATGAAAAAAAAAAACGGAAATGGGTCATCTTTGCGTGCCACAAAACGCCATCCTGTCATTCAAGCAGAAGTCTCAGGACTGCGTCTATTTTTAGCCCAGCTAGCGGACACACAGCGTACAGCTTAAGCAGGCAAAAACACTGATGCAATAAATAATAAATCCACTCAAGACTGAGACTATTATCGCCTCCACAGCTAGCGGCAAGTCACAAAGTCCTTCAGGCACACCGAGGGCTGGGCTTTTCTCTACGCTTTGCAATTGTTGATTTTTTTGTTTTTCTTCCCTAGGCTAAACGTGACTCCACTGTTGCGTTCTTCTGTTAGTGTCCCTCCACCTGTTTTCTGAAGGACAAATTACACCTTTATTGTCTTCTATTAGCCAGCTCTGCGCCGATGTGCTAACCAGAGCAGATGTCGAATCAAGCTAAATGGAAACACAGGCAGCGTGAGCTTGGCTTTTATTGCCTTTTTCTTATTAACTTTCTACTGTTGTGACGTCGTGATTAGGTGATGATGATATTGCAGAAAGAAGCTTGTGCATATTCTGACACGTGCTATAAATGTTATTCATGCTAGCTTGAAGATTGGTAATTGTACTTGGTATCAACCCTAACAGGTAGGCTACTATACATGATGTTTACAGTCTTTAAAGTGTTTTATTACCCCCTGTGCATCAGTTTTCTTTCCAATGACTTTATAAACATTCACAAACAGCAAGAGGGAGTTGTGCTGTCACATCAACAACTCACACATGAAGTTTCAGAGAAAATAAATGACTGCCATTATGGTGTGTTTCAGACTATCAGTAGCTGGGGTTTTTCCCTCCTATTGAACTGGAAGATCACACAACATCTGTTACAATGAATGTGATTATCACAAAAGGTGTTTCTAAGTAGTTAATCACTACATAAACAATATCAACTTTAGACACAGAGTAATTCTGTTGATAGTTTTTTTGTTTATTAACACAGGCAATGTGCGCGCTCACCCTGCCTCAAGAAAGAGCCGCCGCTCACAGACACAAACCCTTAAAAGTAACATTCAGGTGAGTGAAAAAACACAGTCTCAAGCTTCAGGAGACAAGTGTCTGTCAGACCGGTTCATACCTGATCGAAACACTATAGCTCTCGTCCCGTTTTGTTGTTTTATTCAAAGAAGTTTCCCTGCGTAACCAGACGGAGAGTGGCTGTTTCAGCATAATGCAGATTTTGAAATTTTGGACCGGATCAGACTTTGTTTGCGCATTTACGATTACTCAATTGAATCGAACTATCCAGGCAAACGAATCCTGATCCGACTCAAAAGTGTATTGTGAATGCAACCTTAGAAAAAAGATCACTTTGTGCTTAATGCTGCTTTTATGTGCTTTTATGTCACAATTAATATTTTTAATATAGCATATTTGACACAAGTTGATAGGGTCAGAGCTAATAATGAGATCTGCTGTCGTTAGGTTAGAAGTTGTTCTTTAGTTACTTTAGCTAACTAACTTCCGACTGGTTCGAGCATTTATGTGCATTTTTTTTTTTACCCGGAAAAACATTTTCCATGAACGCAGCACTAACATCAGTCAAGCCTTATTGTTTGCATTTGAGTTAATTCAGTTGGAACGCTTTGAGGTCATAACTTATAACTTTCAAAGGGAATTATGACACTTTTCCTTTACATTGCACTTCCTGTTTAGCTCTGTTAAGGTAAATAACATGTTCACTTGTCTGTCTTACGAGGCAATCTCAAATAGATATAACTACAAAAGAAATTAACTGTCTATGTTTATATTAAACCAGAAGTCCACTCCCAAGAATTGAACAGGAAATGCTCATAAGGACAGAAGTGATCTCATTTCGATATAAGCTAGCCAACAGACATTCTGTGCACAGAGCTTATTGTCTGCAACACTGCAAACTAATTTCCACCTACACAGATGTGTTTGCCATATATCTGCACCAGGGCAAAACAGATTTGACTTTATTACATTTTAAATCAGGTACAGTCCCCGTAAGTATTCATGAAATCACAGTTTCTCAGAGCAAATGTAATTCTGTACTATACGTCTGTGATGATAACGTCTGCTAGCTTGACAGATAGCATTGCCATGTTGTCACAAAGTGCTCAGCTGGTTCTGCTACAAACTCGATTTTTAAATGACTCATCTTTGACTTTGAGAAACTTTTATCCAATTACTTTCACGGTCAGGTGGACAAAAAAAATACAGCTCTTTTTTTCCCCCAGATGCCTCTTACCGCACAAGGAACCATCATCTCTTTGCAGCTCTGCTTTTGTGCGTGATGCTGCTTCGAATGATGACCGTGGCATTTTACAACAACCAGGTATGTCAGCTCAGACAGAAAGAGACGTCCAAATGAGGCACACATTTTCAAGCTGCGTGCGCGCTAAGTGCAGCCTCTTGTTATCTGAAATGCAACAAATTGATGGAAAGCACAGGGACAATACCTAGTGGGAACACGGGCAGACGCTGTGTGAGCAGAGAGACAAAGTAGCTTATTATAGGCTCAGCAGTGAGCTCAGGTCAGATTCACACATACAAAAATAGTATGGGCCTACAACTGTTTTTTGTAAACTTAGTCTTATGGGCCTAGTTATCATTAGAGAGGCTACATGGTTAATCTTACTGCAAGATGATGATTAGATCTTTGTTATGAAAAACTGATGAATTGTATTGCTAATAGTGGTCATTTACTTCATTCATGAAGCGCCAAAAGCAGTTTTATTTCAGATGCTATCATTCGGTCATTTGCCTTCTGCCAGCTAACATCACTCATAGCAGTTAACACAGATATTGGGGCACTCAGTATGACTGCACATTTCCAAAAAAACCTAAAAATGTATTTCCACCAGCACAGGTATTTAGCTATGCTATCTATTTAGGTGAAAATTTGTTTGCACTGTACTGTCTACTAATAATGTACTGTTTGTTCAGTAACATTTATAAACCTGTCTGTTATTGTTGTTAGCATTGTGACTAGTTGTCATTAGCATACCGACACGCTTTCTAGCTTCTAACAACTGTGAAAAATAGTTAAAACACATCGTGGTGAGCAATTGTAGGCTCAGAATGCATTAACCAGTTAACAAAACAAGCTACAAATTCAATATTTGTTTTTAAAGAAGAAACAGTTGAGTAGGCTATAACAGTCTGTATGAGAGGCTCACTAACAGACCTCTGTGGGGGAAACTTAACATTAAAAGTGAAACAGCTTTCTAACTCACTGCTCAGCAACTACAACTGCAAATGTGGACTTATTGCGTCAAATATGGGTACAAAAACATGGAGATGAACAAAGTGATTCAACGATCCAACTATGTAAATATTTAAAACAATGCAAACGGTAGCTGCGAGCTAAATGCTAAAGTGATGCAAGTGCTGCTTGCCATGTTTTAGCATCTTTCTTTAACTTTCTGTTTGCTTTTCTGAAACAATGCCACATCAACAACCTCTATTTAAATAAGTTTGTGACTTGACTTGAATTAGTTGTGCTAAAAATACAAGTTATCTGCCAGAAAACCTTTTAGAAGAAGTAAAGTTTAGCTTCCCATACCTTAACATAGCAATTCCGACTCAACATTTCCCCCTCAGCAGACACACAACCAAATATGATGCCTTACTCTGCCCCGCCCACTTTTAATGGCAGTACACTTCCTGTTTAGCTTTACAGTAGCTAACATGTTAGCTTGTCAGTGAATAAATACATATGACAACAGTTAAAAAAACATGTTTGATTGTGACTAATGTAACGTAGGCTAACCGCAGCTAAACAGGAAGTGGGCTGCCAAGAAAAGTGGGCGGGGCAGAATAAGGTGAATAGCAACTTTAACCATAGAATCAGTTGGGCTTCAAGCACTTCTTGAATAAAACACATTTAACATGAGAGTTGTCACTGCCATAGCCATGCTTTAGCCAAATAAATCATGACTGCTCATAACTCAGATGCAGATCAAGGGTAAGATTGTGTAATTAGCAACAATAGAAATTTACAATTACATGAGAAAATTGTATTAGAGAGTAAGATCCAATTAAGATGCAGCTAAATTCAATTACAGCACAGATATCTGTATATTTATTTGGGCAAGAGAGCTGAAGATAATAATGCTGTGTAAAGGGTTTTCAAGGCAATTTGTTGATAAAAGTAGAAGAGGTGTCAGGCTTTCAAAGCAATCAAAGGAACTCCATCAATCTGTGCTCGTATCAAACATATTTGACATGATTTGAGTTTGAATTTCACACCATGACATTTGTCTTGAGACAGAACTGACACAGCGAACAGCGGGAAGAATAAATATGCCAATCACTTTCACCATCAAATTTTCATTACTGTCGATCTCGGTATAATTTATGCTGAGGTGGAGAAAGTAGCAAATATGTGCACCAAAGTAAGTAGGGTGGCCTAAAATACTGACAGAGCTTGTGCATTGCTTTGTGCATTCTCCATTGAAAAAAAAACATGATAATACAGACTCTTCCTGGATTTACAATGAGTGTTTAGATTAGAACAGTTGTGGAGTAAGTTTATCGGTTGTTATCATTCTATCCCTCTCACTTTATTAAGCCATTTCTACCATTTGTTACCAGCGCAGACTCAGTTGTTATTTATAGTATCTAAGTTTCAGTTTCACTTTGGCAATTTCATCCAATTAGATTTGTGGCAATTTGTGAAAATGAACTTTATCCTGCCAAAAAGCGTTGGAGGCATTTTTATCCAGAATAGCATTATATTTATGAAGAAATGCTTATTCTGATGCAAAATTGTTAGCATCAATGCTACATTAGATGCTAATTGCTAACAATAGCTTTAAAAAACAGAGTCAAGCAATGCTTTGGTGTCATGTTTAGCAAAATAGTTTTCAGTCACCAAAACAGCTCCAGATAATTCTCTCGCTCAAAATGCATTAGTGTTACCTTTGGAAAATGCAAACATTGAAAGGGTCCATAGGTCTATAGGTGATGAAGGAATATTTTAATTTACTAGCATGGACCACACCACAACAAAATGATAGATGGAATGATGGCTGGATTGAGAAACTGAAGATGGGGGCCCTGTCTCTGTAATCTGATCTGTCCAGTTGCTTCAGGAAGTCCCCACCTGTAGATGGAGATGTCTTCAGCAGGAGGACAGATGAGATATGGAGTTGGAGGGTGGGGTTGAGAGAGCTGAGACAAGGCTTCTGGGTAATTGGAGGTGTGGCAGAGGAGTAGAGTGACTCATTGGAAGGTTAATGTGGCCGTGCTCTAGAACCTAAATTAATAATTATTCAGTTTTCAACTCCTATTTGTAAAGACTCGGATCTAGGATGTGTTCCCACTTTTCAGATTTAGTTTGAACTGTGGAGCAGTTGTCCACAAACAGCAACACGTATGTTTTCCAATTGTACCACACCAGGGTTCACTTCCGCAAGATGAAATGAATGATCTGAACTCATGCGGTAAACTTTCAATTAAGGCAGGACTATTCAATACAAGTGGGTCAATTTTTCGAATGTCTGAGAGCCAAACTACAAAACAGAACTACAAATGTGTTTTACTTCATTATTCACTAACAACTCCAGATATTGTTTCACTACTCCTAACGATCTCTTTTAATTGGAATAATAAAATACAACTATATAACCTTAAAAATAACCAGATAAACAACAGGAACATTGAGGTTTCTCTCACATTTTCAAATGACCGATTTTAGGATCACTCATCGTTCAAATTATTACCTTTTCGTTCGGAGTAGTTGAAACGTTTAAATCTCCAATTCCAACTCCAATTTAGCATAAAACCACAACAATAAAAACAAAATTATTTTCAAAATTTTGTTGCCAGTGTCCTAGCAGAATCTGGCAAATAAAACATATTTTTCTAGGCTAATGAATGAAAAAAAACTACGCCGAGTATAGTAGTTTTTGGGTAAGGTCTGTTCTATCAAGCTGGGCCAAAACATAAATTTTGGTGGGCCGCATTTGGCCCCTGGACTGACATTTGAATAGAATTATTTGAATTAAAGGCATACAATGTTGAACTTTTGTGATTATTTGGATTGTTAAAACAGGTAGCTTCATTGTGAAAAAAGTAAGGTAAATTGAAAATCATCTTTTTTTTTTTTGTTAATACATATACCATAGAAGATATGTGAGCTAATTCCAGCGACATCTGAACATTCATGCTTCCCATATCTTTTTGGCACACATTTGACCTCACCAATACAATTTATTCACCCGGTTACGTGAATATGTGTAACAGCTGCATGCATTTCAACTCGCATTATCTGACATTGTTCCACAGAGCCAACAGATTTTCTCCTTTTCCTCCTCAGATGTGCGCCATGTGTTTCGGCCCAGGCAGCGCTACTACTGTGATCGGCTTCATGACAGATACTTTACACACTGTAGACTGTTAGACGATGGAAGACTGTGAGACAACGATAAAATGTTCATATTAAATGCATTTACCCCTCTCCAGGCGCCAGACTGTCTGACACTGGCTCAAATTGATTCTTAATTGGGTTTGTATGGACCTCGGATCTACTGTTGATGAGCGTAGTGAAAAGTGGACATCTCCGCATCTCTCGGCTCGCGGAGGAAACGTGATAACGGAGCGAGGGGGAAAATGACTTTTTATAGTGCTCAGCTTTAAAAAGAAATAGATTATTATTATAAGAGGAGCGCACATCTTGAAAACGTATTGAAAAGAGCGATCCATCATAACAGAACAAAGCTACCGACTCAAAGGCATGTCATTACTCATCACCAGTCACAAGCGGTTGGCATTAACCAGCTGTGGAGCGAGATGTCTTTTTGGAACTTCTTTGTCAAACTTTTTTTTTGTTTTGCTTACAATAAATCACTCGGAATAGAGGTTATGCACAGACGTTTGAAAAATGCTCTTAAACATTTCAACTGAGAAGAGAAAATGTACTTCTTTGCTGCTTACTATGGATGGGACAATATCGACAATGTATCGAATCATTTGATAGTGCTGCTTCAGTTCAATCCCACTATTGTTCCTCCATTGCTCTGGTTTTGTCATTTTTGTATTATTAGGAAAGGGTTGATTCCACTGTCATTTCTCAAGAATTATTTGACTCTACTGACTTAATAGCCTACATAAAAGCATTTTTACTTTTTTTTTTTTTTTTACCAAATTCACTGAAAAAATACTTTGTTCTTAAAGGCTTAACAAAATTGAAAACATATTGGAATCGTGACCTATCTATCGAGCAGCCCAATCTTGACAAATGTCCAAAACGTACGACAAGCTTAGGTTTCTCATCTTTTTTACACCCATATGTTGCGAAACGTAAAATAACCACATATCTTGCTAGTAAATCATAACCTACCAGGAGCTTTAACATTTTAGTAACTTGAAGCCTAAACTTACCTGTTAAACCCAAAGAAAATGTCACCACATGGCTTCAACCAAAAGTTGGATATTTACAACATACTAACGTAAAAAAAATATATTAAAAAAGTGGCGTACGTTTTTTTGCATTGTGTAGTATATCTCTCTAGTAAATTTTTTTTTCTGTGTTGGTATCGAGACAAGGATCAAATCGTGACAAAACACAATCATCCTATTCCAACTAATTTCCATCTCTGGAAGTTTTTTTTTGCTAACTGCAGTTAGAGAGACGGTACTTGGAGCTTGGATCTATTGAGTTTGACTTGTAATATCTCACTGAAACAGCCTTCCAATTTGGATTTCCTACTTGAGTTCCATTTAAGAGACTGAAAATCAAACATGGCCCTGCATTTTTGGAAAGCTAAATCAATTTCATTAGTAGCCTACCTGATCGTGCCAGTGTTATTTTCTCTTTAGTTTGGCTCTACATTTTACTACAATGCTAATGTTGCTAACAGCTACATGGAGCACAAATTCACTCTTCAGCAGTGTTTTAGAAACCACAGTGCTTATTATGAGTTTATAACCTGACATAAAAACACTTGCATTTGTCTGTTTGTGGAATTTCATAATTGTTTATTATTTGATTGGCTCATTACTACTCTTACAATAGAAGATGTCCTTTCTCACCATTGACTCTCATGTATTTTTGCCACTGAATGCTAATATTTAGAATACTGTGATGTCATTTGCATAACCTCTATTGCTGCAGAATCTAGAAGAGCTGGGGGTTGGTGGAGATGATTTTCCGTTTGCAGGGCTGGCACTGTTCATTATCTGTTTGGCTCTTATAGCGTGCACACTGGCTCACCAACGGAAAGACCTGGTTAAAGAGTGTGAAGGGAGCAGGAGGGAAGGTACAAGGCTTCTGAATACTCGGAGCTCTGTGCGAACACGAGAAGTCAGAGAGGTTATTCCGACCTCACAGGAAAAACCGTTCCTGCTTTTGGGTTTAGCACAGATTTGCAAGCAGCACAAAACTACCAGTGATGTTGTTGTTGTGATACTGAACTTACATCTTTCAATACTGTGAATATAGTAAGTTATCTTTATTTCTTTTTTAAGAAAAAGAATAGTGCATAATAATGAACATAATATGACACAGGATAAATATTATGTATTATTTGCATGTTCTTGTCTTTTAAACATGATCTTACTCTTGCATCTTGTATTATAGTATTAGTACTTAGAAAAGTGTAATAAAGTCATTTGTTTTCTACATCAACAAAGTTGTTACAGCTCTGTCTACTGGCTGCAAACCAATTACACAAGAGAAATAATCAAACCTATTTAGCTTGTGATGCTAATGCACAAATGCTCAAAAGGAGCCTACCTATGAAATCACTAAACTGGGACTTTGTGTTTTTGATTAAATAAAAAAAAGAGCAATAAACTTATAACATACATAGATCAACAATGTACTTTATTTTTCTTTGTAAAACCTACAACTATAAAAAGAAATAAGAGTAAATAAGGTTGAAGTAAACTTTATTGTCCTCGTATGGACATTTGCAGTCTCCATTTAACCACTTCTTGCCAGTGAGCTCCACAGTGCTCAGGGACACATCTCCAGTGCTTGTTGCTAGGCTTGGTCGGGACTACCACAGCTGGAGGATATTCTCAAACATGCATGATTCGGGTGGTGGGTCGAACCAATCAAAACAGGTAAGAGCGCTAGATTCTGAATTTAAACACTGCAAGTTTTACACAAGTCTGAATTTTTCACAATCACATGTAAATACAGACATGTGGGCGGGGATAGGTGATAGGTAAAAACATGACTTTTCTGTGCACTCGAGAATCAGCTGCAGAATACTTCATCAATCTCAAACAAGCATGAATCTATGTCTAATGATTAGAGAACATTTCCTTTAAACAATGTACGACCGATTATAGCCTTAGGCGTCATTATTTCCACCTGCAGACCCCCTCGCAAGTTAATACAAGAGCACACTAGTTACACAGAGCACAAACAGCATTATGTTAGAACAAACATTTGACAATAAGTTAGTTAATCACTAACTCTGTTTTTTATGGTGAGATGTCGCCGTGAAGAGACAGAGCTTATCAGTTCTGAAATGTTTAAGGAGCTAAGATAGTAATCATTTTCAAATGTTGAATTTCTTTGGTGGATTACTGCAATTGTAAATGATGGTATTAAACTAATCATGTGTCAGTTTGGAGAATTCTTTTTGTTTGCTGAAAATAAAACTGACAATAAAGTCATTACAGTTATTACATTCAAGAGTTTGGCACAAAGTTTAGACAAAAGAAGTAAGCATGCATTTTTTTCTGACTCTTAAAGCAATCAACAAAATAAATATACTTAAATATACTAAAGTAATTTTTTCTGATGAGTGGAGTTTTGGTGTAAAAGCTGGTTGAGGTATTGATTGGTTTAGGTGACTGGTTTTGGTAATTTTCAAAGATGCAAATAATAATAAATAATAATCTTAAAATGTTGTAATCAACTATGATGTTGTGTAATATTAAGGTGGAAAAAAGCGCCATTTTGTCACACATAATAAAACAGATTAGTCACGGCTCATGTAATTTGATATGAACACTTAAAAGAAAGCGGTGCTGTTATTGCTTATGGTAAGTTTCGATCAACCAGTGAGTTTTCCTCGAGGCTATGAGAGCGCTGGTGCTTTGGCAAATCATAGAACATTGTGAGACTGCCACTCCCACACGGAGTGACTCAGCCCAACGCCCGAGCCGGCTTTATGGCCTGGAATAAAGGTCACTTCTAATGCGTTCCACATTCTCTCCGCACATCAGTAAGTCGAGATCAGAGGAACGTCTTCACTTTCTTGTTCAACTTTTATTCAGACCAGTGGATCATTGGTCCCTGACATTAGACGTTCTGTAGAAGTACTAGGATTTAAAAGTGCATATCATGGGCTTTTCCTTTAGGTTTGACTGAATTTTTTGTAATGTCATCTGGTATAAAAAGAAAAGACAGTTTTACACCAATTGAGAGCTACAGTAGATGGTAAAGTTCTACATTGACGATCTCAATGTACACGCAACAAGCATATTTTTCTGACAATTATTTTCCATGTATTTTTATTTGCCAAATAATCATGTTTGTGACATTGGTTTGGCCCAGTTTGCACACAAACTATACACTTTATTCTACCCTGTTAGCTTTTATGAGAGAGCTCTTTCAGTTTAACTTCTGAAAGCTTAGGTTCTGAATAAATGAGTTGCTGTTTTAATTTTAACAATCATTATATCTATTTGGAATTGTGTGGTGAGACCATGGATCTATTAAGATATCGGGATAGGGCATTGCTAGCTTAACATCGTCTTGAGTTGAGGTAGTGGCCACTCCATTGGTACTGCAGCGGGAAAATCTCCTCTGTCCAGAAAGCATTTTTTCCAGAGCACAATGTAATCACAAATGGCTGCTGCTTGCCTCACAGATTACTTACACACTTCAAAAAGGTTGGACTCTGTGACAAATCTTACCTAGTTGATCATCATGAAATTTTTCCGGTTCTAAGGTCTTCAGTTTAATTAAAAATAGCTTTTTAATCTTTAGCTCCGGCTACAGCTCTGCTCGCTCTAGCAAGCTCCCGCTCTGATTGGTCAGCGTGGGTCACGTGTTACACGAGCCGGCGCAACTACCTGCGTGAAGTTGGCCCCCATTAAACGCAAATATATACAAAAACTATGTCAATCGTTTGTGCTTCGTTTGTGCTGTTTTGTGCTGCAAAAAGTTTCGTTTGTGCTGCTTGAGATGTTAACGATTCTTTTATAGGTCAAATTAGGGTCACGCAGCCCCCCATTTAGCCTAAATAAGCACCAAAACAGCTCAAAATGGTGTCATTCGTTTGTGCTGGTTTGTGCCGTTAAAAGTTTCGTTTGTGCTGTTATGGTTTTAAAAATATGAGCAATTATATTTTCGGCCGATGACGTCATTCAGCCTCTAGAATGTTAAATATCGCTCAAAAATAGAAAAAATATATATAAATCAATAGTTTTTCGTTTGTACTGTGCATATTTACTTTTTATTAGCTTATTTAAAAAATAAATAAATATATATATTTTTGCGGCAATAGTAAGACGTCACTTCCGGCCAGCTGTTCGCAGCAGCGCAAGGAAAACTCGTGGAAATCTAAGCAAAACAACAAGTGTGACCATCACAGGTGAACTAAAAGTATGTACCAGATGTATATTACTGCTTTTGATTCATACCACTGCTTTGAGTGAGATTCCCACGAGTTTTCCTCGAGTTAGTGCGAGATAGTCTGGTCCGGAGGGACGTAAGTGAGCTGGTTGCCATGGTAATGAGTTTATTTCTGTTGCTAATAGGGCCTAAATTGTTATAGATTTTTTTGTTTTAACCTTTACCCAAACCTTTTTTCTAAACTTACCCATCACCCTAACCCTTTTCCTGAACTTAACCGTTCTTCTAAACTTATTTGTCGTTCCTCTGGACCCTACTATCTAGCATTTACGTTTTCCTCGCGCTGTTGCAGCCGGAAGTGACGTCCCGCTATTGCCGCAAAAAATGTTTATTTATTTTTTTAATTTGCTAATAAAAAACTAAATACGCCCGGCACAAAACAGTACAAACGAAAAACAAGTGATTTATATAATTTGTTGGTGTTTTTTGAGCAATATTTAACATTCTAGAGGCTGAATGACGTCATCGGCCGAAAATATAATTGCTCATATTTTTAAAATCATAACAGCACAAACGAAACTTTTAACGGCACAAACCAGCACAAACGAATGACACCATTTTGAGCTGTTTTGGTGCTTATTTAGGCTAAATGGGGGCTGCGTGACCCTAATTTGACCTATAAAAGAATCGTTAACATCTCAAGCAGCACAAACGAAACTTTTTGCAGCACAAACAGCACAAACGAAGCACAAACGATTGAC
Organism: Mugilogobius chulae; assembly: GCA_038363315.1. Lineage (NCBI taxonomy): Eukaryota > Metazoa > Chordata > Actinopteri > Gobiiformes > Gobiidae > Mugilogobius > Mugilogobius chulae. The sequence continues at coordinate 37,898,455 of CM076395.1, read as the reverse complement.
ATAGTTTTTGTTTAGATGTGCGTTTAATGGGGGGGCCAACTTCACGGAGGTGGCGCAACTGACTGACAAAACTGCGCATGTTTGGTGGACGGAGGTTAGCTGAATCCAAGCTAGCTAACAATACTCCACTGAGTGCAGCTATTGCGGCAGCCATCTTTCATCACCGGGGCTTGGGTGATGAAGACAAGCTGAGATGTTAGCAACGGTACAAGATGGTCGCCGCTTTGCATAATTAGCTGCTCTCAGTGGAGCATGTTGAAAGTTAGCTAGCTCAAATTCAGTGTTCTTTCCCTCACATGATTCACGCTGAAAATCAGAGCCAGAGTTTGCTATACTATAGCCAAAGCTTAAGATTAAAAAGCTATCACGAAATTGAAGATTTTGATTCGGGAAAAAGTCTGAAACTAGTTAAAACTTTCCACAAAATTTGATTCTTTTGAAGTGTGTAGGGTGATCTGTGAGGCGAGCAGGAGCACTTTGTGATTGCATTGTGAAAAAAGCTTTCTGGACTGAGGGATTTTTCTGCTGCAGTACCAACTGAACAACCACTACTACAACTCACAATGGTTATAACTAAAAAAACGTTGTACATCAGTTCACAGATTTTGCACCATTCAGTCACATTTCAGTCTCTTATTTTTTGACCACATATGAACTTTAAGAAGCCAGCGCGAGTTGAATCGTGTATGCTAACAGTAGCTAGCCTAGTGCTAAAACGTTAAAATCAGTTCCTGTTTTATTTAAGTATTTAAATATGTTTACAAAAATGAGACTTACTGAATTGTATTTTTTTTTCTTTATTATGAAGAGAATATTTGCGATTAGCCTTACTTTGAAGCTTGTAATATGAGCTTCTAAACACCATATTTTTGCCTAGCAAGCAAGTGTTTACTCTGCTTTAAAAAGATATATAACCTCATGATATATGTGGATTAGCCAATCAAAGTGTGCAGAAAAGAAAGAATACAAGAACAGGATTAAAAACAACCCAGTATACCATCAAATCAACAGGTGGAGCGCTCAACACTGTAGGTTATGAAAAGTTATATTTGGCATTCTGAAGAATAAGAGAATATTTGAAAAGAGAGCTATTCCTTATTTGAGAGCTATGTGCACCTGACCTACAAATAAGCAGCTGAGACTGAGTGGGCACAAGATTTGATTATGGCCTTATTCGCTGCATGTGTGGTCCCAAATCCTCAAACACAATTAGAAAGGGCGGGAATTTCAGCCAATAAAAGGTTAAAGGAGACACATAATTGCTTAATTTTGCAGGTAGTTGGTATTGAACTACAATATATGCATTTTATTCACTGTAAGTTGCTATAATACTGTTCTCAAAGGACAAACGAAACTGAATATACTGCTTAAAATGTAAAACAAGCAAAAAGTGTGATGCCGTATTGTGCTGTTGGACATTTTTTCTTTTGGATTATAGACATTTGGACATAAGTGTCCTGACACATCTAATAATGTCTGAATGTTTGTTCACCTATAGGCATACGTCTGTTGTTGTTAGCTTTGTGGCTAACTGCAGTTAGCATGCAGCATGTCTCGCTCCTAGAAACTGTGAAAAAAGCTTAAAACACATTAATTCGGGGGCTCAGAATGCATTAGGCAAGACCTGAGAAAAGAATAAAATTATTTACATTTTAAGGAAGCAAAAATGGGTTATTGGTCCCTTTAATGGTAACACACAAGTACCCTAAAAAACTATAAAAAGTAACACGTTAGTTTTCCAGAGTACTACATGATACCTTAACAAGTTACCGTAATTTCTGGATTATAAGCCGCTACTTTTTTCTTGAGCTTTGAACTATGTGGCTTATAAGGCAATGCAGCAAAATTACAGATTCTCATAGACTTACTATTAACAAGTGCGGCTATATATGTACTTTATAATTTTTCTTACTTAAATCTAGTGGGTGCGGCTTATATTCAGGTGCGCTCAATAGGGCAGAAATTACAGTACTTTTGAAAGAAACGACATGATATGCTTCATAAGCCTCAGCACAGTGTAAGTTTGGATAACCTATGCCATTCCATAAAATTTCTAATGTCTATTTCAAGCTTTTTAAATCAAATTTTTGAAATATTTGGATAATTAATTGTGCTGTGCCATTGCGAGCTTATTGTCCATGCCCACCAAAAGGCCATTGTTGAAGCTCTGACCTTTTGTGACTGTTTACATCCTCAAATATACAAATTCAAATCCGTGCCTGGAGATGTATTCAAACCCAAAAAGCGAAGAGTCTGCTGCGGATTACAAACCTCCAACACTGCCAGGCCTGGTCCTAATTTCACCCTTTTGTGCAACTCAAGGTGGATGTGTGCTTCTAATTACTGTCGACCTTTTGAAGCCTCATTGCAACTTGATTTGAATCAGAGGTCCGTAAAAATAAAAGCTTTTACGGCGAAAATTCGGTGGAAGACTTGTGACAGACAGGACAAGCATGGCAACGTAAAGTGTTCGGCTGTTGCGTTGAGGAAGGGTGCGAACGGTCTGATCTGATTATTCGGGTTTGAAGGAGGACAGTGCCATTTGTGATTGTATCTGTGTCAGCACTTGAATGGGACTGACTCACTGATGTTGTTTTTCACCCGGAGTACATCTCATCAGCGGATTTAAGTGCCTAATTACGCCGGTCTTCATTAATACGAGTGGTGCGGAATAATACGGGATCATCACAGAAAGCACCGCGCTCGGGAAGGAGCCGCGACCGTGCACTATGCCTGTTATGTAAATTTTTTGAAAGGTTATTATCCACTTTGATCTGTTTCTAAATGTAAGGCAGAAACAGTATGATGCAGTTTTCGACTTTCTACAATATTATATTCATAAAAGCCAAGCGAGGGCAGGGGGTTTGTCCAGCTGCATGTAGATTAGATCCAACATGTCAATATAAAGATGTCAAAACCTTTGAGCAGATTTTTAGATGTTTTTCCAATACAATATAACTTGATCATGTCTCGATGTTGCTGGAGGCGCTATGAATAATTAATAAGAGAGATGTACCAGCAGGACCTTAAGTAGGAGTCGACCATCAGCTTAGTCATTAGTCAGGCTCAGCTGAGAATCTACTTCCTGAAGCTCCAGATGATGGTGCAGTTCTACACGACCATTAGTATTCCATCCACACTTCCTCCATCACGTTTGATATGTGCGGTACAATGAAGCCACTGACTGTGGAGTGTGCGCTCTGCTGAGAAGGTGAACATGTCTTCAGCACCTCTAAAGACTTGTTTCTACTGGCTCAATTCAGTATAGAGACAGACTGATATATCAGCTGGATGATATTTTGGGGACGATATTTAGATTTTTCTGCATATCGACTTTTTTGGTTGATATTCCATCAGACAGTCATCAGCTGAACTCCGAGTTAGTTTTGCAGAGAGACAGTAAGACTTGTTTTATCTCTCCCTAAGTCTGCAGCTTTGATTTGATCCATAACATGTCTTCAGTTTTATTCTTGTTCTATGACTTTGGAGCACAAACTATGATATGTGCTTGTTTGTTTGTCAGTAACTGATGTACTTTAATACAGAGAAAGCATGTTACTCCACTGGTATATAGTGTGATGAGCACTTTCTTGAATTGCTCTTTAAAATGTTATGTGATGCCCATAAACCTGTTTTATTCATCAAGTAAAGAGACAAGATAATAGTGTAGATTCAACTTTTTTAAATATATATATATGTATATATATTCTCAGCTAGTTTTTCGGCCTCAGAAATCGGTTTTGAAAAACAGCCGTTGATATCGTCATCAGCTGACAATTTTTTTAAAAATCGGTATTGGCATCGGCCAAAGAAAAACCCATATCGGTCAATCTCTAGTACAGTACAGCTCTATGTTATTTCCACAGCAAAACGACCTGTTCAGCCCCTCTTGCTGAGTTAGTAGTGAGTAGTGAGGCCGGCAGTGTTTTCAAGGTGGACACTGAAGCATCCTCCCAAGGCTCACTGCGGTCCCCCTTTAAGCACAATTAGACAAGAGAAAACACAGGCTAGGTTGAAAACCTAACAGAAAAAAGCAGATAAAAACATGAAATAATGTTTCTCACCCAATGCTGATTTGATCTGTGACAAACGTCGTATTTGATGAAAACCTTTTTGCTGAGCTGATAGACTTAGCAAGCCAACCTAGTGCATTAGCATCAGCGGATTCATCTTTGTTGAGGCTAAACACTTAAAAGAAATAGGTATATCTTGTGCATAACACAACCAACATAATCCAACCTCATGCATTAAATAAAATATGGTTAAAATGCAACATAAAGGCGACGAGACTTTGCAGAAAAGTCAAATGAATGCAAAAGATTGATGTTTAAAAGGAAGTTGTTTTTTAGTTTTTGTAAACACCCAAACATTGAATTATTACACGTCTTTTTGTGAATCACCACAGAGAAAGGTGAAATTCAAGCACGAGTTACTTGTTGTTGTTTTTTTTATCTAATAAAGCTTGTGTGAGTGACGTCAGCTGCTCATGTTCAGAGAGCCGGGACTCTGCAGTAGAAATGATCACCATCATTAACATAAGCGGCCCAAACCTCGCCAAAGTGAACCAGTGTGTGGGATCTGAGCTAACGGAAACGTGGCACACAGTCCCACAAGTGTCATTATGACAGCACCAGACTGCATGTGAGCTTCATCTACAGGATTTGTATGTCTGTAATTCTTCACAGCCTTTAGCCAAAGGATCAGTAGGTGACTGATCCTTTGACTCTCTTGTTGGAGTCATTAAGTCTTTTTTTTTTTCATTATTTAAAATAGATGTGTCTTACTGTTTTTTTTAAATTAATTAATCTTTATTAACTGAATACTCAAAATAAAGCAATTGCTCATTTAGATTTTTTGCTTTCATCCACAAAGAGTCACTGGCCACGTTTACATGATGTTTCTTAATTCCGAATTAATTATTCCGAATTAATTAATTCGGAATTAAAATATTTTCCTTCAAGTTTACATGGAAATAATAATTCCGAATAAAGCTTTACATGTTAAACACGCTAAATCGGCTTTATCTTATTCTGCTTAACGTCTGGGTTAGAAAGAGAGAGGAAAGGGAATGCACATACGTCATTACGTAATCACGTCTACCGGAAAAACACACATCCGATGGACACGAGATACCGGCTTGTGGCTTTTATATCACTTGGGATTGTTGTTACACCACGGACACAATGATACTAACTTTTTTTGGAGTTGTTCCGATGAAAGTCTTTAAGCAGCAGCTGGAGAATCACATCATCAGCTCCACGTCATGTTCTGTGAGCGGAGGAAAAGTAGTTCCAGTTTCCACTTGTTTTGGATCAGCGCAGCGTCTCTCTCCCCTTAAATTTTGTACACTCCTCGTTCAAAACTTTCCGCTGCCTCTGCGAAAAGGTTAGTGTTTCGTGTTTTCTCCAACCCACTCTTTTCATTATTTGTTGCTCCTGTAGCGCACTTAAATACAAAACAAACAAGTTTGTGTCCGTGCCGCTATCTTGCATTGCGTCACCGCCGTCAGAAAGACAACGTGCGAGCATGCGCATTGCGAACAGAATCATTTTTATTCCGAATAAAACGGTTACATGAGAAAGGAATAAAATAATTCGGATTTAAAAGCGGAATAAACCACCCACTTTATTCGGAATTAAGTTTAAATCCGAATAAACTTTTTATCAGGAATTAAGTGTTTACATGGTCTTTTTAAAGCGGAATTAATTTTAATTCAGAATTAAATTATCTTTATTCGGAATTAAAGCCGTCATGTAAACGGGGCAACTGTGTAGCTTTTCTTGTGAGACGTCTGCCACAAGTCTGTCTCCATGGCGACAACTGCTTTGTGTTATGCAGAGAAACAGATGGCTCCACGAATGTCGGATCTGTGAAAAGGCGAGTCTCTTCACACACTGTAGTACTTATAATTTTGAGCAATAAAAGCACCCTTAATGAATTCTTTTTAGTTAATGAAATATGTTGAATACTATGCTGTAGATTCAGAACATTTTCCGCGAAACAATAATATCTTCATGGAAATAAACAGGTGGCTGACTTTTCTTCTTTAGGCGCTCTCACACAAAAACAAGTGAAACAATTTTCTTTTTAAACATTCAGGAGCAGTAATAGTCAAATATGTAGCAAACACAAAAGTTGGTGGTGCTCAGGAAAAAAACACACTTTATATTCTTTATTTGGTGAGCCAAAGACTCCATAGACTAAAGTATATTCTTTTGTAACTTTTATTCAGTGAAACTTTCTTGTCCTTGTATGCCGTTAGGAGAACTGAGATTAAGTGTCTGAACAAAGCTTATTGCCAAACACAACACTTGCATTTGTTTTTAAAAATGCATAAAATATAACAAAACTCTGCTTTATGTCTTTCGAGCAGTTATGTGGGGAGTTAAGTGTGCCTGGCAGATGATAAATTACAAATAAATGGAGTGCATGGAAGTGAAAGGAGAGTTAACATTTGGCATTTTTCAGAAAACACATGGAGAACAGCAGCGGGCCAAGTAGCAAGCCCTGTTGAACCCCAAAGGTCAGGGAGGTCAAGGGTCAAGTGGGCTTTAATTACAGTCATAAAAGTCCTATTAGCAAAGTGATTCAGGTTTCACTGACAACTCTCCAGAGAGTAAAAAGACACATGAAAAGTCTAAAAGATCACAGACTTTTCAGGATTGTTCAATTACGACAATTGAATATACAAACACAGGATTAGTGCTTCAAAGTTTGTTCAGTTGTAAAGTTGTAAAATGTGGCTACACATAAATGTAGCCACATTAGTGGCAAGTTGCTGTTGGAACTGAAAAATTCTCACCCACTTTGCAGTGACATCATCAGTCATTTGAGTCGTATTGATAAGCAGGTGATGCACAGTGCAAAAGGTTGCAGAATTGAACCTTGGGTTAGTAAGTGTATTTCTTTTTTTCTCATTTTCAATTTTAGACAAAATAATCACACGAGATTATGCACTTCTGTAAAGACATACATATGTCTGCAAAGTTAATAAAAATGTTAAAAAATTAAGTGCAAGCAGCAACTAGAGCTGCAAATCTCACCATGTTACTTTTGTCATCCATCTCTGTGGATCGCTCCGAGTCCGACACAAAACTCACATCACTCACCCAGCCATAATCGCTAGCCATATTTCGTGCTGTCAGTCAACTTCTGTTCACACCCCCGAGTGTCCCTTAAAAGACTTCCAGCATCTTCCACTTTTGGGAGCCTGTGTGAGTGTGATTGTCTGAGACTGTGTGTTTAGCCTCACTTAAAGTTAACAGATTAAGCTGTCTTTTTTTTTTTTTTTTTTGGAGAATATACTGGGTTTGATGTGCATTGACAGTCTGTAAAGTACAAGATGCATTCAAACAGATCCTTCAAATCTCAGAACCTCTTCACAAGCAAAGCCTGAGGGACGTTGTTTGGCCCTGGGGGGCACATTCTCTGAAACAACAGCTGGTGAACACTGCATTCAACCTCAAAAACAGCATCTATGTTTTAAAACTTCACATTTCAGGCCTTGTTCACATATAGTCGACTATCTGTAAAAACGATTTTTTTTTCTACAATTTGTCCTGTCATCCACACACTGGATTCCCTCAAATAAAATGGAGCTTTATTAAAACTCTGACCAAAGTGAATATGTGGTCAAAACTCACACCTTACTTTTCTTTCAAGGCACATTACACTTTATACCTCAGGTTTTGTTCTCCAGTACGTTTTGTCCCGTAGAACAAGGAAAGCCAGGTGGTCAAACTATTGAAATTTATCTTGGAGATGTTTGCAAGTCTAACAGAAAATATCTCAATTAAATAAACCAGTGTAAAAGTTTTTATTTTTCACCCATGTAAGCACGAAAAAGACATTCAAATCACGCCAACCATCCACCAAACAACCCCAATCACACCATGCAAAAACAGCACTGAAATGCACTGTCCTTGCGATGACACTTGCCAGCCGAAGTGTTTACAGTACCATAAACACGAGGGTGGTCCCGCCTGCCTTCAGCCCCCATCTCAGGGTGGGCCGACAACAGCAGCAGCAGCAGCATCAGGGAGCACCCACTCGTCACTGTCGCTTCTATTCTGGGCCGCAGGAGCCAGAGAGGATTTGGGGAGAAGAAGAACAACCTGTCACGTTTGGGCTGCGAGGTATGCGGAAGCGCTTGGTGGTCCTTTCTTTCCCCCCCCCAGCCCTGAAGTGAATTTAAGAGGGAATTTACAAGGCGGGGTGTAAAGCGCTCCCATTTAAAGACGGCCCGATTGCAGCTGTGTTACGTGAGACGACGCAGATTATGTCACAGGCAGAAATCTTACGGACATAATTGAATTTTAATAGAGTCTGGGAGTGCCACTCAAAATTAATTGTGGAAGGGGAATGGTAAAAAAGCTTCAAACGGTAACGGAAGGCTACGTGAAGTTAATTTTGTTTTGAGCTGTTTTGCATAAAGAGATAAATTAGCTGAACCTGGCGTCATTAAAAATCTGTTGCTTTAGTGGAATTTTGTCATTTTTTAGGTGCCAATAACAGATTTGTTGCTACATGTTTTGCTAATATATATTACAATTACGGTTTTTCAACAAATTTTACACATTTAGACATTTTTAGGTTTCAAATTTCTGATTTTAAATGTTCGAAGAAATTGTATGTATGCTTAGATTGCGTTTATGTGATGGTATCAAAAGAACAGGTGGTGGGCAAGAGTCATTAATTTAGAACTATTTCTCAGTATATTTTAACTTTTTTTTAGAGAGAAGAAGAAGAAGAGGAAAGACAGGAGAGAAGGAGAGAGAGAGAAAAAGAGAAAGAGAGTAAAGAGAGAGAGACAGTAGAGAAGGAGAGAGAGACAGAGAGAGAGTAGGAGAGAGAGACAGTAGAGAAGGAGAGAGAGAGGAGAGAAAGACAAGAGAGAATGAGAGAGAAAGACACTAGAGAGAGAGATAGGAGAGATGGAGAGAGAAATACAGGGGACAACGAGAGAGAAAGAGAAAGAAAGGAAGAGAGAGAGAAAACAGGAGGGACAAGAGAGAAGGAGAGAGCAAGAGAAATTGAGAAGAGAGAGAAAGGAGAGAGAAAATAGCAGACAACTCACATACATGAGTTTAATCGACATAAAACTTTGAGTCAGAAATTGAACTTGCATTTTTAAATTAAACTGTCTTATATTTTTTACAGTGTACAAACTATCTTTGGTTCAAAATAAGAATGGAAAAGTGTTCTAAAACTCGAATCGATTGGTTTTGCTCGTGTGCAGCCATTGACCTACACACACACTACAGTTGTACAATGGGACACTATATATTAAGCATGCACGTTTCAAATTTTTAGTTAGCTGGAGCTCTTAGTCATGGTTAATCGGTTTATCAGTTAACATCCCTACTATATATGGGCATTAAGTATTACTGTTTACTGTTCAAATGTTCCTGAAAATTACAAGTACAAAAATGAAGAAAATCGTGACTTAGTGAACCGTCCCATCCCTAGTTTAAATGTCTTTCATTTGTATTTCTTTGTTCACTATTTTATTGACAATGACGACCTGTTATAGTATATTGTGATGTGCAGTTTTACTTGGAGAAAAGCGACTGCATAAAATCGTCTCTGGGGCCGCATATCAGTTTGAAACCTCTGCCATAAAAAAGGTTTACTCAAGTCTTTCTTACTACAATTAGTTCTATGGTCTTGTCTTCTTTTTGGAAATCTGATGAATACGAATTTAAAAGTCTCATCATATGTTTGATCTGCTTACAAAACGGTTCACTGTTGTGTTTTGTTTTGTTTAATTTGCAAATGAATTTCAACAAAGTTAAGCTGCCTCACTCTGGAGAATTGAAAACACATTTTGATGTTGTCTGGGGTATAACACAGGGTGCTCCTCCTTCAGATCATTTCAGCGCTCAAACTGCTAAACTCTTTGATGAACTAAAGTGTGTGGAATGCTTAAACGTCAACTGGGATTTTATTTGTTTATTATTATTTACATGTTTTGTTTAGTGACTCTTTTCAAATTGTTCAATGCAAGAAAAGGTGGAAAGTGAAAATGGAAAGTTAAAACCATATATACTGTATCTTTTTCTCACTAAAACAAAACAAAATGCAATAGATATTAAATTATTATACAGTCAACATGATCATGCTTATTTCAAACTGTGTGCTCGAGTCAGAAACAAAACCAAACTGGCCTCGAGCACCACGTTATCCTGTACAAATGTGTTTGAGACTTGATTTAAAAACACCAAAGTGTATGATGGAGTACAGTAAATATCAGGGGGACTTTGTTAAAGGGTCTGAAACCAGTCACAGGGAAAGCCTGATCACCCCAGTGTTTCAGTTTGGATCTGTTTTGCTTTAGGCCTCAGACATTCAAACGTTCAGTCAATTAAAGAGGCTGTTAAAAGACTTTATGTATGCACTGTCCCTATCAAATAAATAAACAAATAAATAAATACATAAAAATGTTAAACAAAAGTAAAAGGTACACTACACAACTCTTTTCTCATTTTCCCATGTCATTTTCAGTCACACTTAGTCACAGCTAGTCCAGATTAGTTGAAGCTAGTTGAAGCTTGTTGCAGTTGTGTCACTGGTGTAGTGTGGAAGTGTCTGCGACTCAACTCAACTTGTGTTCCAATAGTGTACTTTGGAGCAAAAAGACTACTTATACTACTACTACTTAGTACTTTAGTTGCAGGTTTGTAAACATGTTTGAAATATACGCTAGATTTTTGCTCCAGTTCGGTTTCCACAGAAGAAAAATGTACAACTTTTTCACCTCTGTTGCCATTTTTAATGTCTGAACATTCTCCAGAGAATGCAGCTAGCACTATTTGTGCAATCCCGATCACATGACTAACCCTTTAACCAATAAAAAGTGTTTGCTTATGGCAATAAAGAAACAACTATGGGGGTATTCCATGAAGCGAGATAAAACCAAAGCCTGGCTTATTTGGCCAATCTAGGCTTATGAAATCTCCATTTCTGTTCCACTAACGCGGCTAACCAGAGGTGACGCTGAGTTGCCGCAGTAACAAGTCCGCAGACATAAACCTGGTCGGGACCAGGCTAACAGTCAAGATTATTTTAGCTTTGTCTCAAAAAACGTCTTAAATCTCATGTTTATCCTCTCACACTTCCACAACTGTGTGAAATCTCTCTGTCTGTCACAACACAACTTATAACGTCACTTTTTATTCACTTTTATTTACTTTGCATTGGCACTAAAGAGCCGCTCTGACCGTTTCTTTTCATCCTTTTTTGAGCCGCTCTCGCTGTGGAGAGACGCGTTTGTAAGAGCAAACGTCACATTGGCTGCACAAAAAGCCACATATTTAACTGGAAAATTAACTTGTAGGTTACTCCTACGTGAATCTAAACTACGTAAGATTTCCCACAGACATGCAGCTATTTCTCTTAAGGATGAAGCAATGAAAGCAGGACTAAAGTGTGAGAGCAAGCGGTGGAGTTGTGCTGCTGCTTTTGAGCGCAAAAGCGCTTCATCGCATCTCTCTCCCTCGTCTCTGACCCCCCTGTCACACCACGTCCACATCCTCTGCTCTGATTGGTTAGTTCTGGTTGTGAAGAGTTACGCTACAACTTTGTGACAACTTTACGCAGCGGGACTAGTTCCACATGCGGAGTGGAAAACTGTGCATTGCATTAAAAAACGATGAGCCTACTACTCACAAATACGATGATAAATCCTCTGGATCTCCTTCGCATAAACTGCCTCGTCTTTCTCCGGGCAGCGAACAGGAGGGGAGGGGCCGCCTCTCGCTCCCCGCATCAGAATAAACAACTATAAACTGAAAACTTTTGCGATGCAAATCAAACTGTAGTCCGTGTGCACTTTGGCTCCTCTCGTGTTTCAGTCAGATCATGTAAAATAAGCGTTTTTCTCTCTCATTCTCAGTGAAGTCGTCGCTCCATTGATCTGGTCTCGTCACATTCAGCGGGAGCGCGCTCACAGCCCAGATTAATCTTCAAGCTTGAATTAGCGTTGTTCAGACCCAGGCTTATTTCTTTCATGGAACCACTTGAGGCTTAAGTTGGAGATGAAGCTAGTTTCAGCTCAGGATTTTAGGATAAGCCTAGACTTGTTAAGCCACTTTCATGGAATACCCCCTATGTTAGTCTGCAGTCACCAATACATAATATTAGCTAAAATAAGTTAATAATAAAAACACAAGCACTCAACTGTACTCTATAAAAATAAACAACGCTGCATTGTTGATTTGTACATTTCTAACTGTTCTGCTGATGGAGTAATTCTGTCACAATCATTCTTGAATCACTCTCTGTCCAGTCGTGTATTGTGGAGGCAAGACTCGCATTCTAATTATCGTATTAAAACTGGAAAGTTGTGTAGTGTGTGTCCAGCTTTAGTTAAAAAGTGAGCCGCAGCATTTTGCAAATAACAAATGCTTTAAAAATAGCAAAAACATAAAAGAGACATGTTTTCTTTACATCTTTGCTGTTGTTTTTTTAATTTAAAAATCTACTGAACAAGCCTTTAAATCTTCTCATGCATTTTAGTGAATCATTTATGAAAAATATGTGAATATGACAAACAGCAACAACTGAGTAAAAGAGACTAGCCGGCCCTTGTTTGGCCCAGCGTGGTTGCTTAGTAACATTTGGCCATCTGCTGTCCATGTCCAGCCAGAAAGTACAATCTTAAGTGTTGTGGCATTTCAAAGTAGGAAAGATCCTAAGTAGTCTGACCTTACAAAGCTCACCAAAACATGCACAGATACATAGATAGATAGATAGATAGATAGATAGATAGATAGATAGATAGATAGATAGATAGATAGATAGATAGATAGTTTGTTAACATTGTTTTCACTTGTCGCCTGATCCAAGCTTTCCATAGACACAGAAAATACACAATCTATTATTCAAATGTCATCACACCAACCTGCCACGCTAGTTTTTTGCTGCTTGCCTCCGTGTTTTAAGTGCCTTTGTCATAAATCATGCAAGCAGACAGTCTTAAGTACAATTGTTGCCAATAGAGCGAGATTTGGCCGTATTCCCAGTCGAGGGGATTTTGTTATATTAATCTGCAGTGTATTTAAGCCATTTTTCATCTGTGTTGAACAAAGGAGTTAAGCGATGCCAAACCCAATGTGCAAATGTTTCAGTTTTAAGAGCTCAAAGAGAAGCCCCCCAGTGTCTAATGTAGCACGTTTTCACAGAGAAGAATATTACAGCCTCCGCATTTTCATTAAAACACCAGCAATACCACTGTGTATAATTAAGTTTTTTTTTTTTCTATTTCTGACAGTGCATTCCCGCGTTACGTGATAGGCCATGAAGCACGTCGTCTGTGATCTATTTGTTCTTTTATATGTCTCCTCTGGTTTTTGTGGCATTCTTCTGTGTAAAATCAAAACGTCCCTTTTTTGGGTCAGTTTTATTGCATTCCCGCTTCCCAAAGCCGGAATGCCTCTTTAAACTGGGAGAGACGTCTCTCTGTGTTTCTGCTTGCGAAAACATCACCGCTGCCAGATTTGCGGTTTGATGCGATCCAAAAGAACGGCACCAAAGGGGAATGTGGAGAAAAGAGAAGAGAAAAATCACTCAAATTTAAAGTTTTTTTGAAATGTAGCCTCATCTGAGGGTGACAGGGAGCATCTGCCCTGAAGCTGGCTGTACTGCTGCTCAAATGTTTTACATTTGGCTTCCAAGTCACATCAAATCTAGATTGGGTTCATTACAAGACCATTTCAAGTCTATCTTTGTAGAAATAACACATAATTGTACTTATTTGTTTTAAAAACATAAACATACAAAATGATTTAAGGCGAGACACTGCAAGTCAGTGGAGAAACAATAATTTAGATATAGTTATCAGTGTAAAATTCTGCTGTGGTTAGCTTAATTAAATGTAAAAAAAAAAAAAAAAAAAAATTACATAGTAATTATATAAATTCATATGTCATGATATTAGTCTTTTTTTTTTTTTTTTTTTTTTGAGGAAAAAAATGAAAAATGCACATAACAGGGTCAACAAAAATAAAAACATGGCTAGAGCCAAGATTAAACTTTACATATTTTATTGACATATTAGATACAAAGGTGATATTTAGCTTTTGAGTGAAATTGATTGGATAAAATTGTAACATTTTTACATTTAAAATTTTAACAATTCAGGCTTAGAATTATATACATTAACCTTGGGCGTACACTTAGTGCAAGGTCGCTGTGGGTCCCGCAGAACTTAGAAAGTGCTTAATGCCAAGGTCCCCACGTACACTGACCTTTGAGGAGTGCAGATGTGAGAGCGCCGCAGCAATCTACGACTTTCATGTCATTAACTAAACATTCTTGCAGGAATCTACGTAAATCTGAGTGAATCAAACCGAACCTGTCAGCGTAGACCCAGTGTAACAAATCTATAGAATAATCACTCTATTCATGTATCAGATTGAATTAAATAGAAATACATCTTGATTAGACATTTTTTTTGTTTACTAATGAAAGACTTTATAAACTCAAAGAACAATCTGACCAAAAAACAGACAATATCTGCAGTGTCATATTTAAATTTATGATCATTTACAGCCATTTACATGTTTTACTTATTAAATAACATATTCTGAAACATTTTTTACCACAATGAGCTTTGAAGAGTGAGCTGAGCCATCACTATGCCTAGGAAAGCTAGCTTACTCTGAAAATAAGTACACAGTGTTAAGGAACTAAATGCTAAATAATTGATTTTTACACGGTTAGTTAAAGTTAAAAAGAGTCTGAGTATTCCAAAAAATTTCCCTAGTAAATGAATGAAACAGAGTGATTGTCTATGGTGTTCCCCCACCTAAGTCCCAAAGTAACCGGGATATTCTAGAGTCCCCAGTGACCCCTAACCGGAACTAGAGGTAGAAAGTGAATGAACGAACTACAATAAACTGTGCAACAATCTTTCCTCTGCATTGTGAACACTGGCTCTACAGACTTGAACTCTACCTGCAGATGTATGCTTGTTAATCCAGGTTACATCTACAGCCTGCTTGCCCATGGGAGTTTATTCTGCTTCACTGTGTTTCCCTTAAGATTGCTCCATTTTCCCCACTGAGAATGACTTTTTCATATTCTAACATTTCTATTTGCTTAGTTGAAAACCTCGTGAAGCCCTCAGAGACAACTGTTGTGAGTTCTGCCTCTACAAAAACAAACTGTATTGATTTGGAAAAAAGTCTTGTCTTATTCTCATAGACCCAATCTTGTGTCTCGACTTGTTTTATGAAGCTGCATCTTGTCCAACTACAAACATTGTCACAAATTAGACTTAATATCAAGCCAGAAACCCTCTAGTGCAGAAGACTTGGGCACAGTCAATATTTCTAAATCTAAGACGGAACGGTGCCTGTTTGTGAAGCGGTGGAACGGCCTCCGACTGATCAAAACTACTGAATAACACAAGGGTTTGGACCTGGTGCGTGTGCTTACAAGCTGACACCCCAGTGACCCCTCGACAGGTGCTGGCTGCAGTCTTTTCAAAGGCCTGCTTATAAGAGTGACTTTTTTCTCCTTTTTTACAAGCCTGGCCTCACACGTTTTTACAGCGGCCCGGCAAATGGCATGATGGGACCTCTCTTAATAATCCCGAAGCTTCTACTGAGCCACTATTGATGTTTAAAGCCATTTGCGAGCTGTGTATTACCAGGCCGGGAGTACACAGCTGCATTGATCTCCAATTTTATTATCTTTTTTTTTTTTTTGGTTGACCCATATTTGGCAGCTGTTTACACATCAAAGCATCTGGTTTTATTTTATGCAGTATTTCACCTCATCTTAATATTGTTAACCCTGAAAATTGTTTTCCATCCAAAGCCCATGGAGAATCTCAACAAGCCTCTTGATGTTTGAAATGATGAATATTAAAACGCAAACCAGCTTAACCTGTGGCACACGTACTAGATGAGTTTGAATGAAAAGCGGTTGACTTGGTTGGACTGTTTGTTAACGTTAGAAATAAGACTGATTGTAACAAAGAAAGTAGGCTACGGGAGACAGAATATTAATTGTGACTTAAAAATATAAGTAAGTAAGTAAGTAATCTTATTTGTATAGCGCATTTCACAGACACAGAGTCACAAAGCGTTCCCCTCCCCTCTCCACTCAGTGATAGTAAGCTGCCCTGGGGCAACTCAGCGAGGCAATTCACCTAACACTGGCGCCTCAACCTCCGACTGTCACCAGTGTTCCTAACATGCATGTTATCAGTTGGTGGGGAAACCGGAGTGCCGTAGGAAACCACCAGACACGGGGAGGAACATGCAACTCCACACAGAAGGTCCGGGCCTGAGCGGGAATCGAACCCGCGACTTCTTGCTGTGAGGCCAGAGCGCTATCCGCTCTGCCACCGTGCTGCTATATATATATAATATATTTGAACTGTTGACCTTTTCACTTGGTGGGTAAACGTTCAAGCAAAAGAAACATTTAAGATGAGATTTATGTCCACATTTAGATTGTATTACATTACATCTGTGCCACAGTCTGAATTTTGGACAATTGGTAGGGAATTTGCCACATTCTAGTGCATTGTAGAGGTTGTATAGTCACATCTTAGCATTATAAAGCTTTGTATTTCAATAGTCGGTCTCTTTCTCAGGACATCCTAAGTGCAATTTCTTTATCTCTGATGTTCTTGCTCTCTTAATCTTCCTCTTCTGTGTTTGTTTCTGTGTGTAGAAATTTTAAGAGTGATCACTCAGTTATGTACCCTTTTATGTGAGCCACAATCAATAATAACCAGAATCATCCAAATGAAATCATCTTGCTGGCCAAATGTGGCTCACGGGCCGCTAGTTTGACACCCCTGGTCTAATGTGTTTTGATTATTTTTTTATTTTTTAGAAAAATAAGTGCTCTATACATTACATGCTTTTCGTCATCTTAAAACAAGCTGCATACAGATTATTTTAAATATTTATTATTTGCACTAAAATAAAAATAACATTGTAGGAGCTTTCCAAGTAAGAGTGATTGTTTAAATCTAGGGTTGGACAAAATCTACTTCTCATGATTTGCAACAGTTTGCATGTTCTCCCGGGGCTACCCAGGTTCTCTCCGTAGGCTTCTTTCCACATCCAAAAACATTCATGTTTAGGTTGCCAATTACAGTAAAATTGCCCTGTTGATTGAATGAAAAAGTAAACAATTGTCTGTCTCAAACCTCGAGGATCAAATATTGGCCGTTAGCTTTAACATATTGCTAGGTACTCTACAGACTATCAGACATGCGCAGTTCTGTTGTCCCCCATGATTCTTTGCGTGACGAGCGGGACAAGCGTGAGGCAAGTGAAGCAAAACTCAGCTGAAAGCTCAGACCTGATTCACACGAAACAAAAAAGTTTTGAATTGGAAAAGTTTATGATGTGAAAACATGTCAGAATTGTCAGAAGAGCCAACCATTTTGAAAGCTGTAGATGCTTTTTCTGTTGAATACGAGCAGTTTGTGTTTGTAAAAAATTCTTCCAAGCCTGTAGAGGGATTTTCCCGCTGCAGTGAGGAGCCGTCACTGGAGATGATTTGCAACAACCACAAGATAGCAATACCATATCCAGATATTATAACAGATCCATGGTCTGTCTTTATGTGTTAACTCTGAATGAGTTGGCCACTGTCCTGGGTGTTTTCTCGCCTCGACCAAAGTCACTGAGATAGACTCAAATCACCCACAACTTCTAATGTGACCAAGCAGTGGAAAATAAAAGAGTTTAAAAGATTCTTAAGCTACAAAGTTTCTTCTTAAATTCAGTAACAATAGTCACTAACGCCATGTCACTCATATGCATGTTTTTACATAGGAATGTATATGTTTAAAGGTGCACTTTGTCAATTTCGGAAAAGTCAACTACACATTTCACAAGATTAGAACGTTAAAATCATACTTTGGTACATTCTTAACGGGTCTAAAAACATTTTCTGCTACAATGTGAAAAAATACAGCTACATCAACCTCTTTTCTATTAGGCTCGGGAAGCGTCTGTGGTTACCATGGAAATAATGGCAAATCCGCTATGTTTCTGTCAGTTTAGCAGAACTTCCATAGGAATACATTAGACAAAACGATTAAAAAAGTAAACAAAACAGCCGTGGAGCAGCTCATTAAACTGCTGGGTTAGTACTGGTAAGTTTATCTATCACTATATAGTGTCAAAATGTGATTTAATAAACACTATTTTCGGTATTTAGCATTTTAAAATCTCCATTGGTTTAACATTAGACAACTCTACAGCTGTATGATGTCACGATCCCGAGCCTAATAGAAACAAACAGAAGCAGGTGCTCCTCCAGGCCAAAAATAGTCCATATTGTGGTCATGCAGGCCCATGTAAAGTATTTAGTGCAACACAAAAATATGAATGGCAAAAACATGCTTTTAGTAAAGTCTGTTTTTGGACAAAAAGTGTTTGAGCTCGGCCAGATGTACGTTTCCAAAAACATGCCCTTCTGAGTCATGGTAGAGCTGATGTGAAATCTACCTATACATTTGTAGGAATTGGAAAGAAATGAACATGCAATGACCAGATTACAGTTGCTTTCTTTTGAAAGATCATTGAACCAATGACATTATGAACAAATTGTCATAAAAAAATAAATAAAGCATCAACAGCAAAGAAATATATTTGATGGTTCTTCAGAATCTAGCAGGCTGTGTCACTTTCCCAACACATTTGGGCGACTTCATTAAACTGGCCCTGAAACTCTTTTCTGTATCGACATATTGACATTTGCAGTAGCAGTGCACCAATCTTTTCCAGTTCCAATGCCGTTATCGATAATTTGGCTTTAAATGTCAACCAATACCAGAACAGGGGCTGAAAACACTGTTATTACAATGAGTAATGGCTCAAATACGTTTGTGTATATTTATTATTTATCAGGCAAGTTTTCAAACATAGGTCAATATCAGCCAGTCTTATTACATCCAATTAAACAACAGCATATCAAGTGAATCACTGAGTTATAAGAGGTCATTGCACAATTGTTACCTAGCAACCAAAGTGTAAGTATGGACCACAATCCCCATAAATGACACAGCAATACAATTTGACCGAACCGTTTTAATTTTTGCTAAATAAAAGCTTAAGGGTAAAATTCATTAAGGACAATGATGATTCCTGTCTGAAATCATCCCTGTTCAAAAACTCAAAAAAAAAAAAAAAAAAAAAAAAAAGCCTCCCTCATGAATCTGCGCTGATGTCTGATTCCAATAACAGTACTTTTTTATGTTTGCTATGTTAAATGTGATTATATAAATGATTCACAGCAGAGACCAGATAAACATGAATAATGAACATAAATGTTAATTTATCTGTCAATTTTGTATCTAAAAAGCCTTTTTATCAGCTTCCGTCTGCACTTTGAATAAAAAACATCTCTTGCGTCATGTTAACTAGCTCTTGTTACAGCCTATACTGCTGCTTTTAATTGTCTCCTAATTAAATCTGTTCAAACAACCCACTTTTGACACCCATATTCCTGTGAGGCCTATCTATACTGCGCGCTATACCCAGCGGTCCTGCTTATGTATGGAACAGGGAGTATATAACACGCTGGAGTAGAAGCTAGGATCATATATGCAGTGTATGAACGTTGATTAGTCCATGGGATGCACCCGTCGTCCCCCCCCTTTTCCTCTAATGTCGCTCAATGAAAATATGCTAATGAGCTCGGTCGCCATCGCCGATTCCCTTTGAACTCCCGCTTTCGTCACGGCCACGGCTAAAATCACAGAGGTGCGAGGTTCAGTGCCTGCAGCCCGTGGCCCCTCTCCCACCATCTGCCGGACTTCGTTTCATTTGAATAATAAATGATAGGATTTTTTTTTTCTCACTCTCTCTATACGCTACAGAAGCAACAGAAGCGGTGCGAACGTGTTTGAGGTTCAAGGCAAACGGTCACCAGGGTTTTGGATCATGGTAAAGAAAAGGCTTCCACAGGCCTCAGAAGCACAAGGTAGAACAGATAGTAGCCTATATATAGTCTACTTTGTCTTTTAAAATTGCAAATATGTAGTGCAAAATGTTGACAGTGATTAAAGTAAAAAATTTCCCCCAAAACATAAAAAAAAAAGTGTGTTTTTGGATGGGTCAGTATTAAACTGTTTTTACCGATATTAGCTGAAAATGACGGAAGCTAAACATTCAATTTCTGTCCTACCTTTTTGTTAGATTATTGACTATTTTGGTTGAGTGTATAAGTTGTTGAAAATCTTAGATACGTTTATGTTGTTTAGATTGTTTTGAGTAATATTGTCAGAGGGAGACGTCTGAGTTTTGAGTTCTCGAGGAGTGAGTCTTCATGCTTTCCATGTTGTCTTGTTTCGCGGTCAAGCTAGCTTAAAAGCTAGTTCTACTATTAAATGCTTTAAAATGCTTGAACCTTGGCAACATTTGTCTTTGTAAGTTTGTTGTAGTTCACGAGCACTTAGTTTGAGGTCACATATGTATTTTTTTGACTGTTTTTTGACGTAGACCTTTGGTTGCTACGTGAAACTAATTGTGTTAGCTATGTATTTGTATTTTGTAGCTAACATGTATGTGCGGTGTAATACATACTTTTTCTTCTATTTTTGGTTTGTTTTTGTCTAAACTACCTGTGCTAGCAGCTAATAGTTGCATTTACCCTCTTGTTTCAGTTAGAATATAATCACAGTTATACAATCATATTTTTGATTAAACCAGCAAAGTCTCTCTTTTTAATCCATTATGATACAAGTTTTTTATCCAAACTTCGTAGCGCTTTTCAAAACATCTTTTATCTGTCTTCCCGCCACAATTACGTTGTACTTTCAGGTCAGTAATTTTAGTTAGCTACTTTTAATTTCATTATTTAGCTAATATCTTACGACACTTATAAAGACACTTATCTGATTTCCTGATTTAGTTTTACTTGCTAAGTTATTTATTTATTTTTTTTACTTTACTTTAGAACAGATGATATGTTCAGTTTATAAAAAGGAATGGTCAAGACCCGATAACAGAAAAGTTCATGTGTCTTTGTAAGCTTGCACTAGCTGCCTACCACACAGCAGCTCAATCTGCCTCAAGGTTGTGAAAAACCGCTCCATGACATGTGCTCAAATATGCAATGACCCAAAGTAGTGTGATCATGATGTTGACTAGTTAGAAAATATTTGCTGACATTATTCCTGGCTAAATAGATCTTGTATACAACAACTGGTAAATAAAACCTTTAAGAGGAAATCACTTTCACATTCTCAGAAGAACAAAGGGCTTCCTTTGTTCTTTTAGTAAAACTAAAAGGTGTGTTTTCCTGCAAACAGAAGACAAGGGATGTCCGCTCTTGTTGCCATGTTTGTTTTGGTTCACTTTTCCACTTCCTCTTTGGCTTCTGACACCAACCCAAATGCTGCCCTGTGATTGGTCCGATGGTTTCAGTTCACCAAAGTAGAGCTTCATGATAGATTCCTGTAAATTTCTTCACCGATAAAGGATTTCAGATTTCTGGTACAATTACAGTTTATGTATGTACTTATTTTAGTCATAGCTTTTATGAATTCATCACCTGTAAGACTTTTTTTTTTTTAACTATGGCAAGACAAAGTAATTTTAATTTTATTCAAATGTGTTCCTCTGCTTAAGGCTTAAAGTGACTGGGATAGGCTCCAGATACTGTACTAGATACCTCTAAATGGGAAAAAGCAGTAGAAAATTAATCTATCTCTGTGTGTTTTTTTTTTACAGTGTGATGTGAGGACATATTTTGAAAGTTGCTGACACTGCTACATTCAATGAAGTCGTCAAACGTGAGACGTGAGACTCAGTGTTGCAGAGTTGTTAAAAAAAAAGAAATTACAATACACAACAGTCATTTTTGTTTCCATCCATCCATATGTGTGTAGCAAGCCCCTGGAGAAATAAAATGGCCGTCGCTTTGTGCCCATGGCTGAAAAAAGTTGATCTGAAACTAGAATCCAGACCCACGCTTCAGCAAAACGCAAAGATAGGTCTGGTCACCATCCCCCCCGTCTGTTTCAGATCAACACTGCAATGAACCAATCAGATTAGTTTATTTGCATGACGTAGTTGAAACAAAGGAGCTGATTGGTCGTCTGTCTTTTAAATCAAAATTGAACTTCACTCACCTCACTTTGATTGTTTTAATGTATTTTTTCTTCTCTCATTGATTCTGCAGCATTTTTTTTTTCAATTCCACGTTATATTTTTTCCATATTTTTCCGTTTGTTTTTTTTCATCGTAAGCAGCCATATTGGTTTTCATACGAGAGACGATGCGTGTCCCTGATTGGCTAACGAATCTGCCAATCATGCCAATTAAAATTAAAAGAAATGGACACAGTGGCCACATGATATATATATATATATTTTTGATGTGCGTTGTCCAATGCGTTCGCTATTAAAATATTAAATCATTTATTAATTTATGAGCTACAGATAAATGAGTCTTAAACTACACCAGATGCTGCAGTGTCATCATAGACGGCACTGCTTAGAAAAAAACATAATTGGGTCCTAAAATGACTCTCGAAATAACGACCAAACGAGAACAGTCTGTTTCATTCACCTCCTTGATTTTCTTTTTTTTTTTCACCCAGCTGATTGTTCATTATCTTCCTCACACGTTTTCATGATCATTTCCTCAAAATAAGTCACAGCATTTACTCTGAAAACAGAAAAAGCAACGCTACAGCCACAGGTAAATTTAAACATTTCTTCTTGTTTTTGCAGCGTTTTATTCCGAGTAACGACACAAATCACTGACATCCTGTTTTGATTTGGCTCGCAGAAGTTATTGAAAAGTATTCTCTCATGCTGGGTAGATTTTCTGGGGAGGAAAATGTTTAAGCCAAGGCGTAGATTTTATCAGCTGGATAATCATTTTTTGGCCGTAAGATAAACAAGAGAAGTCTATTCACTCCTGACAATGGGCTGGTTCTGTGTATGTTTGGAGGAAGTCTTATTCAAATGGTTGTGGATGGTCAGAGTAGGAAAAGTGTAGTTTTTGTATGACTGTAACCCGGATGATTAAGTTTGCGTTATTGTTAACAGCGGTTCTTTTTAATTAAAGGAAAATGAAAACCTTATGAGGCACTCCACAACATGCTGAAATATTATTTATTTAAATCATTACTGCAGAATTCACTGTTTGATGCAAAGCTTGTCCATATAGTCTCATGTGACTGGTTCTGTGATCAGTTTCTTTCTCTTTGATGCATTATTGTTACATTATATGACTGAAGAGATTCTTTTAAATTACATTTAATAGGAGCATAATATGCAAAGTTTATTTTTATGAACTTGTAACCTTGTTAAAGATGCACTGTGTAACTTTTTGATCGAAAATAAAAGTATGTTTTTGTCATTTAATGTCTTTATTGCACTAAAATACTGTAATAATAAAAATCTGTGTTGAGCTTGAATGACTCAAAATGGACTGTTTTTTAGCATATAGAAGAAAGCTACTCTTGTATATTTTCATGGAATAGCTGTTCCTTTAGCTTTATTTTTTTATTATTGCAGTAGTCATCCTCATCCAGAATGTTCCAAAGTATGTTTTTTTGTTTTTACAAAATTGTGTAGTTGACGTTTCACCTCCAGAAAGTTACACAGTGCACCTTTAACAGTGTCCAGACTTTAGTCATACAATTTTTTTAAATTTTTTTTTTAACAAATTTACAACTAAAATACGATATTTTACCCCAACTTTATGGCAAAAATGCTTATACCAGATTATAACTTTACAGCTAATTTTCATCTGTAGTCCAGGGGAGAAACATTGGACATGTTTTTAGAATGCAGCACTTTGTTACAACTATGAATATTTACGATTAGACTAGCAGATTTACTCTGACCGTGAACTTCATTAAATTAGACTAGGCTATTGAGGGATACTGCATTGTTATAGGGTTCTTTAAACATGGTCTTATGTGTATTTCAGCCTAACTCCAAGCCCCAGACCTAAATTATGAAATGTATTTTCAGACCTGAACCTAACCCCAATAAAACATCCTCGCATGGCCTCAACCAAAACAAGTGAGTAGACACCAAGAAAGTATTGTGTCTATTCAACATGTTTCATAGCATGAAAATGTGTCATGACATGTTATTCACATGTGAGGTGCATACATTCCATGAGATCATACTGTTTTGAGTTAAAGGTGCACTGCGTAACTTTCTGAAGGTGAAAAGTCATCTACACAATTCGATAGAATTAGAAAGCTAAAACTATACTTTGGGACTTTCTAAATGGAGATGAATACATTTTATGCCATAAGATGAAAAAAATCAGCTAAAGGAACCACTTTTCAGCAGAAACAAAGGTGTTCGGGCCCTCCCCCAGACCAAATAATTGACTATTTGTGGCCATGCAAGCCGACTCAAAGTAAAAATTCAGATTTTATTAATCATTTAGTACAACAAAGGCATCTAAATGACAAAATATGCATTTATTGAAGTTTAATTTTGGCCAAAAGTTGCACAGTGCACCTTTAAACTGACTTGACTGAAAAATGTTTGTCAATTTATTGGGTTTAGAATATATATAAACAGATCCTTAAAAACTTTGTCCAAGTTCAGAAAATTTGGTTTGTAGAAGAAAGATAAAAAGAGAAATATAGTTTCCTTTTTTGCAGAAAAAAAATACAATTTGATAAATTACAATGTTTCATAGAATTTTACAAATAAATGCAAAAAAAAAAAAAAACAACAACAAAAGAACAAAAAACAAAACATTTTTTGAGGCAGATTTTTCTAAAATAAAAAAGAAATTAAAGATTGCCTGGAGTGTGACATCTAAAAAACATTTTTTTTAATTTATTTTAATTTATTTTATTTTTTTTTTAAATCATGAAGGCAATCCTTCAACATCTCCTTGTGGATCAAGTTTTTAGTTTTTTGTAGTTTTTAAGTTGTTTGACTTTGTTATTTGTGACATAACAACAAATATTTTAAAGCTGACATATTACGAAAAATGTCCTTTTCTCAGTGTCTGTTCTCTCGTCATTACTCAAAGTTGTGTTTGGATTGGTTCTACATGTTGGAGTAATCTTGTAAAGTTCTGCTCAGAAAATGTCTACTTTCACCTACCACCTATCCACCCCAGTTGTATACATTTGAGGACTCCCTGGAAGAAGAGATATTGTATCTCAATGGGACCTTCCTGGCTAAATAAAGGATAAATAAAAATAAATAAAAATAAAAGATCACACAAAAAACTTAAATTCCAAATAAAACACAAAGGGCTCAAAATGTTGCAAAGACCATGAGTTAAAACGTGTAGTTTGTAAAAGTTACATTTGACCCTTTATCATTTCTGTAGTTTGAACAAGAAGTCAATGGACACATATTAACTGTTATAGATCAAACTGTAAATCACTGATCTACATATATTATAGTTTTTATCAACTACATAGAAGCAAATACAAACACAACATGTCTTCTCTAAAAAACAATAACAAATAAACAAACAAATCAATCAATCAAACAATTAATAAATCAATCAAATATGAACAACCGAGAGAACTTGAGCTGCAAATTAAGCAAGTAAAAGCATACTGCGGCCCAGATCGACAGTTTACGCTGGTTTAGGTCATTCTTCCCAGATAAGCAGCCCAGCCTGTTCAATATTGACAGTGGACTAGTTACAGTTTGGAGAGTGCGGCTCTAAAACGCCCCAGAGTGCGGAGCTCGCGGTACAAGTTGTTATTTTCCTTTTTCTCTGCAGACGTCGGTGCCTTACACTTTCAATTTACATAGTTCGCAGCTGGAGATGTGCTGGAGCAGATCTAATTCAAACTTTTGGAGCCCTCAAAGACACACAGCAGTGCTCCAGCAGCGCTGCACTAAAGCCACTGGCCTCTGCCCTCTGTGTGAGCGAGGGCCCCTCCTCCACACACCTCCCCCCCCCATCCCGAGCCGAGGCTGTGTGGAGAGAGAGAGTCAAGGCTGGAGACTGGAGCTACAGCATTCTCACACCGGCTGCACTATCAGGACCTTTTCATAAATGGGCTTGTTTCAATGTAACAAGCAGCAGGTTTACATTTGTCATTTTTATTGTTGTAAAGTGACTATGTGCTATTTGAACCATACATGCTTTATTTTGGAATAATCACAATTAAATACAGACAAGTGGGCGGGATAGGTGGTAGATGAGGACAGGGTTTTTCTGAGCAGTAGGACAATTCAAGATTACTCAAACATGCAGGAATTAATCTTAATAAAACTTTGAGTAAACTAATGAAGAGAGAATAACAAGGTTAAACACTTACAAAAATAGATTTTACACAATCGGTTTCCTTTAAGATGAATTGCAATACAGAACATTACAGACTGGTCAAAAATAAACATCCATGTTTCACAAAACAAGACCATATACAGTTCAAAATGTTCAGAAATGTCAAAACCAAAGCAGTTGTCCATTTGAATCCGTTTGACATTTAAGTTTTTTAGCGGATTTCCACAAGGAATTGAAGAAAGATTTATTGCTTCTGATGCACGGGTTTCTGAAGTGGAGGGCTCAGGAGCATGTTCACTGAAAAAAAAAAAATGTTGAATTTACTAAATTTTCCCATGATACAATATTGCAAACAATACATTTACTTAAACTTAAAAAAAAAAAAAAAAAGTTTAATGTAAATATAAAATGTTTACTTCCGATCTAAAAAAATGATCTTGATTCTACTTTATAATGATTAGCAATCCTTATTTATAAATAATGATTACATCTAACAATTTCTCCTGTTCTTATCACTGTGGCTCTTGACATTCCTCTTGCGGTCTCCCATTCAGGTACTGCCCAGACCAAACATGCTTAGCTTCTAAGATCTGACAGGATCAGTCTTTGGCACTAGAACTACCACTTACAGAACTGAGATGTTTGACGATGCTTTCTGGAGCTTGTGCAATAAGTAATCTTTGCATTTACACTTTTTTTTTGGTTTACGTATAAACAAATAAAATATACATATTTAAATATCAGGTGGTTGGTGTCAATATTAGTCTAATGTTTAAGTAGATTTTGAAAAAGTGTGAAAATATGCGTATCGTATGTTTTTGACATTGCGTTGTTTATCTACATTTCTTAAGAGACTGTGTTGAAATAAAACTAGACCATTTCGCAGTGTATCAATCAATCAATGAGCAAAGTACAAAAATATATATTTGGAAAATGAGGTGATCAAGTTAGATTTTGTTTTAAATGTCAAGCTCCTTTCTTTCATAATATGTTATCTGATTTCCTGTTAGTTCTAGATTTATTTGAGACTTGGCAAGAGGAGAGGTGACCAGACTCTCTTTGCAAAGCACGGCAGTAGACTCTAGACCCACTCTTTTGACTGATTTGTGAAACTGCAGCCTTAAAATGCAGTCTCCGCTCTGCAGTTCTCCCCAGCCCTGCAGTGGAGACATGTGCACGCCAATGGATTCAAATCGAGTCAATAGGAGTCTCTTTCCTCTCCAGCAGTCAGCGAGCGGATCTCAAACAGCAAAACGCCGTGATTAGCATGCACATATACTCCAACGCTATTGAATCCATTATAATTTCCACTTGGGCACAGAATATCAACCATGCTAATCCGCCCCATTGTCGGAAAAACAAAGGGAACGGTGTCTAAAGGAGAGCATTGTGGTGGATTTTTTTTTTCTTGCAAAAGGGGGGATATTTTACAAGGCTGTAAAGTCGGCTGTATTTATTACGGACAAACACGGCTGTTATTCTGTCTAGGGGAAAACGAAGCTAGCACGCGGCATAAATTTACTCCCTGCCATCAGACTCCCACTGGCTTTTAGCATGATTGACCTCTCCGTGGTTCCTTGGGCCTAGAATGGAAGAGAATGCCCTTGACACGCGGGGTTAAAAAATACAGAGAAACCACCGAGGGATCATCCGGGGCAGTCGAGCAGGTTGGTTCATTCACATTCGGCTTTTAAAAATGTACTTAGGCCCAAGAGTCTGCGATGAACAATGGGAGGCGAACAGAGAATTAATGGAACAATTATAGGCTAAATTAAACGGCTTTCTGAGTTCCGCCCAGTGACAGAGTGTAGTTTTTACAGAGAGACTTATATAAACGATCTTCATAATGAACCAACAAAAATATTTATAATAAGTCTGGAGAGCAAAAGGGAAAGGCTGCTGAAATGTTGTGTTAGTTTATTTTGGCAAAAGTAAATACATTGTTTTCATTGTTGTAATGATTATTATTATTATTCAATGTGTTTTCCCACACAATAAAGAATTTCAGAACAGACAACGATTGAAAAGGAAGAGAAAGAAGAAATATACAACATGGTACGGGTTACAACACTAAGAGATACTTTTCTTTTTATATTTGGTGATTTATTACATTTTATTATTACAAAATTCATATAATATGGTTGTTACAGCTTTGAAACATTGGAGAAGTCCTTACATTACATTTCCCCCTCTGACCACCTTATGAAATCTGACACAAAATACAGTTATTGTGGCAAAAACTGAAAATGACTTTACATGATTGATGCATTTATTGTTACTAGATTCAGTTAAATGTTGCTTTTAATATTGTCATCTATACAGATGGAATAAAATGGTTAATTTTCTCTAGATTTTGATTCCATACTCGCCAATTTTTTCCATGTTAAAATTTTCCAAAAACTTTTTTGTTTATTCATAGAATTCTTTCTTATTTGTCTAATTGCAAGATTGTCGTTTTTATAAATTGAACATAATCATTTTTTAATTACCTAAAAAATGATCACTTGTTTAAACTGAACTAAAAAGTTATATATTTTTTTCTTGGTCACTTGGAAAAAAAATAAAATCAAATAAAAAAGTAAACGAATAAACAAAATAATAATAATAATAATAATAAAGACATAAATAAAATGGCGACATTTCTGTTCACTGTCTAAATGTTTAATTTCATGTTTAAAAATTACACATTTCAATTGACTGAACAAAAACATGTTTTTTTCCTTTTAACTTAGATTGAACTAAAGTATGGCTTAAACTCGACTTTTCTATTGGTCGAGTTTTTTTTTTTTGTTTTTTTTTTAAAGGGGACTGTGTAAAAAATAAAATAAATGATCCACTTATGAACACCAACTTTTTCAATGCATTTTGCCTATCTACTTGCTGACTTTAGCGTCATTTATCAATTCGGTCCGTAATAAAGCCAAATTGTCACTTTTAGACTTTGAAATTGTCTTTTCCCCAATGTACTAAAGTATCTAAATTGAATTTATTGTTTGGACTTATTTATTTATTTTAATTTACACATTCTTTAATGATGGCTGAACTGAACAATAAATATTTTAATTCTAGATCAAACTACAGACTTTTGAAATTGTTGCTTTTCTCAAATATAATCAAAACTACTTCTGACATTTCTGTTGAAATTAATTAATATTGTGACTGAACTGAACTATACAAACCTAATGTTCTTCCAAATGGTCACTTTTCCCAAACTGAACTGAATGACGAATATTTCCATTTCTGTTGGTTCACCTTTTAATAATGGTAAATTAAATTGAACTAAGATGGACTAAAATTAGGCTACTGTACTTCATTTTGACATTTGTAATGGTTAAGCTTTTTTTTTTCTTTTATGGTGACTGAACTGAACAGATTTAATTTAGCTCCTACAATTGTCACTTCAGATCAAACAGACTTTTCAAATTGTCGCTTTTTCCAAATATAATTAAAGTTGTTTACATTCATGACATTTTTGTTGGTTGAAATGAATACTTTTTTTATGGTGACTGAACTGAACTATACAAACCTCATGTTGCTTCTGAAATTGTCACTTTTCCCAAATTGAACTGAAACGATAAATATTAGCATTTCTGTGGCTCGCTTTTTTTCATAATGGTTAATTAAATTGAACTAAGATTAGGCTACTTCATTTTGACATTTGTAAAGATTAAGCTTTTATTAACCCTAGCGCACTATCGCCGGGTGATTTTCACTCAAGCAAATGTATTTACATGATTTTAAAATGTTGCATTTTTCTGGCGTCATGAGTCCCTGGCAGCTTCACCAGTGTTTGACATCTATGAAGGTGCGGGTGTATCCCTAACCAAATCCCACTTTTTCCTACAGGCTTGCTTTCGGCGATAGTGAAAAAGGGTAATGTGGTTTACTTTTTTTTTTTTTTTAGCAAAAGTTAATTATGTAGCTATTTATATGAATTATGAATATATATCACAAAGTGTGTTTCAAAGTGAATTCGTATGGTGAAAACAATATTTTAATCAAGTGGTCATTTTTACACAATGAAAAAATACCATATTTTGCTCCTCTCTCCTGTAGCTGTTTGCCTGCCAGGAGTCTTTCCCTTCACCAGGGAAGTCTCACATGTCTCAGGAATGGGTGGACCAAAGACCAAGTTTCCTGTATCAGTATTTTTTTTTTTTTTAGGATTTTTTTGTTCTCAAAATCCAAATTTTAAAGTAATTTTTGAGCATGTTTGTAGGATCTTCCTATGTTTTTATTGTCCATTGTCCCACATACCACAGTTAAAATAAAAGAAAACCACTCTAATTTATCAAGTCTTGACATATTTGATCTATTTTTATGACAAGTACTTTTTGTTGAGTATATTCATTGGGTGAAAATTAAGTGATGGTGTAACTTTTTATAGTGAAAGTGTTCTAGGGTGAATGGTGACTGAACTGAACTATTATACTGTTTCTAAAATCATCTTCGATAGATTGAACTGAAAAGATTTTTTTCATTTTCTTTTTAACTTGACCTGACTAATTATCGATTAACCAAACATTCTTAACAATAGCCATAATAGCTTTACCCACAACCCAGCTGCGCCCCTATACAATCCAAACTAAACATTTACAAATCTCTCATTATCTCTCCATATAGAAACACACCCGATGACACCATGACGACAGCCCGCAGAGACAACATAACACCGCTCTATAATAGTCTTTGATCAAACCGGGTCAGGCGCGTCACAGGCCGTCGCGGGGCATGCTAATCCAGCTAACATGAAACAGCGTGGGGTTGCAGCTGGTTGCAGCATTGACCGTTTTTTTGGAATCGGTCCTGATCAAGCGAGGGGAAAGTCTGGTCTGGTCTGGTCTGGAGCTAATGTGGCAGAGCGGCAACAGCACCTTTGGCCACCTATTAAGTGTAATTTCACGGTGAATGTAGGGTGTTAGTTCTGCTGGTCAGTGGGCTCAGCCGGGCGGCCATTGTGTGAAGGTGAACCACTGTTTTAGCTCAGAGGAAGTGTTGACAGCCAGGTTTTTTAAAGCGGAGACATGTGTGACCCGAGTGGAAGTTTGGAGAAAGTTTTTCAGCACAAGCCATGGTTAACTCGTGTTCTTGGAAATGTGTTTGGAATGTTTTTGGTCTCATAACAGTTGACAAGCTATAATACAATTAGTTTACAGATCTGATACTGCAACGTGTTCTCATGGATTGCGTAAAATTGCACGCCATGACAAATTGCGCATCATGACGACGCCCTCTGCTGTTTTGGTGTGCAATTACACGCCGTTTTTTCTGGCGTGGTCTGACACGCGATGTGGTTGAGGACAAACGGTAGGTTTTTGAAGGGGTTAACGGCTGAGTTTAGGTCTGAAGTTGCAAAAACGGGTAAGTTTAGGTCTGGGGCTTGGAGTTGGTTAAGGTTAGGATTAGGATTGTGTTAGTCTTCATGAATAATAACACGTCTTAACATTCACCACTAAATGAACTGAACAGAAACACGTGAAATACACACGCAAAAATAGAAGTTGCGTTCATAGGACACGCTGTTTACAATAGCGCTTGAAACTATCCATGAGAACAGGCTGATACTGATACTTCGCCGATGATGTGTGTCGATACCGAGACCAGTTGCATGCCAAAGATTGCATTATACAGACTAAAGAAACTAATTGATAGGTCTACTTCATTTAACTCAAATTAAAATGTATAATTTGATCATGACTTCTGCAAACTAGACTCATAATTCTCAGAAAGGAAAAAAAAGAATATGGGCTACATCAGATTAAACATGTTTATTTTAACTGTTATGTAGCTCTTTGGGTTCCAAAACTAAGCTTATTTTAGAGTCAAATGCAATTTTTGTTATGTATTTGTGTTTATTTAATTTTTTGTGTGTGCAGGAGGCACATCCTAATACAGTCCTAAACACATTACTTTACATTCTGTAAACCTTACATTACAAAGATCCTTTACTCAAAATGAATTGTTTATTCATAGGTGCAGTGTTGGGAAAAACATACAAAAAAAAGCTGCATTTGTAAATTTTCTATTTTTTGTCAAATATTTCTAAAGTAATAAAGTAAAAGTCTAAATTTATTAATCACTGCACTCTATTGAACCCCAGCAATATTGTGGGGAGTATAAATTTTCCATAACTATCACATATCAATCAAATACGTAAATAATTAAGAAAAGTAATTAATAACAAATCCCATGACTCCCATCACATTGTATTATTAAAATTATTCACTGATAAAAAAATGTTTTCATTTTATGTGACTGTATGTACAGGGCTACAGCTTCATCTAAAGATCCCCCAACAACAGACCTTCACACAATAATAATTCTTATAATTACAAGTTAGTAGTTGGGGAAAATATAGGGTTAGGGTTACGACATTTTTTTATTTATTTCAAGTTCAAAAATCATAGTTTAGTGATCCAAATTAGCTTAGAATTAATTTATTATTAGTGCCTAAAAATGTGTGATATCGTACAGATTTTGCCAATACCAGTAACAAAACCCTAATCACAGGTATAAATTCGGACCACTGTGAACAGTCTGAATCAAATCAAAACCAAATTTTTCTTCATAGATATGTGTTTGTTTGATCCTCTAAAAAAATGTTTATCAGCCATCATTGCTTGTACTCATCAAAACAACTACTTATGAGAAAAATGAATATTGAGAACGCTGAGCTGCCACAAAAACAGATAAAAAAAGTAATGGCGATGATGGATTTTTGAAAGTTATTTGAAAAGTCAAAACTCTCGACATAAATGGGCTCTGCCAGTGTCAATACCAGAACTTCTTAATATTACTAAGATGTGACTTTACTCATCAGGAGACCCTAAAATACTTTTGTCTGATCATAAATGGACATGTTTGTGTTCCAATGCTACCACCAATTCTCTTATTGAGGCAAAATAAATCATAAGATATCCTTAGCTTTGAGTCCCGTTCTGCTAACAAAGCATGTTGCAGAGTCAATTATTGC
Organism: Mugilogobius chulae; assembly: GCA_038363315.1. Classification (NCBI taxonomy): domain Eukaryota; kingdom Metazoa; phylum Chordata; class Actinopteri; order Gobiiformes; family Gobiidae; genus Mugilogobius; species Mugilogobius chulae. Next base: position 37,865,263 of record CM076395.1, on the reverse strand, counting down.
ACTGGTTTCAGACTCCCAAAAAACAATTAACTGGGATGTTTGAAAGCACACACAAAAAAAGAGTTTTTTTCTAGCCCTTTTCTCTGTCAAAGTGTTTAAAGCATTATTATTCAGCAAACCGTGGAATACCAAATATGTAAAATAGTGGCTTTAATCCTCAGAGAGATGCGTGCCAAGTAAACATGTACCTACAAAACGTACAGCGCGTCATGTTGTTTGTGTTCGCTGAAAACAAAAGCACAACTGTTGCCCCCTGGACAGCTCCGCCACAGCACTTTTTCTACTCCACAAACACAGAACAGTCTGCCTGTCCAACCGTCAACCAACTGCTCAGGTGATTCAGCTCTAAATCTCCTCTGAGGGCAATTCTTTTCAGCTTTTCATCTTCTTTCTTGTTTCCCACTGAATTTAAATATGTCTGTTGCGCTGCCAGATCGCTGGTTTCTGTGTTTGACGGTGGAAAGATGGCATTTGTCAGACTGCAAAGCATTCTGGGAGTCAGGCTGATCCGGCGCTGCGAGCGGAGGTGAGAGAGTGCGGTGAGAGAGGCCCCCCGGCAGGCTGCCCTGGCTTTGTTTACAACAAAAAGCCATTGTTTGATGTGGTGGCACAGCCGGCACCACAGCTCCCTCTCCCACAGGATGTGCTCTGGGTAAAATGCCAGACGGAACACTGCTGGATGACTCCGACTCTGCTGCTGGGACCACGAGAGGAGACAAACTGCAGTTTAGAGACAGACAGAAGGTCAAGCACACTCAGTTTGCAAACATTCTCTACTACACTGCGGGTTGGTTCAATATTTGAGATAGACACACATGAAGAGTCGTACAGCCTGAATGATATGCAGAGTCATAAATGCACAAGGATTTTATCTCAACTTTGACAAACAAAATTTTGAATTTGTAGTTTATTATTTAGACTTTTAAAGTGGCGGCTCAAAACACACTCCCACACAAATATGAAAACCTAAACACAAAACATGCACACAAATTTCAAAAACGCAAATTCAAAAATACACAAGAAGAAAACCTTACTTTATCTTACAAATTCTGGCGGGCCATGTGCTACAAAAAATATATTTAGTTTCGATTCAAGTTTTTTTTAATCCAGCACATTTAATCGACTAACCAAAAAGTTTCACATAACAGCATTATGCACATTAAACAAAATACACAGGTGAATCAAAAATTGTCATGGAAACAAGCAGAAGTCTCCAACAGGTCATGAGTTAGAGCAGGGGCTCACACTGGGGGCCTCATGAAATCAGCTCAGAGGGCCGCATTTGGATGATTTCTGAATATTATTGATAGTGGCAAACAATTTCAACTACAGAACCCTACAAGTGACTTTAGTTTCCCCAACGCAGTTACACCTTTCAAATCTTTAAACTTAACCAAATTAACTTAACGTACGCCTAATCCTAACCCCAACCTACCTAAATCCTGAAGGTTTTTTAATTAAAAACTTTTGCTAGCATAGCCACTAATGCAAAATGATGGTGGATGGCAGTGGTTCATATGAAGTATCCCCTCATGTGTTTTTTCTTTTGGTGGTATTTTATCTTTACTCATATATTTTCATTTAGACCATTGCATTTTATGGTTTTAATATATTCCATCTCAAACTATTGCCCCTTAACAGTTTTAATTACAATACTTGGATTCTACATTTCTTTTAAATCTGCCATGAGCCCAGGTACCCCCGGGGCAAATGGTCACGTGCCTCCTGGATCCACGTACCCCTGGTTGGGAAACACTGGTGTGTGGCATAGCTGGACTGGAGAAAAAATCAAGCATCCCACAATACCGGCAGACAAGAACAGCCACATAGACTAGAAGTGATAATAAGACTATGAAAATATAAAGGCCAATAATGCTGAGATGTAAAATGCACTGGAATGCAGCACATTACATACAATTTGTCCAAAATTTTCTTGGAATGACAGTATCTACAATAAAACATAATGTATTTAGTTACAATATTTTGGACATACAGTAAATGTGTTATATTAGCTTTTTGAATATAACACAGAAGAAATGTATTTTTAAATGTACATTGATACATTCAGGTGGACATTTTTCCCCTCAGCATTTAAAACAACAATCTCTTTAAAATGAAATAATACATTAAAAAAAAATGCATTTGCTGGCTAGTCTTTTTGGACTTGGTTCCAACTTATAGTTGGTCAAAAAAGCATAGCAGAGCACTTTTTATGAGGTATTACTCTCAAACATAATTGGTAACATAGTTTCAACAAACATAGTAATGTTTAACCAAAACCACAATCATACGACATCCTAAATAAACTTCCTTTTAAAGCCGCCCAATTATCCTGTAGTCTGTGGTGCAAAAAATCTCCTTGGCAAATCTAGCACACAAGTCTTTACTGCTGCTAAACAATGCCAAATCCAACCGTATATTTCCAACATTTTACATTTCATATTCCTAAAACAATATTATTTTACAAACCAACCAAGTTTCAGAAGCCTTCAGAGAATACTTTGAAATGCAACACACACAGTCCACTCTCTCCACACATATAATGACTTGCTTTTTGCAGCTCAGTGTGGAAGAATTGCCTTGTAGTCACGCTCTCATTTCCCCCCGCCAAATCATTAACACGAGCAAGCCACAAGCCACTAGTTTACAGGCTACCGCGGATCCACAGCCCCGTCCGCCGCCAACGCACTTTTTTATGATAGCGCGCTTCACAGCCAACGCGAATGTAGGCCATGCAAAAGGATGCGCTGTCGGATGAGACTGCAAATCTTTATTAATCTTTTATTACCTACAGTGTCCTCAGAGGGGTGTCCTGCTGCGTGCCTGCTTAGAAACCTGCCAAGAAAAGATTAGTAACGTCTCCGTGCAATTAGAAGCTTCTGTCTGTGTTCATGGAGTTATTGTGCGGAGACGTTTAGGTTGGAAGTTTTAATGAGTACAGCAAACACAGAAATAGGAGCGTGTTTATTTGATGCGTGAGAGGAAAGGTCACAAAGGAGAGTCTAAATTTAGGGACCTTTGTGGGAATTTCATAGTTGAGTGTTTTGTAATTGTGTCAAAGCAAGCCAGTTACCAAAACCAGTGTATAGCATCAGTTATCAGGAACCAGTGTCAAGGTATAGAACCAGTTATCAGGAACCAGGGTATAGAACCAATTATCAAGAACCAGGGTATAGAACCAGTTATTGAAAATACCAAGGTATAGAACCAGTTTTCAGAAACCAATGTAAAGAACCAGTTATCAGGAACCAGTGTCAAAGTATAAATCCAGTTATCAAGAACCAGTGTCAATGAAAATAACCAGTTATTAAGAACCAGTGTCAAGGTATACAACCAGTTATTAAGAACCAGCATCAAAATATAGAACCAGTTATCAAGAACCAGTGTCAAGGTATAGAACCAATTATCAGAAGCCACTTTCATGGTATAGATCTAGTTATCAGGAACTAGTTTCAAGGTATAAATCCAGTTATCAGGAACCAGTGTCAAGCCATAGATCTGGTTATCAAGATCCAGTTTAAAGGTATAGAACCAGTTATCAGAAACCAGTTTCAAGATATAGATCTGGTTATCAGAAACCAGTTTCACCCGTGGGGAGGATTGCACAATCCTCTGTCATTTGAATGTAATTTATAAAAATGTGTTATTTTATTTATTATATAGCACAATTACACAGAAAGATGTCTTTCCAAAGTGCTTCACACATGCACAACACTTAGTGACAGCAGCAGCCCTGGGGCAGCTCAGCAGAGGCGATTCGCTTAAACACCTGGCGCCCTAACCTGCATGTTATTGGTTGGTGGGGAAACCGGAGTGTCCAGAGGAAGCCACCCAGACATGGGGAGGAACATGCAAACATACTGAAAGGCCGGGGCCGTGCGGGAGTCGAACTCGCAATTTTCTTGCTGTGAAGCCAGAGCGCTTTCCGCTCTGTCAGCGTGCCACCACAATAAGAATTTATGAAATGTAAGAATTTGGTTTTCTACAACAGAATAAAACAAATGGAAAAAGCAGCAAAACATTACGCAGAGTACTGCAGGTTTTTCTACATTTGGCTTTCATGTTGTGTAAATGGGCGTGAGTGTGGTGTATGTGTGTAAGATAATCTCTAAAACATTAGAATGAGTCTGAAAAGTTCTTAGGAAGAATAGCAACTGAATTCTCCAAGCTAGTGCGGATTTTTATAAATACAACAACAAACCCAAGAGAAAATGAAAAGCTTTTTGCTTAAAATAAATATAAATAAAGTAGGTTAGAATGTGTTCCAGGAACACAATAATGTGACTAACTCTTCTGTCACATAACATCATAATTCTAAGTAGACGTCATAGACTGAGCTGAATACTCTCGTCTAGACTTGCTAAGAGCCGCTGGGGCCCTCTTTTGTTGCCCCAAACTTGGAACGGAAATCCACAAAAATCTGGTCTTTTGATGAGTATATTTTTATCGCAGGAAGAGTTGAATTGTGCAAACACAGAAGTTGAATGTAAATGGCTTAACATACCAATAAGGATATAGCGGAGGATTGGAGCCACAAAGGTAGAACGGTAACAGGAGCTGGGGGTTTTGCCATGCTAATCCCAGCCTAAGGCAAAGTGTGGTATGAGCTAGGCTTAAATCGAGCCTGACCTTGGCTGTATCCTGCAGGTGGAGATCAGAGGGTGTCTCTACTGCCCCCCTGAGGTAAAGGTACTGACAGGAGAAAACGACTCAGTCACGATGAGTATTAATTGTAACAACAGGTGTTAGAAATTGTGTTCAAATGCACGATATCTAAAGAAAAAATAAAAATCTGTCTTTAAACTTTTCAACAAGGTACGGTTGTAAAGATTGAGCAAAGTGATAAGATTGTCTAAAAAATGATTTTGTTAACAAAATGAAAAGTACATTGCAAAAAAATTTCAGCTTAATCAGGTAGGAATGAATTGCTTAAGTGATGCAGCTTAATTCACTAAACTTAAGACATTTTGGACAATTTACAAGAGATTTAAGCTTGAAGCTATGGGTTGGGCAAAAAATAGAAACTTCAAGATTCTGTTGTGTCGAATTGTCAATTACTATTTGGTTGGTGGTTTTGAATTGAAACATCGACAGCTAATTCTTTGTCAGCAAAACCTGGTTTGGAGTAGAAATCAGGTTTTAATGTAGCATATAAATATATATTTTGAAAAAGTCTTTTTAATTATAATATAATATAATATATATATAATATAATATTTTATCAAATAAAAAATCAAGATCAACCAGTATGAGGAAAGAAATCAAGGATTTTTTTTTCAGTTCGCCCAGCTCGCCTTGAAAATAATTTGCTATAAAGGGGGAAAGCAAAAATATCATAATCCATTCCCTAATAATTTGTCTTGAATCAAGGACATAATTGTTGAAAGACCTTGAAATAAGTTAAACAATCTAGATCCACCAAGTATATCTTGTCAAGTAAAAAGTGACAAAATGTACATGAATACAGGTTTTAAGATGTTTTAGTTTAGTTTAGTGCAAACTGCTAGCTTGAGCACCAGAATTGTGGAAGAAGAAACTATGGGTGCTGGCAGGGACATTTTCAGGCACTACCATATCCAGATTCAACAAACAGACAGGCACCAGTGCTAATAGAGGCACCTATTTTGCCACGCAGAGGGGCATTTTGGTGTGTACATTTAAAATCATTTATCTTCCAGTTTCCCAGGTAGGTTTGATGTCATATTTGACTCTTCGAGGACCACCAGATCAAAACTAAGACCAAATAAAAACTCAAAATTGCTTAAAATAGGTTATATCAGATCTAAAACAAAAGTAAACCGTTGATAAAGCAGTTCTAAAGGATGCTTAGCCCAAAGAGGATCAAAACATGAATATTTGTCTCTAAATAAAACAAATACTCAAACTGCTGGCTACCACAGTGAGAAACTCTGAGTTAGACACTAGATTTAAGTGTGAAATGTATCTGGGTTCGACTCCAGGGCGATACAGGGCATTTCTATATGGAGTCTGTGTGTTTTCCTTCGAGTGTTCCAGTTTCTCCTATCACTGCAATAAGCTCCTCCTCTCTCATCCTCCAGGAATCCTTTGAAAAAGAGATTCTAATCTCAGAGGGATTTTCCTGGTTAAAAAAAGGTCAATAAAATAAAATGTGACAAGGTTCTGGTTAGACAGTGCAGGCAGGAAAAAGCTGCAGAACAAGACATGACTGTACATGCCGCCACTTCATTTTACAAGAATAAATCCATGTAATTATTGTAACAGATACTCACAACTTTCCTTTATGAGTCTGCGTTGACTGATTATGGTGATCACAGAGTTAAATAGGATTATTTATGTACAATCTTTTATCTTGGTTGTGTTTAATGCTTCACAGGTGGTGAGATATTTATGCCGGAAACACTCAAATAGCAAACAAATTAAAGGTGGGGTAGCTGATTTTACACTGCAAATACGATTCATGGTTAATATTGACATAAATTCATTTTTGGTTGCAATTATGGCTTAAAAACACACTTCTTTCAAATAGCAAAGTGAAACTGGACAGGCTCACCCAAGCACAGCCAATCAGAGCACAGCATTCGGAACAATTCTTTATTACTGTTTTAGCTTTATATTTCGTGAGCTTATAAAGACAGCAAAGCAGTAGGAGACCAACATATCATCAGCATATTTAAATAATTTAAAACAATCACCACTGACTTGAGAAGCATTTGTAACAGAAAAAAGCAATAGAGATAAAACTGTGCCTTGTGGAGCTCCCATGTTTAGCACAGTCTAATCTGAAACATCGGAACCAATAATAACTCTTTAGGGACAATTAGACAAAAAGTCCCTGACCCACCTTCTAAACTTTGTCCACACAAAGAACATGTTTCAGGAGTCTAAAAACGACCATATCTGAAACCAAGTCCCAGAGTGAAAAGATTTGAAAACTCTAGTTACGTGTTTCCACAGTTACGCCGTTTCCACTACTTTTTTTTAATGATGACGTCACTGCAGCAATGTTATACTGACCAACACAAAAAGTGTGGCATCTGATTTTGACATCACAAAACCAGAAATAGTAAATAAATCTGTCTAACAAGTTCCTATTTCGCCAAACTTTTGCCACATCATGGTTGTTAAAGATGCACTGTGTAACTTTTTGGAGGTGAAAAGTCAACTACATGATTCAGGAGAAATAGAGAGTTAAAAGTACTTGGAACATTCTGAATGACAATAAATATGTTTTGTGCCAAAATATGAAAAAATAGAGCTAAAGGAATTTATTCAAGCCCAATCAAATAAAAGACATCTTTTTTTAGTAAAACAAAGAAATCTAAAAGAGAAACTTTATTTCAACCTTATTTCTAGTCAAACAGTTACAGTGCACCTTTATAATCCACATTAAGTTTTAGCTTCAATCATGGCTTTAGAACAACGTTTTACAGAAAGCAAGGTGAACCTGAGAAGGACAACCCCAGCACAGCCAATCAGAATGCTGCTTTTAGCTATCTATGAGGAATACAATAGTTTATTATTACATTCAGACAGTGTAAGTTTGACCTTTGTCACAAAATACTACTTTTTCTGTCTGCATTTTGGTGGATAAGAGTTTAACCACTTACAAACAAAATAATGTATAGCTCATTAGCCACATAATGAACACATTTAAAGCATTATTTGACAAAACATACATTACTTTCAGAACTCGATTAGTTATTATTCTTAAGAATGTGGCAGTGATGATTACTACTTTTATCAGTCCGATGAAACGTATCCACTCTTCTTTTAATCATTGTGCCAAGAGATAATGTCTTAAGCATCGACGCACAAAAGAAACCCAATGTATAAGGTCATCATTGTCACTCTAATTACATATATCACACCAGTGTAATTCCAGTAATAGGATGTGATTATTTTATTGCTATGGTTTGTCAAGTTGCTGTAATTATCATCACAATTGACAAGTTCTTATGTCATCTTATAAAACGCAGCAACAGTAATTTATGTCAAGCAGCGTCAAGGCAACTCTTGTAAATATAAAATACAGTGTGATTTATGAGCGTAGCCAGTCTGCTTAGATCATCGTTTTCACATGTGGTAAAAAGCTATTGTGATTGTTAATCTGCCCTTAAACTAGATTACACAAGACAGCAACGGTATTCTGGTGTTTGCCAATGAGTTCAAACGAGTTTAAATAGGCCACACGTCAAGTGTTTATTGGATCAACATACTTTGGCTGAAAGTTTGGAATGAAATCTGGTTCACAGCGGCAATGATTGAAAGATCGCACCCAAATGGAACAAAAAAAAGTTATAATTATAGTCAGAAGTGAGATCTCAAAAGAAATTCAGTGTACTTAATATTCTGTGATTTCATACATGTCTTGAATCAAATGAATACAATGATATATCACAATAACTAAAACTTTTTATTTCCCATTTAGTATCAACCATTTCTATATAGTGTGGTTCTTGAGTAGTTCATTTGAAATGGAGAGCAAAATAAAAACATTGTCCATGTTGTTTTAGGGCAGACAAATGGTGGTTGTTTGGCCAGTAAGTTTTCTGAAGTCACTTATGAGCCTGAGGACGTTTGTATTACATAAAAAGGCATTTAAACAGTATTTGTTTAGCTGCTCTCCCTGAGTATTAATATTGGGCAGTTGACTGCTGTGATGTCATGTGAATGGACTTTTTTTTTTTTTTTTTCAAAAACACACCAGAAGTTTTGTCTTATATTTTTGTTTTCCTCTGAGCCTCAGAAAAAACTGCTCCTGATCTGTGATGTCATAGGTAGATTTCTGAGATTGTTTGCATTGTTTTTAAGCATAACAAGTCTTTAAGATCAAATAAGTTTGATTTTTTTCCCCCATGTAATTTCCTTTGTCAGTTCTTGGTGTGGGGAAAACATGTCCAAAGTGGAGGTGCTCAGAAGCATGTTTGAAAGATGGAACGATAAACAATAAACAATAACCTGTTCTCAAAGTGGGGCACTGTGGACCTTGCTAAGACAGTGGTTATTACTTGAATATTGTTTTTTAAAATATACAGTGCCAAACAAGCTATTGGCTAGTTCCAGTTTGTGTAATACCTGTGGATAGTTCCATCTTGTTCCATTTATTCCTTATGGGAAACTTGCCGAGAAGTGTTAAAATGAATCAATATTTAAAAATCACACAGCAGAGAGCGAATTTTAATGAGATAATCATTTACCTTGTATGTGAACGTCTTAACATTTAGCAAATGATTATCTGGCTGTTATTTGTTGTCCTCTTTGGGTCAATTAAAAATGTTAATATTTTTGGGGCACTTCAGCTAAGTCTCCATAGGGAATGAATGGTATTTTCAAACCGGTAAATAGCCTGGCCGCAGCGTGAAATGGGCCTATAAACACCAATAAATAAACATTTAAATTCTGAATTATATTGTAATCTCACTGTTAAGAACAAAAGAGTCTTTGGCAAATGTTCATAACACTAAAGGTCTAAATGTCAGAGAGCACTTGTACTGCTAATACAGGATGGTGAATCAAAATGCAAGTTTTAATGGTTTGCTTTGTCCATCACAATGCTAAAATGCTTTATTTTGGTGTTTGCTGCTTGCATTCATAAAGTAAGCTAACACTTGTTTTCTAACAAGTCTATTGTGTGACACAAATAGAGTTGTCTGTTACTTGAACTGTTACAACACACTTGAACCATAGACGTATAATTAGTAGACGCGCAGTCCGACTCTGATGCTAGTCCGGTAAGATTTAAGCTAGTCCGGAGCGTTCTACTGTTTATTTTCCTATAGCCGTTAGCATTAGCCCGCAAAAAACGCAAGTTATGAAAGATCCAGAGAGTGTCAGCTGTACAAACCTACCGACCACATCTAGCAAAGGTCAGAGCCTTGTTACAAGTTATTGTTGAGTTTACAGACCTTTTAGTATTTTATTGTAGATAAAAATGTGTATAAAACTGATAACGGCTAGCGAACGTATGTATCTTTTAAAGGGGACATATGCAAAATCAACTTTTTTGGCTCTTAAATGACCTCTAGTGTGCATTTGGGGTGTCTAGAAGTGCAAAAAACTTGAAATCAATCACTTAAGGCTCTAGTGACCACCAAACATCCACTTTTACATGTTACTAGTGAGAAAAGCAGACAAATTCCATACCAAACAAAGTTATAGCTTCACTTATCTGTGGAGGCGCGTCTGTCTCATCGGCAAGTGATGGAGCATTTCCAGCCTAAGAATAGTAGTTTAGGAAATATAATTTCACATGGTCAAAGTTGTTTAAAAAAGCTTCATAAGACACAAATTAGTCCGTTTTACTCATGGTTTTGCTGAAATCGCTTGTTTAAGCTCGTTTTATCTGTAAAAGTGCAACTTCTGCCATTGTGTTCAATTGATTTGAATCATCACCTCTACCGGAGGAATATGGCGTCGCGCTGTTCGAGTTGTAGCAACAGAGCAGAGATGCTGATTGCGCGTCTACTAATTTAATGTCTATGACTTGAACAGCCTTGTTTTTGTTCCGGGATAATATGACTTCACCCGGAATGTTGGCATTATATTGACCTAACTTGCATATCTATTATCTTTTTGTTGTTGCTAAAAGACACCATTCTTACTGTCAGCAGCTCACATTTCCACAGATCTGACCTGTCACTTAACTTGTTGAGTACTCCAAGCCATCTTTAAATAAACTTACATTGCTGGTTAAATTTTCCCAACAAAAATCCACCACAGCAGTACATATTGTTAGATTTCTGTGCATTCTCACATTGCGTCACCGTACCTAAGCGGCCCAGAAACCACGGTCCAAAGAATGCAGGCGTTCTGTTTACAAACACTTGAAGGATTGGACACATTTGCATAGAAACCCTCTCCACTGTAAAGGGCTGTCTCCTTGTATTCTTGTACGGCGGTGCTTCTGCTCGCGCGGCACAGACAGAACACGTCACTGATTTTATGCAACCCTGAGCTGTCCTACTTTTGCTTGAGCCACCTCTAGCACATACCTCCTGTTGTGGGATCAAGATGGGACCACTTCACACACCACACGCTGCCAGAGCACATTTTCGGATGAGACGAGACCAGAGGAAAAAAAAAAAAAAAAGCTAATAAAACAGAGCGTATAAAAGCAGCTCGGGCAAATACTGGACAGAAAAGAAGAGAAGGAGGAATGGGAGTGACCTTCAGAAATACTTAGTAAAGGAAGCAGCCAGCTCTGATGATGAAATCCCTCAGACCAAAGCTGAAAGATCTACAGGGTTTAGAAAAATGTCTTTTCGCATGAATCAGAACTTGAATGAATGAGACAGAGTAGACAGTAGTAAAAGAGTTTGTTTTTACACTCTCAAGTTAGTTAACTTCCTGTAGAGAGCTGAAGACCACTGCAGAACGGACAGGGCTCTGGGGTTGGGTTTGTGGCTGCTGGTGGGAGTCCACTGTGATTGGTTTGACAGAAGGTGTTGGGATCAGCACACAGACTATCCACACTGCTTGTCCAGGCAGATCTCAGAAGCTCAGCAGGTTGGGCAGTGCTTGGACTGCCCAACCTGCTGTCCACTTTACTGGCACTGCCTACTATAGATCTTGTGTGCACTGCAAAGAATGAATTTCAAGACAAGTTAAAGTTGCTTGATTCTAGGATTTGAACCTAATTTTAAACATTTTGACTAATTTAACCTTGATTTATCATAGAGACTTGAGTATTTCCTTGTTTCAAAGTGTTTTGAACTGATTTCAAGACATAGCTTCTTATTTCAAGTCAAATTATTTGCCAGTGGGTTAAGAAAACTGTTCTTACCCCATTGGCAATATTCTAAGCCAAATTCCCTTAAAACCAGTTAAAAATGTCTTAAAATCAATAAAATAGTCTATACTATATTACATGAGCAATTAAAACTTATCCAATGAAAACAGCTCAAATCTGGATTAAAATTCTAAGCAAGTCTAGATGTATAGTTTTTGCAGTGTGTAGATTGGTGGTGGTCAGAGGGGCCAATGGCACAAAGTTGCTTCTGTCATTTGCCCCGGGGCAGCTGTGACTGTAACAACAGTAGCTTGCCGCCGAGCATGGAGTGAATGAAGAATGCAAATTGTTTTTGAGCGTCATGAAAATTATTTTTTTTAATATTTATTATTTGAATGGCACTGGCCTTTGCAGTGACACACAGTCAGTTTGGAACTTTCTAATTTCCTCAGCTTGCTCTAGGATTGCAAATAAGTTGACTCAAAATAGTAGCTAATATTTCTGAAACACCACAGCATAGCACCACAGCAAGTACTGTTTCTTCCAACCAAATGCAAAAAAGTTGGCTTGGTTAGGTTAGAAGGGTGAGTTTACAAGAAAGCATATTTATACCACAACATAACAGGACATGTCAAAAGCATATGATTAGCACGGTTTCAGGCCTTTTTGCGTAAATATGACTATGGTGATTGTAAAGATGTATTATTATTCATGAATATTAACGACATCCTTATCCTAATCTTAACCTATCCAAAGCCCAGCCCTAGTCTTACCCATTACTTGAAACCTAAACTTACCTGTTAAACCTAAAGAAAGTGTCTATGTGGCTTCAAAACTCAAAATGTTTATTTGACACAATGAAATATCATGTCTTTATTACTCTTTTTCATATCATGCAATAGCGTAACATATATACGCAAACATGGCCTGAAATTGTGCACATCATACACTTTTTTTGTGTCATAGTATATACATTTTTTCTTGTGAGACTGTTGGCATAAGCTTCCATTAAGTTATTAATCTAGATCCCTAATTGTGTGCACTAATAAATGCATAATAAACTTCAGAACCCAACTTCTTGCACCTGCTAAGTAGCTCACCAAGAACATACCCTGGCTGTATTTAAACTTCCACATCATACACAAGTTTGTATTCATCCATCTACACCCACTGACTGCTGGAGAATAGCCTGAAGTGTCGAAAGGTATGCCCTAACCTCCCTCTCCCCAGACACCTCCACTGACTGCTTCAGCTGAAAAGGTGAACATCTGAACTGTCTGCTAACAATCACATTTTATCAATAGATTGTAGGTCAAACATAGTAAATGCAACGCTACAGTGATAGTTTAGTTCTCTTTTTTCAGGAGTGATGTGATTAGAATAGAAAGTCTGGTGTTTAAACATTGTATTGTGTCATCTCTGAGGATTTCCCAAGATTGCTAATACATTTCTTGTTTTTTGCTAGAATTTTGTGGTGTTTGTTGAAAAAAAACAAGCTTGGAGAGTTTAAGTGTCTTATTGAATTTTGCACCAAACACAGATTAATACTTAGCTAAAAAATGATTAATATTATGCTATGTTGTTAGCTTGATTAGTAATCTACTATTTTGACGTTAAGATCCAGCGCTATTCTTTAATTGCTGTACGATATATATATATTTTTTTGCTTCGCTCATTGAGTCTGAGGAAATACAATGTAGTATTTTTTAATCAATATAATAATTTTTTTTCCTTGTAAGCAGCCATAGCCTATTTGTTTTGATACTGATTGGCTAATTCATCTGTCAAAGAATATACTATAGTGGCCAGACGATATGATTTTCCAGAAAAGTTACTCCTGTGTGGCTTTGTCAAACAGTAATCTTCATAGTTTGCTTTGTGGATGCTGACTCTCACTGAAAATGCTTTGATGCTATCACATTAACTGGTACTTGCTAATGGAACTTTATTTGTGAATATTGAACAAGAGAAAGGACAGAGACATTCCGCAAAATTCCACACGGATAAAGGTATATCTTGATAAATAGAAACCCTGAGACATCCTCTTCCTTTCTATCCGAAGCCTTGGATATATTTATTACCCTACCAGATTTAGACTGACTGCAATAACGTCCATTTTCCCTAAAACCTTTATGTGAACTGACAGATACCTGTAAAGTCCTTGAAGATGGTAAGTCCTGGGTGCCCCGTTAAATAAAATATGCCGCGTGTCCTTCCTCCTGCTGCTGCCGAGATGGCTTTTGCAGACATGTAAATCTTAACAGATAAAGGAAATGAAGTCACTCACACAGAAGGTCCCTGACTAGTTTTTTTTTTTTTTTCTTAAACGTTTTGTCGAGATGGTTTACAAGCAGCTGGTTCATCTTTCTGCAGTCACGGCTGGAATAAAAAGTACGAGGAAATGAAGGCATCTGGGTTGTGGCGAGTCTTTGTCTGGCATGGAGAATTGTTGTTGGATCTGATGTGATTATAAGCCTCACTCAAAACACAATAAGAAGGCATGGCACAGACAGTTGCATTCAAATTACATGTGTGTTGTTATTTACAAGTCAAATGTTGTCATGGAAACAGCAGTACAGCTGTAGCTTTGTTTGCAGTGAATTGCATAGGAGTACAAATGCAAACATTATTATCTCATTGAAAACATACATGAGGTTGTAATTAGATTCATTCATATTTCATTAATGCTGTATACAATATCATTTTCCTCTGAGCCTCAAAAACACTTGGTTTCAAGTTTCTCAACATCAAATTAAAATTCCAATGTGTAGGGTAAGGACTTGTTAAATTCCAGACTTGTTCTGAACATTTCTTAAATTCCACTTTTTAAACTCATGTTTAGCATGTTAATTCACTCACACAATGCAAAAACTATATACAGTATCTAGACTTGGATTCAGAATTTTAATCTGCATTTGAGTTGCTTTAACTGGAGAAGATTTAATTGAGTGACTGCGTAATTGTATTACGCAGGCACTATTTGCTCTTGTAGTTCTTTATCTTTTATTATTATTATTATTATTATTATAGGCACAATTTTGTCCGTTTTCACAGGTCGCATTTCTTTGTAGATTTTTATCGTTCTAGCTTTTTTATGTTTGGTTTGTAGGTGTGATTCTTGCAATTACTTTTGGTATTCATAACTTTTGTAGTTTTTGTAAAAATTAAAGCTCAATGTGGAATTTTTTCTATCAATTATAATGGGAAAATTTTGGCAGTTGTATTTTTTGTGTCTTTTGTCTTTTTGCAGCCATTTTTTTTGCAGCTTTGTATTTATTGTAGCTCTATCAGTTGTGGCTTTACTTGTAGTACTTGTATCTCTTGTAGTTTTGCAGTATTTGCAGTACTTTGTAGTACTTGTACTTTTTCCATTGACTTTAATAGAAAATGTTTTTGCTTTCACAAATTCAATTTTTGGGGGAATTTTCATTTTTCAGCTTTTTTATATTCTGTATGACGGGGCAACTCCTGGCATTACTTTTGGTACTTCTACTCATTGTAGTATTTGCAGTACTTGTACTTTGTAGTACTTTCAGACTTTCCATTCATTTCTAATACGAATTTTTTGGCAGTTGTACATTTTGTGTCTATTCTTCTTTTGCAGCAAATGTTTTGCAGCTTTGTATTTATTGCAGCTCCATCAGTTGTGGCTTAAATTGCAGCACTTGTATCTCTTGTACTTTTGCAGTATTTGCAGTACTTTGTAGTACTTGTACTTTTTCCATTGACTTTAATAGAAAATGCTTTTGCTTCCACAAGTTCCATTTTTTGGGGGAATTTTCATATTTCAGCTTTTTTATATTTTGTATGACGGGGCAACTCCTGGCATTACTTTTGGTACTTCTACACATTGTAGTATTTGCAGTACTTGTACTTTGTAGTACTTTTAGACTTTCCATTCATTTCGAATGGGAATATTTTGGCAGTTGTATTTCTTGTGTCTTTTCTTCTTTTGCAGCCAATGTTTTGCAGCTTTGTATTTATTGCAGCTCTATCAGTTGTGGCTTTACTTGCAGCACTTGTATCTCTTGTACTTTTGCAGTATTTGTAGTACTTTGTAGTACTTACAATCGTTCCATTGACTTTAATAGAAAATGTTTTTTCTTTCACAAGTTCAATTTTTTTGTGAATTTAAATTTTTCTGCCTTTTTCATGTTCTGTATGACGGGGCGACTTCTCGCATAACTTTTGATATTTCTACACACTGTGGTATTTGCAGTACTTGTACTTTGTAGTACTTTTAGACTTTCCATTCATTTCAAATGGGAATTTTGGGGAATTGTATTTTTTGCGTCTTTTGTTCTTTTGCAACCAATGTTTTGCAGCTCTGTATTTATTGTAGCTTGCAGTACTTGTATCACTTGTACTTTTGCAGAGTTTGCAGTACTTTGTAGTACTTGTATTTGTTCCATTTGCACCTCGCATCAAAAGCAGTCACTCGCAATGGCTTCAGCCATTGCATAAGTATCTAGTTGCTTATGCAATGTAGAATATTTCACTTGTTTCAAGGTGTTTCTGTTCTAAGAGAATTTGGCTTAAAATACGAAAGAAAACCAATGGGATAGGAACATTTTTCTTAATCTATTGTCAAACAATTTGGCACAAAATAAAAAATACTGTTTTGAAATCAGTTCAAATCTGTTTGAAACAAGACAAATTATTGAAGTCTCTACAATAAATAAAGCTTAAAATAGTCAGAATGCTTAAAATTAGGTTAAAAAAAATCCTAAAATCAAGCAATTTTAACTTGTTTTGAAATTCACTTTTTGCAGTGCAGAGCGCCTGATATTTTTTTTCTCCAACCCAGTAATGCCACACTGCCATCACATTGCATTGGGCTATGCTAGCAAAAGTTTACATTTAAAAAAATATATATTTCAGGGTAAGGTTAGGTTAGGCTTAGATGTGTTTGTAAATGCTAATGTGAAAACTTAGCAATTTAATAATAAACAGCTTCTACAATGGAAATGTGTGTTTTTTATTCACTTTTTAGTAACTTACTAAAAAAGTAAGTAAGATTTCACAGACACAGAGTCACAAAGCGCTTCACAGTGAGGTGAACCTCTCTCCCTCCCCACTCAGAGGCAATTCCGACTATCACCAAGTGTTCCCCAACCTGCATGTTATGGGTTGGTGGGGAAACCGGAGTGTCCGGAGGAAACCACCCAGACACGGGAAGGAACAAGCAAACTCCACACAGAAAGGTCCCGGGCCATGCGGGAATCATACCCGCGACCTTCTTGCTGTGAATCAGAGCGCTATCCACTCTGCCACTGTGCCGCCATTTTAGTTCTAAAACATGTGACGCCAAAGCAAGAAAAACTTTGTCATGGTAAAAGAACTGTATTTGCCTTAAAGGGGACCTAATAAGTAAAGTCTACTTTTCTGAGTTTTTAACAATGTTACAGCAGTGTTTATTCTGCATTATTCTGCAGCTGATGCAACAGTGCTCAGATAATCCCTGTCTTCACCTACCACCTATCCCCACTCACTTGTCTGTATTTACTTTATATTACTCAAAAATTAGGATGGCAAGGAAAACATGGGTTCAAATTGTCATGACACTTACCAACTACAAAAAAAAATTTGTTTTTAAATCTTATAGTTTTTAAAGGCTTATCAGTTCTGCAGTTTTGAACAGGAAGTGAGCTCTCTCTCTCTCTCTCTCTCTCTCTCTCTCTCTCTATATATATATATATATATATATATTTATTTTTTTTTTTTTAACCATTTTTGTGTATTGCAATAAACAAAATGTGAATTATTGATGTACTTATGCCATACTTTCTCTAAATATATGGAAAAATCACAATAGATTTTTAAAATGCAAACATGTAGATCAAAAAAACAATCCCAGGAGCCTGTTGCATTGGGACTCATCTTAACTATTATGCCACTATGTCTGCAGCGTGAAAAGCTGATGTTATAAGTCCATCTGTTATGCAGCAGTTGTAACGTGCCACATTTACTCACAAAAGCAATAGAAAAAAGGCCATCTTTCTCTGGCATATTTGATGAAAGCTTTTATTGAAGAAATCTACTGAGTGAATATGAGAATGCGCTGACACGAGTTTGTCATTTTATTACGTTACGGGAAAAAATAGAATTAATAACATTTTCCGAGCATTGTGTGTGAGTCCAAGCGCTGTCAAATGTAAATGATTGATTTGCTTTTGTTATATTACTGCTGCAGCTTTATGACTTCTTCCTGTGATGAGTCATGGGAAATGGGGATAGTGAATTTAAATCAGGCTGGATTTGCATCTCGGCTCACGTTAGCGGAGCTCGTCTCTCCGCAGGATCAAAGATGTGGGAGAGAGTTCAACCAACGCCAACCTGAGCAGCAAGGGGCGCCTCCTGCTGGACGGAGTCGACGAGCGGACTCACGCGGAGGCAAGCGCCGTACCGCCAAAAAACCCAGTCCAATTTAAAAACTTACATGCACCAACAAGACCTGAATTTAGATGATACACCACGGGATTCCACACTCACTGAATCACCTGAATTTATTCCAAATGATTTGCATTTTCTCAATCATTGCTATTCTGTAAAAATGCTGCAATAAAAGACACACGTTATTAGAGATTTTTCCACTGCAGTGCTGAACCAAGGATGTAGATTAACAATGGAAGATGGTCAAACTTGAATAGACTGCGTCATCATTGTGTGTTGACTGTCCTTGTCTGACTAAAGAACACACACAATGAGAACTGACTTTTGAGCTGTTAGCTGTCATAGCATTGTTCCCATATCAACAATTTCATCAGTTTGTAGAATGACATATTTAACTTCCTTCTAACACAGTGCTAAGAAAAGCCACAACATAAAATAACCAGGAATTTTGGTTGAAGCCACATGTTGACATTTTCTCTGGGTTTAACAGGTAAGTTTAGGCTTCAAGTTGGGATAGGTTGGAATTTACTCATTAAACCCAAAGAAAATGTCACCACGAAGCTTCAACCAAAAGTTGTGGTTATTTTGTGTTTTGGCCTTTTGTAGGGTTAGAGTTTTTGACATTTCGATGACTGGGCTGTACTTTAATAAATCCTGTTTTGTAAATCTCTCCTCTAAGCATCAACAACATTGTATTTTGTGTATTTATTATAATATAAGGCATAGGGTTTGATTATAAAGCAGAACTAAGTAATATATTTTTAATGTCTTTGTATGTCTTGCTCTCTCAGTTGCCTCCTGCTCCAAATATGGCACACGCAGATTCTGAACTCCGTCTGATCTCATCAGATCTCAGAGCTGAAGAAGAAACAAGTGGTTAGTACTTGGATGGGAGACCAGTGGAACACCAGGTGCCACAGTGGGACGACTATGGACTCTTGGGTAAGACACTTAACCCACATTGGTTCAGTGTCTGCGTACAAAGCACTTTTAAGTGCCTTGAAAGATGGTAAAGCGCTATATAAATGGTTAAATTTACCACAAGAACGCACTACCACTGAAGTAGCTTAGTTCTGCTTGAAGCGTAAATTCATAAATTGTTAACAGACTTGTTCTGAGCTGTTGTCAAATCACTTTCATTGTAATTGTGTGCCAGCATTACCATGTTGGGAGCAGATTAAACTTTGTATTTCTTCTTTGTTTTTATCAACCTTAGTCCCATTGAGATGAATATTCCAGGGCGGAGCCTTTTGTACTGTACATACTGTATTTTAAGAGCTAAGGAAACCTACACAGACAAGAGGAGAACATGTAAACTCCATTAAAGAAGGCCCTATGGCTGCCATGCAGCAGTCAAATCCAAAGTGCATGTGAGGTAAGAGCACTGTGTGGGGAAGCACAGCACTGTTCTTGTGTTTTTCAATGAGAAAGTTGTTCAGAGAGCCAGTGCTGCGCTCCAATGTCCAGCTTGAGCCCGCGCATGCACGCACACATTCTAGTGCAGCTGTCAGTGTGGTCGTCCTCATGTCAGCGCGCTGTGGTTTTGTGAGCTTACATGCGTAGACAGTGGTTTAGTGCACAGGCTTAATGGACAGTATGGACAGTCCATGTGTTGGCTCAAGTTGAAGTTTTTGGGCCCAATTACAGCTCTATCACAAGACACAGAAGACACACAAAATAAATCCACTACAGAGCTTGTCTCTGTCTTAAATCTGTTTTGAACTTCATAAAGCAACAGCCCTAAACATATCCATTGGACTTGAAGCTGTAACTTACCTGTTAAATCCAAAGCAAATATCATCACGTGGCTTTTCGTAACATATATCTACATTTTTTTCCAGATACTGTGTTAGAAATTAGATCTCAGTGTTTGACGGCAAACTTTGGAGATAACCTTCTTTTTCTAAGACAAACTTCACATCAGTGTTATTTTCCTCTGTTGGTAAGATAATATGAGCTACAACAATGAAATGATGTCTTTAGGATACAAATATGAGGTTTGCATGATTAAAACAATGAGAATGAGTGTCTTTTTCAACTTTAAATCAACAAAAACTGTGTTTTAGCTGTTCTAAACTTACTCAACAATGTTTTTAGTCAAAAATGTTTTGCCTGTGATCTGTTTGAAAAGAAAGACGGCCACTAGATGCAGCTGATCACGTAAACACAGTTGACAGCTCTGTCTAAATGAAAACAAAGAGCACATGTATTTCTCTATTATGTGACCCTCTCTAGATCCGAGTGCTCATGCAATTGCACCATCTGTTGGTGAATCTGGAAACTGCATCATGTATTTGACTTTAGACAAAGTCAACACGTGCATCAAAGAGCTCTCTATTGTCTTATATAATAAACAGGAAATGACGAAAATTAACATCATTAGCAAGCTACAGTTAGACGTGCAAGAACAGAATTTTTTTTTATCATTGGCCAAAATTGGCTAAATTCCAAGTGTATTAGTGTTTGTGTGTGTGTGTGGGGGGGGGGTCTTCTTGAGTGTTGAGTCAGAAAGTGTATTTGAAACACAAGACAAGACTTGTTGTAAACCACTAGTGTCAAATACTCACTTTTGATTTACACATCGCTTTCTTTCACCTGCTCTGATGTACAAAGTTTTCAACCAATCAGTTTGTTTGTTACAATTCTAACCCAAGTGCTCTGAAGCACTCTTGTTCAGGGGAGTAATCAGTCTCTTCAGCACAAAGTGGGCCATGGCATGTATCGGACCACTCAAGTATGCTCAAGAACTGAGCAGCAGCAGCAGCAGCAACAACAGCCAGCTACAAGTCAAGAAAAGATGTGATGTACAAGCATTTTTATACAGTATATAGGCATAGCTTTATTTGAGCCATTCCGTATTATATATAAAAAAGTTTTAAAAAAGTTAGTTGTTCTACTTACCTTTATAGTTCAAGTATCTTCTTCATGTTTTCACAGTCCAACTCTTTGAATAAAATACATTCTGTGTCTGTCTGTGGGTCAGAATGATGAAAAAGTTAAACATTAAAGGTAAAATATTTTTCAATGATGACACAAAGTAAAATGTTTTTTTACACAATGGGTGTCCAAGCAATGTATCTAAATTCTAAATACAAACACGTGAACCTTTTCTCCTCATGTTTCATTTAGTACCTTTTACTAATGCAAATCAACACTAGTATGTAACCTTAGCTAACCATTTTAATTACAAGAGAATAGAATTAGAGTGGCACAGACAAACTGGTTGTAAACACGACTGACTGACTGTAGCAGTTTTAAACTCCCCTCATCTTGTAGTGTGACATCCCTACATAAATTAAATAAAACAAAATAGAAAACTTCACCAATACATTTTAGTTTCTAAAACATTTGTATGCTTTCCTACAGATAGATTTTTAGTCTTTTTTCTACAGCTGGTGCAGAAAACGACGCAATTGTTCTCGATTCATTTCACTCCTTTTCAACTCCCATAAAAGGACAATGTAAAAAGGATTTGTGAATGATATTTAGCTAAACTAATAGGCACGTTTGACTTACACCTGGAGGAGACACAAGTAAACTTTGCTTCTCTGATAAATATAATGTCCTGTTTTAGATGTGGTGACTTTAGCCTACAATTGGGCTTTATGGTTTAAGCTTGCAAAAGCATGGGATATGTTTAATTTCACATGTGTGATGTGCACACACATTCATGAAGTTTCATCATCATTTATCATTTTTTAGTATTTCATCATTTACAGTTTGTGTCATGGACTCCAGACTTTTAAACCATTAACAGGGGTTTATTATCAGGTTAAGGTTAAGGTACACTATTGTCCCTGGAGGGAAGTTTGTACTCTTCATTTGACCCAGCTTTTCTTGCTAGGCTTGGTCAGGACTATTGCAGTTGGTGGATATCACAGACACATGCATGTTCTTTGGCTGATAGAAACCAAATTGCCCGAAATAAACCTGCCCTGGCACAGGCAGAAACATGCAAACTCCACATAAATATGTCTGGGCCCTAAGGAAGTCGAACCTGTGACTTTTTTCACAGTGGTAAAGGTGTTATCCACTCTGCCATTGTTCAGCTTATTACAAACGAAAAATGTTTACGAAAGGCACTGCAGTATAGCGCTATATGCTTGCAATAGTTGCCACAGTTCTACAACTGTTTCATTTTTATTTATTTTTTTCAATTTGCAATTCGCCACAGTTCAACAAGAATGAAGATGTCTAAAGATTAGAGATATTGCCTACTTTATGGACACCCTAAGTTCTATTTCTGTCACTTAAAAAGCCTGTATCTGACCATTTTTTACTTCTAGAAGTCCTTGTTAGATCCAGTAAAAAGACTCTTTGTCATGATTCACATCAGAGTGAAAGCAAAGACGAAGTTAGCGTGCAGTTCATTCTCAAACACGTTCTTCACTCACTCTTCAAAATCAGGAAATGGGCCCTTTAAGCATATTCCCCGCAGAGTCTGGGGTGAAGGCAGGCAATCCTTCAAAATTTTGGAAGAAGACCTTGAAAAGACTTTAAGCCCCAGAATCAATATCTCCGTCTTCCTATTAATTGAAGTTTGCCGAGTCATTGGACCAGTGGCACCAAGGAAAACAGACATTAGCGTTGGCAGAGCTTCCTCTTCGCTGCCCTTTCTTAGCCCTCCTGTGTGTTACAATGGCTGCCAATAGAAAAAGCGATCGGAATCCGGCCAAGAATGAACCACCGGACTTGGCATTTTTTAAACTTTGGAAATATCAATTCAATATTATGACAAAAGCCCTTGAAAATAACTACGAGGCACTATTTTTTTGAACAAGAAACTTTGCAGAAAATGGCAGCAATAAAATTAAAGAGATAAAATGTGAATACAAACATAGCAAATTAGCCATACAATTTGCTCTTGATATTCTTTTGTGAGTGCTTAATTATAGCTGTAGCCTCAGGTGTCAGTGAACAATAATAGGTGGCATTTTGTTGAGCGGGTGACATTCTTGACATACTCCCTGTAGCACGTTTCTAGCCGATATATGAGGTATTTGACAGCTCCTGTGCTTTTAAAACTGCTGATAATTACAAGGGCTGCTTTTCATCCACAAAGAGGACAATCCAGCTCGCCGTCCAATGTTACGGAATATCAATGGAGCTGCTGTATAGAAAAAGGACGGAGAAACTTAGTCGGAAAAAAGGCAAAACACTCTTATGTGTGTGTTCTGTGAAGTTAAGCATTAGTTGCAGTCAGAGAAAACCAATGTCGAGAAGTAGAGGAATGCAACATAAAACGAAGGCGATAATAGAGAATTCTCAATGGAGCGGCATCCGTATCAAAGCCAGTGATTACGGGCAATGGCTTGTCTGATTGCAATGGCAGCTTGTGGGGAGATGAAAGCCAGTTTACTTTGTGATGTCTACGGAAAAAAAAAGGATCTACCTGTGCGCAGTGAAATGGACCAGCTTTATCTATCAGGTAGAGTAAAATCATGAGATATGGCCACACATTCATATGGCACTCCGCTGCTCAAATGGCTGGTAAATATGAAATGATATGTGTCACCTTCAAGTGCTGTAAAGAGACAGCTGATAGTGTGCATATTTGAAAAGTATGTTAGTGAGGTCTGCATTTACCAAAGATTTGTTTTGTTTCTATTTTCTGTGAACAAAACTCAAAAATATATAAAAGATTCTATACAAACAAAGGACAAAGTTCTCACAAATATCTCATCAACCTGTTTTATTGAGCACTTGATCTAACCTGGGGGGCAAAACTGTGATTGTAAGGAGGTACTCAGTGCTTTGTCTGGTCACAGGATGATAGTAAGTAGTAAATAGTGGTGCGATTTCATTCAGAAAGAGTCCAAATATTGGAGAATTAATAAAGGAAATAAATCGCTATTATTATCTACGACATTGCTAGCTTGTTGTTGTATATCTGTGGCTGCAGTGGGAAAATCCCTTTACAGTCTAGAAAGTATTTTTTTTCTCTAGAGCGGAATGCAAACACAAACTGCTCTAGTTCGGTAGAAACAGTATCTACATCTTTAAGAACAGTCTGATTTTGTGGCAATTCTTATCTATTTTTACAGCATAAACTTTATCCGGTTCAAAATGTTTTAGTTTTTTATAAAATGACCTTTTTAAGCTTTAGCTTTGGCTACCGCTGCTCAGTCTGTAATTCCATCTCTGATTGGTCCGAATGGTCAGAACGTCATGCTCCTCGTTTAAAGATCATCATGCCTATTGACCCTATTTTGTCCCGCCTACTTTTCTAGGACATGCACTTCCTGTTTAGTTGCATTTAGCCTGTAGATTTCAGTCGATGGTTTATTTTAACTGTCATTATATTTAATTAAATTGCCCCACAAGACAGACAAACAAACACGTTAGCTACCTTAACAGAGCTAAACAGGAAGTGCATTTCCAAGCCAAGTGGGCGGGACAAAATAGGGTCAATAGAGCTTTGGAACGTGACGTCACGACATCCGCCCGCAGTGGCTGATGGATTGAAGCCGCCATGTTGCTCGGCAAAACAAAGCGCGGCGCATTAGAAAGCCGTTCGGAAGTGCAAACCCCGGAGCATGTAAAGTGCCTTTTATCATCACGTATTTGTGCCAAAAACTTTCTGTGTGATTGACTGCACTGTCAGGTCACATGTTCGAGTGGATAGATGGACTATATTTTGGCGAGTTTTCTCTGTGGAAGCCTCGTTAGGAAGACTTGTGCTGGATCTAACTAAAGCACAGAGCAGGATTAATTTACAGCTGTAAGGACCGACATAAACTTCAAAACGCCCCAGGTTATCGAGTTTTTTTTTTGTGACTGCTACAAATATGACATGATTTAATGTGAATAGAAACGTTTGTCCTCCATCACAAACACATGAATTGTGAAGTCACTGCCCATAAATGTATAAATAAAATGTTGATTTCGTAATATTTTTGAAGTTATTAATCCAGTCTTCACATGAATAACCTGTACATGAGGATATGTAGTGTCTTTAGATACTCAGACCAACACAAAATGGGAAATCACTTAGCTTTAGCTCAGATGCAGCTGTTTAGAGCTACTCATCATTTCAATAAACACGGAAATGTTTGCACACTTAAAATTACTTTATTAAGCTTTGAACTTTGTAATGTAGTCGATGGTCTGGATTAGCCAAAAGCCTCAGATTTGTTCATAGTTTGCGCTTGTTGATGGCTAATCCTGATGGCTACAGGTCCAATGCTGCCGTATTTACCATGCGGAGACTAATTATGTCCTGCACGACACATGTCTGTATCTCGGTTTTAAAGCCAAACGCAACATGACATATTTGCCATTTAAAAAAGAAACGAATTATAATGATATATTTAAAAGCTAAACGCATAGCGCGGCTCCTCGGCCGTGTTTGTTTTGCCTAGCAACATGGCTGCGCGTAACATAATGCATTGCGCGGTGACGTAGGTTCCAATGCTCTATTGACCCTATTTTGTCCCACTACTTTTCTAGGACGTGCACTTCCTGTTCCGCTGCATTCACTCGATGGGTTTATTTTAACTGTCATTATATTTAATTAAAATTGCCCCACAAGACAGACAAACAACACATTAGCTACCTTAACAGAGCTAAACAGGAAGTGCATTTCCAAGCCAAGTGGGTGGGACAAAATAGGGTCAATAGAGCACCTAAGCTAAAGCTAATGGCCTAATGGCAACGATTACCAATAAGCAAAAGCCATAGCGCCCCCCATCTTTGATCACATTAGTTATTAAGGTGCTTATTTAACAGCTTGAATATTACAGGTGTGTCTAAGGCTGGCCACAATAAAAGGACACCAAAGTGCATTGTCATGTGCAGAAAAGTTAATCAGTGCTGTTGCCCTGCATCAAGGGTTCTCTATTAAAAACTGTCCTCAAAGGTATTTTATGTTTTTCTTTGATTTATTTTAGCCCTAATTTAATACATGTATTTTTCCCCAAACGTTGAAAAACGAGTGGTAGTTTTTCATACTAATTGCATTTCTTTGTGTATCAAGCTGTTTTCAATGTTATGCAAGCTGGAGACAATCTTTTTGCAAATTATAATGTTGGATATTTCAATTTTCAAAAGGAAAATTCATAAATGGCAGTTGAATCTCAGAAGGCCACACAGAAATCTGTACAATAGCAGCAATGTAATAAATACCAGCTGAAAGACAGCATTAAAACTTAATTTGGCTAAACCTATAACCACAGAATAGCTAGAATAGGAATTTGGTTAAATTCATTGCCTATTAGAAATAAAAATAATAATAAAAAAATGCAATATACTTGTTTTATATATAAAACCACGTACAGTTTGGAACTTAAGTTGTGCTCCATGACCTAAGCTAACTCGACTTTTCGCCCTGCTCTTATCCGCTGTTGTTACAAGACGACACAATCACATCAGTATTAGGGATTGAAGCTAAACGCACCGGTGCTGCTGTGGCCAGGTTCTCACGACATACAAACGTCAGGTTGTTAGTGTTCATTGGTCCGGCAGCTCTGCAGAGGCCCGCGGATAAGCCTTAAGCCAGGGCACAGCAGAGAGCACCGAGGTGAGGCCAACACTCCCACAATACGCTTAGGCTCCGAGGCAAGCATCCCGCTGTAGAGCCACACTACACCAGACAATGTGTCACGCCGCGGTGTGCTGGTGTCGCTAACAACAAGACCCTTATTCACACTGTCAGGGGAGGCTTCACGGCAGGAATGAGAACTTCGCCAGGAAGACGAAAATAAAGGATCGCGGGGAGTGAAAATCTCCTCAGCGGCTTCCAAAGAATAGGTTAGCAAAGGTGAGATGCTGCCGGCATGGAGAATAGATCAAGATTTCTCTGTATCCTCCGCTCTGTAGCAACTGAAAGGGTTGGTCACATAATATAATTGGTTCCAGGAGTAGTGAATGACGCAGGGAGGGACTTTTTCGACGAAACCTGACAGTACACGGAAGAGAAAGAAAAGGGGAAAACAAAATAAATTCAAGTTGACAGGCAAAATGGAGGGACAGTTAGGCTTAGCGTTATTACCATGACAAAGAGAAAAGAGTGCAGTGTCTGCTCCCCGTGCGCAGGGTGAAGAGGTTTAAGGACAGAACAGCGGAGAGGAGGAAGTAGCACACTGAGAGACACTAGCCGGGCTGGGCTATCCCGAAAAATATGAATATCTAATTTTTTTGGCATATCTTGGGCGATAATATGGACGTTATTCAATGAATTTGTTACTTGAGGTTTAATTATCGATTACGATTGTGAAATCTCAAATTTTGTCAACTAGCTACTTGAAGAAATTAAAAATTAAATAGGAAACAAGCTAAATTGTGCTTGAAATGTGTGGTCAATAGTGACCGCCCACTTCCTGGTTCAACAATCTCTGGCTCCCATGTTAAATCACCATTGGGGTTTAGAAAAAAAAAATTAGGTTTAGAAACATCCTCGGCCTAATCAGCTATGTGGTCAGTCAAGAGCGCAAGACCTACACTTTGGCTTAAAATCTATTTCTGTAGTTTTAAGCTATATGCTTTTTAGACTGAAATACCTGTGCCATGGATCTGAGATAGCACATAGCTGGTTAGCCCGTGATATGTCTTTAAACCCCCTAATATTTGATTTTTTTTTTATAGCATATGGCACGTTACAATAGGGAATTTACTTCCGGAATCAGGGCGATCTTCCACTGTTGAACCCCATGTCCTGTCTACGTCTAATAATATGGTTTTGTTGTTGTTGTTAGCATTGTGGCTAACTGCCATTAGCATACCGGAACGTTTTGCTCCAACAGCTGTGAAAAAAGCTTAAAACACATTACGGTGAACAATTACGAGGCTCAAAATACACTAAGTAAGTGAACAAAGCATGTACATTGATATAATACGTTTATTTTCCTGTTTTATAAATACTTTGCATTAGGCTACTTTGTAACATGAACTCTAATTTACATACAAACTTACCTTCGTGTTTAGAAAGTTTAGAAAGTTAATTTTTTTGTTGTTGTTGTTAAATAGCTCTTTTTGTAGCTTTTTAGAACTACATAATACATTCAGTATTTATTTTTTGCATATCTTGAAAATAGCACTTATGATCTAAAATTCAATATATTGCCCAGCTCTAGACACTACTGTAGCAAACTCAGACTCAGAGAGTGTGTGTGTGTGTATGTGTGAGCCCGCGGCAGTCAGGAGCGCGCCTGTAATCATACCAAGCACCAGCACTTTGTCTCCTGTGATATTAATAAGCCACAACTGGAACATAACTGGGGTGGCTCGCTAAGGATTTTCCCCCATCCTACTCTAACGACAGGAATGATTAAGTATGTTTGTTGTAGGCTCGCGTAAGGCCCGGAGTAGTGTTATGGATTGAACGCGCTGCAATAGAGACGGCTATCAAAGGCTGATCACTCCTAGGGGTGCTTGAGGCGTGCCAGAAACTGATTGTGCGTCCGCGGGGCACGAGGTGACATCGTGCCTCTCTGGGACCACTCTATGAACTGAATCGGAGAGTGCTGCGATGCATTCTTTTCTCTCCATCACTATGTTTGTGTGCGCTAAAGATACAAACTGGATTAGCATTTGCCTCCAAAACATGTCAGACCACTATTGTCCTAGCATACATGTAGCTCAAAGAATCAAATACTGCAGGTATGGGTAGCTAAGAAACGTTTAGCATTAGCACTAAAATTTTGCAGTGACAAGTAAGTCCTAATAAAAAATGCAGACATTCATTAAGAGGGGGACGAGACAGATGTTTCAGGAGATGAGACGAGCCATGAGATGTGACATACATAGATAACAGCATCTAATTTACATTTCATTTTCAAATCAAATGCTTTGTTTATTGGTGCCACTCATTTGAAAAAATGCACTCAATCATATATTTTAGATTTTAAAAAATGATCTGCACTATGTTCTTTTTTTTTTAATTGGTCGTTTTGTAATTCTTTATAGCACAGATGACTTGGCAATACCTCAAGGTAGAGTAGGGCTGGGCGATATGGCAAAAATGTATACAGTATCACAATTTTCTTGGAGCCAGATCACGATTTCGAATTCATCACAATTCTTGTAATTGCTTATTTTCAAGTTGCTTTTGAGGTAAACGCAATCATCTGCTTTTGTAGAAAGTTCCTTCAACTATTCAATAAAAAACATAATTAAAATACTTATTTAATCTGAACAGTATATCTCTCCACAAACAAGTTTCTAGCCATTTTTAACATTAATAATGACTTTTAGATATGAAAATATGCTAAAAATCAGCCTGAAAAATAGCTAAAATCCACTTCCAAAATCCACCAGGGCAGCCAAAAAAAACAACCTTCAAAAAAACCTCAACTTTCAAAATTCATAAAGACTACTGATAAAATATAAATAAATATTAAAAACTGTCTAATGTTGCTATAAAAAAACAGTCTTGGCTGAGGCTGAGAAAAGGTTGAAAAAAGTTTGTATTTTAACAGGATTAAATAAAGAATTGAGAAATCTCAAGATGACGATTTCATGAAAAAAGCAGATTGTCACAGGAATGAGCTCACGATTTGATTTTTATCACGATATTGCCCAGCCCTAAGGTAGAGCAATTTATCACTGTTTATTTCAATCATTCTAAATGGTGATTAGTAACTCATACATGTGTTTGTAAGTGCATGTTTCCTTGAGTGGAAAAAATACCTCCCAGAAAGTGTCTTTACATTTTACACTAAGTAAGTTTGCAACTATTCTATTCCTGTGAGACATGTCGCCTATTTCATATGATCTCACTGCATTTACTGGGCGCTAATGCTTTACCTTTTCTCAAGCAGATAATTGCTTGAATAATCATGATTTTAATTATAATAAAAAAAAAAAATGATTGTGATATTACTTTTTCAATAATCAAGTAGCTCTACTTCATGGCAAGCTCTATTTCCGTGTACACTGGCCATGTTAAACGCAAATGCTATTATCATCTCTGTTGTGAGTTCACATTGAAATGCATTTTTTCATGGTTTCATGTTTTGTTAAAAAAAAAAATCCCAAAATGCCCATGGAAATCTTACATTTAGTGATATTTGAAGTGCTCATTGGTGATTGGGAACACAAATTGCAAAGAAAAATGGGGACCCAAGGCACTCTCATACACCAAAAGTTTAAAAAGCCTTGTATATCTTTACAAAAAAAGGACTAAAATCAATTTCTTCATTTAGACCGGGGAATACAGTGTTTTGCAAATTGTAAATATACCATGTTTCTCTCTGCAGAAGCAATTTAAGATGAACCACACCTCTAATATTCTTTTGATATGCTCAACTCTGAACAATCCAGATTGCTTTGATGTTTATCTAAAAAGTGTATAGCCATAGGGTCGTCCATGTTGTTCCTATGGCATTTTTGTGTTCTAACACGCAATCCCTGGGCCTCCTCTTAGTTTCCTGTTTTGTTAGTTTGTTTTAATTGGCGGGTGTGGGTGCTTCGCTATGTTCCATGTGTCACTAGCAAAGCATTTTCTATAGTGAAGGACATAATCAGGATGTATTTGGTGTAACCTGTTAATCTTGCTCGCTAATGCTAATTGGAAGCTGAATAAACCAAAGACTGAATTGTTTGTATTTTGCCTGCTTTTGCAAAATTCCACACTGTGCAAGGTATAGAAAACATTTGACATGTTACAATTTTCAGAAAATTCATTGGTGTTCCACAGGGATCAACATTGAGACCACTTGTATTGATCATCACATTAGACATGGTTTCCTTGATTCATATTGTACCTGAAAAATGTAACAGCTCATCCTTTAAGGAGGCACAGAGTCTATTCTATCATAAAAGGTTACCTCAAGGATCAGTACTGGTACCACTTGTATTGATCATAAATGTTTGATTGAACTGAAGATTTGAAAGTGATTTTTAATGAAATTTCACTTTACCTTGTAAACTTAAAATAGATTGAACTACTTGGTTGAGTCAGTTTCTTTATTTCCAAGTTCAGTCATTTCTTTGCTTTAAAGGATCATGTGCACAGAATACAAACCATTGACAAATTTGCATTTAAAAAGTAATATAGCCATTACAGTTCCCTGCAACTAATAATTATTGTGTCCTGCAATACTCACTTCCAAATCTAATGACAACCACAGAATGGACTCTATTTTTCTTTCTCTCTGCTGCTGTATTAAATATGATTCAATTCATTAACAAACAACAGAGGCCACCCGAAAATAATAAATGACTGAATGGACGTCCATCAAGTGAGAAGTTTCTTTTCCAAAATTAGATTTGCGCAAAGCGTAAAACATTATGGGTAATAACTTTTTGCCAACTCTGTCAGAATGCCGTGCTTAGCTTTCTATGTTATTTGGAGGGATTTTTGGGACTTTGAACTTTCAGGAAACAATTCTGGAGATACATGCGCCGAGAGAGAAGCTAATAATTCATAGCACATAAATAAAAATGAATAAATTGGAAGTGAAAATGCGTTTGCAATTGCATCATTCATATCAGATTTTTTCCAATCATTTGTTTTCACTAAAATATATTCCTGTTGCACATTCTTTTTTAGTATCTATTATTATATTATTTCATTTGATCACACTTCTTTTACAAATCCAAGCTGCCTGGTTGTATCTATGCTGCGAAACAAACAAAAATAATTTGTCAATTCCAATTATCTGATTACGCCTTCTCGTCCTGTTGTGGCAGAATTAGCCTTACCAACATGTTATTTTCTCTCGCTGTCTGGCGTGGGCTTCACTTTTGTGCAAATATTCCTTTTATTTATTTATTTCTTGTCTCGCTGAGGGAATTAGCAGAAGCTCCTCAGCATATTGCCCTAGACAGAAGGGTTATGTTTTGCTAACCCCTCCGCGTTTGAATTCAAAGTGTGATAAATTAGAACTTAAAATAGCAGCGTTTTTGGCAGCGGTCTCACTTGTTGAAGATTGACCTATCAATATGAATTTCATTGTGTACAACAGGCGAG
The DNA here is from genome assembly GCA_038363315.1 of Mugilogobius chulae. Lineage (NCBI taxonomy): Eukaryota > Metazoa > Chordata > Actinopteri > Gobiiformes > Gobiidae > Mugilogobius > Mugilogobius chulae. Next base: position 37,833,251 of record CM076395.1, on the reverse strand, counting down.
CAGCTCCAGGCAATCTCTGCGGTGGTGATTACATTGCTAGCTACCAGGCACCTATTATAGGAATTATGCTGCATAGTAAGGTGACATGTAGTGACAATGCAGCAGTGGGCTAGCTTTTTGTACGACTTGATACTAATATAAGTCAATTGACCGGTGTTATTGTGTTGTGTTGGAGTAAGTTAGCTCTGCAGACTTGGAGGCTGCACTCGTAAGGACCTCAGTGGTTCTGCTTCCCAAAGAAAGAATTCAGATTCATAAATGTTCATTACAAAGAGACTACATACAGAGCTGTAAAGTCACATGAGTTAAATCATTCTCTTATGTAGCACTTTTCTACATTTCAAAGCACTCAAACAAGTTACAATCTAGAATTGACTCACACATATACACAGACACTGAGACAAGGTGGGTTTAGTGTCTTGCCCAAAGACAGTGGACTCCCATCCAAGTACTAACCAGACCTTGTCCTGCTTAGCTTGAGATTTGACGAGATCCAACAGATATAGCTACATACTGCAAGTTTGAGTAATTAGCAGAGACTAGAGTCATATGCTATGTGTTCAGATTAAACTTTGTCTCCTGAACCATAGCTCCAATCAGACATCGTTGATCGCAGGGAGACAAGTTGTGCAGCATAACTTCAAACCGTACTGAGAAATACTACTCAAAAACACGCCATGGTTAACGTTCTATAACTTCATAGCAAGAAAGTTCTGGCATCAACTCCCAGCTGGTCCTGGGTCTTTCTATGTAGAGTTTGCATGTTCTGCCCGTGTCTACGTAGGTTTTCTCTGGATGCTCTGGTTTCACTAAACATGTTGGATAGTGCCTTCCCTCCACAGGACTATGGAAATTAGCTGTAAAAGCTGGAATCTGGTACCAGCATCTCTGTCATTGTGCTTAATTTAATTGCACATTGTTCTATTAAAGCTTAAACTTAAAGTGACATTGTTCAATTTTTGGAGGTTAAAATTCATCTGCACAATTCTGTGGCAATTAGTTAAAACTACACTTCGGATTATTTTTGTGAGAAAGTTGCAAAATCAACATTTAAAGGTGTGCATATAGTGAAATAATTCATATTCATAGATCAGGGGTTTGCAACCTGTGGCTCTAGAGCCACATGTGGCTCTTTAAAGACATCCGAATTAGGAACTAGACTGTAAAAAAGTTATGTGTTTATTTTAAATAAGCAGTTGTTTGGTTTGCATATTGGTATTCATTTCACAACTATAGCTGGAGTTCATGTTTCTCTCTAAAAAAACGCACAAGTGCATTACATAATGAAAAGAAGTGATATAAACTGATTAGTCTGTCTCGCCATCCAAATCATTTTTGTAAAGTCACATTTTTGTTGCTGTTTTACTAAATACAGTTATGGCTCTTTCTGACTTTGATTTGGTTTGATTTGCTGTTAAAGGTTGCAGACCTCTGATGTAGATTAATATTTTCAATTAGAATCACAAACTAAAAGTCAAAACAAATCCTAGCATTAGACTGCTGTCCTGAGAGCAGCCTCCAGGACTGCAGACTCATAAGTAGTGTATGTGCATGTGGATGTAAAAGGGGAGGGGCTAAGTGGTGCTGTGATTGTGACAGCTAACAGCAGCATGCAGCGCGACACGCTGGGCTTATGGGACAGTTTAGGAAAGTGGAAGGATTATGTGTCAGAAATGGCTGTCACAAGGTTTGGGGACTTTTCTGTCGAAAAGTGCACCATGGCAACACATTAGGGACAAAAAGCACAAAATGTATTCTAAATGTCAGCGCTTTTACTGTGCTAAAAATATAGAGTGGGATAAGTGTTAAAATGTTGAGTAGGTGTACTTTTGTACTTTTTTCTACTTCTTTAATACGTGTTTTGGAAGTAAGTGTTATATTCAAAAGTATATCAACTTAACTAATGAGTTCTCTCTTCACAAAAAGGCAGTCGACCTCTCTTACTCTTTACAAAAGGTTCAGTGACTGTAAGTAAAATGTATGTGTGAAAGTAATGCATAATATAATACAAAGATTGTCCTTGGATTATTTTAATACATTGTCATACGTTAATCAATAAATGTGATTATTCAGATCACAATACAGTATTTTGCAAAGAAATATAAAAGCAATTTGCGACTATTTTAATTGCAGAATTAAGTGTTTTTTCCATAATCTCATAAATCTCACTTTTTCTTGAAAATTTTATTTTTGTTCAGTATATGAATAAGACAAAGTATGAAGCACCTGGAAATGTTAAAGATAATAATCACACAAAAAAATGTCCCTCCTTTTTAGAGTCAAATCAGCCAGTCTGGTAAGAATCCGATTCAGTTTCAACTGTAAACTGACAAACCACTAAACTTTCACCAAAATTTAAAAACTTTTAATAGGACTTTTGGATTCCTATACATTTCTTTGAGTAATTTTAGGTCCCGTAAACTAATTTTTACCTCAATTACTTTCATCTTTTGCAGATAATTGTCAAAACCCAAAATATACCCAATAGTGTCTTGACTGTCAACACCATGCAGCTATACCAATCCTTATATCTATTAAAAAAATGTTTTTTCTTTTGTGTGGAGAAAGTTCTCTCTTCTGATCAGAGCCTGTCAGAAGCTAACACTCCAGAGCCACAGCTTCACAAAGACTCCAGACATTTGCCTGTGCTCCAAAGGTGAAAGAAACGGTTTTAGTTTGAATTTTTACCGATTTTAGTCAAACGTGAGAGGGAAAATAGGCCGGAATGAGAATTTCACAAAGCTGATTATAAACCAGAAGATGTAACTTGTAAAAAAAAAAAAGTATATTTACCAATTTAATGCAACATTATTTTGAAAACGTTTTCAGTAATCACTTAATCTTGCTTTATTTGTTTTTCTTTCTTTCACATTGATTGTAAAACTGGTATTTGTGCATTTTATATATTTATAAAAAAAAAATAATATATATATATATATATATATATATATATATATAATATATATATATATATATATATATATATATATATATATATATATATATATATATATATATATATATATATATATATATATTATAAATATTATTTCTTCTAAAAAAAGCTAAATATATATTTATATTAGGGATGGAAAATCGATCAAAGTATGTAGCAATCGAATCAAAAGGCCAGAATCGATCCGTTGTGTATAATACACAAAATAATAAAAGAAAAGTCACAATGTTTGAAGAAACAAAGTGTGAACTTGTGCCAGACCAGACTGAATGTGCTTTATTATGTTGTGATGATGAACTGATGGGTGGACTGACCTCTAAATATGGACACTAAATATGACTGTTTACTGTTTGAATGTTGACAAAAAACACTAGTTCAAAGCTCTAACAGTGGCTTTTTGAAAATGTCATGTATTATGTATCGGTGTCAAATTAGTGCATTAAATAAGATTAATTCATTACAGACAAATTAAAATAGTACATTTTTTAATTGCATTTATCTATTTCGAAATCTTTAACTTCATTGTTTCCATATGTGAGTTACAAAGTGGACATAAGGGTTGTTGACTTGACTTGAGGAAAGTCTGCACAGGCCAGTTGACCTGAGGGACGAGAATTTTATGTTCAAAAAGTCCAGGATGAGAAGATAGCAACAAAAATCTTCCTAAAGTCTTCATTTTTTACAATATAATAATATTTCCCATCTGCAACTAATGCAATTGATTAAATTGGATAAAAACAAAACAATAACACTTAAGTTGAGTGTTTTTCTCAGCAGTTTTAGATTAAAAATAGATTCATTAGATTCATTAATTACGGATCATAATTAATTCATCTCTCCATTTTTTTAATCGCTTGACAGCACTATTATGGTTTATTTTGTGTCTTAAGATAAAAAAAAATATAGACTTAGAATATAGGCTAACAAAATCGAAAATCAATGGTTGCAAAAGTGAAAACTGAATCGAATCATTACTTAAGTGAATCGTCCAATCTCTAATTTATATAGAAAATTTAAACCAATAAATACATAGATAGCCTACACATTTACTCAGAAAAACACCAACTATTAAATTAGGCGTACATTACATTATTACATTATTATGACCAAGTCCTTATCATGCTAAAGGAAAAATTGTGAAATTCCCATTCAAACTGATTTTTTTTTTTTTTTTTTACCTTTTTCCAAAATGTTTACTGTATTTCCTCAACATTGGCTGCAGTTTATTTTCAAATAATTTAATCAGAATTAATTAAAAAAAAAAGGCTAGACACATTCATTCCTTATAGCCTGACTGAAAAAGCAGTTTAGGTATATATATATATATATATATATATATAATATATATATAATATATATATATATATATAATATATATATATACACTGTATGACATGTAAGAGGTCAAACATAACATGGCATCCAAAGGGTTATCATTAGAATTTTTTTTAATTTTTCTTCTGTAATCGCTGTGTCACTGCTGGCGTGGCTGTCAGCTCCACTTACCACGACACGCGCTGGCTCTTTGAACACCGCTTATGGCAGCTCTGACCCTGACTGACAGCCTATCCGCACACGCACCGGCAAAAACATCACTCCCCAAAAAGCTTCCGGAATTTACCACTCGCTCGCCGACGACGTATTTTTAAACTCACTCCTACTCTGTAATCAAACCGAAAATAGTCCAGGAGCGGCACCTGAATGTTCAAACCGACGCTGTACGATTCCAGTCACATCTTCAACTTTTAAAACTTAAAATTCAAAGACATATAGGAGGATTCTTATAGTTAAAACCACAAAAGAAACGCTTTGAATGAGAAGAAGAAACATTCCCCTGACTTCTTTTTTCATGCAAGGTGTTCCTCCGTTGTTCCGGCAGAATCGACTTTCCACAGAGGTTTTTTTTGATTCTTAAGAAGTAGGAGACGTGTTAAAAGGGATAAAAAAAAAAAAAATAGAGTGGGAGTTTTGGCACATATATTCCCTTATCTGCGGCGAGCAATTATACGAGCTGACCTTATCAAAGACGACTGACATTCAGGTGAAAAACGCAGACTGAGAATTACCTTTCATTACAGGCACTTGATGAAATATAGAAATGTATATGGAAGACCTTGTGCTGTCTCTTCAAACACTCTGCTCCGCACTTTTATCAGGATGTAGAGGCAAAACATGGATGTCGGTGAAGGGTGGATGTTGGAGACTGTTTCTAAGTTCAGCAGATAAACTAATACAGAGGTGTCCACACGTGTTGCATCAAAGGCCACAATTTGAAACACAGACTAATTGAGGCCTAATGGAAAGGACATGCATGAACTTTAATTGAATATATTGCAGAGGCTCATTCAATCAAAATTTGAGATATTGAGGATTTTTTTTTTTTTTTTGCCTTGGGATTTACAAAAGATCAAATAAACAGCATTTCACAAGGTTGACAAAACTCTATATTGAAAAAAAATAAGGTGTTTTTGCTGCTAAACAGATTACAAGTGAGTCACATATGTGTGCAATAAGTACAATTAGTGCTGTTTGGACCAGCTCTTCAGAAAGATTGACAGAACTGAATTAGTCTGAGAGCCTTGTTTTGCCCTTGGGCCACAGTTTGGATATGCCTGGGGCTTAATATAAATGTAAAAAAAAAAAACATTGAACATATTAAATAAATATTAAACATAAATATAACTTAAGAAAATCTACAAAAAATGTATGATTATTTGATATACTACAGGACTATTTTTCAAAATAACTACTACTACGTACTTGATTTTCGTGAATGCATAAAATACAAAGACTACTCCAGAATCAAACCAGTAAGAAACTAATTTTTGTAATGGGTCATATTTAGTTGGTTTGAGGGCCTGATCTGGCCCTCGGGCCCTATGTTGAATATCCCTGCTAGTGTTTAATTCAAAACAGAACTATCCTGTATTTAGATTTACAATCTAAATCTCTCTATATATACAGTGACAATGAATTTCTTTCTTTCTTTTTTTCCTTCTTTCTTTTTTTTTCATTTTATTTTTTTTTTATTTATTTTAATTTTTGTTTTTTGTATGTTTGTTTGTTGTTTTTTGGGAGGAGAAATGCAAATAGTTAAAAGTCCACACAATAAACAAACAAATAAAAAATAATACAATGAAAGACATATTTTTAAATCAGTTTTCAACCAACAATTTACCAATAATGCAATATAAAGACAAAATAATTTTCTCATGAAAAATTTCTTAGACAAAATAAATGTGTATTACTTTTTTATCATGAATTTTGACCTAAAATTACACTTAAAAACATATTTCAGTTCAGTCGTCTCTACTCAAAACACAACAACACTATTATTGTATTAACTAAAACTACTTAACAGAAAAATAAATGTAATTTCTATATTTTTCTCACCACTGATTTTGACGTGAGCAAAAATTTTAAAGAGTGCTGTTCAACTGCTTTTACTTTAATGCGATTAGTTTCTTCATAGATTTTTAAGGCTCACAGTGTAACTTTTTAGACAAAAAATAGACTTGAACAAAAGAACAAAAACATTTTTTTGCTTGAACGTTTTTATTGGACTAAAAAAATCCTGAAAAATGTATGTTTTTGTGAGCAGGCTTGCATCTAACTAAGATCATATTTTGTATCCCAGAGAAGGGCCTCCTCTTGTTCCTTTAGATCAGGGGTGTGGTCAAACTCATTTTGACAAAGGGCCACACTGACATCAGGATTGTTCTCGAAGGGCCGGTTATAACTAAAATTAACCTTGCTAATCTTTGACATTTTACAAATAATAGCATCTGTGTTTGATTTTGTATATTTATTGAAGTGAAAATGACGGAATACACATTGCATTAATCAGAAAAATGACTTACTCTATAAATTAGAGAAAATCATTTCATTAGGTTAAGACATCCAGATTACTCCTGGCACTAATATCAAATTAAAGTAAGCATTAGGAGACCTTGAGGGCCGCATAAAATGATGTTGAGGGCCGCATCTGGCCCCTGGGCCTTGAGTTTGACAGTGCTTGATAGTCCACAACATGACATTGGGCTGTTGTATATCAGTGAAGAATGTCCCAAGCTATTGTTTTACTTTTTTGATATTTCATCTCCAAATCACAGTGTCACTTTAATGTTTTTTTTTCAATACATACTTTTTATTATTTATATTCTAAAAAAAAAAAATACAAAAAATCTATTGAACAAAAAAAAACTATGCTAAAATGGCATTGCAAAATCCCACATTGTTCTCACTTTCAGCTTTAGGAAAACAATCAAAGATGTGAGTTGGAGTCAGTAAAAGTAAAAGAAACCTGCTCTGCCTGTCTCCGAATGATTGACTCTTTGACCTGTCTGTTCTCTTCTGTCTGTCCCTCTGAGGCTTCCATACATCAGCTGTTGTTTTGTCAGTTTTCTGGCTCTGTTTTGACTCGGGACAGGATGTCAAACAACAAGTTGGAATGCAGCCTGCCGGGAGATTCTTCACTTCTATGGAAAAATTAGACACGCTGTGGGCCTCTCCCCTGCTGGAAATGGCCGCGTTTTATAATTTGAGAAACATGCAGCGAATAGCATAAACACGGCTGTAATCCCCGCTGCTAACACTCACTACATCCTCCTGTCTGCACGCGCTCCCAGCAGCACCAAACTCCACTTTGTATTGTTTAAAAACCTTCAGACTTTTGTATTCGCTTGGATTACAGTGATGTATGTTGCTATGACAACCTAATCAGTGAAGTTTGATGAAATGTCAGAATCGTAAGCTCACAAAATTACAGAAAATCACGACAAACTCAATTCAATCATAGTTCTGAAGTTTTGGTGTATTTCTGTTCATATCATTTTTTTACTAAAACACAAATAAATAGAAATTCTACCTTGGAATTTCCAAATATACGTGCTTTCTTTTGTGACCAGTTGTACCTGGATTAAAGGAGACCTATTGTGATTTTTCTGTACATTTAGGGAGAAACTATGGCATGTGCAGTTCATTGCAAAACACAAAAATGATCTCAAATGGCTAAGAAATAGAAACAGGTCATCTATCAAGCTGCAAATGCAACAACACAAGATAACTTAAATGCACGAATCAACCAAATGCAACTTTGGGGAAATTAATGTTGAGAGAACTGTGTTGTAATGAGGTTAGATTTACATCATAGGTCTCCTTAAAGGAGACCTATTATGTTTTAGTTAGTGTAGTTTAGTTTGGTTTAGTACATCATTATAAATATATTTTTCCCCTCTGGGACTCTTGCTCATGTGCATAAAACTTTGGGTGAGCAAAAAGTTGACAAAGCTGATAATCTTCTCTCACAGACACTAAAGATGTTGAGGTGGTGCCTCAATATTAAACTAAGTGCAAATAACATGCATTTGTTTTTATTGCTCTAAAGTTAATTGAAAAATGTGTTGTTGTTTTTTTTTTTACAATGAGTGCACCTCTTTACAATTCTGACTTTAAACTTGGCCTGGCAGTGCCACATGTCCGTCTCCATGGAGATAGCTAGGTATAAAGGCATAATGTGTAACATTAAGTGGTGCAGCTTATCAGTTCTGGTGAAGTCAATAGACCTAAGCTGGTTTACATCAATATTGTGTTTAAAAAAAAAAAAAACCTAAATGTAAACTACCGATCTCTCTATATATTATAGCAGAGAAAAACCCAATATAGGTCCCCGTTAAGGCCATAATATAAATATTATAAATGCAAATATTTTATAATATTGTTTTTTGAAGAACATTTCTTCATATACTTTCTATTTAGACAGCCAATTTAGTGTGACTTTGCTGCTGCTGCAGGGTATCTCCTCAGGAGCAGTGCGTCCCACGGTGCAGCGCCTGAGGATCTACGGGAACTTCAAATCTACGGGGAAGGTTTCATCTATGAAGCATGTTTTGGATTGGCGGAGGAAACCCACCCAGACACAAAGACAAATGCACAAACCCCACACAGAGGATTTGTTCAGCCTGGGAGTCCAAGCCGAGACCTTCCTGCTGTGAGATGAGAAAGCTCGTCTGCCACACTGTCTGCTCATTGTCTAACTTTCATTTGCATTCCCCCTGCATATGTATGGAGCTTTTTCATATTTGAGCATATTTGAGCATTCCCAAAAATAAAGGGGGTGGGGTGTTGTAAAAAAAATCTACAAAAATAACTTTTGAAATACAGTCAACCCTTGGTAAACCAAAAAGCAGAGATGTGTGTTGAGATAGTACTACCATGACAAATGTACATATTAACTACATATTACATTTGGAGTGCCATGATATGAGATTGGGGTAAAAATCCCCCAATAGAAAGTAAAGCCAGAGCCCAATATTTGTAGATTAGATCAGTAATATGTGGGTCTCCTGAGGCTCTCACCTGTTGGCCCCGGGGCCCCTGTCCCAGATGTGCTGACCAAGTTTGACTCGGGCCCATTTGCTCCGTATCATCCCCTTTTGATCACACATTTCCTGTGCACTCGCTGTCTCCACCCTGCAGAGGTTAGAAATATTACCAACATGTCAAATAAAAAGTAGATAAAAGGCTCATTGTAGATATGCTTAGTCCACATTCTCTACAACCACATAATAAATAAACAAATAAAGAAAGTGTCCCATATTTGTTTATACTGTAGTGTTTATGAACAGCATGCATTCTACATTTACTGTTGTTTTTCATTATTGATGTAGAAATTGAATGACATACTGTGGAATATTCCTGGCAAAGCAATAACATGCGTTGACGGAGTCCATCAGGTGACCTACAAATAACAATTCTTCTTTCAGCAGCTTCCATTGAAGTAAAAGTGATTTTCCTTCTGATTTTATTTATCTACCATAAAATAGGCACAAATAAATGAAAAACTAATGAATGCCTCATATGAGACCAGTTTTAAACATCAATTTGTTGCAGATGTTTAAAAAAAACATTTAGTAGTAAACTAGTCGAAAAGTCTGTCAGATAAATGTGGGAACAAAACTCCTCAGGTTTCACCTAGTGACATCACAGTGTGAGTCAAAAACACTCAAGTCACACCTGTCTGTCAAATAGGGCTTTTCAATTGATCAGTTTTCTATTAACCTATTGATGAATTGTGTAAACCTCAGGTTATGTAACTGTCAGAACAATCAAATTGTTTAACTTTACTTTGAACAAGAAAATGAACTTTTATAAAATACAAATTTGGATGTTCGTCAGGAGTGTCTGAGGTCAAAACTGTGAATAAAGCATTTTTAGAACCTTCCAGAGCAGCTGAAGTGGCTGTTACACCTGTGTCACGGTGGGTACTTATGGGTTAATTTCAGTAAGGAGCAGTTTTATAGCCTGAAAGACATAGTTTGGGCAGATTTTGGGTTTTGCCAATCCTTATGCAAAAAATGACAATGATTTCACTAAAAGTAAGTATAGGGACTTGTAAATGAATAAAGTTTATGCAAAGTTTATATAGTCCTTTTAATTACGAGTATTTTGTAGCAACAAATGTTACAAGGTTGTTTTGAAACAAGCTCACTCCACCAAAAGAATTTCTGATCGCCATCGCCAAAGCAATCAATAAGAAATGGTATCAAAGTTCAAAATGGCAGGTCTCTTTGTCAGCAGATAAATCCGTCCTAATAAGTGTGTGTGGAGACCCAACAAAGCCTGAACATCTGAAGCGACTTAGAGGAGCTGATAGGGGCTTTGGCAGTGACACAGTACTGGAGCTCTTTTGTCAGGGCGGCCATCTTGCTACAGTAAATCCCCACAGACATCCATAATCACCTCACCCGCTTTGTATTTATTTATGTCTTATTAATGTTTGTGCAAAAAAGGCTAATGCCAAGTCGCTCACTCGGCAGGGAATGCTTTATGGAAATACGGCCAAAGAGAACCTCGTTAATCAAAGGTTTTTATAATAGGGGGGCAAATATGGAAGCACTTTGGATTCTTTGGCATTGTAGCGTTACATTTGGCTGCTGATGGATTCAAAAGCAAATATACACACACGTTCAAATGCAGTTGAGTCGATGGAGCGGTTTGGATTTATCCGAGAGAGGAATGCACAAGATGGAGAACAGAGTATGTCAGTGTCCCGGGATTGAAATGCAATACAGCAAAAACTGAAATTTGAAACCCAAGACTAGTTTGTTCAACCTGCAGATCTGTTTTAAGTTGTCACTCATAGGGTTCAACTAATACATTCATAAAAAAAAAAAAAAACAGAAGGAAAAAGGCAGAAGAATAGAGCAATTAACATAAGATCACAAACACATTTTGGAGGGAAAAAAAAACACTTGATTAGCTAAGTGCTAACATCAAAGGCCCTGTAAGATTTTTCTAAAACAGTTTTTCAACAATTTATTATCAAAGTGTCCCAGGTTTGTATAATTGAGCATTTTGTTTTCTAAAACAAAGAATGTGCACCTGTTATTGTTTTTCACATGTGCTAGTTGTCGCTAGGTTACGGCTTAGCCCTGCTGGTCACTGAAAGTTGTGAAAGCCGGTGAAGTATTAGGACGTTTGGAATGCATTAAGTATAGTGCAGGTATGTTAATTTATACAGAACAAGGCTACATGTGAATTTGTTTTAACAAGACTGCTGTTACTCATGTGCGTATTAGGCTATTCGCATTAACAGCCCTGGATTTTCATAGCTTGTGATAATGCTAATGCTAACATTGTAGAATGGTACCAGACAAATTTTTCTTTGATTGTAAATGTTAAAACATTTTGGTCCTTCTTTCATAATTGACTGTCCACTAAAAAATATCTTCTTAAAATCTTTAGATTGGACTGATATTGAAATTTGATTACCATTAATTGATTAAAAAAATTAGACTTCCTAATCAATATAATAATTATGATTGCAAAACATTTCATTCATAATTGTAATTTTTGAAACCCCACGTGAATGGCTTGTTAAATTATCTTAAACTGTATTTTAAATCTGTACACTGTATGGGAATAAAACTGAAACTTTTTACTATTGTACAACTTTTAAATTAGCCCCTCACTTTTTTTTCCATTTTATTTTTATTTATTTTTTTATTTTGTTTTGTTTTGATGTTGTTTGCTAGATTTTTGTTTTTGTATGTTTTTCTTTGCTGTTGTCTCAGTACTATTTGATGTGGTTGTTATTGACAGATACGCCATGAATGTTTGGAAATTAAATTGGAATTTTAAAAAAAAGGTACCAGGCTAATTAAATGCAGTACTTTGTTTATAAACTGTTGTTTGACTTCAAACGCTCTTGAGTGTCTTTGCTCTGGTATTTCATATTTTAAAAATACTGTTATGATTTCATACTATTATGACACTTTTGACTCCACTGACTGGCTGCAGTGCATCAATTAGTGCAGATAAACAAACCTATCTTGCCCTTGACATGCTAACGCTGACATGTAGATGATGATTCTCAGAATGTGTCTAATGATTTATGCCTGTGATTTTACAATGTTTTTATGCCTGTAGGAGAAGACTTATCAAACATATTGATGAAGCTGAATGTGACTCTGGGTATGTTTTTGATGAAGGAACAATCTTTTTAAACGTTACATTTTCATAAGATGTTAATATGTAAGGTGCTCAGTATGGCGTGGTTTAAGCCGCAGTACACATGCCAGGCTCAGCGTCGGCCTCACAATGATATGATGTCACCCGAATATTTGTCGAATGTTCTTCCTAATCTTCACCTCTGTGTCTTCTTACACATGTTACCAATAGAAGTTCCAAAATATGCTAAATTAGTCTGTTTATTTGAAGCAGCAGTTCAAATTTGTTCGCTTTCTCTCTTTTTTTTGATAACTTCTATAAAAAATAATAAATTGTTTTGTTATTTCGTGTGAATAGATTTTTTTCAATCTCGCTTTAAGAATTAGCATAGTTTAATTCAGTGTTCTTATTGTTATTCAGGTCATTAGATTGCCTTTTAAATGTTTTGCTTGTGCGTAAGAGCAAGTGCAGCCAGGCCACGCTGTCTCCTAATTTGGTTAATTACAACGCATTAGGTGGTAATAGCAACAACAAAAAAGCTCCATAATTTTGGCATTTAAAAAGGGGCTTTAGCGCGGGGGAGTGGGTTTTACCACAGGGTATTTGCACAGAGCCAAGGTCAACTTCTCACAACTAAAAGACAAACTATTATTGGACCATGATTAGAGTTGGCTGAAAATTAACTTATTGGTGAATCATCGGTGTCACAACAACAATGGTTATGGTTTTATGCCTAAATTTAATTCATTGAACATGCAAAGTATTTCATAAAACATGTGTTCTTTAGTTTTTATCTTAGTGGAAATAGTGACTGAAATGTTCAAGTCTACAGACACGTTCTGCCCACTTCAGACTGGAAGTACCACTCGGCACAGGCTGGATGTCCACATGTAGTCATCCTCGCACATGGCTATGATAGCAAGTCTTTCATTTTTCAATTTTTATTTCGAATATGGGTAAGGTTGAGATTATAATAGTTAATTTGGTTAAAATGGGTTTGACAGTTTAGACCACATTTTCAGGAAAACAAAGTGAACATTTGGCTTGTTTTGTATGTTTTGATGAGATTTATAATTGTCTGTTGTCCAACAAATATGGCATATGTAAAGGTAATTTCACAAAGGTTACCTAGCAACCACTAGCTAAATCCACATAAATGACACAAACACTATACAACTTGGCAAATAAAATCTTGTGAATGAAAATTTCTCGCACACTGTGTACTTGTAACACCAGGGAAATTCATTAAACCAATGCAACGTTTCAGCCTGTGCATTCATCGACTGACTTTTCATTCATAAAGTTTTGCTAGCCTTGCACGAGCCTTCTCTAACGCATCTGTCCAGGGAAGGATGTGCTAGTTTTTTCACTTTGGAAACTAATTTCTTGTAACATTTTCATTTTGTTAAACTCCCATTAATTTATAAGCCATGCTAGCACCACGTGTCACCTAGGTCAGGCATTACAGGACTACAGATGATTCCCAAAAAGCAGGAAGTAAAGTCGTCCAATCAGCAATCAAGAGCAATGTGTCAAATATTAGAAAACGATATTGTACCTTTTTATTTTACTAGTTAATCTCACAGAAAAGGCAACAATCTCTGACACACGTTTATGCCTTACTTCCTGGACTTACCAAAAGCAAACATTGGTTAAATAAAGACCCCATCTATTGTGAAGCAAATAAACAATGTCAGATGGTTTCTACAAAGTAAAATCAAACTGATGCGTCAGAGGAAACTGTAATAGTTCTTTGTAAATTGTCTTTGCATTTACAAGTCAAATTACTTCAAAATAACAGGTTTTATTTGTCGATTTCTTCACACTAAGACTATCACAGCAATCTAAGTCAAAATCAGAAATATGTGATAAGGTCTCTGCCTCTCTGGGCTTTAAAGGTATGGTTTTGTGAAAAGTAGAGAGTTGCCATATACGAGCATCAAGCCTGTTCTAATCTAAGAGGTACTTCTGGCCTGTCGTGGGAGGTGGGCGGCACGTGAGAGGTGTTCTGCCAGAAGCCTCTTGAAATGCTTGTAGGGCTTTAAAGGATGGATGGAGGATTTTCATTATTTTTTGCTTGACAAACTTGGCCAAAATGGTTGTATGGATTCTTGTGTAAATGAAAAGAGCAATAATAAAAGGCAGAAACTGTAGACATGTAGCGCCAGTAAAATTCTGGCCAATAGATAACAAGACAGCCTCGTTGGCCTATCAATCAAACGTATGTTCTTAAAAGGACTATACCTGATTTTTGCATCCTTAAAAATGTAAACAAACAGAAATACTTCATTTTAAAAGACTTACTTCAGTCTACATGATTTGCTCACTTAGCTAATGCATTCTGAGCTTCACAATTGTTCATGATAATATATTTGAATGTTTTTTCACAGCTGTTAGCAGCGAAGTTGCCTGATTTTTTTTTCCAACCCAGTTATGCCAGACGCCATCACTTTGCATTGGTGGCTATGCTAGCAAAAGTTTATAGTTTAAGATATTTACCTAAGGGATTTGGTTAAGGTTAGGGTTAGGGTTAGGTTAAGTTAATTTGGTTAAGTTTAGGGATTTGGGAAAGTTATGCTAACCAGGAAGCGGCATAACTGTGTTGGGAAAAATAAAGACGCAGCGAAGTTAGTATGCTAACAACAGTTAGCCTCAATGCTAAAAACAACAACAGAAAAAGTTGGACACAAAAGAGACATTATAGGCCCTTTTCATGCTGCGGCTAGGCTAGCTCCGATTTGCGAGATACCTGTCGATAGTTCTTTCCTTATCGGGAATTTGCCGAGATGCGCTAATATTAATTAACTTAACAGCAGTAAGCGGATTTTAACTAGATAACCACTGGCTACAAGTTCAGAGCTTCACATACAAGGTAAATACTTCACCAAATAAAGACTGTGTGTTTATTAAAGTGCGTAAGTTTGGCGCAATGCTAAATGCTAACAAATAAATTAGCGCAAATATAAAGCAGACAATTTGATAAAAACACATGACATCCTAGGCTGAATGTTTTGGTAAGAAGCTATTTCAATTTGTAGAATTATTTTAAAATTAATAAATAAATTAAATACATGTTAGCATTAGCTTCAGAGACAAAACGGCACATTTTATAAACACATGGTAAAGCATTTACCTCGTATGTGAAGCTCTGAACTCGCTGCAAATGATTGTCTGGCTGTCGCTTGTTGTCCAGTTTGTGTCAATTAATTATTTAATTATTTAAGGCATTGAGCTAGCCTCCTGAGGGAACGAATTGTACCGGAAACAATGATCCACTGGTATATTCACACCGGAACTAGCCAAGCCGCAGCGTGAAAAGAGCCTAATCTTTTAATAGCAGAAACATGTAGCTAGCTGTGTTTAATTTTAATCTCTTATTGTCTTATCTGCCTTACAATCATTTGTTATCACTTCTTAACAAGCCTAACTTGTGTCAACCTTTAATTAAGCTTCCGGTGACGCTTTAGCACTCCGCACTCACTCAAAAGCTCCTTCTATATATGAATTTACAAACATGTCAGTTGTGCATCATTAGCACCAGACTTGAGAAGTATCTATATTTGATACAGCGTCAGAAGGGCTCCTGCAGAGAGCCAATCAGAGCGCTCCTTCTCTGTTCATATACAATACAAGCTTTCACACGAGCCACAGGTATTCACTGTCTGATTCACTGCATGTATATAACAGGCTTTATTCTGCTTTTAGAACATGTGTCTGCTCCTCAGCTCAGATCCAACATGGCCGTCTGGCAGCTGTTACTCGTCTGCTAACAATTCATTTTCAGCAGCTTTCCAGAAGTGAACGTAACACACGCCAGAGCATCCGCAAGTCCTCCCCTCAGGATTATACAATTCTAGCTGACATTTTGGTCCAAATTGAGTTTATATGTTCTTCATCCTGTTTTCTGTCTACATTTGGGTAATGCAATTTTGAAGATTTAAAAAAAAAAAAAATCTAATTTCTTACTTACTTAGCTGCTATCTGCCTGAGCCGAACACAGAATGCATTTAAGCTGAAATGTCTGCTTTGAAGTGTTTTCTTCCTTTATTCTGCAAGATTGTTTTTTTTTTCTTTTGAATTACGTTTTATGCATTTCATCCTTAGATTCAGAAAAATGTACAGTACAGTACTTTGAATGAATTACTGTTTTTTTTTTTTAGCTTTTTTAACAGCCCAGTCTCCGGAGAAAACAAAGATATACAACGAAATATCAAAAACGTACAACAAGTACATTTTCACACCTTTTTATTTACGTCAACATGTTACAAAAAGCCAAAAGTTAAAATAACACATTTTAGTTGGGTCTTTGGGTTTAACAGGTAAACCCAGTCCTAAACTTACCAATTTTAGTAACTTAAACCCTAAACTTTACCGTCAAACTCAAAGAAAATGCCGCCACATGGCTTCAACCAAAATGTGTTGTTTTACGTTTGAGCTTTTTGCAACATATTGACATAAAAAAATCAGCGAAAATGTGCGTATTGTGCATTTTTGACATTTCGTTGTGTTGGCTTTTAGTACATTTGGCACAAATGTGGTAAGCTGTTAGCATGCTAACTGTTAACTCTTTGAAGTCTAAATCAAATTGATTCGGTGAGTTGTTTGTGGAATACTAACAGCTCACAGTTTTGGAAAAGTAAAAAAAGAAAGTTTATAAAATGTTGGCCTTTTGTATCATTAACAGCTAACACGTAAACGTTGCAAAAATGCATCAGTGTCAAATGTTGAATGAATGAAATGGCCAATTTGCATTTTATTTTGGCAAAGCTGAAAATAAGTTGTTGTGATGGTATTATATTTGCCCTGTATTTGAGGTATGAAACGTAGGAATTTGTGTGTGCGTCTGTATCTCATGATGTTAAGTATTTTTTTTCATACGCCATTGTTTGAATGCCTTTGAATGCCTTGTTTGAATGCTGCAAAACAAATCTATCTACGGGTACCAATTGTAACCTAACCTAAGTTGACTATTTTCACGTTTTGGGCATTTCGTTAAATACCTTAAAACATAAAACTGCGATCTTCTTTATGCCTTCTTTGTGCTTGGTGTACTCAACTTAAAAATACAGAAAACAGAGTCCAGTCATTTGTTAGCACTCCAAAGGGTTCAGAAACAGATTCAGTTTAAAATTTAGATGATTTTATTGAGCAGGATTACAAGATATTTATTGATGAGTTAATGGCTGCATAGACTCAGAATGAGAGTTCCATCTCAAACGGTAATGTTTCAAGGCAGAAGTACAAATGAGTGGGGTAGAAGAGATCAAACACAAGCAAAAACTCGACAATCGGTTATGGAAGTGTGGATGAAGAGGCAAGGTTCTGCTCCTAAACCTTGGTCAATCATTATCAACTCCAATTCAATGCAGCTCTATGCTCAAATTTTCAATTTTCCAACTTTCTACACACTCTTTCAAGGTGAGTGACAAGTTAATTTAAACAATTACAGAAATTGTGGAAAAAGACACACTTGAATGACTTAAGAACATGAACCGGAAATGCATGGTGTAATTTGCAATAAATAACCAGATTGCGTACTTTACCACAACACAAAAAATGTTCACAGTTCACAGCTATTTTTAGTACTTATGTTAAGCCGTGCATTTAGCACGATATGAAAAAGCGGAAAAATGACACGAGATTTCACAGAGTCAAAATAGGACGAGTTTTGGTTGCAGCCACGTGGGGACGTTTTCTTCCGGTGAAATGGGTAAGTTTAGGCATCATACTAAAATGGGTAAGATTAGGTCTGGGGCTTGGGGCAGGTTAAGATTAGAATCAGGATTTCATTATTATTTATAAATAAGAACACGTCTTAACAACCATCATTGAAATGAATGGGGACTGTGATGTGTCTATAATTACGCAGGACGGCCGTGAACTCGTGCTAATCATACCTCATTTACATGTTGTGTAATGTCGTGGTAAATATACGCTTTCTTGTGAGATCGGGCTCATATTTTTCAGCCCATCTCATGACGAATAATGCATTTTCAGAATCTCAGTTTTATCTGCAAATGACCACCTGCCAAAACACCAACTTTCCAAAATTTCAAACACATTTCCAACACAGACCCTCCTCAGGCTGGCTTCTATAATGTATTTTAGCTTTACAAGTGCTCCAAACAAGCCAGAACACAGATGGATAACTCTAAGGGGACAAAATGCATAAAATCTACAAGCGCTGCTGCTATAAGCCTGATTGGTTGGAAAAGATGGCGTCTGTCTGAAAAAGGCTTTGAAGGTTGTAGTCCAAATGTGCTGTTTTTTCCCGGTGCAGATGCAGAAGGTTGTGCAGGAGCAGCTGAAGAGTTGGATGCGCGGTCTACAAAGAGAATGGCAGATCAGCCCAACAGTCTTTGACAGCAGATGAATGCGTCCGCAGCACAAAGAGCCTAAACAGCCACGTCGGATACACTTAGCACCGAGAGAGAGAGCGCTAACTACGTGTTTGTGTGACATTTGTCATCGGTGTCAGGGAGTTTGTTTAGGAGCAGGGCTGTTTATGTTGTAATTATGAGGCGTTATGGGAAAAATGCCTCAGAATGTCGCGTGGAAATTGTTGTTTTTTAATCACCCTCATGCACAGGTAGAGAAGGATCTTACAGTATTTGTATCACAGTGCAGATTAGGAATAACAGATTTATTTTATTAATTAAAAATCAGAATTTAAAATCTAAAAAATAAACTAAACTGCACTTAAATGTAGAACTTTACAGCTACAAAAATATATGTTATAGAAAAAGATTTTGGTACAGTAACATATATAAATGACAATATTTTGACACATTTTTCTGTACCTTGCTCCTGTTCCTCATCAAATTCATACAGCATCACTGCAATGTCTTCTCTGATTGGTCAAGGCTCAGAGAAAAAGTTTGTGTTTTTAAGTAAATTTGGTTTATTTTGTTGTTTATTTATGTGCATGAAATTAGTCTAAGAATAAGTGTGTCATAGAAATGTTTTGTTTGGCTTTTAAGGACGCAAATTACGCAAAGTTGACTTCTTTTCTAATATTGCTCATCAAAATTGAGCTAGAGTTCTACTACTAATGTACTATTCTGACCCCTCAGAAAACACTGATAAATCTTCTGCACTTTTTTTTAAAGTGGATCTATTAGGCAAATTGTACCTTTTTTATTTTATTCCTAATCTAAATTGCTTCCTCATCAAAAACACTTCCAATGTTTGTGTGAGATATTACCTTTCTGAATGTCCTTGATCTGTGAGATCTTTTTTACACTGTTTAAGTCCATAAATCATCTAGAGCTTTTCTGCAGCATTAGCACATCATACAAGATCATTTTGATTTGTTTACCATGTGAAACTTTCTTTTTAGTAGAAAGAGCTCTAACTCCATTCCTGATGTGGGAAAACACATGAGTGTCATGTGTGCTTTACTGCACTCTTTTAATTGGTTCTATTGCATGAGATTACAAAGTACTCAGGAGCATGTTTTTGATGAAGAAAACAACACGAAAAATGCATCATAGCAACAATAGCTTAGCCCCTGGCTGGGCTAAGCTATTGTTGATTCTAGAGCCTATTGAAGCACTGCATTTGTGGCTTGTCTCTGTTTAAATGAGAAAAATAAAACACAAAATCCTATACTTATTTAATGTTTACAATATTACACACAAAGCAATCCCAATGTAATGTTACTAAGTTAGTTTCTTTGGGCAGTAACTACGCGTAAGCAAGTTACACTAACTAATTCAATTCCTTCATAAACCATCCAGACTTGATTTGATTATTTTCTCTTTTATTTTTTTTGTTCATGTTTTTCATGTTAGAGCTCTAATATGAAAAACATGAACTGTCAAATGTGCTTTGTTAGATTTTTCTAAAAGTTATATTGCATGAGATGCGAAAGTAAAAGTGCTGAGGAGAATATTCAAAAAAACAAAAAAAAAACTTTTCCATCAACAATTTTTTTACAACCAACCAACTTAAAAGAAACCCCAAAACCTTCATACTCCAGCATAGCTCTATGAATTTCTCTTGATTTTAAATATTACTGTAATAAACCCCAGACTTGTCCTCTTACTGACCCATCAAACCCGATTCCGTAAGCCCCTATCTCACCATCGCACACAAACCATACTCCTGACCCCATAATGCTTGTTTTGAGTCTTTACCAACCCTACTTTCTTCCACTCTCATTAGTCATCTCTCCAGACACGTTTACATTCCGACAATTACTTCCAGAATTGCTGGGAAAACAACCCATTCACAACCACAAGCACCACAACACATCACACACAGGGACTTCTCATTTCTAATATACGGCACTTAAAGGAAATGATGCCTGCGGAAAACAACACGGCGCGAGCATACATTTCCATTTGTCGTCGGGGCTTGTTCATAACGCTCTTGTAATAATTATCAAACATTATGAGTCCATGATTGGATTCTCGTAGAGCGGAGTTTTGATTGTCTTAGGCCTGTGCTGTGTATCTTCTGAAGAGTCACAGTCTGCGCTGGATTTGGAGGCAAAAGCTAGCTCATTAACGGGGAGAAATTGAGAGAGTGGCAGACCAGACCGGCGGCGCGCACAGGAAAAACAAGTAAATAAGAATATACGGCTTGGACGAACCGCGTGACTCCACTGAGGAGAAAATAGTCTGACTTCTCTTTCTAGAGACCAAATGTAGCCCAAGTGACAGGAAGAGTACAAAGTATAAAAACATAAGACTTTCAATTGGGGAAAAAGTTTGATTTAGTCCAAATCTAAAGTGTCTAAAAGCTACACATTTAAAAACAGAATAAAAGTATATGTTCTTTGTTACATGGTTGATTATGTTTGGCATACACTTGGGTACAAAAGGTATTTTTCTTGAGTCAATCCAGTACACAGAAATACTGGGACACTCGTGTCTTGTTTTATTAAGTATGTAAAGGACTCTGTGTTACATCCACTTCTGTTACATGGTTAAAGTGAGACGCTGGTAGTGCTAAAAAGATATGTTTATTTGATTGGTACTGGTTGCATGGTATTTTTAGCATTTTTAGGGTGCACAGTAGAAGAGTGGCTAAAACTCTGGCTTCCCAAAAAAAAACATTATGGGTTCGCCTTTCAAATCCAACAGAGTCTCTGATACAGTATACCAGAAAACGTGGGCTAAGACCTGGTGGGTCTTAGCCCACGGGACCCGGTCGGGCCTAGCCCGAAAAGGCAACGTGGAAGCACCTTCCTGAAGGACCATAGGGGTCGGGTGCAGTGCTAATTGGGCGGCGGTCGGGGAGAGGTCCCTGGACGACCCAAGCCATGCACAAGGTCTCTGGCGCTGGGGACATGGAATGTCACCTCGCTGGCGGGGAAGGAGCCCGAGCGGGAGGTTGAGCGTTTCCGACTAGATATCGGCCTCACCTCCATGCACAGCTTGGGCTCTGGAACCATTACCCTCGAGAGGGGCTGGACGCTCCATTTCCCTGGGGTTGCCCATGGTGTGAGGCAGCGAGCTGGTGTGGGCCTGCTCATAGCCCCACAGCTCAGCCACCATGTGTTGGAGTTCACCCCAGTAGACGAGAGGGTCGCGTCCCTGCGCCTTCGGGTTGGGGACAGGTCTCTCACTGTTGTGGCAGCCTATGGGCCAAACAACAGTGCAGAGTACCCGGCCTTCTTGGAGTCCCTGGGAGGGTACTGGACAGTGCACCCACCGGGGACTCCATTGTTCTGCTGGGGGACGTCAGCGCCCACGTGGGCAATGCCAGTGGAGGGGGTGATCGGGAGGAATGGCCCCTCCGATGTTAATCCGAGCGGTGTTCTGTTATTTGTCCATAACGAACACCATGTTCCAGCACAAGGGTGTCTATCAGTGCACGTGGCACCAGGACACCCTAGGCCGTAGGTCGATGATCGACTTTGTCGTCGTGTCATCTGACCTTCAGCCGTGTGTTTTGGACACTCGGGTTAAGAGAGGGGCGGAGCTGTCAACCGATCATCACCTGGTGGTAAGTTGGAGCCGCTGGCAGAGGAGGAAGCCGGACAGACTTGGCAGACCCAAACGTATCATGAGGGTCTGTTGGGAACGTCTTTTCGAGTCCTCTGTCAGCGGGGTATTCAACTCACACCTCCGGGAGAGCGGATCGGTGCAGTGATGCAGTCGCTGTATCGAACCGTTGTGGTGAAGAAGGAGCTGAGTCAAAAGGCAAAGCTCTCGATTTACCGGTCAATCTACGTTCCAACCTTCACCTATGGTCATGAGCTTTGGATAATGACCGAAAGGACAAGATCGCGAATACAAGCAGTCGAAATGAGTTTCCTCCGCAGGGTGGCTGGGCGAAAAAAGTTCCAAGGCCTTATGTTACGAAAACATAAAACAACAAGAATTTTGACTGAAGCCACATTGCGATATTTTCTTTATCGGGTAAGTGTAGGTCTGGGGTTATCTGTTAAACTAGGGTCAGCAACCAAAATGCTGTCTGGAGCCGCAAAAAATTAAAAGCCTTGTATACACCTTACAATGAATGCAACACATGCTGTAAGTGTCTATATGAGCTTTTAGCATGTTTCAAAATGATAAGTCGCAAACTAATACCAAATTAACATTCATTCATTATCGTACTAGCCTACTACAAGTTGCTCCGGAGTGTATTGGCTCTGTTGTTAGTTGTCTTATTTATTTTAAAAAATGCTAACTTCCTGCCGGCATGTTCATTTCCTGTTTAGTTCATTTCTACTGTGTTTTCACTTTCTCAGTCTAAAATGAAAAAATCCTTCAAGATCCTGCAGTGAACAGTGAGTTGTGATTGTTTTTCTCTGATAACATGCTACTTCCAAATTAGGAGAAAACTTCACCAAAGAACAAAGTGTGTTTAGAAAAGGATGTGTTTGAGTGCTAATGCTAATTATAGATAAATATAGGTATAGATGGTTAAATTATAGATATTATATGTTATAATAGCTGTCGTCCATTCAAGAGAGTTAATCGCTATGGCAACCGCTCTGATTTTCTATTATTCTGAGGCATAGAACTCTACTGAGAAAGAGAGATGACATCATTAGGTTAGAACCAAAGCGTCACCATGGAAATTAGTGATGTAATAAAGCCTTTGTGAGTGGAACACATTGGCAGATTTCTCATTCTTCAAGTCACTTCCATAGCAGAAGCCACACATTCGACAGAGCAGAGCATATTACTAGCGTTACGTTACAGATACATTGTAAACATTCACGTTTACACAAGTTGAGATGGAAAAGACAATGCAACAGCAGAGAACTATTTCCTCCGCAGTGAGGGAGCAGTTTTTGGACAACGTGGAGGGGAAGAGAATGACCCTTCACAAAGCTCTCTCCAACCTGGAGAAAAACTTTGATGGCTGTGTATTCGAGCCTGACACTCGTACACAAGTCATCATAGCAGCTTCACAACACGAAACAGAAAACAGCAGCAAAGTGTGTGAGCTGGAGTTAGAGAACAGGCGCCTGCAGAAGCGCCTTAAAGAGAAGGAGGAGGAGTACGTCCAGCTCCAGAAACAGCTGGAGAAAGAGCAACTCGCTGCAAAGGTCCTCTCCGAAGAAGAAAAACAAAAAATTACATCCAACACTTTTGTACATGAGCAAAAGGTTGTAGAGATGCAGAGAACAATTGACACTCTTACAGGTCAAAACCAGGAGCTCATTCTTAGCCACGAGGTGACTGTAAACCAGTTCACCTCTAAGATAAAGGAACTTGAGGAAGCCCTAAAAAAATCTACTGAGAAGATGGGCCAAGCTGCTCAGAATGAGAAAGTCCATATGACAATGACCAACAAGCGAGAGGCAGAGGTTTTCAGAGACAGCCAAACACAAACCAAAGGAAACAGCAACATTGGCAGAACAATTCTTATCATCAGCAGGATCACGCTGAAAAACAGAGACTCCATCAGGAAATGGAGTGTCTTAAGTCACTAACAACAAGACTGCAACAAGAGAACAAGCAACTGAAGGACTCCCTTCAGATTCAAGAGCAGCAGACAACTAATGGCTCTCGACAAGGCCAGCTTAAAAAGAAAAGCAGAAGAGTGAAAAACTCCAGAAAGAGTTGGATAAGAAGACCGAGGAGTGTATGGGTTGGGAGAGGAAACACAACATCCTAACCTGCACTCTCCAAGACCTCAGGAAGGAACCAGGCTGGAGCAGTGGTCAAGAGGACAGTTGATCAGGCCTGTCAGTCTGAACAAAGTGTCCTCGAACTGAATGAGGTTAAAGCCGCCCACCAGAAGCTGCAGGAGCAGTTGAACAGGGAAAAGAGAAGCAAATGGCATTTTAAGAATGAGCTTGATGCATTTCACCATGAATATTCTCTCATGCGTGAAGAAAATAACAAACTCCACGCTGTTACGAACAACTGCGTCCACGAAAACAAAAACCTCAAAGACGACATTCAGAGGTTAGAGGCAAAGAGTCGACGAGAAACAGACATGCTTCACAAGCTACTGAAAAAGGAACAGCAGAAGTCTTCACATTTCCAGACAAGTATTAATAAGAGAGACCACGAAGTCAGTCAGCAGAAAGAGGCTTTGGAGAATGTGGTAGAAAATCTAAAGCTCAAACTCAACCAAGAGACAGAAGAAAAGGAAAAACAACAAAATGAAGTAAGGAAACTGGAGCTGACACTGGAGAAGGAGAGAGGCGCGTTTAAAGACACCATCCGCAAATGCTATGCTGCGTATCAGGAGGTCGCAGCGAAAGCCCAATAAATTCTCAACCAACCCATACCCCCCCCCCCCCCCCAAAAAAAAAAAGGCTGCAAAGCAACATAGATGACAATTCAATTCAGCGAAAAAAAAAAGCCTGACCTGAGTTTGTTGATTCTGAACTCGCTGAAAATAGCATTTGATTTAATTGAGTTTAAAAAACATAGCTGTAAAACTCTAAATGTAAAACATTTAGAGTATTACAGCAAAACTTGTGTAGATCTGTCTGGCAAAAATCAACTGGCCTGAACACCGCTGTTGATTTAGGACAAATGAAAAAAAAAAAAAAAAAACAGTTGGACAACGTCAACATTTTGTCCAGCTGAAAAAAAATTGCTTGACCTGCAGTTTGTTGATTCTGAAGCTTCCCATCGCTTGAAAATAACATTAGATTTTAATGTTGAAGATGCTGTAAAACTCTAAATGTAAAACATTTAGAGTATTACAGCAAAACTTGTGTAGTTTGGCAAAAATCAACTGGTCTGAACACCGCTGTTTATTTAGGACAAATGTTCTCTGCTCTCAGCAACCAAAAAAATGTACAAAATTTACAAAAAACATAACTCTGATAGGAGTATGTAATAAAAAAATGTATAAAAATCCCCAAAATTCAAACTTGTTTGTTTTCAAATCATTGTATTGTACTGTTCAGAATTTGGTTTGACATTTACTGCACAAAACAGGACTTTTCCCGGGCACTTGAGCATTAGCTACAGCAGTGGTTTCCAAAGTGGGGGTCGCGAGATGTTTTCAAAATGTATTTTTACAATTATGACTTGGCATTTAATCAGTTTTTGGGGGAATTGGGGTTATATAAAACAATACACTATCAGAATAAAAACAATGAAGCCTAATTTAAATGGTTTTGTAGCTTAAATTAATACAAAAGTATATAATTTTTGCTGTGGAGTTGGTTGCACGATTTTTTGGAGAGGTCCGGGGCTGAAAAGTTTGGGAACCCCTAGTACAAGATTACTCAATCATACACAAATCAATCAGAATACAAATATGTGTAAACTAATGATGAGAGAACACTTGTAAAAACTCAGAAGTCGATTTACATAACTATTAGACAAGTGTTCAAAAATGTTCTATCATATGCTTCGTTTTGACTTGTTGGAGATGGAGCAGCAGTAAACATATGGATGTGACTGTCCTATTAAACTGCTCTGACAATCAGGTGCAGCCACACTAACACACAGCAGATGTGCTCATTCAACTCCACATGTTGGAATTCAAGAAGTGTGTTTCAAAATACAAGGGAAAATAAGCAATAAAGCTTTCACAACATATTCTGTAAGCTATTAAGAGAGGTTTTGAAAGTTCATAAAAAAAACATATATTGAAACTCTGTGATCAGTTATTCTTGTTGACATTGAGAAAGGAAGGATCAAATACTGAGGACATTAAAGGAGAGCTATACATGTGAAAACTATTTTGTTTGTAAAAGTCCCATATCAAGTCAGTTTGATTCTGTGAGCTCTTACGTTAGAATGTAGTTATCCGCCAAAAACATTCCCAAAATTGTGCCGAGTTTCATTCACAAATGTTTAACTCCGGGTTGCTTCCAGTCCAGATCCAGATCCTGATCCGTTGGGTGTGGTGGTCTTACATGGAGATATGCGGAGTACACGTTTACAGAGGTTCACACTCAACTTCACACGATCTCTGACCACATGTACAGGAATACTGAAAGAAAGATCACATAGCATGGTGAAATCAAGCACGGGACGTTTATTTACATCATATGTTAAATAGTCCTCTATGTCTATATATTTTACGTATTTGTATTAATAGTAGTAGCGCAATGATTTTATTTTGAAAACCACTGGATGCATTTCATCGACGCTCACCTGGCTTTCCGTTCGTTGTGTCTTGTTTTCACAACCTCACAAAATAGGACGGTCTGGAAAAAGTTTCTTCCAACAAAAAAGGTCCAGATGACTGATTGGCTTCCCCAGACTAAGATTGCCTTTGAGCCCTGGCACTGTGTGACTATCTGGAGGTGAAAAGTCATCATTTTGACTAAATTCAGTAGAATTAGAAAGATAAAAAACTACTTTGTGACATTTTGAATGGGATACGTGTATTTTTATTTGCTTTCTGGTTTATGATTGTTGGTGTCATGAGTGAACCACAGGATACAGGCGAATGCTTGGAGGCAGTCTCCATTTAATCTGGATTACAATAAAAGTGAACAGAATCAACTTGTGCTGTTACAGTTAGTTGGCCCAAACTGTTCCCAACATGGGAGTTTGCAAAGGGAAGAGGAAGTTATGACACACGAAGAAGAACGTGGGCAGACCATGACAGCATAGTGACTGGATGCCAGGTATGTAGAATAATTTGTGTAATTGTAACACACACACACACATACATTTTTTACCATAATGTGACAAATACAGCTAAATGAACAGCTTTTCTATAAAAACCAACATGGGCAGTCCTCTTCCAGGTCAATAAACTGTTCATTTTGTGGTCTTACAAGTCTGTTTAAGTAAAAAAAAAAGAAGTAAATTTTCGTTTCTATTTAATGTAACAAAGACATTAAATGACAAAAACTAGCATTTATCCAAGTTTAATTTCAGAAAATTACACTGTGCACCTTTAAATATAATGTTGGATTGCTAAAATCTTATCTCCAAATCTGAAAATGTTTTCACATTGTGATGTCATAAGTGGTAGTTTTATTGTTAGTTAGCCTCAACTGAATTATTTTACTAAAGAATACACAAAAAGAATCTTAAGTTGATCAATTCTGAGGATCTTCTTTCTTAGATATCTTTTCTTTTGTTACAATGATCTGTAAATTATTGATCTACAAGTAACTTTTTGTTTTTTTACTACCAGATTTTGACACAGCAAATCAGTGTTTTTCACTTGGATTGAAAACATTCTATTCCACCTTATGATGTCACTATGTGGCAATGCAAAACATGCTTCATTGTGCTTTTATACCCAGCCTGATCTCACAAGAAAGCGTACATTTACCACGACATAACGCAACATGTAAATGAGGTATGATTAGCACAAGTTCACACTGTTTTGCGTAATTACGGACTTGCACCACGTTTTTTCTGACCTTTTGACCCCCTTATGTTCCCCGTAGAACCTCCGCTCAGGGATGGTCTCTGTTAGTTGTACCAAGACTCAGCGAGTCTCTAAGGGGATCGAGCCTTCTGTGTACATGCTCCTTCTCTGTGGAACTCTCTTCCCTCGACATTAGACAGATTAAATGCTCTGTACTTTTAAAAAACATTTCAAAACATTCCCTTTTTAAATCTGCATTTGAAAATGTATAAATTTATTGTATGTTGTAATTGTTTTATTTTGCATGTGAAGCACTTGGAACTTGTTCAGAAAGTGCTATAATAAAGATTATTATTATTATTATTAATTATGGTACGCATCACAGTCCCCATTCATTTCTATGGTGGTTGTTAAGACGTGTTCTTATTTATAAATATTAATGAAATCCTGATTCTAATCTTAACCTGCCCCAAGCCCCAGACCTAATCTTACCCATTTTAGTAACTTTATGCCTAAACTTACCCGTTTCACCTGAAGAAAACGTCTCCACGTGGCTTCAACCAAAACTGTGTTTTTTTACGCTGTGAAATCTCGTGTCATTTTTACACTTTTTCATAGCGTGCTATATGTAAGGCGTAACATAAGTACGCAACAAAGGCCTGACATTGTGCTAAAAATGCGCTATTTTTGTGTCGTGCTATATGTACGCCTTCTAGTGAGACTGTTGTTTATACCCCATTCACCTCATTTAAAGGGTCACTGTGTAAGAAAAAAAAATATATAGTGATTGAAGTAATGTCCACTTTTGAACACCAGGGGGAGCATTTCCAGTGCATTTTGCCTAACTAACATGCTGACATCTAGCGTCAATATTCACATTCCGGTCCGTAATAAAACATTTCAAATAAGTATAAATGTATCGCAATTGATGTGGATTGGTTAACAGTGCTCTCTTAAGTATTCATGTTGTAAAGAATAAATATGATTTAAATGTTTGTGGACTATAAGTGATAATTAAAATTCCTCTCAATCTTATACAGTGCCCTTTAAACTTTCATAACTTAGTCTACTCAAAAAAATGTAACTTTCTGTATGAATTGGGAGCTAAACACAAGACAATTTAAGAATAATTGTGCAGTAAACCAGTCCAATTGAAGCTAAAAAGCCGCTACCACTTAATCCTCACAAAATGGACCAATTTCAGTTTTAGAGATGCAGAAAGCGGGCCAGTCAAACTTTTGTGATTGAAGCAAACAAATCCAAGTTGTTTGTGCTAAGATAACACCTCAGACAAAAAACTCAAAGAAGAAAATTTGTGTTATATGGGACCTTTAAAATTCCTAAAAACCATTTGATGTTGTTTTTAGTCATTTGAGACGCTGGACCATGTTGTGCTGCAAACTGGCACATGAAGACAGGCGTGTGCCACTATCATTTAACTGTGTCTATAACTGTCAAAGCCTCACGCCGAATCCATTTTGTGCACCTGCCAATACGACGCGTGGAATATAGGATGTCACATTTCACTTCCTGGCAGAAATATTTCCTCCTCTTTTCGCCTCGGGCCTGTTTTTCGAACCATTCATGTAGCGGCAGAGCTGTTAATAGAGATTCATTCGGGAGAGAAGCAAAAAAAAAAAAAAAATTAAGACTTCACGTTGGGCCGGAGATACGGACAAGCAGCCCAAGTTTACCAATAGAATTCGGAATTCCCAGCGCAGATAAATGCGGAGGCACGTTCCACGGCACAAAAGCCATCAGGACTGTCACAGATGAGCTGCAGGAGGAATTCGGAGATGTTGTGGAGAGAATGTGTGAGAGAGAGAGAGGAAAGTAGGACAGAGCGGAGTGCTGTTTACCGTGGTTTAGGCTCACTGTAGCCACCACACTCACTATCGAGATGTTCAGACAAGGGGAATGCTGTAGGAAATGTGTACGTGACAAGAGAAGTTATTTCGGCCAAAAGATAAGCTATAGCTACAAATGTTATAGACAGAATTTAGGGTTTTTAGGTAATTTTGGATACGTGTTATGTACAGAATGTAAAGAAAAAACAAAAACTTATGGCTCATGCAACATTAAATTTGACAATAAGTTTTGTTTTTTAACCTGTTTATAGCCTTTTTAAAAGCTAGTTTAAAATTTGGTGTTTTTCAGTGCAAAATTTAAATTCTACTTGCCTGATTTGAAACATGACTATAAAATTTTTTTCATTAGGTAATTTTGGGATAATATTCTTGCACATTAAAAAATAATCTAACATTTTACAAATTCTTCAAATTTTTTTTTTTTTACATTTTCAGAGAGTAAGACTCTACTTTTTAAAAAATGTGTTGTTTTTGTTAAAATTCAAATTAAATTGTTTTGAATGAATTAAGCACAATCTTAAATTAGAAAATTTGGATCGTACGACACAAAAATATTAAGCTTACAAAATACTCAATAAAATTACTGAATAATAAGATGAATTATTAAAAACAGAAAGAGAGAAAAGAAACTTTAAAAAAAGCGGAAAACACATTTTAAGAAAAAAATTTTTATAACATTTTGAAAGAAAAAAATGGTGTCTAAATTATTATTATTATTTTTTTTTTATTTTAAATGGTAAAAATAAAAAAGAAGAAAAAGGTGTGCAAAAAAATTGAATCCAAATTTGAATTTTTTGGATTTTTTTTTTTTTTTTTTTTTTTTTTTTTTGCAATTCTCATTCTATTTGAATGAACCCAAAATACTTGTACAAAATCCAAGAATGGGCACATGGATATTGAAGCGAGTTTGTTAATTTTTTTTAATTTATTTATTCATTTATTTACATGATCATTTGTAAGGAAAAAAATATATACATATATATACTATATATATATATATATATATATATATATATATATATATATATATATATATATATATATATATATATATATATATATATATATATATATATATATATATATATATATAAATATAATATATATAATTCTGGAGGAAAAAACATATTAAACACGTAGTAGCCAGTTCTGAAGATTTGCAGATATAGCATCCAAAAAATGTCAATAAGGTAAAAACATCTCAAATCTATTGTCTTTAATGTCGTGAAATAGCTTCATATAAATGTCACATGTCTGAAGTACTTTTTTTTTTCTTGTATGCATAATTCTTCTCCGGTATTAACCTACATTTCCTGACATGACAGAGAAAGCTCCTCACAGTCTCGCCAAAACAACACATGTGTTTGAGAGATAAGCCCGATCGCTGCAGATAAAAGAGAAACCTATTCACGCATAATTAACCTCCAGATTCGGTTCATTTGCATTTACTCTTTTGACCGGAAACATGTGGAAAGAAAGAGAATGGAATATGAACAGTGAGTGGAGAGGTTACGCAGTTTAAGTACAATGAAAGATTTGCATAAACTGAAATGGTGGAAATGTAAACACTGCTGCATTATGAAATTCAACTCACGATCTACTGAAGATCAGACACACTTTTTAGCCATACATTTGAACCTACTTTAAGTTTTAAAATTTTACTGACACATGATTCTCAGTATTTTTTATTTATTTTTATTATTTATTTATTTATATTTATTCATATGATTTATTTTAATAAAGTGTCTAAAGATTTAACAAGAAATTTTATCAAAACCAAATAAATGTAAGATTCTGCTAGTATTTTCTTTTAGCATTTTAAAATATTTAAAAGTGGTGAATTTTATTTTATTCATATTTTTTTATTATTATTTATTATTATTGTATTACAGTTTATAATTTTCTATCCTTTTTGACCCAACTTTCATATTAATTTGGGTTATTTTATATAGTAAAAATAAGTACAAAATAACATACTTAAAAAAAAAAAAAAAAAAAATAGGATTTTAAATTAAATTTTACATTTATTAGAATAGTGTTAAATTTTGTATTTCTACAAACAAAATTCAAAAGTTACAGGAAAATTTTATACATGTTTCAAGTGGCACTGTGTAACTTTGAGAAGTCAACTACACAATTTGCTAGAATTACCTTGGACATTCTGAATGGGTCTAAATACGGTATGCCATATGTAAAAAATACAGCTGCACTAACCACTTACACTAACAACATACTGTGGCCACAACAGTTTGTTTCAAGTAAAGAAGCAGATTGTTTATTTATTTATTTATTTAGTGCACCAAAGACATCTAAATAACAAAAACATGATTTTATTCATGTCTATTTATTCCAAAAACACAGCGCACCTTTAAAATTGTTTTGTGCTTTTCTTATTGATTATGCAGCAATCTGCAATGTTTTCTCTGCCTTGTAATATCAGTTACAAAAATTGTTTCCTGGTGAGCAGCCCTGATTGTTTTTTATCCAGATGGAGTTTGTGCTCCCTGGCTTTGTCAGTCACTAAAATCATGAACTGGTGACCTGACAATATATCATCATGTCATCAGAGAGATATCATTCTGCGCTGTCCTGGAAAAATGTAACTTGGCTCCAACAGGTAGATTCTCACCATATTTGTGACTGTCACAAAATCTTAGATTTCATCTGAAGAGACCCATGTCTTAGCCTATCGTTAAAGACAGCCAGGCACAGACAGCAGCAGACCAATACAAAGTAGCACCGTGGTTTCGGCAGAAACAGTGCCAAAAGACATACTTTAACCTATTTTAGCAGAATTAAAGACTTTTTTTTTATGTGCTCACAGGCAGTTTGTGCATTTTCTCTGGAAAGACGTCTGAGCTTGTTTCTCAAAGAAATGTAACTCCCGCACAGACAAAAAGCCCTCAACCAATCAGCTTCAAGCCTTTGCCATGATGTTTTCTCTTTTCTGAATGGCTTTAAGCGATCGTCTCTTCACATTAATAAGGTGTGGAACTCAGTTCAAAGTATCAGTCTGGTGAGAGTCAGGATTGGCAAGAAGAAAGTCAAAACTCCTCTAATGTCACAGAATTTAAATACAAATACATATTTGTCTTTAGTGTGCATAACATTTGATTGGAATGAGTCACAATGTCGACGTCTTTTCTTCACAAACTGAGTGGTGTAAAACTCTCATTAAAGAGATGAATCCACCAAATGAATGAATGAATGAATGAATATTATTTATTTATTTCAAACCTGCACACCATACAATACAAATAAAGTCAGAATCAGTCATGTGTCAAGCACTTGACTTTTGCTCGACATAGAAACACAAAACACCATCAGAAAACGACGCTGCAGAACATTTGAACAACATTTGTGTGAGTGAAGAGAACTGTGCATTACATTTCTCATATGTCATGAATTCCCTATTCTCCTTGCCTTTCATTGTCCCGCACAGATAACATAAAGTCATAATAAGCCTGTATTTAGAATTCCCAGTGCGTTCCCAGCCTTGTTGTTGGAGTCTGCAGTAGATCAATGCTTGTGTTGCACCACTTCTTTCCCGCCTTAGATGTTTTCGCTGGCCTCATTTTCTCTTTCCGTCAACTGTTTATGCTCCTCCTGCACTCCGCTATAGATCTGTAACCCAGCTCAAACTCTTTTCCAAAAATAAGTCAAAGCAACTCGCTGGATACGAAGAGTCTTCTCTGCAAATAAGAAGAACCAGAAGTGTAGACGCTGAGAAGCAGAAGAAGAAGAAAAAACATCAGGACCTTATATTTCATAGGCTCGGATTAGACTAATCCTGCTCTAATGCACTGAAAAAGACCAACTTGGGCTGTCTGTCTGCGTGCCCGATCCGTAAATCTCAGTGAATTTAAAATCTGTGAGATTTCTTGAACAAAATTAGCTCTAGTGCAGAGAGAACGGGGGCATATGCATCCTATAGGCACATAATCTTCTTATTTTTTGCATTCGTATATTTTTTCTTCAGAACATTTTGTTAGATTGCATTTGGTTTGGAGGCAAAAAAAAATTATGTACCCTTTTTTGTATTCTTTTTTAGTATCATCAGTTTTATTCTGTTACCGAAAACATTGAATAATTTAAAAAGAACCAATCAATCCAATCTATTTACTTATTTTGTATTGTTAAAAGAATCTCGCCCCAACCCAATAATTTAACAGAATGTAAAAGTGTTTATGTATTTATTTGAACAGGGACATTAATGTACTTTTCTGTGTGCCAGTTTTAGCGGAAAAGCTCATTTTCAACTCTCTGAGCAAGGTGTAGGTTTGCAAACATCAAACACATCAAAAACACACATTAAAGATAAAATAGGTCAAACTGATCATTAGTAAAAGTTAGAAAATTAGTTGCTAATTTAATCAGGGGTATCAAACTAAGGCCTGGGGATCACATGCAGCTCTCAAGATGCTTAATGTGAACCCCCGGAATGATATCTGATTATTGTTAATAGTGGCCCCTTGATAATAGCTACTAACAGTTTGAACTGCAGGTTCCAGAATGCACTGCAGCCCAGTGCAAATGGAAGGAGCCACATAGGCCAGAATAGAGTCTATTGAAAGGCTTATATTGCTGAGATGTCGCTAAATCTGCATGCTTTGGAATGCAGCAAATTGCATACAGTTTGTCAAATTTTAAAATGACAGTACAATATATAATATATAATTTAATGCAACATAATGTAATGTGTTACAATGTAAATCTGAACATACAGTTAATAAGACCCTAGTTCTAAATGGTAATAACGTTAGTAGAAATATTACAAACTTTACTTGCTCTTTCAATTTTTCGCTGCCCCGAAAAACTACCTCCAAGAAAGTGGATGAAGTTATTTTTTAATAAACTTATTGTGGAACACAAATTCTTTCAGTCCTAGCACAATATTTATTTTATTTTTTGCTTTTTAATCTGTCTATTTGTCTAACTACTTAATTCATGTCATCAATATTAATACAATAAAACTTTTCTCTTTACCTTCTAAAAGTTGCTTCTAAGCTCATTGTGGTTAACAATGTTGTTATCCAAAAGTGAGTAAGTGAACAAAACCTCATACTACTGGTTTTACAGTTATGTTCATTTACGTTTCTATGGTGGTACAGCTTAAATATTACAAATATCTGAAATCTAACATTCTGATGAGGATCATTACAATTCAGACAGAAGTCCAATAAGTCTTATGGGGCCCTCAAACGTTATCGCAGACACATTTTATATATTATTTGTAATATTTGAGAAGCCCCTTGCTTGTCATGGTGCCTGGTAAACGAACATCCTTTCCCCTGACTGTGTTTTTGTATTATAACCAAATACAAATCACAAAAAAGTGTCAATTTGCATAAAAATGTTTGAGCTTCAGAAACACAGCTGCGCCTGAATTGATCCAGCCTCAAATTTACAGCACGAAATCCAGTCAAAGCAGTATTCCCCGCCTGCTTTTCCTGCTTCAATCCCCCGCGTTCATTTGCTTAATATATTAATCTATTCCCTTTTATGCTTGGGAGATGATTTCAGATCTTTGCTGTCTCACTGCAGCAGACGCTATAAGCACAAGGACCTGGCAGCGCTGACTGTAGACAGAACACAAGTAGGTGCTAAATCATCAGAGCTTTAGCAGACTTTTACCACGCAACAGCGCACTTGGAACTTGTAAGAGACATTTTGCAAAACTTTAGTCTGGGGCGCGTCAGTCTTTGTGTCTGGGAGAGTATATTCTGTTTTCACCCTTGGTTTGCTTTAATATCTTTAGCGTTGGCTCAAAGTTGTGTTACTGCATTCATGTTTGAGGAATCTTGTATTGTCCCTCAACTGAGAATGAGAACAATTCTGTTTTCACCTACTCCAAAACTACTTTTCTTAAAGGGGACATGTTATGCAAATCAAATTATATTGTTTAGTTATATTTTGACTGATTCATGCAAGTTTGAATAATCCTTTCATGTCCTGCATCTGATTTCTATAAGTGTTTATGCATGAAATCTCTAACCTGGCCACCAGACGGAGTATTCCAGCTTTCCACCAGCCCAACTGGTTTGGAGTCCGACCCAGCGGTTAATGGCCCAATCACAGTTTCTGTTGCGTTGATTCGGTTTTAGGAGAAATACAAGTATTTTCTATTTGAAAGAAGAGCAGAGGTGTTCTTGTTCTATCCCACGCAGGCATTGGATGCGCTATTACAATTTGTTGCTGTGATTGGTTAAGGATAAATAAGGTCGGCCGCACACCCAATCAGCTTGATGTATTCCATTAAATGTCCCACCTTTTCCTAAACGCTTTCAGTGAGTCAAGTTCCAGATGGATACTGTGGAAGAACTAAATCAGAGTTCAACACAGATCCATCTGGCGTGAGTCAGGTTATTAAATTGCCTTTATTCAAGACATTTCGATGTCAGGAATACCATTTTCCACCAATAAATCTGTGTATATAGGAGGTGATACTTATCCGATCTGTATTTTTAACAAGACGTCTTTGGGCTATTTCTACAAAGCTGTTCTCGTCTAATAATGCAGGTTACTATTAACAAAACGTAATATAAAAACCTACAATAACAAAATGTAATAAAAAAAAAAAAACACATTTTACATTGCATGCATAACACATACTGTAGGTCTCCTTTAAAAGCACAAAATCTGAATTCTTTTTAAGAAAATAACAACACAAATATTGATAATGTATCTCTGAGGTGAAAAGTTTGGAGTGTTCTGTTAATGTCTAATCTATTTTCTAACCAAATGTAAAAGTAAACAGGAGGACACTACAAACTAACTTCACCAATAGCTCTGTGCACAAATGTAAGTTGGCTTGTTTATATTTAAAAAAGCAACTTTGTACTTACGAGGATTTCCTGTTCAGTTCATTTCTACGATGTTTTGACTACATCAGTCTAAAATGAAGAAATATTCATAAGATAAACAGTGAACCCTGAGTTGTGTTGGATGTCTGTGAAAACATGTTAAAGACTTTACAAATCAGGAAAATATTTCACCGAAGGACCAAAGTGTGTTTTATAAGAGACATGTTTGTGACTAAATGCTAACGCTAACAGGAAAGAATTAGCTAGTTTAGAGCCTGTTGTTTGGCGACTAACATGCAGTCCATTTGTCTTTTTGGCTAACTGTTTTTGTAACACAGCATGCTAACTCTATTGCTTAAAATACATTTTGGTGCTTCAAATGTTTTGGGTAAGAAAGCAAAACGTATGAACAGATATAAAAGCTTCAAGTTCAATACATTTGTAGGTTATCTATGTCTCCTTTAAGCTTGTTAGAAAGCAGTAATATTCAAGAATATTTTGAAATCATTAAACAGAGGCAAGATTAAAAAGCATTTCTGTGCAATTGTAAAGAAACCACACGGGGTAGACTGTTTTTAGATTGTTATTGTTTTGTTTGTTTTTCAGAGGATAACATGTTACTCATTGCAGTGTTAGTGATTTGCTAATTATAATTATTCAAACTGTGATTCAACTGTGATTCATCTTGTTTTTTAAAAGCAATTATAGTGTTTCCATTTGGAGTTGTGTTGTTTCATTCACACATGTTTGAGCTCTCTTCTTCTCTCTTTGGTCTGTTCCATCATGAGGTGGTAATCTCCTTCAGATGCCTTCACCACTGAGTCTGATCAGAGCAGCATGTACAGCAACATCTACTGCCACTGCTTTGGAGACCTGTTTTTAAAGAGATGTGCGCCCTCTGCTGGTAACAGGGGCTGGTCATTGACCCTTTAAAGTCACATTAGGTCACCACTAATGCCAGTTTAGCATTCATTTGCATTATAATAATTATGGCTGAATATCTTTTAAAAGTGTGTTTTTGTTTAGAGTATTTTAACTCCAAACATTTTATTGATTTAATAACTCTTTACTCAGGTAATAATCCACTAAATACAAAAAAGTGTTCGCTATCATCCAAACTTGCTCATTCATGGGAAAAAAAGGTAAAAGATTAGGATTATGTTTTAACTCCTCAAGGAAGCCATTTCACTAAGTTTCAGTTCAGTCTGAGGAAGCAGCATTACTGAACACTTCTAATCATAGTTCACATTCAGAGATTTCACTTTTGCTAGAAGTATAGACCTCACACCCAATATCAAATCTTGAGGCAAAAACAGCAATTGTAACATTTATTCACAATGTTTGGAAATGTCAAGTGTAAGAAAAAGTGCCTTTTTCCAACTAGGGCTTATTTACAGGTAAAGACCCATTGAGAACTATATGTTTATTTAATGGATTGGTGAACAAATTATATGACTGGTGTCCTAGCTTTTTGCACTGAACAAAATAAATAAACAAACACATAAATAAATATTTAAAAAAGAAGAAAGAAAGAAAGAAAGAAAAAAGAAAGAAAGAAAGAAAGAAAGAAAAAAAAAAAAAAAAAAAAAAAAAAAAAAAAAAGAAAGAAAGAAAGAAAGAAAAAGAAAGAAAAAAGAAAGAAAGAAAGAAAGAAAGAAAGAAAGAAAGAAAGCTTAAGTTCAAAGAAAGTTTTTTTAAGTACCAAGCTGTGGGAGCAGCATAACTAAACACTCACTTTTCATTCACCATAAATTTTTTGTCAAATAAATACATAAATAAAATACAACTTTTTTTCCCATTGGGATGATTTTGTTAGACTAAAAACATTCTAAAAATGTGTGTCTTTCCTCTGAGCAACCTTACACCTCCCTGAAAAGAACTATTTTGTGTTGTAGAAGAGTTTCTTCTCTTGCTTGTGAAAAACTTCCAATTACGATAAACTGCATTAGAAGGTATCAGAAAGTGAGACCAAGCTTAGGGACTACTGGGAACAAAAAGGTTGGAAGGCACTGGCCACAGTCTAAGACGCACACGAGTTTTTTTTCTTTAAGTTTTACAAAAACAGACATGGTTAGCGCTATGAAATTTTCAATAAAATGGTAATTTTTTTAAGTTTAGCTTAGAGCAAAAATAAATGAATAACTTTTCGTCTTGAAATATCTGGAGGAGAACTTTTTACTGCTTTGTGAATTGAACTCATCAATAGCTTACATTTGGTGTTGAGACAAAATATTTTATCGTTCAAAATCTAAATTGATGTGGTGGCTATGACACAACATTTTACTATTTTTTTTAAAAGGCAAGTTTATTTGTGTCGCACCATTTGTACACAAAGTAAGTCAAAGTTCTTTACAGCAGGATAATGATAAAGCACAATACTAAACAACATACATAAAAATATAAATAATCATAATAAAGTTTTGTTTCTTTAACCATGAAAATCCCCGGTGTCCTAAACACCGTATGTCCTTAACGAAAACCTCACAATTACAATGGGATTATGCCACATGATTGTTCACAATGAAATTAATGCCACATGAACATAGAAAGTAGTAGTGTCTTTTTTTTTTTTTTTTGCATCATATTTAAAAAGTGTACAGACACTTTTTTTTTTTCAAATCTTCCCTGTCTGAACATTCATCCCAAGCTTGCTTCTCTCTCCTCCATCGCATGCAGCCTCGTCTCACATTTGAAAACAATACCACAGTGACACATGTGCATCAGGGGAGCCATTACTCCATCTCCAATAAACGCCACCATTTTTCTTTTCATTCGCACACACGAGGACACGAGGACTTCCTGCCCGTAGCCCTGTCCATTATTGATGACTACATGATCTTAAATGCATTCAGCTCTTTAAACATTGCTCACTGCAGCTAATGTTGTCATTGCCGAGCCCAGCAGCATGTGAAATATTTAGTACAATTATAGCCTCCGTGCGCTGGATCTTATATGGTCAGGCGACTGCAATCATGAGCGATGCACTGGGAGGAGAAACCAAAGGACCAGTCAGTCTTGTGCTCTGTCCTCGGCTCAACCGGCCCTCTGCGCTCTGATCTCTGATGTGAGAACATTGCCCCCTGCTGATTCAGCGCAGCAGCAGCTGATTGACACATGGCAAGATGAAGGAAGAGAGGATTCAGTAATGCAGCGAAGATTGAGATGTGTGTCTGAGGATGAGAGTGGGTTTGGAGAAGTTTAAAGCAAGCTCTTGTTCAGTTGAAATGTGTTGGTTTATGTTTGAGTGAAAGTAAAAAAAGGGTAGCCCAAATTTCAGAAAAAAAAAAAAAGAAAAAAATCAATTAGCTAAATTAGGCGTTGGTTGCCAGATTTTTTAATTATTATTTTGTAGTTATTTTATTTTTATTTTTTTTTATTTGTCAGAGATCTGTAAATAATAAAACATATCTAGGCCTGAA
Source organism: Mugilogobius chulae (assembly GCA_038363315.1). NCBI lineage: Eukaryota > Metazoa > Chordata > Actinopteri > Gobiiformes > Gobiidae > Mugilogobius > Mugilogobius chulae. The sequence goes on along the minus strand of CM076395.1, from coordinate 37,793,044 downwards.
ACATAAAAAATCATTAATTAAAAAAAAAAAAAAAAAAAAAGTAAATGACTTGTTCTATGCCAGTGTTTCCCACTAAAGGCTAAGAAGATGTTTTATTTAATGAAATTTGTGGACAATTTCGAGTCCGCGTCGAGATTTGTATAGATAAAATTCAATAAAGCAGGAAAATATGATATATAAGAAATGACTATATAGCAGGAAACTCAAGTATTTAATCAAAGCTGCACGAGAAGGTACTCAGAGGGACTATTGGGAGCAAAAAAGTTTGGAAAGCACAGTTTTAAGTCAGAGTCTCTTCAAGACTGTCAATTTTGTTTTGGTTAGCTTTATGAAATCTCAATAAACGGTAAATGTTTACAGTTTAGTTTAGAGCAAAACTAAATCAATCTTTTATTAACATCTATTACTTATACTTGAAAAGATAATCATGTGAATATTTAAGCCATGGCTCAGGGTCCAAATTTGGCCCAAAAACTTTTGGCCTTGAATTATCTTAAGGAGAACTTTTTACTACTTTGTGAATTGAATATTTTATTGTCCCAAATCTGAATTGACGTGGGGACTTTAAGACAATAATGGCATAATCCTTTAGGAAAGTTTATTTGTGTAGCACAATTTGTACTTTGCAGACAGAAAAGAAGAAAAAAAAAGTCTGGCCCTTAATAAAAGTGGAATGTATTTATTTATTTATTTATTTATTTATTTATTTATTTATTTATTTATTTATTTATTTATTTATTTATTTTTTATTTTTAAATCAGATTTAATATGTTTTTATTGTTAAGAAAATTATAAGACTAATAATGACACCTACCGCCTAAAATTTCAATGTGTGTATTTTAATTGTTTAAAGGTTGTATGGAGGATTTTTCAAATCCAACAGCTGTTTGCTGTTTTTCAAAATGTGCATGTGTTTCCCCTCCCAGGGCCACGCCCCTCACTGCAACTGGACCAATGAGTTACTTTGGAACACTGAGGGTTTGCATGACAGGTTACCAGGCCAATAGATAATGAGGTACCTCGTTTTCTATTGGTCAACGTTTTACTGGCCTCATCATGTCCACACTTTATATATTTTAATATCTATTTTTTGTTTAGGGCTGTTACAAACTGACAACAAACCAAAACTGACAACAAGCATTTTTTGAAAATCCTCCACACAACCTTTAACACTTTAAACTAAAAAAAAATTGCAAATGCAAAGCTCTAGGTGCAATGCTTGCTAAAGCTGAACCTTGATTTGGATCGGTACTTGGATGGGAGACCATTAGAGAAACCACAGGAGCCACAGTGAGACAAACAGAGGAGAAAGTTGTGTCCTCAGGCAAGACACTTCTCCTACATTGCCCAGTCTGGATCTGGTGTGTGAGAATGGTTTGCACATTATTATTATTATTCATAATTGCTTAATATAAAGCAATTCCTGATTAAACTTCACGTACACTTTTTTTTTTTTTTTTTTTTACAGAATTTAATTTGTTTGCAGTATTTGTGTTTTAAAGTAGGAGAACATTAATTAAAAGTACAATATATAACATACATTCAAATATAAAATATCAGCATAAAATTGTGCCATCATATGCACAGACTAACACAAATGTTTTAAGCCTAGATTGGAACATTAAACAAAGACTTTCCATATTGACTACCTTCTTTTAGTTAAGTAATATTGCATGATAAAACTACTTAACTTTCTTTAAACTACTTTGTAATTGCAACAGAATAAGCTACTGTTCTTTTATTATAGCCCCATAACAATAACACAGTGAAGAAAACTTATTTACATTGAATAATCTTAGCAGCACGCCACTAAACCAACAGCTTATTTACCATGAGTTCATATTTGCAACTACAAAAACATAGAATAAAGCCAGACTGCTCTGAATAATTCAAGTCGATAAATATTCATTGCGTAATAAAAACAGACTAGCTGATTTGCTCTGAAGAAGCACAGTCTCATGAAAATAAGCCTTCAAATCTCGGCGCTCATCAGCACTTATGGCTAAATGAAACGGAGTTAAAGCGAAAAAAGACTTGTTTACTGGGAGCGATTTGCTGTTTCATCAGAGACAGTTTGGTTGATTAATATTTCATGTCCCCCTGCGCCGTAAATAACTCCAGACACTGAGACACACGCGAGAATGTTCAGCGGAGAGTTCTATAGTCATAACTGAGCGGTTACGTTCCCATAACACATGATGTCATTTCAGTCGTATTAGCTTAATAATCAAAATAATCTTCTCTTTTGTTCTGGTGTGTCTTTTGCAGTTTCATTTAATCAGATTCTTTAAAGCTGGTGTTTAAAGCTGGTTGTTTTTACATATTTATAAGACAGAAAGAAATTATTAAACCACGTTTTTTAACAGCTATTTAAGGAAGTAAAGGTGCAGTATGTAGCTTGACTATTGTGATTTAAAGTAGATGTTCTTCAGAATGGATTTAATATGATTGGGATTATTGTTGTATGTTACGTATTATTAGTTTTTTAGTTTTGTTTAAGCTCAGGTTGTTCACAAAAACATGCTTTCTTACCAAGAGTTGGATCGCCTCTCCACAGATCTCACTCTAATTCTATAAAGTGCAGAACAGAATAAACATTTGCTCAAGTAAAGGTAAAAGTATGACATACAAAGATCTGTTTAAAGTGAACTGTGTCTACACAATCAGCTTTTAGGTATTGCTTTGAATGACACAAACTAATATCTCTATGGAGACGACGTTAAAAGTCTGATCTGTAATAAAGCTTTTAATGCCGTGCTATTGACCCTATTTTGTCCCGCCCACTTGGCTTGGAAATGCACTTCCTGTTTAGCTCTGTTAAGGTAGCTAACGTGTTTGTTTGTCTGTCTTGTGGGGCAATTTTAATTAAATATAATGACAGTTAAAATAAACCCATCGACTGAAATCTACAGGCTTAATGCATTATTTCAAGTTTAAAAAAAAAGTAATAAGTACATGACATGACATGTTACTTGGAGTAAAAAGCCAAAGTATGACGAGCTTTTTAAAATTCCAGTTGAAGTTGAAACGCAGACGGAGACAGCAGTTGTCAGACTTAGAGAGCTTGAGGTACTTTTTAGTTTTTTTTTTGCAGCATGTAGTATATGGAAGAACTCTGAATCTGGTCACAATTGTTCAAAAATAATTTAGAAATCGCCTAAAGAAAAAGCAACATTTAAATTGTTTCCAGCTAGTATTCTATTCAAGGGATTTAGCTCTTACCTATTACTAATCAGCTTCATGAGCAGGTGAGTGACAGCAACACCCCAGAGTTCAACTCCAAATGTGAGTCAGGATCATACTGTCCTTTGCGTGATCAAGAGCCAGGTTGTGAGTACTTTGCTTTAGGATTATTCTAATTTACAAGTGTGCATTTTTAGCATTTCCAAACTCTGCAGCATTGCTCCCCTCAACGCGATCATCCCAAGAGGCCCCTCAAACATGAACAAATATTATCCTCTTACATTTACAGATAAAAATACAGCTGCAGGTTTAGACAAATATATGCAAGAAGATTTCAAATTTTCTTGCTCATTGTGGACCACTTTGGAGGGCCCCACTTTTGGAAGCACTGAAATTAGTCTAGCTGGTGTTTGTGTCTAAACTGAGCTGAATATTATCATGCTATTTTCTGAAAGCTAATCATCAAACATTTCCAGTTTATATTTTCCTTCATCAAATTATGGCAACAATCGCGCAATGTTGAATCACCCAATGTGTGTAACCGACAAATAAACACAGATTGCCTGGAGTCAGAATTTGGCTGTGGAACAACACACAGGTTTGCTATCACACATCAACCTGTACGCCAAAACAACACCTGCAATTAGCCTCTGATTCTGATTACACCCATGTTTCTCTGTTTACATTCTCTGTCAGCACCCAAAGGCCCTGCCCCGAACAGCTGCGGTGAGGATCACTTGTGAGTCCCTCCCGCTGTGAACAAAGTGTGCTAACAAGTGTTTTGGATCACTCCCCGGCCGCCCTACCAGCATTTCTTCTCCCCGCCCAGTAGCGATGGAGGCACAAGGTGAAGTGGCATCCTTTTGCAGACTTAACTGTGGATTAGTGAGGGGGGGGGGAAGAAGCAGAAAACGTAAGGAGGCTGGAGAGAGGACATGAAACGCTCCTGTTGCTTTGATTCTTGGGGCACACGCTGAGAGGGTCTGCGCATGCCCCCAGCGTGGTGCTTGTCCCCCCCACCAGGTGTTCTTAGTAGAGGCAAGCGGCTGATTGAATTTTGTTTTGCTATAGCTACACGACACCGTCTGATTCGTGGTAAATACATTCAAACAATACAACACGCTTGCCGCCTGGCTATTATGGAGCTTCAATATATCAGCAGCTGAGGCTTGGTTATATAATGCTATAATCTATGGTAATATTTGCTTTGTGGATGTGTGGGTGGGTCTTTATTGTTATGTGATAGACACTGCATGACAAATCTATTCTGTTGGTAAAAAGAAAAATGTATCAGCAGTGGGCCTGTTCTTTTGGTGAGATGCATAGTGCTTCTGGAAACTGGTCCACCGCCGAGGTTTTCACACTCTCTTGTTATTATGATTATAGTGATGTTATAGTGTGGGAACAGAACATAAAAGAACAATTTTCAAAGCAGGAGCAGGCTGGTAGGGGTTCAGAGCTCAGTAAAAAGGAGCTAAAGGCCAAAGTGTGTGCTGGATGTACCCATGCAGGGCCAGTGTCTTGCTGAGTTGCTCCAATAGCACCACAGGCCCACTAGGACTGCTGCTAAAGAGGTATGCGGCACAGTGAAACTGCAACACATAGGTGAAAGAGGTAGAGGGGTAAAAAAGGTCAACAAACTCTGAAAACAATATGAGTCATCAGAACTATAGCAATGACTGTTCAATTTTCATTTTTTATAGGGCCACAAGGTTTGCTTGAATGGCCAACAAACTGCTTTTCATAATAATAATAAAAAATCTGCAAAATTGTCAGTTTTGATCAGGAATTAAGTTGGACTAAAATAGTTCTAAGCTCGAGAAAATGTTTTGGCGTGGGCCTTTTGAAACCAGATAGTTTGAAGTGCCTGATCCGGATCTGGGCATGTATGCAACTGTGTTATTAAGTGTCAAAAAGGCTTTAATATAAAATGTATCTTTTGCAAATTGAAACCAACAAATCCATTGTTCAATAAGAAGCCCAATTTGTCATACACTTGGTCATACAAATTAATAAAATACAAATCAGTCAACCAACAAATCAATCAATTCAATCAATCCAAATGATCTAGTTTTTATCAGAGCAAATATTCAGCTTAGACTTGGGGAAATGCAGTCAGTTGGTTCTTGGATTGTTTCTAGGCTTCTTATTTTGGAGTTTGGCCAAAATCGAGAGTAGGTGGGGCAGATGACGTCACCTAAAGCTCCTCCTCTTTCCTCCAATCAGCTGAGCGTTTACTGTGACGCCTGCTCAACAATACACACAAGCCCCTGGCTGGACGCAGGCCGAGGCACATTTCAGTTATACTATCTTTTTTACACTTTTAATTTTCTATTTAATCTCTTCAAGACTGCTATAAATAGACAACTGAGAAAGGTAAATGGATGGATCGCAGCGCTGCAGCTCCTGATAGTATTATGACAGCGGCTAACGCTAAGGCTAGCTAAGTTAGCTCCTGTACAGTATGCTCACCCGGCGGGGGGGAGTTACCATTTATATAAACCTGGATTGCTTTCGGTGAGTACCGCTGAATAATAGATCGTTTTGTTTCTTCACTAATGTCCTTGTTTCATAGAAACATTACATTAAGGATTATACTTACATTTTGTTTTGTTCTAGCGACTCTTTGGCTAAAGCATTAGCCTAGCTTTACTCACGGAAGAGACCTGCGTCCATCCACCAAACTGGATAAAACATTGGATTTGGTTGGCTTTAAATCAGGATCAGCAGGTTCGCTGACTCCTCAGAAGAAAATGAAGAAGAGAAAGGAGTTGAACGCATTAATAGGTCTTGGGGAGATAAGCGGAAGAAGACCAAAAAGGGTTCAGGACACCGACTCCTCCGAACCGAACCTCCTGGTTCTGAGTCTGAGTCCAGCTCAGAGGACGATGAGTTCAACAACATGAACGGAGCGGCCAGCTTCGGAAAGTGAGTGTCTGAGTCAAAGTGGCTCCTAATGATCTGTCATAATGTAATACTGACATTACACTGATTGTAGCAGGATGTGTTGTGCTAGAGAGAAACACTTTGCCAAGCATGCTTCCCTCTCGTTGTTTTGTGTCACTGATAGAGGTGGACTGTAGTAACAGTCCCAACTTGGCCCAACTACTTACCGAGTTGGCTCACACTAGCATAGCATAAACTCTATTTCTACCTAGGTAACTAAAAGCTTTGCTTGGCTGTGATTTATTTGATTATAAATAAATTAATATTAAAAACACGCCACTTTGGTCATGTACTCCTTGGTAACTTTGAAAAAACATGAATTCATTAAAAATTACGAAATGTTGCAAGATAAAGTTTGACAATTACTGCTCTAAAAGCTCATCATATTACATGTCTAAATCCATTATGATAATTTCACTCTATGTGAGGCTCGTATTTTGAACCACCATTACTCATGTGTCAGCTTTTTTATTCCCATCTGAAAATACTGTATCTGCATCATTAATAATGGAAGCTGTGGTGCAGCGAGCAAGTCTAATGTTACCGCATTTTATCCCTTCACAGGAGAAGCTACGCACAGTGCTGCAATGTGTGCTACCCCTTGTTTCTCTTCATCATCCTTGCTGCTTGTGTCATGGCCTGTGCTGGGTTGATATGGATGCAGATTGCACTTAAGGATGATCTAGACGCAGTGAAAGAAAAGTTGCACAACAGTAAGACGTAAAAAGCTAATCAACACCCATTGCTTTTTGCACTTTCTCATCTTGCTTTTTAATGTTTGACAGTGGAATCCAGCCAAAAGGTGTCTTCAAGTGAAATACCCAAACTAAATGAAGATCTGAAAAACAAGCAGCGAGAGCTTGAGGATATTGAAAGAGGAGACAAAGGCCTCACCAAACTCTGGTCTAACCTTACAGAAATAAACAGAAAGGTAATATAAACATTTCATCAATGATTTACAACTTTTACATCTGAATGATGGACACATTAACACATATTCAGTTTACATCACCAAGACCATTTAAAGTGCAGCAATTATGCAGGGTCTACTCTGCAGAGTTTAAGCAAAAAAATCAATGTAAAATCTGATATACTTTTTAAATATGCTGATGTGTTGTTTGAAAACAGTATTACAGTAGTGACAGCAAAAGAGACCAATTCTTTTGAACATTCTCTTTAGAACAGTCATACAGGTATTATGAGCTTTGTTCTGTGAAATCTACTTAACACACAAATGTGTTTTGGTGGTTGTGCTCGTTTCATATCAGATTAGACTATACTTAATCCCAAATTAGTTGTAAGTAATACAATGACTCTAATGGCCTGTCTCTCTTCCAGATCAGTTTACTGGATACTGCCGTCAGTCATTTGAAAGCCAACCTCAAATCAGCAGCAGACCTAATTAGTCTTCCCACTACAGTAGAAGAGCTTCAGAAGGTAGACCATATGAAAACTAAATCTTTTTAACAATTAATTTATAAACTCTTGTTTATTTACTGTATGTTGTTTTTGCTAAAACTGTTCTTATCCTTGTATTTTAGAGTGTGGCTACAATTGGGAGCACACTCACAAGTGTCCAACATGATGTGAAGACTATGCAGGATGCTCTTGAAACTGAGAAAAAAGCAGATAATGAAATGAAGAAAACAATGGTAACTATCTCATTTTAATACAGTACATCTTTAGTAGAGATCAACCAGTATGGGTTTTTTTTGGCCAGTGTCAATTTTAAAACATTTTGTTTTTTTAAGGAGATTTCATATTTTAGTAAAAAAAAAAAAAAAAAAAAAGAGAGAGAGAGAAATAATATATTATAACAGAAAAAAATGTTTTCTCTTTCAGTTTCATAAATAAAACTAATTTATAAAGAAAAAAAACAGTTTAAGAAAGTGCTCCTTTTCAACACACGATGATACAAAGTGTTTTAGTCATCACACTATATACTGTGTACAAGTGCAGCCATGAGCTTTCTCTGGATCAAATCACCAGTTTATATTGGCAAACAGACGAGCACTTTTCAAAGCTTTTGCTGCAGCCAAAGTCAGAGAACAAGAATAAAACTTTTAAGACCTAAAAAAGTAATGTTAATAATAAAATCAAAGCTGCACACTATTGATTGAAGAGAGATGAAACAAGCCATACCGTTTCTCTCCAAAACTAGCTCAGCTGATCACTGTGAGTGCGGCTCTAGTGACTGTCCAAAGAATTGCTTGATCAAATATCGGCCAAAATTAAAGTGGATGCAAAAAAAAGAAAAATTGGCCAGACAATATATCAGTCTATTTCTAATCTTATGAAAATAATCAGTGTATAATCAATCTTTGGTAGTCTTCAATAATCTAATTCATGCACATGGTCTGCAAACAAACTCATAAAGAAGTTAAAATAAATTGTTTAGTATTCAGGAGAAGAGGTTAAGTAACATTTAATCTTCACACATTGAATTGGTAGAAACTGTTGGCAAGCACTGTATATTGTTTTTGATTCAACAAGAAAAGCGAGATTATTGCAGAATATTTATGCTTTGACTTGTTGACAAATATTGCCATAAGAAGTTGATCTGCTCTGCTTCAAATCTGCCAAACGGCTTTAAGCTCTTGTTTTTTACTGGAGCTAAGCTGATAGATTTTTTATGAACCTAGCAGAGTTTCACTTATTTAGGTTGACAGCTTGTCTCTTTTATTTAGATATTTATGTTCAATGCATAAAACTTCAGTATGGAGTTTGTGTTTCTCCACATGTATCTTTATGAAAGTATTGAAAGCAACGTGAACTTGAAAGATTAAGTCATAGTCTGATGAGTTAATGGTTTGTCAAATGTTCTACAGAGCAAGACTTGAAGTGCTACATTTTTTCGTCAGTGTTCTTTTCTGTTGTAATGATCATGCCATACTTGGCACAAATCCGGGTCAAAGCGCTGTTCCAATCTTATGTTTACATTGTTTATTTTCTATCCACTCTAGCTTGAATCTTTTGGCTGCATTTGTCAGGTTAGCTTCCAAGAAGTCAAAGGGTTGAGAAGGTCCTGTCATCACTAAGATTCAGGCGCTCACTTGTCATTTATAATGCATGAAACAAGTGCCAGTCTATTTTGGGAGCTTAGATGTAATCTTTTTCCCAGGAAAACTAGGTCAGTTATTTGAGAGTATTGTTGTTCAGATAGAGTTGCATTTAAATAAGAATTGTTTTAGGAAGCCTTGTGAGACTGCTGTTGTGATTTTGAGCTTCCATCCACACACACTATTAAAGTAATTAAAAAGAAATATATTCTGTGGATGCAGATAAAATATTGAAGCATTTATGTTTAAAATGTAATTAGGTCATCACAAACTAGCATTTTATGTTAATTAGTCAGAATTATTTTTTTAATTAGCGTAGTTTACTTGTTCTGTTACATGTAGACAATTAAATACAGTGCCAGCATAAAACTTAAGCTATGTGAAGGCTTCTAGAGAAAAAAACAAATTAAATGTATTTATTATTTTTGTCCAATGACTAGATTAATTGGCCCTAATCAAGCTAATATTTTTTCGTCATTACTTTATTTATTTATTTTAAAGACAATGTGCAGCTACATTAAAAAGATGGCTGCACCATTTAGCATCACGCAATTTCCATCCTTTGTTCTTGACAGGAAAACATACTTTGGGTATTCAATGTGTGTTGAATACAAATATAAGTCTGCATTAAATGTACTATGTTTCAAATTTGTTCATTTTGTATGCTTGAAATGTCTCAATGAAGCAAAAATCAGACGGTGTTAGGTCTTATGACTCTTGTGTACTTAAGTAAACCGTGACATTTTGCATTAGCCATTTATTTTATTGTTTTTTATCTGTAGGATTTAACAGCTCTAAAAAAGACTGTAAGTGAAGTGAACAAGACTGAGGAGGTGCACCACACTTGGACTGACGAACAAATCCACCTGTTGCTCTCCACTGTGGCCGACCTTTCCCACAGGCTGTCTTCTGTTGAAACAGGTCTAACCAAACGCCAAAGCCAGCGGTAAGAACAAATCAGGTTCACTCAAGGGAAATATTCAAGTTATTTTTAGCTCACGTTCTTTTGTGATTACAGGACACCCCTGTAGTTATTGCTCAAAATCCAGAGAAGGCAAATAATCCCACAACAACCAAAGCAACACCTCAAGATGTCCAATCACAAGGTATAAGAGCCATCCATATACTGCATTTGTTTTGTTTCTGTTATGTTCTCCATCTTAAATATTTCTTTTGCTTTATTGCCAATAGCGATGCCTACAACAGAGCAGCAGAGCAGCAGACATCCACGTTTCCTCACTCCAAAGCGCTCCAGGAGAGATGCTCAGAGAGGATGTTTGAAACGGCTGTCTCTGCCTGGTGTTACACTAAAAGGTTTGTCACATTGCTCTGCATTGCAATCTAATTGGGTATTTTCACATTCAAGAATTCATGGCAGTTATAAACCAGGTGGAGAGCACAAGGCATTTTTTCTATTAATAACATTGGATTTTGCAATGAAATATTTCAAAAAATATTGCACATGATTTCTATGAGACTAGACCTATTAGTCTTTTGTATTACAAAAGTAAACTGCATTTAAACAATATTCATTTTATCTGCCCTCCTCCTGATTGAAATAACATTTGCCTGTAGAATGTTGTGATGCCATCTGAAACCAACCTATTATGATTTGTCTGATAAATACTGAGGTTAGATTTATGCTAAATGTTTAAAAGTCAGATTATATTGTCTCCAGCAGCTTTATTACTATCTAATAGTGTAGTTAATTGTGTTGGTTAAAGGATGGGCTCAACCTAGCTTGGCACACCTCATATTCAGGGAAGTTTTCTCCAGCACTTTAATACTTAGCTTGACCCTTGTGTTCTTTTTTTGTTTTAAATATGTATATTTTTTATTTCTTTATTTAATGTATTATTATTATTTATTTATATATACTATTAGACTGTAGCTGTAGTCGTTTAGTCGATTAATCGGTCGATGGCAACTTGTCAACCAAAATTTGTATTAGTCGACTAATTCTTTTAAATTGATTATGAGGTTTTATTAGAACAGGGAAAAACAATGATTTAGTTGAGGATTTGGGACAGAATCATTAGTCTAATCTGATATAAATGTCATGTTTCCTATTCATTTTGTGTGTTTTTGCATGAACTCCATTGGATTTTTAGTCTTTTCATTTGGGTCAAATAAATAGAACAAAACAGACTTTTTAGCTTCAGAGTTTCTGCCACGCCCCATTTTTAATCGATTAGTAGGTCGATGGGACTTACTTTTAGTTGACCAAGAATTTCTTTGGTCGACTACAGCCCTAATACGTATATACTGTATATATTTTTTATCAAGTATGTATTTTGGAATGTATCTACAGGCGTCACAGTTTTATAGTATTTAAAAACAACAACTATGAACACTCTTTACTATTAAAATGTGTATGATACAGATTGGCAAAGTTTAAAAAAAACATTTTAATTTTTTCACATTTTCAAGGAACCATGAAAGTAAGTGGCAAAAGTCATGCATTTTTTGAGGATTTCAAGCTTATAATGCCAAGAGAATGTGACTTTCTGCTAATCAATTTTTTTTTACAAGATAATTCAAGTACTTTCCTTGAAGTGTTTTTTGCTAGTTTTGACAAAGCTCAAGATTTTTCTGAAATATACTCAATACTTTTGAAAATTCTATCTCTAGATCAGTTTAGAAACTGGGATTGTCGACATTGTCCTTTTTTATGCCTTTTCTTTTTTCTTTGCTACTATCTATTTAAACTTGGACAAATCCTATTTTTAATTGTATTCAGTAAATCCACCTTGCTTCTATTTCCAGACTTGGAGGAAATCTTTGGGACTGCAGACAAACAGTCCAGCCCGCTCTCCTACCAGGACCTGAAGCGAATATTTGGACAGCAGATTCCCAGCGCTCGTACAATGTTTTGTTTCGACATTGACAGGGACCACAGGTACTCTTTGGCAGAGCTGAGGGCGGCCCTAGGTTTTTAAGCTCACAGACGACACACAGTTTATGCAGTGAACAGTATTGAAGCCCAGAAGGGTTTATGGTGTGGACTTTACCAACCCTTTATCTTGTAAATGCTGCACTTTGATGAACTGAGTATTTATCAAACAGACTGGCAAGGAGGCGCTGGCATGACCTCTCAAATCACTCAAATCTTCTATTACAAAAAGATGTTCTCATTTCACCATGGTAAGTGTTGTGAACATTTCTGATCCAAGCTATTTTTTCTTAAAACATTACTGGTACAACTTGACAGTTTTCTTTAAATGTTTTCCTTTTCTTTATCCAAGTGTATAATTATGTGTGTTATGTAGTTTTTAGCTTATTACAAATGTTGTGACCCAATTACGTTTGTACTCGCCTATCACATTATTTATAACCTGGTGTAGAAGACTACTAGATTTGAGACCTAAGTTTGTAACCTACCGTATTTCTAACTTTACCACAATGTACAGTCATTTCTTTAATCTAAAATTTGTAATCATTTTAATTACAGAGTAGTTACTTTTTATTTGAATTGTTTTGTGTGTACAATAGGGTGTGTTTCTTTTAGAAAATCTATGTAAGATTTGAAGGGCTATGAACACATACTGAATGGACTCCATAAACTTACACAATGTAACAAAATATCTTAATCTTGCAGTAGATTTTAAACTGCCTGAACACCTAGATCACACAATGCAACAGGTAGTTAAAGCACTGACCATCACGTTGTACTTGATTCATTTTATTACTATTTTGGGTTAGTAAATAATGTGTATTTAAGAAGCTTTGCATGTTGCTCATGACATGGAACACGATTATTTATAACCATAATTATTCGGCCACTTTGCAGGACAATGCGCATTTGAGATAAAATTTGTATCATTTGTCAGAACTTTTGGGACTTTGCTGCTATTATATATTGGAGATTTACTGAATGTTTTTGTGTGAACACAAATAAATACAAAGTTAAAATTACCAATGTCTTGTAAGTTGAGCTTTTGAAACATGCTTGCAAACCCTTGGAAATACAGTAGGTGTCCAGTCTGGTAGATTTAAGTGTATTTTGCTTAAGTGGCAACTTCACATCTGTTGCAATTAAGAATTATAGTGCATATGGTATTACTCAAAAAAATGTATATAGTTGACAGATTACAGTATTTTATGCTAACAAAACAACTGGTGAATGTTACCAAAGAGCTTGATTTATCAATATCGCCCAGTCCTAGCTGCAATCAATTTTTAGCATGATGCTTTCATATTTTCAGTAATTATTGACTCATCAGCAATATTTTTTGTTATTATTATTACCAGACTAGTAAAGCAATTATATTTCTATTGTAGATTGATACATTTCAAATATCGACTCATTATAAACTGAAAGGATGAGTATATTCATGAATATAACATAGGGTAATATATATATAACCACCTTTGTTTTTAAAGTTTTGCATGTGGTTTGGAGTTGTTTAAGTTCAACATACATTCAAGTATGACTTATTCATTACAGAATTATTTGGCAAAATTGTAATATAGTAAAAATAAGGCCAAAGGAACATTTTCTTTTGTATCAAATGTATTTACAGCAATTGTTGAATGATAAACCAGTCCAAAATGTTGTACAAAGTATGTCCATTTATGACAGTGCCCCTTTAGCTCTCCAGTCTCCAGAAAGAAGTCCCATCAGATTCTCTTCATCCTCCTCCTCTTCATCTTCCATACTGACATCTGTTTCCATCTTCTCTACCTTTTTCTCTTGCGTTTTCACTTCACCAAATCACGCTTGTCCCTGAGCAATTCCACTCTTCTGTAACACTCAATCTGCTCATCAATTTCATCTATTTGTCGCTCTAGTCGTCCCTCCTCATCTTCCTCGGCCACTATCGCCTCTGATTTGGTGTTCACCTGTCGCATCTCCTTCTGAAACTCTTCCCACTCTTTGTCCATCTGATCCTTGGGCGCCTCCACGTTACGCACCTTGGCATCAGTCACAGGGTCGTCAAAGAAGCCCTCTGGTATAGCTTCAGCAGTTTTATCTTTCTTTTCTGGCTTTTCTTTCTCTGGATGTTCTGCTTTTTGGATGGATCCTGAGTGAGAGATGGCTGGAACAGATGGGATTGAACTGTCAAAGAAATCAGCAGGAAGACTAGAAGTTTCTGCGTTCTGAGAAGGATTTTTGGATACGGATTGTTCATCTTCACCCTCCTCTTCATCATCATCGTCGTCATATGCACCTCCTAACAAACTCGCACCAGCACTTTTTGAAGGAGTAGTGGTGCTAGGTTTTTCAAAGAAGTCTGCAGGTAGCCCTGATGTAGATTGGCTGGCGTTTTGTACAGGTTTGGGCTTTTTAAAACTGACTTCATCCGCTTCCGTTGTTTTCCTTTTCACAGCTTGACTTTGCGGGGCTTGTTTTGCATCTTTGAGCTCAGCAACCTTTTCTTTGTGCTGTTTACCGAGGACATGTGTTGTCCAAAGCAGATCGGACTTGACCTGCACGTTGCACAGAACACAACTCAGATGGCCCAAGCTGTTGTATTTGGCAAATGGAGACTCTACGCGCTTCTTTTCCGACGATTGTCGCTGCTTTTCCCGCATCAAGCGCCTGAGTTCTTCTTGATTTACTACTTTCTTCCCTTTCTTTGACGTTGCCATCGTTCAAATGTTTTGGAGAGCTAGCTACTGCCGCTAAAATTAAGCATTCGTCCCATGAAAATGACACAACCGCTGTTCTCGCGAGATTTCAAATGCAAATTTCAGAGGCGTGTCCGCTACTCGATTCAAATGTATTTATTATTTATCACTGTATTTAATAAATGCAATGAATTTAAAGCAGGACAACATTAAACTGCACAGGCAGTTCATACGAGATTTTAATTAATCTGAGTAAATATACATGTGAGGAACCATAACTCAATGAAAGAATCAATTTCACCAACACTTTGAGGTTTTTTAAATATTTTTTAGCATGCTATTTATTTTTATGGTTTTCACTTTTATTGTCAATGATGATTACACATTTATAACTGTGTAATACCTAATACTTACTCCCTCGTGTCTGCATTGCTATGTTTTAGGTTTTATACTTAAAGCGACTTGAGCTACTTGGACCAATGGACTTGCCGTACCTAAGATGGACGTTAAGTCGCGCATGCGTAGAGTGTGTTTTACAACAGAAAAGGCAGCGGCGCAGATTGGGCACAGTCTGCCTGAAATTTGCCGCAAAGCGAAGATAAACGGTACAGATTTTAATCGTATCATCCGACGAAGAGGACTTTAATCCGAGAACAATGTAGCGGCCTGATCCAAGGGTTTTACCTATGTGTTCATTTAGTTTGTGTCTGTGTTCTGTTTCGTGTAGCCGTATTTTCTTTTTACATCACCGCACCCACCATATTCAATTTTGTTGTGGGCTAGGTAGCTAACCTATGCTAGTAGCTAATGTTGGTGCTGATGCTGAGTAAAGCAGGCATACCTTTATAATTGCAAGGTATATTTTGTCACGTTACTGATTCGTAACCGAAACCAATTTTGTAAGCTAAAAGCTGTCACTAGAAAGATCAAGCTGTACTTTTCGTATCGAGGCATTCTTTAGTTTTCATCGTGCTTAGTAAGTGTTAAAAAGATCAAAAACCATCATGACAGGTGAGAAGATTCGCACGTCGAGAAAAGACCACAACAAAACAAACAAAAATGAAGAGATTATGGACACGTACGAGGATGCACCAATTCCTAATGGTACCAGTAACCATTTTAAGTCCAACAAGCTATTTCACAAGTCGTACAAAGCATCAGCTCTGCAACAACAGCAGCAGCTCAACGAAAACAACATCAATGGAAACTCTGCGTCTGTGGGGACAGTGGTGAACGATAACAACAAGAACCCGATCATTTTGACCAGTGAGATTGAAGAGTTTCCAGTACATGAGTGTGTTTTCAGAGGAGATGTCCGTCGCCTGTCCTCTCTCATCAGGAGCCACAGCATCCTTCAGAAAGATGTGCATGGTCAGTGCATTTAGATGCTTAATATTTTATAACTATTTTTCACACTATTCATTTTGCAGAACAGAATCTGTGGTTACATATGTGGTCAATCAAAATCTGTATGCCCTATAAAAAGATCAATGTTTTTGTTGTTGTTGTTTATTTTTATGCAAATGCATGGAGACACAAGTATTAGGAAAACTAAAAGTTAGTTTAACTTTACCCCCAAAAATTTTTTTAATTTAATTTAATTTTTATTAAATTCTTTTGTTCTTTTTTAGACACTTACCTTGCACAGATGTGAGCAATCAAATCTAGACATCAGATCTAGTTACCCATAATGATAAGTCTGTGGTGTGCCTTTAAATATAACTATCAGTGCAGCAATATATAGCAGTAATATTAATATCAAAGTCATATTCAGTAAAAACAAAACAAAAACATTGTTTTGTTCTGTATGACAAACAATTTTCTTTGGAATGATGAAATAAATCAGCTTAATGTTGTTTGAGTTGAAACCTGGATCAACTCCTATGACATAACGTTAATTCACTGACTCCAGTTTTAATCATGTGCTACCTTTTTCTTTTTAGGAAATACACCTCTCCATCTTGCTGTGATGCTCGGACACAAAGGTAATCTATTAGTCATCCTCTCTGTTTTATGTTGAGCATCAAAAACTTTGCATGTTTCACAGTAATACACTGTAACATGATAAACAAAAGAGTCATTGAACAAACCAGTTATGCTGCTGGTTCACCAATGATATATACATTTACCACTAGGGATGGAACAATTCACTTAAGACACAATTCAATTCAGTTTTAGATTATATATATAATGCACATTCAGTCAGGTCTGGCACAAGTTCACACTTTGTTTCTTCAAACATTGTGGCAATTAATGTGTTATTATACAACTACAAACTAGTGTGTGTAAGTCAGTGGCTGCATAAGCAAAACACATCGGTTCTGGCCTTTCAATTTGATCACTTTAAATGATTTTTGAAGTTTTTGATCGATTTTCCATCCCTATTTACCACACATTTAAGAGTCATTTATTAACTCTTAATTGTTTATAAATAATTGGCGCCAGAATAAAACATTAAGCTACATTAAGATCATTAACCTCAAATATCTCTTGGTTTAGCAATAGGCTGATATCTGACAACACAATACTGATTTCTATTATCCATCATTATCTATGACACTATCTGTCTATAAATAGGCTTTTAATAAATTGAAACTTTAAATAAATTGTTTTTATCAGAGTGTGCCCTCCTGCTCCTTGCTCACAATGCACCTGTCAAAGTGAAAAACGCTCAAGGATGGAGTCCTCTGGCAGAAGCCATCAGCTACGGAGATAGACAAATGAGTGAGTGATATTCTACATCATTAATGCCAAGTTTGTTTGTTTATTCATCTATTCATTTATTTATTTATTTTTACTTTGATTTCTATTTTATTGTATCTATGTAAACGTAGGTGACATGATTTTTGTAATTTATCTGAGGATTAAATTATGCAAGTAAACAATGCTTTGTTTTCTCTATTTAAGAAAACTGATCATCTCTTCACTGATAAACATAAACCAGAGACATGCTGTGAATATTAAAGTCATTACTAACTTATTTTTATTGCATTTTATATGATACAGACATTAGGGCAATCTTCTTTTTGTTTGAAATGATTTTTTAGGATAAACAATTATATGAGGTTTATGACAATTTGCAGTAGCGCAAAGCTCATTGAAGATGACCTTGATTTTTTTGGAAATCTAGCAGTCATCACACTTTAATACTAGTAAGCATGAACGATTGTGCAATTGAACACAGAGGACCTCTAAAGGGCAACGCAATGACTGTTTTAATGGATATTTAACTGCAGAAAAATGCTATTGGATGAGTACTGCAGCTAAAAGCTGGAGGTAGGGATTTCGTGTGTGCTCGTCATCCAGATGGGCCTGGAACAGTTCCTAAATCTAGGCTTAGAGTAGAAAGCTAAGAGCTTATAGGCCGGGTCACTCTCTCTCCTGCCTAATGATGCCGCTGCTTCAAACCTGACACAGAAAAAGCCAAATTACATGTGAAAGGCAGAAGCAGGCTCTATAATGGCTTTACGCTCTCTGTTTTGTATGGCTGCTACATACCATTCACTGAAGTCCTTTATTCCAGATTTGGTGACAAAGCAGAGGTCATTCACGTCTGCACTATGGGCTTGTACAAAATGACCTGCTCCTTGTTTAGTATGCGGTGCACAGTTTTGATCCTGCGGTGACAGACTGGGAACTGTGTGTGTCTGAGAAGGTCACATCACTTCGGGACAGGGTGGAGGGGGTGGAGGGGGGTGGACACAACAGGGCAGGAAGGTCAGCCAGCGAAAAAGTCCAGCTCGGTGGCTAAATGAGCGGCTGTACACAAACACAAGGTTGTACACAGAATGCGGTCCTCTCAGGCTCAGCAGATGTTGTCCGAGAGAGCAGTAACCAGAGCCTCGTCAGCGCTTCTCACCCCAGTGTCACGACTATCAGCTGTGCACTCCCACTCCACTGGCCCTTGTGTGTTTCTACTCTCACATACAGCCACTGTTAGGTTTAGAATATCCATCGTGTCTTTCTAAGTAGAATAGTTTAGGAGTTTGTTCTATAGTAAATAAGATAAGAAATGGCTGAATAATTGTTTCATATACAAGTGCTGGTCAACGAATTAGAATAATTTGAAATGGTGCAATCATGAAATTCTTTGAATGCATTTGTTGTACAGAAAGAAATTCAGGTGTTCACCGCACCTGTCCTACTCGTTAGAGTAATCACAGAACTCGTTACCTGTAAAAAACCTGCTCAGCTGAGCTTTGAAAAAGGTCCATTTAGGCCATTTAACTGTGACACTGTTGTTCCATTGAATTAGAATAATGAAGAAACCGTTTCATTGAATTAGAATAATTTTTATTATAATTAGAATCATCACTTTCTCAGTATTTTGTGGCTGCCCCTTGGCTTGTATGACTGCCTGAAGTCTCCGCGCATTGATTGACCAGCTTGTCGCAAGTTTACGCACTCACAGCTTCCCAAGCAGTGGCGATGTTCTGCTTCAGTTGGTCCAGCTTAGTCGGCTTTCTGTCGCGAATTTTCCGCTTGATGATGGCTCAAAGGTTTTCAATGACATTGAGGTCAGCGAGTTGGCCGGCCATGCCAAAACTTCAAGCTGTTTTCTAGTGAACCAGTCTTTGGTCGACTTTGCCGCATGAGCCGGTGCAAGATCCTGTTGAAATATGAAGTCTTCTTCGCCGAACTGTTCCTCAACAGTCGGAATCAGGAACGTTTCCAGAACATCTTGATATACGGCAGCATTGACAGTCTTCTTGAGGAAGCAGAGTTTCCCTACACCCCGAGCAGACATGCATCCCCAGACCATAACGCTCTGGGGAAACTTGACGGATCTTTTCACGCACTCGTGGTTGTAGGTTTCGCCACCACGACGCCAGACACGAAGACCTTGGTCACCGAAGGAGATGCAGAAGCGTGATTCGTCACTGAAGACCACTTTCTGCCAGTCTTCAGCAGTCCACTCGCCGTGTTGTTTGGCCCACTTCAGCCGTTTCTGCATTTGTTTCTTGTTCAGCATCGGTTTTACCATAGTATGTCTATGGGTTTTACTGCTGGAACGCGATATTTGAAGCCGAGTCATTGAAAACCTTTGGGCCATCATCAAGCGGAAAATTCGCGACAGAAAGCCGACTAAGCTGGACCAACTGAAGCAGAACATCGCCACTGCTTGGGAAGCTGTGAGTGCGTAAACTTGCGACAAGCTGGTCAAATCGATGCCGCGGAGACTTCAGGCAGTCATACAAGCCAAGGGGGCAGCCACAAAATACTGAGAAAGTGATGATTCTAATTATAATAAAAATTATTCTAATTCAATGAAACGGTTTCTCCATTATTCTAATTCAATGGAACAACAGTGTCACAGTTAAATGGCCTAAATGGACCTTTTGGAAAGCTCAGCTGAGCAGGTTTTTACAGGTAACGAGTTCTGTGATTACTCTAACGAGTAGGACAGGTGCGGTGAACACCTGAATTTCTTTCTGCACAACAAATGCATTCAAAGAATTTCATGATTGCACCATTTCAAATTATTCTAATTCGTTGACCAGCACTTGTACTTATTATTAATGAATGCCTCATTGTCAGTGCTTGACCTTGCCAGAATGTAAGCAAGGTTGGGCCTGCGGACAGCACCCTGCTTATTACTTTTTTTTTTTTTTCATTTGAAAACTTTAGATTTGGGTTATACATGGTCTAAAACATCCTTATAAGATATTTCAGAGCAGTTTAACAACATTAAGTGGCAGAAGTAAGTAAGTAAGCTTTATTTATTTAGCGCTTTTCACAGTTAACTGAGTCACCAATTACTATAAACTATTTCTAAACCTGCAAAATCAAGGTCTATTTTTTCCTTTTAACAAGCCATGCTAATCAATAAACAGTAAAACAGTAAAAAGGAAAACCCTTAGTATTTGGATGGGAGACCACTAGGATTATTGTTCTAATTGTTTTTGATTGGTTGATTAAACCAATGTTTGTTTTGCAAAAGCAAATGTTGCCTGCCAATATTGATACTTTTTTCTGTTAATACACTAATACTGATTTTTCATCCTTCTGAAACTGTTGGATTGTACCTATATTATTTACCAAACACTTTTTTGTGTGGTAAATGGTCATCAAGCCTGGACAGTGCTTTGTTAACGTTTTCACACTCCTTGACTCAATATTGAAAAACTGGGTAATATTTTGCGTGTTTAACCCTGTGGTGTCCTCTTGTGTTGTGTGCAGTCACAGCGATCCTGCGTAAACTGAAGCAGCAGTCCAGAGAGAGCGTGGAGGATAAAAGGCCTAAATTACTGAAGGCTCTGCGCGAGGTGAGCTCAGCGGCTCTCACTTTGGACCACTTTCTTCCCCGCTGCTTCTGTATTAAAGCTTAATTATGCTTGCGTTCCCTGACTCGCTGTATGCTAATGTGCACGAGTCATCACTGCACCAGTGCGCTGCATGCTCTGAATACATGTGTGTTTTAATAGCACATGTTAACAGCCTCACTGAGTCCAACAGCACTGACCCGTGAACCTATAATGTGCTCTTTTACAGCTTGGAGACTTCTACCTGGAGTTGCATTGGGATTTTCAGAGTTGGGGTAAGGTTTTGTTTTTAATTTAGAAGAAATATGCACATTACATTGCTATCTAGCAAAACTAATTTAAGCTTTTTGTGTGTGTGTTGTAGTGCCTTTGCTGTCTCGCATGCTGCCTTCGGATGCTTGTAAAATCTACAAGCAGGGAACCAATATCAGGTGAGTTTTGAATATTTAAAACCATATATTCTGATTTAATCAAATCCTAACAGTGTGACCTTGAAAAATATACTCATTCTGGTGAATTAAACATAAATATTTATTGATTATGAACTCAAAAGCAGTATAAAGTGGCAAACTGACAAACTATCCAAAAGTATTACATCTTTTGCAAAAAACTATGTATGCTTAACTTTCTTTTATACAATCTATTTCTATGTTTATATTAGTTTATTTTTCAATAAATGTTTTTTTAAGTTAAGTTCAAGACCATGTTCAATGGTCTTTAAAGGATAAGGTGTTTTTTTTTAATAGTTGAGGGTTTTTAACACTCTTTAATCCAAAACTTATCGACATTTTTTACATTTTTGTTTTTTTTAATTATCTGGCATCGGATCAAAACAAAATCACTGGTCTTACCCATCACTGCTTTTTCAACTTGCATTTTCCTCAAGTTGGAAAAATAGTTAATTCAAACTTTGATTGTATTGTGTTGTAATTTTCTTCATAGTATTGAAATGGCCTGTCCTAAAATGTTGTTTTGTTTTAGACTGGACACCACTCTCATAGACTTCAATGATATGAAATGTCAACGCGGTGATCTTAGCTTCATTTTTGATGGTGATGCTGCTCCCTCTCGGTCCTTTGTGGTTTTGGACAATGAGGCTAAAGTCTACCAAAGAATACACCACGAGGTTTGTCAGGCGTTTACTTTTATATGTCATGTAGAGAAGAGCAATGTATTAAAGTTTTGATATGTATTATTATCAAACATGCCTTCAATAGCCAAAATGTTACAAAAACTGAGATTGCAAACTTGAATAAAATGTCATGTTGTGCATTTTTAATTGAATGTACAAAGTTGATATAATGCTTGTATACTTGTAAAAGTACATGCATTTCACTTTTGCCTGATATTTACACCTCATATTTGTGAGCACACACTGGAAAAAGTGAAAATAGCTTGATTCTAGGATTTGAACCCTAATTTCAAGCATTTTGACTAATTGAAGATCTATTTTCTTGTAGAGACCTAGATCATTTAAGACATTGCTTTTTATTTCAAACCAAATTATTTGCCAATGGGTAAAGAAAATCGTTCTAATCCCATTGGAAATTTTTTTTTTCTTTTTTTAAGCCAAATTTCTTATAACTAGTCAGAAAGGCAATGAAACACCTCATATATTCTACATTACATTAGCAATTAAATCTTAACCAGTTAAAATGACTCAAAACTAGATTAAACTTCTGAATCCAAGTCACTTCAAGCACATCTAGTTATATAGTTTTTGCAGTGCATTTTCTGGTGGATTGCTATAATATATTTTTGTTGGTGAGACTCCAAAAAGATATAGACGTATTTTTAATCAGTAGGTTGTGGTCTATATTTTAATCAAATTGCACTTTGTAATGAAAAGGTTATTTCAATAGATTTTAGTCAGGAATTTGGCCTAAACAAAGAGTCTCCAACTTGCTAGCTTGGGAGTGACCTGACCTGAAATCATACATATTGTGTTTTTAAATTCAAATTTTCTTATTAATTACATTCCTATTCCATCACAAATCTAACAGTAGATGCCTCACTGTCTGCTAATAAATAGACACCCATATAATCTTTGTTATAGTAGCTCTCCAGAGGAAACAGGTTGGAGACTCCTGGACTAGACCCATTCACACACAAAAAATGCATTTAAATATTCACTTTAGCTGCCCTCCATCTGTATTAAACATTATTTGTCTGCAGAATGTTGTGGCATCATACAAACATAACCTTTATTGCCACGTTCTGTACACCAATGCTTTTTGAATGTCGCCTGTCCACAGGAGTCCGAAATGGAGACCGAGGAAGAGGTGGACATTCTCATGAGCAGTGACGTTTACTCCGCCACTCTGTCCACAAAGTCCATTACGTTTTCTCGCAGTCAGATCGGATGGCTTTTCAGAGAGGATAAAACGGTAGGAAACACGAACACGCCGCTGGTTTCACTCCTGCGTCGGTGCCAGTTTTTAATGGGTGGGCTTGGCAGAATTATTTGCGGTCACTAGACTCCATTTGAAGTAATAGTTCTTATTACGTCGGCCTGAACACAGGTGTAAGTCATAAAAGCAATTACGCAGCAGCTGGAACTTGTAACAGTAATGACGGTTTAATTAATCCAGGAAGTCTTGTAAATGGTCAGGGAACATTGAAAATCCATGTTTGGGTAAATAAACGCGGCAGCTCATCTGAGAACAAATTATTATGAATGAATGAATGTGGCTCATAGATTTTACTCCAAACTACAGACTGAGTGTGTGTTATAAATCATTAGGAAAAAGACCATTTTATGTAAACTTCATTAAGATCAAGTTTCCTGGAAATTATGAGGAATGTTTTTATTGGCGCTCTACAAAATCGAGACAATCAGACTCTTAGACATTACAACCCAGATAAAATCTAAACCAGGGAGCTATGTAATGCGTTTAGAATGAGAGCGGGCGCTGTTCCCACACAAATTATTTTGATTAAAAACAGTTAAATCAGTTCATTCTGTTCTGCTGTAAACATTGCTTATTTGCCACTAAATTAGCTGAAGTTTTGTCTGTGAGATATTTTTTATTCTCTTCCGACGATCCAAAAACAGTGTTCTGAATGTCATCGATCTGTGATGTTATGTGCTCAGTTTTAAGTCCATAAGCCATCTGAACTTGTTTTGAGCATTTTGCAGCATTAGCATATCAGCTAGATCAATTTGTTTGTTCCCCCATGTGTAATTTCTTCTTGCAGCTATAGAGGTCTAACTCCCTGAACAGCGTTTTGTTGTTACAGCTTCCAATTAGTCCACATAAAATATTTAGACTTAAACTGGACAGAGAAAACGATATGCGCTTATTGAATGGACTTATTTGTACAACTCTGGCTAGAAACAGAAAGCATGCATTACATTTGTGGAGCATTGAGTGGAAATGAGAGAAAGTGTTCAGATGAGAAGGAGGTGAAATCTGGTGGAGGCAGATTACACAGGAGTCAGAGCAGCTCATGTAAATCCAGCTGCAACATCCCAATAGACTGAAGAAGAGTGAAGAGAGTGGGCTAGGAGTGAGAAGGGACTGAGATGAAACTGAGAGCAGATGATGGGAAAGGGTAGTCTTTCAGAGAATCCCTGCTATTGCGGTTCTTCTAAAAGTCCTTGAGAACCTCCATCAGGCATTTCTTCTTCTGGTTGTATTATTTCACACAGAGCTATGGATCTTAATAAATATAATGTACTCTACTGTAACAGATTTATTTATTACTACATTAGTGTGATACCAGCCTCACGCGGCACCAGATATGTAGTGGTTTGTTTTAATATAATATGCTAAATCGGCTAATTGTGGCATGGCGCACTAATTGCTGATTATTAATTATTATATTGTGTAGCGATTAATAAAATTAATCAAATTTGGGCACCAGAGTTTATTTAAGTCTAACTCAATTTTTTTTTTTAAAAAGAAACCTACTCCTCGTTGTCTGTCTGAAGGCGCCTCTCATTACAGTGACAAAATTATAAAACCATAACCAGTAACATTTGTGTGGTTAATAAACAAAACAAACATAAACATTCATCACTCATTTCCAAACAGTTACAGTAAACACTAGTTTCAATGGTAAGATCTGATTTGGTTTAAATTAGGAGTAACAAGACTTTCCTAACTACTTAAGCCACTCTGTGTCCAGCCACCATTTTAGTCTTACGTCCCATGAGGCCGAAGATGTGGTGCTCCTTGGTGTCCACGAGTTTGAGGTCTTTCCTTGTTTGGGCCATGATCAAAGGGGTGCAGTTGCTGCTGTTCGATGGGTTTAGCAGCACTTGGAGAGTCCGATTCTGTAGCTTGAGGATGCGGCTGAAGAGTCTCCATAGGCCTGCTTTCAGTTTTGCAGCAGGGCGGCTGACCCCCGCAGGGGCCGCCAAGGGCCAGAGGCCCTCACGGCTCGGCTCCAACCCCCGTTCAGCACGTGAGGGAGGTAGATAGAAGTGACCAGGAAGAAGTTCCAAGTAGAAGTGTGTCCCACCGTGTGTGTGACCTTGTGGAGTCTTGTGAAGGGCGGACTCTCATGGGCTGGGAGTGGCTTATGGCTTACTATGTCCTTAATTGAATTTAAATCAGTAAATAGTTAGCTATTATTCACTTATTCAATTAACAAGAACATACATGCAATTGGAATCATTTTGACATCTCAAACTGTTACATTTTCAATTGTGAAATTCAATTGGATATGAGCATAACTGCCGCAATCACAAATATATGAAGCAATGACAAAGAACAGAAAATTTCCAAATGCATATTTCGACAAGGTTATAGACATGAGAGCACACATGAAATACCCATGAAAGTAAATGAGTTATAATGAAAGTCCTTGTCCTGCAAGTCTTTGCAACAGGTCACAGCAGGGCTTTGGTGCTAGAGTCAATAGCCATTTGTTGATAAGACACAGAGGGTCGTAAACTTGATCAGTTTTGGGGGGAGGACTGCATTCCTTTTGTCCCTCTAAGATGATGGAAAAATACAGTTCAAAATGTCTCTTTGGTGGTTCATAAGGCTACATCTACAATCCTCACAACTGTTTTGCAGTCCTTTTGAGAAACAGTGCATTTTTGACTTGTGAGTGCACATGAAGAGTGAACATTTTACACTCATAAACCTACTTTTTTCAGTATTTTAGCAGTGAGACTTTTCACTCATTCGCTACTTCATCCAACCGAGTTCACTCGTTATGACAACAGAAGTGCTAAATCTTAAGCAGAGAGAGACAAAAGTGGGAGGGCAAGATTAGGGCAAATTGCTTCATTAAGCTATTCACTTTTTTCTCTGCCTACTTTTGTTGGCGCCTCACTTCTGGTTTACCTGTGGTTAGCTTGTTAAATTTGCCACAATCAAACATTAAATTTGTAATGATTACACACAGTGCATATGCACATGCTGCACATGCTGTGTTTGAGAGTGCATGTCCTGTAGTCACTGGGTTTATTCAACACAAAGTGCTTGCCAAGAAAAGAGGGCAGGGCGGACTAAGGTAATAGTTTCAACTCCCTTGCCTATTTTCTTCTAAGAATTGTATGAAGAGATCCACAGATCTGTCAACTATGCTCAAGCAGAAAACACTAGCCAGCTTCAAACTGAAAACACAGTATTAATCCAAACATAGTGCAGTAGTGGAGCACAAATGACTAGTTCTTCTGTACAAATATCGTGCCAATGAAGTCAAACATTTTAATTGCTTTGTGCAAAAACCTTTTGTATGAAATGTGTTTCTTGCGGTGCAAAAACATAAGTTATAGATGGTTGTGGCGTAAACAGTTCTTGTAGAATGTGCAATTATAAAGAATAGAAAAGACTCTCCTGGGGTATTTTCTTCACAGGATGCAACTCCTCAGAGAAAACTCTTAATTGTCTTCTCACTGTTGTAAATACAGAGAGAGAGAGTGTATTTTTGCGAGGAGTGCGCCTGAAGCTGCTCTTTGACACATTTTCAGACAGCTTTTTGCATCAGAATTAGCTTTGGGAATACTGATCTCACACGAGTGTCACATCTGTTTGCGAGCAGGAGCGCGTCGGAAACTTTCTGGCCGACTTCTACGCGGTGAACGGCCTGGTGCTGGAGTCGAGGAAGCGGCGCGAGCATCTGAGCGAAGAGGACATCCTGAGAAACAAAGCCATCATGGAGAGTCTGAGTAAAGGAGGCAGCATCGGGGAGCACAACTTCGAGGTGAGGTTTTGTACAATAAGCAGCTGCTGTTGCATCTGTCACTGCAATATGTTTGTAAGACCAGAGAGTGCTACTGATGAAATTATATTGTTTTCTGCTCCAAATGCAAAACAATTACTTATTTACCATATAATAAATTGGGTATTCCTGTGATTCATATTTGGTACCACTATTAGAAGAATTACCTAACAAATAAATTAAATTCTCCACTGGCAATAAATTAAAAATCACAAATGATTAGTTGCTTGTTACTTCATGATGTCAATTATAATAATGATGTTCTCTCCCTCAGCCTGTGAAAAGACAGTCCCTCAGTGCCCCGACTCCAAACACCATTTCGTGGGAGGAGTACATCACGGCCGAACACGGAAAGTATGTACTGCTTAGATTGCCTTATACATTTTTATTTAATTTTACCTTGATTTTTGGGAGGTGCGTATGCATAGTAGCAGAGCTTGTGTGTTTGAATTCTGGTTCGAACCGTGAGTTCTCTTCTGATACTCTGGCTTTCCTCCACCTTGAAAAAATTGCTGATGTTTAGGTGTGAATGAGAGAATGAGTGATTGTCTGTGTCTATTTCTTCTAAGAGGGAGCAGTACATAAAAACAAAGACACAAGATTTTCACGTGTACTAGAACAGTCAATCAAAAGAAGCATTTGAGGTATCATGTAGTGTGTTTATGATGTAAATGGTCCTCATCCACTCCTAGTGCTAAGTTGTGTGGAGCTGTAGATGTGAAATAAGCTGAGTGTGAAGTTCATGTATTATGAAAAAGCTCCATCTTCACTTGTGCGTCTCCACCTCCAGGCCGCCTCATCTGGGGAGAGAGCTCGTCTGTAAGGAGAGCAAGAAGAACTTCAAAGCCACGGTGGCCATGAGCCAGGATTTCCCTCTGGGCATCGAGTCGTAAGTACAGCCCACTTCTCTCACAGCGTTTGGGTTACAGCAGTAAACTTGAACTTGTGCTCTGTTTTTAAACTCGAGATGAAAGACGCGACTGTCCACAGCTCAGCCATTCACGGGAGTTAGAGCTTTAACGTCTGCAGGCCTTTACTGTTGTAGCCTGTTAGAGCCTCAATGTGGCTCTGCCGGGACTTCATTCAAAATGGATAACACTTTTCTGACAAAGCTTAGATTAGATTCCATAGATATATTATTCTCTGCATTTATTTATTTTCTATGGTTAGAATTGCTCTGTGCATTTTAGACTTTTTAATGACAAAATAACTAAACTTTTAAAGGACATAATGCATTTTTTTGTGTTGTTCCTGTCTATCAAACTTTGGAATCTCATGCATCAGAACCAATAATACCAGTGCTGTAAATCACAAGTGACTGTCATGGGTTTCCTCCTCATAAATTAAGTTTGATCTCTGCCTATTGACTGCAAAGAAAATTACACAATTAACACAAACAAATCATCTTTCCTGATATGCAATAATGCGACAGAAATGCTCAAATCGAGTCTGGATGGTTTATAGACTTAAAAACAGAGCAGAAGATCTCAGAGATATATCTATGATATCACAGATCAGTTGCATTCAGAATAGTGTTTTGTGGGGAACGAAAACTTCGCACAGACAAAACTTAAGCAGTGTTATTGATGAAGAAGAAAATTTAGAAGAAGATTAAAAACTCAAAAAGTTGATTTTGCATAATATGTATCCTTCAAAGACTTTTATTTTCAAAATTTGAGTTTATTCTTGCTTGTTTGATGGATCTTGTTTGGCAAGTCGTCTTTCTCTCAGCCTCAGAAGAAAACAGTTTTAAATATTCCAGTTTTGTGATGAACACAACTTTTGAAAACAGCACTTCTGTGTTGTTTTTAAATATATACAGAAGAAAAGATATGAATTTCTGTTGTGAAATCATACTTATTTCAGCTGAATATAAGCCAGACCAACTAGATTTAAAAAAGAAGAAAGGGTTGTACTGTACATATTTACAAAGAGAATCTAAAATATAGCTGCAGCGTTGTATAAGCCGCAGAGTCCTTAGTTTGTGAACAAAGTAGCCACTTAAATTCCATAATTAACTGCACTTGCTTACATTAGCTTGTTGCCGGTAAGCTAGCTTTTTTATTAGCCTTTGGTATGTCCTCCTCCTGCCAGTAGCTGGAGTTCCAACGCAGACTAATGTGTGCTTTTAAATACTTGCTTATATTAATAATGCATTGGATTCATGTAGCGTTTTTCATGACACCCAAAGACGCTTCACATTCTGCGTAGTGGTAAGCTACTATTGTAGCCACAGCTGCCCTGGGGCAGACTGATAGAAGCAAGGCTGCCATTTAGCGCCATCGGCCCCTCCGACCACCACACACACACACACACACACCAGAACGATAAGGCAATGTGGGTGAAGTGTCTTGCCTAAGGACACAGCAACGTGTTTCTCCTCTGTTCACCCCACTGTGGCATCTGAGGTTCTTCCGCGGTCTCCCATCCAAGTACTGACCAGGCCCAACCCTGCTAAGCTTCTGAGATCTGATGGGACCAAGCTTTGGCATGCTGGTATGGCCACCATACCAGCATGCCAAGGCGGGGGAGTTTAAAATCTTCCTACTTAGCAGTCACCAGGAAGTAAAAGGATTAGGTTGAAAAGGCCCTTCTAAATGTGCCTTTCTATTTATAAATGGGGCATAACTTCCAGATAGTAAAAAAGCGCCTATAACTAGACGTTCACCCTTTGCTCTGGTTGGGTGCATGTAACAGAGAGACTGATTCCATATTCAAATGGAGTCTGTAAAAGTTTGTGGAGGTGGTTTGATGAAATGCCTGTCATGTTGAGATGCAGCGCCGTAAAATATGAGCTGAGCATAATGCAGTTAAATAGCTTTATCTCTTCCTCTGAACTAATGCGCTCCGGCTCCAAACGCCCGTCCTAAACATGCTTAATGGCT
Source organism: Mugilogobius chulae (assembly GCA_038363315.1). NCBI lineage: Eukaryota > Metazoa > Chordata > Actinopteri > Gobiiformes > Gobiidae > Mugilogobius > Mugilogobius chulae. The sequence continues at coordinate 37,762,957 of CM076395.1, read as the reverse complement.
TTTTAATGCGATTTTTCTCCCTGTGTGTTTTGACAAAATATGCCCCGATATGTTCTACTCCTACAATGTTACATTTCACTTTAATAAATGGCCGCCATGATTAATAATGGATCTGTCTTGTGGAATATATGTTTTAAAATTTACTTTACAGAGCCTTTAACTTTAACGATGTATACTACAACATGGTGTTAAGGTTGGCTTCATTTACTAATTACACAGAAGCTTTGGTGCTTAAAGTTGGGGTAACTTAACTTTTTTAGTTGTAAATTAGTAACCTTTCTGTTTTCCACTAAAAGTCCATGATAAATGCAGCACTAAGTGACAAAATGAGACCACTGATATGAATTTGGTTCTAATAAGATTAGAAGTTGAATCCACTGCTCTGATTGGTTGTGCTTGGGTGGTCCTCTCCATAAAAAGAAGTTTATAAGCCGTAATTGCAACCAAAATGAATACATGTCGATATTAAACATGTGTTGAAGGATTTACAAGAGGAAATGGTCAGATTTAAAACCTTAATTGTGTTTGCAGTGTGAAAATCTGCTACTAAAGTGTGTATTATTATTTTGTGTTTATCAGGAATGACATGATAGGACATACGTAGTTAGGTGACACAACAAGACACTTACCAATCATTGTAATGTAATAACTAATAAGTGTTCTTTTCTTTCTCTTTCAGGTTACTGAATGTGTTAGAAGTCATTGCCCCATTTAAGCACTTCAACAAACTCCGAGAGTTTGTGCAGATGAAACTTCCTCCTGGGTTTCCAGTCAAACTTGGTATGTATGGACTAATATCTTCTGTGATTTATCAGTAGATGTGATAATGTTATTCATATTTTGATTGCAATTGAATGCTTACTGATGCTGTACACAATGGAACTCACTGTAGTTCTGAAAGTGCAAATTTCCAATAAACTCCCACTGGGATAATGCAGTCGTTTTCAGTCTAGGAAAAAAATGTAAATTTTAAAATTATGATTTTAGATGAAATGCTTGTGGTCATTATTTACCACATACTGGTAGATGATTAGACACTTAATATATTTATAATTTTAACCCCTAGTTTATAATGGGATTTAGTCCCTCCACAACCAAGGGCTGGGCAGTCACTGTTGGTAACACTTTAAAAAAGGTTCTATAGTTAAGTATTTATAAGATGTTAATAAGCAGTAGTTATATAAAATGTTTTGTAAATAGTTTATTAAAGCTCATGTGTTTTGGTAATGCTTTATTACTAGGTAGTCTTAATTTTACAAAAAATACTGCAGTAAAATCTCACCTAATCTGTATAGTTTGCCAATAATAGTGTATTTATTCTGGAGATTTTAACAATCTTTTAAACCTTTTCACTAAAAAACTAAAGTAAAATTTGTTTTGCCCCCTGTAAAAGTATCTTTTTGGATCCAAATGAGACCACTGCACACTGCCTGCATCTGTATACTAATTGATATTTTCAAGCAGATTGTGCCTTGTTAGCATGCTAGTTGTTGTGATCACTATAACTATGGCAATACTCACTAGCTCCCACTAAGAAGTGTGAAAAAGTGGGCATGGAGTTACTGTATCTTGGGTGAGCGAAACATCTGGATGCAACAAGGAGTTTAAAATGTACAATCTGTTTTTCCACTATTTAAAGATGAATAAAAATGAATTCTCTTCTCCTCTTCAGACATCCCAGTCTTCCCCACCATCACCGCAACCGTCACTTTCCAGGAATTCCGCTACGACGAATTCGACGAGTCCATTTTTTCATCCCTCCAGAGTACAAGGAAGACCCCTGCCGCTTCCCTGACCTCTGACCTGTTTTCTGGACCTGCAAATATTTCGACGGCAAGGGAAAAAAAAGAAGTTATCCATTTTCTTATATCTCTATATCAATATATGTATGTTTAAAGGGAACTGGTCGCAGTGATCGGTTGCATTTCATTTTTGATGGATCCTAAAAGCAAGTCAATGCAAAAGACAGTGCCATGTTAATAGTTGTCGTAAAAAAAAAAAAAAAGCGTGCTAGCTTTTTCATCGTACTTGCAATCCACAAAGTGAGCAGCTGGTCGTCTGTGCTGTGCTGCTGTCCGAGCCGCTGGACTTTTCCACTTCTTTCTCTTGTAATAATAACTACAATATCAAATGTAACTATTGGACTGCTACGATATTTGAATTCTGACTTTGAGATTGCACTGACACTCTGTAAATACGTCATCTCAGCCCGTAGAGCATAAGAATAATACTTTAGAGTGGTATCATTTAACGCAAAGGGATCGTGCGGGGTTCTGAGGTGTATTGGAGCATATTCTAGAAGATTAAGGCAGCTCAATGTGGCTTTTCTATACCACGGGTGTAGTGCAGCCTAATATAATTAAATTATGGTGTTAAAAGTGTGTGAAGTTTAAAATATGTTGTCTTGCATTGGTAAATTTGTAGAAGTTGGACAAAACTGTGTGTCCTAATTTGTATTTTCTGGAAATTCTTCTGTAAAATCTGGTTATCTTAAACATTTTTATTTCTTATGGTGCATAACTAGGTCTTCTCCAACACAGTGTCTAAATGAAAATATGAAATAATGTTGCAAAAGGCTACAATAATGTGCTCCATACAGCTGCCAAATCCCTCACCATCTCTTAGACTTTGTTTATAAATGATGTACTATAAAATTCTATGGTATACTCAATGGAGTAACACTGTGTAGCAATACATTTCCAGTACTTCAGAATGTTTTTACACCGCTGGGACAAGGTTTAGCAGACGTACAGTGTTGCTAACAGTTGAAAATCAACGCCTTTCCCTGTGCGGAGTGAACCTCCTGTATCTTCAGGTTAGCTCATCTTACCTCTGTGTTGTACAAATATGATGTGAGTGAACAGTACTGTAACCAGGTCTGTTGTGTGTCTGTAACTGAGAGAACGTCTTTGGGAATCAGGTAAACTATTATTTAGTTATAACTGCACTGATATAAGGCATGCTACGGCTGCGGAGGCCTAAAGGATCACACATGCATCTTTAAGCTATATTATATTCTTTGTTATAATACCTAAAAGTGACTGTAACACTAATACTTTGAGACACATTTCTAGTGCTTATATAAAGCTCTCCTCTATGGTAGTTTCTGTGTTTTCATTTTGTTACTTTTGTAATCCAGGGAGAGTACAAGCTGTGAAGTTGAAATTGCTGGATATTTCAAAAAAAAAAAAATGGGAAAAATATTGCAATTCATGTAGTTGTTCTGGCTTTCTGCAACCATACCTACTTCACATCCCTTTAAATAAAGCACCAGCATCATGTTTCAACTCAGATGCTTTGTTTTCTTGTTATTTGTCATTTATTTCACATTGTCGATTATCCCATACTTTCAACAAACTTCGGTACAATTTTTATCAGCCACTTAAATTGTCTCATTTAAGATGCCAAACAGCAGTGGGAACAATAGAGTAACCTCTTTTGTGATTTGAGAATAATGGTGTGCTGTAGTAAAAATGTATCTTCAGGACTGCTTGAAGTTACAGATCATGTTGGTGTAATTTAAAATTAAAGTTGAAAATTCAAAATATTTTCCCTGAAGGTGAATCCATTTTATATTTTTAAACATGTCAAAACAGCCATGCAGCAGGCCAAGTCACTAGTCAGCTTGTTAGAAGGCAAGCCTGTTCATTTTAACACATTTTATTGCATTAAAAAGTGTATTTAACCAGGAAAGAAATGTTTTCTCTATTTTGGTGAACCTGGAGAAAACAGAAAGGCTGCTTCTGCTGAGGCCAGAACGCCAACAACTCTGTCACTGCGCCATTTTGTGGGGCTTTGAATACATTACTACACGTAGACAGAATTTCTCAAATACCAATACAGCAAAAATCAAGATTAATGTTTGTGTACTAAGACTACCAGCTAATAGAGAAGTATTTAACGAAGTACATAGTTTTAATTGACTTGTAGTGCAAAGACATAAATGAGTCACAATCTTATCTGTCCAGAGACTTTAATTAAAAAAGTAATCATTGATAAAACACTTCCAAATAACATGAAGCAATAATACAACTGTCAAATGTGAATAGAGGATAGGTTAACTCATGAAAAATCTGAAATGTAAAGATATCACAAATGAAAAGACAAAACCGACAAGCAGAGTAAAGGCAGTTTGTAACCACAGCTATTAAAAGCGACTTGACAAATCCCTAGGCAAAATAACTTAAAGTCTGTGATGCACTTTGTAGTAGAGATGAATGTGTGAGAAACAACATTTGTAACCTATCACATTTTTCAGACTGACTAAACATTAGGGTTAAGTGGACGGTACTAGTCGCTCACATCCATGTCTTCTTCGTGGTGGTCATCTGAACCGTTCACTTTGACCGTTTTTACCACTCGCGTGCCGTTGTCTTCAGAGCGAGGAGACATGGAATCCTCTGAGCCTTTCCTCTCCATACGCTCCTTTTCACTGTCGTAGCCTTGTTCTTCTTCATCATAGTCTCTGGTGACCTGGAACCACACAATTAGCAGGTGAGAAGAAGAAAACTATGTTTTTGTATAGTTTTAGCAGCCAGTATCAATCTGATGCAGATTTGAAACTTTTTCTACCCTGGACCTTGACAGCATAGCTGTGAAAGGACATTAGACAAAAGATCATATATAGGCTTACATTAATTCTAGGACATAAAATTGACCCATCACAACCGTTCCACAGCAGTTTACAGATTTTTCAGGCTGGCTCACTTGAAGCCTCATCTTTCTGAGTTGTGAAGTAAACTATAGTCAGTCACAAACCTTGACATCCTTTTCCCATCGAGCTTCCTCTCCTGGTCACGGTCCTTGTCTTTGCTCCTCTTCTTCTTGCTGCTGGTGTGTTCACGATCATCACGGCTGCGGTCTTTGTCACTCCTGCGCTCTCTATCCCTCTCTTTATCCCGCTTCTTTTCTTTCTTGTGTCTAGGAAAAACAGACTATCAATACTGAGGCTCATTAAAAATGACATGCTGTAAGTCACTGCAGTGACCTTCGAGGAGATGGAGACCTTGATGGAGACCTCTTAGGAGACTTTCTGGGAGATCTGCTGCCACTGCGGCTTCTTCTCCGCCTCCTGCAGAAAGATCAAAATTGCATTAATCTGATAATTAGTAGGGTAGCACATAAGCATGGAAGAAAGTTCCTAGTTTGTTTGTTTTTTTTGTTAAATGACAATGACAATAAAACTTTTCTGATTACTAAATTTTACATGCTAAAATTACTATGGCACTCACCGACTGGTGCTGCGTGATCTTCTTGCTGTGCTGTAACTTTTAGGAGGGGTTCTGGATCTTTTCCTACCTTCGTCCTTTTTTCTATCCCTGTAAAAAGTAAAATAATTATTCCTCAAACCAGTAAAACATTAAAAAAGTCAAAAAACAGGAAAAAAAGGGGACCTGCTGCGTGAGCGTTTACGGTCTCTGGAGCGACTGCGTCTTCTGCGAGGACTCTTAGATCGCCTCCTGCTCCGAGAACCTGATCGTCGTCTTGATCTACTTCTTGTGCGTCTATACACAATGATTAATGTCCAAAGTTAATATGAGCAGGTGTATCTATCTCATCAGCTAACCAATGTTAATTTAAAAGTACCTGTGCCGTGAACGAGATCTAGTCCTCCTCCGTCTAGACCTGGACCGTGACCGAGAGTGGCGTCTTTTACTGTCCTTGCCTGCAAAACATTCATGTTTTAGTCACATTTCAAAAACAATGGTCACTGCAGTGGTTAAGAAGCAGACTTACTTCCAGGCTCAATGGCAGCAGAAATGAGGGACTGTGCCTCTCTGACTCTTTTCATGGCAACTTCAATTTCTTTATTCGAAGCATCAGCTTTCAAGCTTGCGCTCAGGTTCAGTCCAACTGCCAGTGGGTTCAGTCTGCACAAAAAAGGGGCCAAGTTTACCCACTTCAAAGCGAAGCTACATGTTTTCAACAGTAACTGACTTACTTTGGATCTGTCATGAATTTCAGCAACTGGTCCGCCGCCTGTGGGTTCATGTTGGCTCCAGGAAATCCAAAAGCAGCCAATGCATCCATGTTTGGGGCCCCGAATGGATTCGCACCCAACTGAAATTGAGTTAAAAGTTTTGTATGTAACCTAACCCTGTTTTATGCACTGAGAACTAAAATGACTGTTGAAAATTAAGTAAAAGCATCTTAAGCCTAACAACAACAACTAAAAACTAACTTAATGCGAAAAAAAAAAAATTACCGGGTTTGGAAGCGGGTTGGGAGTAGGAAGAAGTCCTCCACCAGGCAGGATTCCTGCAACAGCATTAGCTGGTGCCAGCAGTGACAAAGCTTTGCTCTCATCTGGGATCGAACCTGAAGGAACAAATCAGCATTAGATGGGAACATTGCTGCACACACAACAGAGCAGAGGCATACAAACTCCTCACACTGCATTTCTTCAAATAAATGGTTACCTTACAGATCTGAGGTCCCAAAATAATTACTGCAGTGACTTAACTATTGCTGCAAAGTACCACACTACTCCAATGAACACTGCCAAAAATCACCTGAACGTGTTTTTTAAGTCATGAACCAAACGTTAGCAAGCACAGCTGCTTCTCCAGTTGGGTGTGCCCTCAATTTCATATAGACTCAAACAAGCGACTCACGTGGGCGGCTTGGCTACTAAAAAGCACACAGAGAAAAATCGAGATACACACAAAAGAGAAATTTAGGGAGTTGTCAAAATGATACCAAAACAAAATATGTGCTGCATGACATTGACACTTAATGGGATTACTAAAGTGCCTGAATTAAATCATTGCTTTGGTTTCTTACCTGTCACTGCATCAATTTAGCAAATCAAAAGTATATGATTACAAATTATGAATTTTAATTTGTGTGTCATATCAGTAAATCATCAGCAGAATTAACATTTTGTTATTCCACTTGAAATCTCTGTATTTACAGGCACCAAACAGTGACAACATAAAATAAAGAACACACAGGAGAAATCAGCAGTGGTGGCCTTTTCAGCAGGGCCTGGTTTACAGGACTGGCTGCAAAACACAACAACAAAAGGAGACCACCGTTAACTGGGATTGTACCAACACCAGGGCTGCTCATTTCAGATAAATAAAACAGTGACGTTTGTGTAATTTCATTGTACATGTTGGTTGTTGTTTTTGCTTTTTTAAAACAATAAATCCAAAACTGTAATAGATATATTGAGTGATTACTTACACACAGGATGTTATTAACCACAATCATTAGAATCTAAGCTAACTGAAAGTTAAAACCCCATTTTCTAATTGTTCATACCTTTGTATTGGTTTCCAAAATACAAATACTACTGTACAATTTCTTTCTTTTATACCATCTTTAAAGAGTGATTGAGTTCAGTTAATGCTAAATCTTTTTGTTAAAAGCTTCTGTTGGGACCATCTTACATAAACATTTGTGCACTCCACTTGTCATTAACATAAATCTCTCTTGTCATTAATAAAGTTGGTAGTAATGTATGTTTTTTTAATGTTATTAAATTAAGAGTGCAATCCAGCATTAATGTTGTAAATAACCTGGAAAAGACAAATTAAGACAGAAGAGAGAGGGGAAAAGAGACAAAAAGACAGGGGGGGGGCTTGAATGGTGCTGGCCTTTGCAAATGCCTAGAGTCCCCTGTTGGCGGCAGAGGAGCACTGTGAGCCATCAACGAGGGCACCTTTTGCCTTCTTCACTACAAAAATCACACACACATACACACAACACACAAATAACAAAGAGAAGTTTAACAGAGGAAAGTCCAACATGGGTGATAAAATAAAATGCATTTATATGTACCAAATACTTAATTTAGCAATCAATAGTGGTCTGTGGTGTTTTAGAGCCAAACCTGGTTTACTAAGTTGTTTGGAGCAAATAAAATAAATAAGCTTTACATTAATCCAGGCTTTACAAAAGAAAGAGCTCTGGTTTTAGTAAAGTGATGGTAATGAATAATGATATCATTCAATCAAAGACACACACAACTTTGGGAAGAGTTTAATACAAACCTTCAGCAAAAGGAACCACAATCAGAGCTCTGTCCAGAAAGACTGTGTTGGTGAGATGCTGAGACACTCCGACTGACTCCTGCTCCTGGAACTTCACGAAACACACCCGGGATGTAACAGGCATCGGAGAGTCACTGTGGAGCAAGAACAAGACAAAGACATGTATTATTCACACATCTGTCCAATCCCCAAAGGGATGTTGCTAAGGTGTTGTAAGCTTTTCCAATAACGTAGTCTTCACTTTAAATGTTCATTGTTATAAACTGCAATATTAATCTAAAACTGCTTAGTAACTGAAACTAGCCTTTCCTTACCGATCATCTGTTAATCATGTATTATGATTTCCCTTTATAAAAGTGACTATGTGACATAAAAGAATCATAGATGTTTGGAACAAGGATGTGGGCGTGGCTAAATAGGTGAATTAAAATTTTCTTGAGCACCCGAGCATTCATTGCACAAAATAATAATTTTAAAAGTACTTTCAATCCTAATGACGAGAAAAAAACACTTGTAACAATTTTTGAATGCTCAATGAAGTTGACTAAAAAGCACTGTTAGTCAACCATTGTCTTTTAACGCCATCTCAGGCAACTTTTCTAAATTACGCATGATCAAAAAACAGCTGTTGCCATTCATGTATAACTTGGTTTCCATTAATATAGGCACCTAACGATTGGAGAAAGAAAAAAAACTATTCATGATTATGCATGGATATTTCTGAGTCTAATGCTAGCAGCGCCATTGAACGAAGGCGCTAAGCTAACATTAGCGAGTCAGGCCCGCGCCTTTATCGAGGCAATAACCACGCGTAAAACCACACACAGCTAAATTATTATAATGATAGCGTTCAGTGCATTGAATACAGCATATTTTGGTTTACTTACTCTGGTGGAAACAACTTTAGTTCTTCGATGGTTCCGAGAAAACCAAAGAGTGTGCGCATCTGTTCAGACGTGGTGCTCGGGGACACATTGGTCACCTGCACTACCTTCGTGTTGAAATTCATTTCCCGATCAAACAGCAAAACTATACTTGCACGAAACAGGAAAACAACCGAAGAGACCTTTACAACAGGTTATAATGTCGAAGCACTCAAAATCGAAGCACAAAACATATATTTTCGTTGAATAACTACAAGCTGTAACCAAACCGCTTCTCCGCCATCTTGGGTTGGCTTTCCCTACCCTAGTGAAAATGCGCATGCGCGGGAGGCACGCCAGAAAACAATGCGTACGTGCCATGGTACGTGCAAAACTCAACTTTAGCAAAAAAAGACATGTTATCTTTCTGTTAGTTCACACTTTTTGCTCTTGTGACATTGTGTGCTGCATATTCTCGAATCAGAAAAGCGGTACTGATAACAATCTTTAGCCCATATATGAGAATATAATCTAAAGAAAATACCATGGCTGCAAGTAATGTTGTTCTTTTTCCACCAGATGTCGCCCACATGTTGTCTCCCTATCAAATTTTCCCCCGTTTCACAACCATAGACTGTACAACAGGTAAGCGTTATTTGTTTATTTATTTATTTATTTATTTATTTATTTATTTATTTATTTATTTATTTATTTAATTTATTTATTTATTTATTTATTTATTTATCCAAAAGCAATTCATTATGTATGAGTACAACCTCTGTCTCAACTAAATTAGAGTAAGATTCATTCATAGGCCTATTTACATTTTAGAACAGCTGTAAACCCTGTGTATACCCCTTTAATAACAATCTTTATAGACATCACCAAGCAAAAGACATCAAAGACATCAAACATTCCTGTAAATCTGTATATGCATATGTTAGAGGCATGTGAAGACCTGAAAAAGTATTATGATTTAAAAAGGTTTCTATAAATGCTGACACTAATGGAGTTTGTTCTCAGGAGAAACAAAGAACAATTGTCCTGTGGCCACCTCTGCATAATCCTCACACCTGGATTAAAGCCGCACAGAGACAAGCAAATTAAAGCCGGACACGCTTCATATGTTTAACACTCCTTGTTTTTCTTTCAGTTGCAGTAGGCTGTTTCAAGTGTAATTTCAATCCCACACATTGTTAGGATAGCTCTACAGTTCTCTTCATATTGGTTTTAAATTTGCATAATTGCTAGGATGAGTTCATTAACTATTTAGAAACCTGTATTTTATTTATTAATGCTCTCATATATTCTACCTATTTTATTATTTCTCTTACAACATTTTTTTTTTCTTTCCACAGCCTTCTTAATTTCAAAACAAAAGTAGTCTTAACATTTGTCTTGCCCAATACATTTTAGCTAACAGGCATGACACATGACACAGCATTAGCAATGACATAAAAACACAGTTGGTACGAAACGGGAGCAATCACATGGAGAGTTGCAACACAAAGCACAGCTCCCAGTAATAAATATTCTCATAATAAATAAATCCGGTTTCAGCAGTGTGGTCATTGAGCCATCCAACTGGGGATACGGGCACAAAGGCATTCTTGTTCACTCTGCAACATGATTGGTCAAGGCAAAGGTTTTACACCAAAGATTGCAGTCAATGTTTAGGGGGGGCCCTTCACGGATAAATAGGCTAAATCCTCCAGGGTCAGAAGAGTCCTGTCCAACAAGTGGTTTTGAGTGGTGCAGAAACAAGGAACAACTATGGTCAGCCGGTAAGAAGCAATTATTTTTTATTAACAATACATTTTTAGAAGCACAACACATCAAAATAATGCTCAGTGCTGGTTTTAAAGATCTGACAAGTCACAAGTAATTACAAACATGACATATCTAAGATAGTACTTTATTTATTTATTGACAGATTTGAGCATCCCGCTGGAGGCTACAGGAAGATCTTTGAAACATGTGAAGAGTTGTCTGACCCAATTCCAGCAACAGTCACTGGTGAGTTTTAGATACTTCAATTATTATTTTCTACAAAAGAAAAAAAAGAAAAAAAATCCTTCATCAGGGTCAAATATTCACCAATCACTGTTATTGTTTGCAGGTCGGATTCCCTCGTTCATTAAGGGAAGTCTCCTCCGTCTGGGGCCTGGCTTGTTTGAAGTTGGAGATGAGCCCTTCTACCACCTTTTCGACGGACAGGCTCTCATGCACAAGTTTGATTTCAAGAATGGTCAGGTCACCTATTATAGAAAGTAAGAAAAGTGTTTTATTATTTTCAGTGGCTGTGTTTATCTGTACGTGTGCACTCAAAATTAAGTTTTGTTTTAAGTATATTAAACAACAAATATATATTTTTGTTATTCATATATTCCTAAACCTTCATCAAATATTTTTTACTTATGCAAATCATATTCAGATTCAGACATTTATATTAGGAATCAAAATGTTCACTTTGTTCTTCAGGTTTGTGAAAACAGACGCCTATGTGAGAGCCATTACTGAAAAACGTGTGGTGATCACTGAGTTCGGGACCTTTGCTTACCCGGATCCTTGCAAAAACATTTTCTCCAGGTAAGTGGAAATAAAAAAGTGAAATGAAAACATGCAATATATTGTAATAAGTTTCTTCTGGACTCCCCTAAATTTAGTATCCTAGACCAGTGTTTTTTAACTAGTGTAAAAAATGTTTTCAAAAATCAAGATTTCATTGAATCATTTACCATTTTGGAGTGCTTGGAACAGCATTTTCACCAAGACTGAAGGCAGAACAATCACCTCTTACTAATTTCATTAATAATTTAAAGATGCATTAAATAACTTTTCCACAAAAGCTTTGGCCACTTCTTTGACCATGTTCCAAAGTAAAACATTAAACCTATTTACTATGTATTTAATCAATTGATATTCTCAAAAATAGCTTAAAACAATTGCTTCTCCATAAACCTGACTTGTAGCACTTGGCTTGGCTTCTCTTTGTATGAACTGATAGGAGGATCAGTCCAACCACAGTAACACAAAAAGCACACAATGGGTCCTCTACCAGAAAAGATAGGCTAGTACCCAAAGTAGTTTCATTGGCCATATCTGAGTAGGTTATGTGCTGCAAAAAATTTCAATCAAAAAGTGTGGCATGATTCAAAAGAGGTTGGAAAGCACTGTCCTAGACTTCTGTCTCACAATGTTCTGTTATTTTTGCAGGTTTTTCTCCTACTTCAAGGGTGTGGAGGTGACGGACAACTGCCTGGTGAACGTTTATCCAATAGGAGAAGATTACTATGCCGTCACAGAAACTAACTACATCACTAAGGTCAACACGGAAAATCTGGAGACACTCAAGAAGGTGCATCACTCATAAATGTACTATAACTTATGACATTTTGAAGAGTTGTAGTGAATTAGTTTGTTTTTTTTCATTCAGGTTGATATGTGCAACTATGTCAACATCAACGGAGTGACAGCTCACCCTCACATTGAGAGAGACGGCACTGTTTGGAACATTGGAAACTGCATGGGCAAAGGAGCCACTCTGGCCTACAACATTGTCAGGATTCCACCAACGCAGAAAGGTATTAAATTTCAAGCAACTGAATGTTCACAACTTGTTTTAGGAAATTAAAGCTGCAGCAAGTTTATCAATTAATCAAAACTAATCGATTATTGAAATAATTGTCAACTAATTGAGTATCGGATAATTGTGAGCTGGTCATTAAATAGTCATCAAAACATGCCATGTCACACTTAACTGCAAAAGACATGAAAAATGGTGTAATTCTATTTAATAAACTCTTCTTTAAGCATAAATAATGGGTTAATTCATCATGAACAAATGAGAATTTAATGGACAGAAAAGTTGGATTAAAGCTTAGTAACAACTTAATTACTACAAGCCCTAACACTCAACCCTAAATTCGAACTTTAACTCCTTAAGAGAGTAGGTACTAAGCTTTCATAAATGTTTTTGTCCATTTATTGATGATTTGTTCATGAACTGGTCACTCTTTGTTCATGCTATATAAAGCTTTACTAAGGCTAAATAAAATTAGTTGTTAAAAGTGGCACCAACTTGTTTAAAGAAAAATTGCCCAACTAGTCAATTACTAACATAATTGTTATAGTGCAGCCTTATTGGAAATCTGTTTAAATTAAGAGAAACATACTGTATTTAATGCGATCTTTCTTCTAATAATGTTTAGATAAGTCTGACCCCATTGAGAAGTCCAAGGTTTGGGTTCAGTTCCCCAGTCATGAGCGATTCAAGCCTTCCTATGTCCACAGGTAAGTCCAAAATTATTATGTATTATTGAATGTATTTACCTCTGTTCCTCACACTGTATCTTTTCACTCCAGCTTCGGCATGTCGGACAACTATTTTGTGTTTGTGGAGACTCCAGTCAAAATCAACCTGCTGAAGTTTTTGAGTGCCTGGAGCATCCGAGGATCCAACTACATGGACTGCTTTGAGTCCAACGAAAGCCAGGGAGTAAGGCAAAAAGATATTTAAGGATGCAAATACATATAAAGCATTCTACAGCAACGTTTTATAATTGTTGATGTTTTGTAGACGTTGTTCCACATTGCTAGAAAAGAGCCAGCGGAATACATTGATCTCAAGTTAAAGGAGCGCCCATCGGCATGTTCCACCACATCAACACCTACGAGGACCAAGGCTTTGTGGTGGTTGACCTCTGTGCATGGAAAGGGTAAGAAAAGGGTCGTACGTTTTTAAGTGTGGTGCTTGGGACTTATTTTTCACTCACCATTTTGCAGCTTTGAGTTTGTTTACAACTACCTGTGGCTGGCCAATCTGCGAGCCAACTGGGATGAGGTGAAGAAGGCGGCCATGATGGCGCCCCAACCTGAAGTGCGCCGATATGTGATTCCTTTGGATGTGCACAAGGTGATTGAACATAAATATAGCATAAATTCAATGTTGTTCTAATGTCATTTCACATCTAGTGTCTCATACATGTTTATTACAGTGAATTAACCTTTAATTAAGCAGGTAACCTTTGAGACCAGAATGTCTTTTCAAGTGACCTGGGCTAAACTGCAGCATAAAACATTTGCACTAAAATAAAACAATATTGAAACATGATTACATTCAAAAGCACAAGCAGGATCGATCGATTTTTTAAAATAGGACAAAACAACTGACAAAACTTGGTTCGGTTGGAAAAGTTGTACTGAATGTAATCCTAGAACCACAAGAGGCATGAATGAGAATGCTACTGTTGTTTGTTGCTAAAATAGGAAGAACAAGGAAAGAACTTGGTGAGCCTGCCCTACACCACAGCCACAGCCACTATGCACGCTGATGGTATGATCTGGTTGGAGCCTGAGGTGTGTTTTCTGGCCCTCGTCAGGGTGAGTCCATCATTATCATTTCTGTTATTTTCATTATGGTATGGTAATGAAAAATATATGTTTTGTTTTTAAGCTTTTGAGTTCCCTCAGATCAACTATGAGAAGTTTTCAGGAAAGAACTACACATATGCTTATGGTCTGGGTCTCAATCATTTTGTGCCAGACAGAGTAAGTTGATTGATAAATTATGCATCAAAAATCTGTGAAACTATATTTACAAATGTATTAATGTATTGTAGATTGTCAAACTGAATGTGAAGACCAAGGAAACCTGGGTTTGGCAGGAGCCTGACTCTTACCCTTCAGAGCCCATATTTGTGCAGACTCCTGAAGGAGTGGATGAGGATGATGGTAAATATGAATTCAAATTTTAAAGTTGCAATAAAGATTTAAAACATTGATATGACAACAGATATCAGGAATGTGTGGTAGAATTTAACTGTTGTCCTGTTTTATGGTTAATATCATTGGTAATTACTAAGTTTATCTGCACTATACAAAAAACTAGAATACAATTCAACATAATTGAGTATAACTAAAGTTTCTAGTGCATGGATTTGACAGTTTTCCCCATATACACAGATATGAAAAGCTACCTAGCCCATGAGCATTATTAGCACTCTTGAAGAATGACGCTTTCTGTGTTCTCTAGGAGTGCTGATGACCATTGTGGTGGCCCCTGGAGCTCAGAGACCCGGATACCTCCTAATCCTCAATGCCAAGGACCTGTCTGAGATTGCCAGAGCTGAAGTGGAGTGCACCTTCCCTGTCACCTTCCACGGGATGTACAAGCCTTAAGAGCTCCAACAACAATATGGCTACTCTTTCAATCCGCTGGTCTTGTAATAAGGATGATAAAATGTATGGTCATGTCAGGATACATGATTTTATATTGTTATTTACATGTTCTGTAAATGTGTCAAGGATGGAACAATAAACTGGGTAAAATAAAAACTATTGTGCATGTCTTTCCAATTTTAGATAAGCGCACATATATTAAGTCTGAAATAAAATGTAACCCGACAGTCTACATTACAATTACCGGTACAAACAAAATAGAAATGGCCAAACTCAAACAGAAAAAGTAATCCCTAAATTCCTGAAATGTTTCACCTTATTAAGAATTTCACACCAAATCGCATTAGAGCCAAATTTCAACATCTGACCTTTCCAATTTGAGATTGTGAATCTTGCTAAACTTAAAAGCTGCTTAACTATTTCAAGACAAAAAAAGCTGTAATTAGGTTATGCCATGTACACTTCTGTAGGTTTGTATATTTAATTGTACAAAAACAAGCAAATCAATGAAGACTACCAGAGAACACTTGATTCAGTGTCACGTTTCCCAGTTCCTGCCAGCCATTAGGATTTCATCATTAAATGGCTTAAGTATTTTGCAATGCCATGGCCAATAATTCTATAATCTCTCAATGTGGTGACGAGGGTATCACAAGTCTGCCCTTTAGCACGCATGAGTCAGGCTAGCATGGCATTTGAAGAAGTAACACCAACTTCCATTCAACTACAGTATATTTCTGCTTTATTTTGTATTGTAAGGATTCAGAAAAAACTAAAAAGAAAAGAAAAAAAGGGACCATTAGTTGTCAGAAAACATAAAGATGAATAACAACAGTAGAAATAGTACACCAGATAGATTCGCACACATTGAAATCAAAAAGGGACAGAGGATTGCACTTTAAGACACACTAAGCAAAAATGTAACAATGAGCACATCAGGGCTCTAAAACAAAGCATACGCGAGAAGATATTGTTCTAAGATAATCTAATGACAATATGTTTCAAAGTCTGTAACACGTTCAGTCAAGGATAAACAGTTCTTCATGTTGCAATCAAAACAAATTTGTTTTGAAATTTCAATGCACTAAAACAGAATAAATTCATGATGCATCATTTATCTTATGAGACAAATCTATGGGCCTTTTCTCTCCCAAATACTATTTTTGGGCTAAAATTATGACAATATTTATTTTTTTCAGTATAGGCCTGTAGTCTATACCAGCTTTCAGTTTATAACTTATAGTTGATTTGTCAAAAGCTTCAAAAATCAGATACTAACCAAATCTAGTATCAAAACTAGATGCTCAATTGAACAAGTAAATCAAAATTTTACATTTACTGAACTTCCTATAGAATGATCTTGTAGTAGTCTAGTATAACATGGTGATATAAAAAATCTGTTATTTTGTCTTGAAAATTGCAGTCACAATTTGGTTTGGGTGTTTCAAGATCATTATTGAAACACGCTACACAATATTATTATTAATTATGAAAAAAAGTTTTGATAATTATTCAGTGGGGTAGAAATCTGTATCAAGTATTGAGTCTATTACTTTGAATCAAATTTGAAAAGTTATATTCCAACAACACCACCTTGTTTCAATAATTTTTACACATAAAACACAAGAATGAATTGGTCTTAATTCAGTCTAAATTACTCTTTTTGAAAGAATGTGAGAGTGAAAGGTCCTATGTCTAAGGCCTAAAGTTAGGACAAGCTCCAAAACATCATAGAGCAGTAACTACAACAGCAACAATAAAAATCTACTAAATGCTACCCATAGCATGTCTTTCATTTGTACCAAGCCTCTGTCCCGCTGACTTACAAGAAACAGTCTTTTCAAGCACAACATAGTCATAACATCAGAATTATTTTACTGTGACAAGTGACAAGTTCTATCCGCGGTCTAACATTGGCATTTCAGGAGAAACAAATGAATTAAATAGATAGTGCAAGGTTATTAGGTACATATATTAATATATTGTTTTAGATACTGTCCTACAAGTAAAGTGCAATTTTCTGGATGAGTTGAAAGAGTGTGCAAGCGTTGTAATGTTAGCCTGCTCATGCACGTATGAGCCCTTTGAACTGACTTAACACTCTTTCACTACAACATTCACCACTGGTTTTTACCATCTTCAACTTTGGGTTATATATATCGTCTACTGTGCATAATATGTGTGTAATCCATGTCACTGCAACAAATAGGTTCAGTGTACAACATTGTTTAGTTTTTAGGTGAACAATCGGTTTAGAAATTATGTGTAAAAAAATGTTTATGACTGTATCTTTATAGACAAGTTCATTGCATAATTGACAGCGCCTTTAGTCTTTTCAATGCATTTTGTTAGAATCATTCGATAGTTCATCATGTCAAAACAATAATAATGATAATTCAAACAAATCTGTTTTTCAGCAAGGGAAACATGAAGTGAGAAGATTTGTTTGGAGCAAAATATTGAACATACTTATTCATTATCATTTTAGTTCTATATAATGCGCTTGATACTCTTTTTTTTTTTTTTTTTACATTTTTATGTTGCATCATACTGATATTATCAGAGTTTGTGAAATTCGTAATTGTAAATTGAAGAACAAAGTTTCGTATGGGTTCTAACTTGCTTATGTTGCATATAAATTTTCATTTCAGTTAATATGCAAAAAAAAAAAAAATCCACACATTTTACTCCTCATTTGCAGTTTTTGAAACAGAGCAAATGTAAAAGTTGTCTATCAACATACAGCCATTTTAACAGCCACGTAAATGTAAGTGGTTTATGGGATGAATGAGGAGGAGTCTTCCTGAGTCCTGCTCAGGCAGACAGTTCCACGGTCCTCCTGACGTACACTACATTCTCACACTCCTAATGTGTCTCTTCACGGCAAACACAGCTTCACAACTACACACTGACAATCATGCACGGTTGTCTGGAAGCACTTTCTTACCAAATGTGGACATTAAATGCAAGACCAGCTTATTTATGATTATTTCTTAAAACGATGATGTGGGGCAGAGAAGGCCAACATTAGGTGAGTAACTTTTGAAAGTGCAAGACAACAGCAAAGATATTTTCGCTCCTCTTTTGTTGCTGTACAAGAGGAGAAGAGTATAAGGGTTTGTGTTTTGGGAGGAGCGGCCATATTGGAGCTAACAGTAAAAGGATTGTATATTCAGTTGGTCTCGTAGGTGGAAAGCAGGGCAGCATCCACAGGCTCCATGCAGGAGGGGCAAGTGAAGGACCTCATGAGCCAGTCGTCTATGCAGTCCATGTGGTAGATGTGCATACAGGGCAGGAACCGGATAGGGTCGCCGTAGACAAAGTCAAGCATGCAGATCACACACCTGCCAAACAGAAAAAAAAAAAAAAACAACAAATGACTATTGGATATAAATATTCATTTCATTACTATTACTAGGCCTCTGATTAAGAGAGCTAAATAGTGCAGTAGGAACAACAAATAATACCGCATTTTACTTACCTCTGCCTATATTTCTATTGACACTATATATTCCAAAAACAAAACTGGACATTTCATGTTTTTGCTATGCAAATGGCGTTGCCTTAAGTAGCATCACAGTATTAAGCAGAGTCTTCCGCAAACAATTATAATTATTCTTTCAATTGAAATTGAGATACCTGATTTTCACAATGCATACAATTGGTAAGCATGCATTTATTTTAGGCTGTAATAATGGCTTAAGAACATCTTTTTAAAGACTGCACAGTCAATCAGAGCTCTGCTTCATGCTATTTATGAGAAATTAATCATATAATCAGACTGATTGTCACGTGCTACGTTACACAATTTTTATTTAATAATTAACAAAAAAAAAGTCTGTTCGGGTCCCCCAGATTAATGAATTATTTGCTTACACTGCAAATTTATTTAAACAAATCTGACCTAGAACATTTTAGTTGACTATAATTGCAGACAAACTTGGATCTACTAAAGTTTCTGTTTTCTCCGTGCTGAAATTCCATCCGATTGCTACAACTCACCTATAATCAACAATGACTAATTTTATGATAAAGTGCATAAAAATTGTATCTACATCTATTCCTAACAGTGCAGTGAAAAGTGCAAACCACTCACTCTCTGATCTTCTTCTCTGAGCCGTCTGGGCCTCCGTCGAAAACACCTTTGGGGAGATGCTGGATGAGGCCAATGCGCTGAGCTATGCGGATCTGCTCCTCCTCAGTCAGCTGCGAGGCCAGGCGGGTCTGACTGGGCGTGGGGTGGTACAGTAGCATGTGAGCTGGCTCCTGTGGCAACCAAAAAACAACCATGAACCACTACCTCACAGGACTGGTTTAGCCACAGCCACAACATAAACAACAAGAATAAGACTTGCTCTAGATCACAGATCATGAAATGAAATAAATAACGACAGGACATATCAAAATGATCCTGCTATATTACACATATGATCTAACATTTTGTAAACGCTTGCAATGTTTCAAATAAATTGTGTTTAAAGTGGCACAAAAATCTTCATTTTCAATAATAGTTTATCAATAATTTGTTTAGTAAGCAATTTTTCTGAACAGTTTAAGGTAAGGTAAACTTTAGTAACTTTTTTCAGTTAAGAACAATAGAACGGACAAGAAATTGTTATCTTTGTGATGCCATTATACCCTAGGTTCTTTTGACTATGTGGAACTTAATAGTCTTGCCAGTAAAATGCGAACACGAATACAAAAAAGAGATTTTTTAATATATTTACATACATAGCTAGCAACCATTTGATAATCTTGTAATTTATCTCACTTGATGTTTTGTTGACAGTATTAAACCACTTGAAAACACAAAAAAGTTTAGATCAACAGAACGATCCAGTGAACTGTAAACATTTGCTGAAGCTATAGTTTACCTGATAAGGTGGAGGTGGTTCCAGGTCCGGGTCGATCCCGTCTCCAAAACTGGCCCTGTCCGACTGAGACTCGTGAAGCAGAGAAATGTCGTCCGATGTGGGAGACTTCAGACAGTTTCCCATGGTCAACCTTTGTCCGACGAGAGCTACAAACTGTTTTCTTTCTAAAGTTTGAGCACGTATTGCAGTCGACTCCGTGCAAGTGTTATTTTAGACGGCAGCTGTCTCCAGATGTCCCCTGCCCATAACGATCAGACACCGTGTTAATGTCAACAACAGTTTCTGTGCATGATCCTCAAATACAAAACAAAGAACTTGCTAACAACTAGCTAACTCTGTTAGCCAGCTGGAAGACTTGCTCGACAAGTATCGCTCATTCCACAATTATAATTACAAAAGTCACTAAATAACTCTTTAAATAGCAAGTCTGACTTTTACACTAAGCCGCGAAAGAGATCAAATCTAAAGACAACCCGCAGTTTAAAGCAGGTCAGTAAAAGAAACAGTTTTCTCAGCTGTTAGCTCTTTCTTTACCAGGAGGACATGTTATCAGGATATGACGTCCACTTACGCACATAAATCTAAAAAGTGATTGGCTGGTGACTTTGGCATTGACCAATAAGATTACAGTTCACACATTAAGACCCACCCATTATGTCTTTCTTGTTTTGTGATTCAAACTTTATATTCATGTGAAAAATCCAAAGATCCAAGCCCAACTCTAGATAATTTTAGCACAAATATTGTGATTGTTATTTTTATTATTATTGTATTTGTTGTTGCTGTTCTGCTGACCCTTTAAATTAATGTAATAGTCAAAAAGCCAAATCAACTTTAACTGCACACAAATTGTTACCTTTCCATGAGATTTTTCTTATGAATGTAAGATTCAAAATTGTTGATATGGTTTAAACATTGTTTACCTTTTATGTTTTATCTATAGATTTTTTGTTTATTGTCTTTGTCCATTCAATGCTTAATGTTTATATGTAACTACTGTTTATTATTGTTAGTGGAAAAAAACAACAAAACAATGTGCACTTTTTGCAGAACGTCAAATGGGTACGTTCTGAATAACGTCAAATGGTTAAGTTTTAAATGTAAAACAAGTACGCATAGAAGCATTTATTGCAAGAATGTTTTGAAATGTCAAATAATATTCTTCAGCTGACATTCAGGAAAATGTAAAATGATTACGTTTTGCTTAGGCATCTTACTTATTGTACAAAACTTTTGAAAATGTCATACTGAAATGCCAAAGCGTAACTAGAACATTTTTAAAGACTGGGTTGCAACTAAGCAATTAAACTGGTTCTGAAACCTTTTCCAGATTGCTTAATGATGAAATAAGGAACTTTGACAATTTTCAACCCACAACAGTGATGTGATGTTATATCAAGAAATCATAAATGTTAATATATAGGACAATGAATAAAAATGTTACATTCATTTTGATGACACTTTTATTTATATTTACATCTATGATACACATAAAAACACTTGTTATTTGCATTCCAGGAAAGTATGATACAATCTCATTTATTTGGTTAAGTGAATTTCACAGAACTGTCCTTTTAGCAATAAAACAAGAACACAAACCTAAAATAAACATTCAAATACTTCTTTATTTTAAAGCACATCAGCTGAGTTTATTTTTCCTCAGTGTTAACTGTATTGTGTCTCAAAAATGGCAAGTAATAACCTCATCATATAAAGCAATTACTGACATTCTCCCTGCGTTTCTACAGTCATTCAGTTCAAAAACCACGACAGCAATAAATGTCTTGTTGCTATTAGTTACACAGCTGGTGGCTCTCAAAGTCAAGTGATCTGCTTTAGAAATGTATATAAAAATATGAAAAGAAAGGAGAATGTGGGGTGTGGGTTTCATGTTTAAAGGTGTAATAAACTAAATTATATTTTAAAAGAATTACAAAAGCGGTGTCTCTTCTTCAATCGATAAGATATTAATGTTAAAAGGAGGCGCAAAATGTAAAAGAAACTGTTGTTTTTAGTTGCACATTCATTTGCACTGTAAAAAAGTCCAGCATTGTTGAATAATTTCTATTGTCCACATCACCTGGTTATTTTCATCTCCAGAATGTGGCTGGATTTGTTCTTTGCTTTGTGAAAAGGATGACAGATGATCATAATGTATTTACAAAACAACTATTTATAAGAAAATGTAATTACATATTCACACACCTTACAGATAAAATACTGTTTATCGTAATACCAAGTATTTAAAACAGCTTAAAAAAATCAACAAAACAAAATTGATCTGACCTTCTTGTCTTCTACTGGTATTAATAAAGTAATAAAGTATTAATACTTCCTCAAGTTACATGTTAGGTAAAAAGGCTTCAGGAAATAGGGGCATTTATTCAGGATACACATTTTAAACATCCCAAAGTTTCATTTATTTAGATGATGGGTGTAGTTTGTAGTAAAATAAACAGCTGTCTGTGTGGGAATTTGTGGGATTTCTTCTTTAATATCCAACTATAAACCCGCCACCACAACTTAAATATAAACATAAAATAAATGGCAACTTTGTCAGTCACAGTTAAACACAACAGGCCCATAAAATGTTTTGTGAAACCCAGCATAAAAAATATGACTGCTTAATAAGGGGCAACTTGGGATTCTCCTCTGAAGTGCTCTTCCCTAGCACCTATCGTCTTCTTCTGTGTCACTGAGGGGATCACACCCAGTCACAGATGTGGTTTGTGCCAGACGCTTTCGGAAGTGTCCATTGGGGACCTGCCAGCCAGTTCGAGAGCGAGCAGCTATGTTGATGGTGTTGGAGCGGCCCAAGCTGCAGGCCACCGCAGCTTCAAAAGTGAGTGTTTCTATCGGCCCAGTGGCATCAGGGCTCTGCTCGTCGTCCTGCTCTTGTGAAGCCAGGAAAGGCTCCGAGGGGTAGCGCCGTGGAGGAGAGGCAATTCTCCTCCGCTCTGCTTTGCTCTCTTTCGACTCCCTCTTGGACTTGACTCTCCTGATGGTCTCTGGACTGCCGGGCTCATCCTCGTCTTCAGGTTGAGGGCGGCTGGCCAGAGGAGAGTATGAGATGTGTGGTCGGGACATAGGCCGCCGACCACTGGGAGTGCTGGACTCTGACGTGGAGGGCACTGGGCTCTCTGAGCTGTTCCCCTGGGTGGATAAAACAACAGATATGAAGTACAGATATATTTTGTCATTCCACCCACTGTTGTCCTGAAAAACAAAAATACTGGGTCTTACCTGTTTGTCCTCTGGGTTGGCTCGGTCCACACTGGAGGAACGTGAGGGCTGCTGGCTCCTTTCTGCTGAGTTACAGCGGGACCTGTCAGGAGAGAGCAGGTGACGACGCTCTCGCTCTGCCTGTTGTCGTTCGGACCGTGAAACTGTAAGAGCAGTGACACACAAAGTAAATAAGCGCCTTGTAAGCGGAGGACAGTGGCCCGGAAATGACAGCACTAACCAGCAGCCTTGTAGCTCTTGTGACGGGGTCGGTATACCCTCTCTGGACTCGGCTCGTCCTCCTGCCACAGCCCGTTCACCCGCTGATCGCCCACAGTTGACACTGAACGCTTCAGGGAATCACTAGCACCCTCAGCCTGCTGAAAAATTTAACAAGGACAAACAAACAAGCAAATAAAAGTGGAGAACACACAAAATCATGATCATTGAATATACTTCATGTTAAAGAAGAGTTTGTTTTACAAAAGTGGAGTGAAAATGCTAAATTAAACTATTGAAAAGTTGATCATTTAGGGCATAATGCAATTTTGCCAAACTTGCCAAATAAAGAAATATCTCAAGTATATATAATAAATTTGATATGATTACGGAAGTTATATAGACATGCTGTTATAAAATAAGTATAATAGGTTGGCTAGATAATTTCTTGCACAGGCAACAAACCATTACTTTTGAATCCTTTCATGCTTTTATTGTGACACAGTGCATTCTGAAAACATTGGGGCAAGTCATAAAAATGCAGAAAAACAATGCAGTTGTAGCATTCCAACATCACCTCTTCGAAGCAACTCTCTTTAAATGTCTTCACATCTAACCAAGGCATTCTGAAGCCATGCACACACCGAAGTCCCCCTGATCTAAGAGTGTACCTGCAGATCTACAGCCAGACGTGGCAAAGACGAGGCCCGCAAGCACAGGCCCCTGCCTAGAAGCTCCAAAGGGACTACAAGGCCCCGTGTGCACTGGACCACCTGGCACACAGACAAGAGAGCAGGGCATCCAGACATGTGGTCTGTCTCAGGCCATGTCAAACTGACCGGCAGTACCCATTCAGACACTTGCCATTTAGCCCAGAAAGATAACGCGTCACAAGACTGAGACAAACCATAAATATGTGACAAGTACAACAAAAGCAAGATACCAAGTGTATGTTATTCATACCACTGTCCACACGACTGATTAAGGACCTGAAACGCTCCATTGTCCTGGACAATATTTTGTACTTTCTGAATCTATCAAAAGATTTGTATCTATAAAACACAACAACACACCATGTCCTGACCTCCACAAAAATAAACCACAGAATCAGACGACAAAGGAGTTGATATGCCAGAGAATGTGAAAAAGGATTTATGTAACCTGAAGTTGTGACTATCTCATAATGAACAGATATGATGTCAGTAATAATGAACAGTTTTTCATCGTTTGTTACCAGATTCTCCTGATGACTTGCATCAACGTCAGAACTGATGGGCTGCAAAAACAGTTCCTGTGGTGAGATGGGGCTCAGTGCCACAAATCCTCCTCTGGTCCTGCATTTGAAAAAGAGAAAATCAACATGAAAACTTGCACATTCATTTTGGTGTCATAAAATACTGCTTAGAACTCACAAAGCAGAGCCAGCGCTGTGGGCCATCATGGGCAGAGGCTGTGTGTTGGACAAGATGTCTTCAGGGAGAGCAGAAGCATCCAGGCGTTTAAATATCAGGTTACTCTTCTGAACAGCAGACAGATACACATTTTCATTACCTTACCTTAAACTTTCACTGCTTGATAAACTGTCAGGAACTGAGACCAAAATTGTTGCAATGTGACCAAGGTTCCCGAGCCATATTTTTACATTTTATTGGGATTTTGTAAAAAATGTGTGATCATATAGTGTGTGTCCTTTATGTTAAGATATATACACCTTTATTGCGTCCCGTAGGAGAAAAACACAAGTGATTGCAGTCTTCTTAGACATTTAACTCAAGTTCTACTTTAATTGCACAGTTCCTAAGCTTGTGATTTGCAGTTTTTATTGCACATTCACTAAGCCTAAAAATCTGTATAATTAGGTCTGTAAGTGCCTTCAATTCATCTTATTTTTGACTGCATTAATCAAGTTTATAACCAATGGTACAGATTTCTGTTTAATTTACAATTTGAAACTTTGGTATCATCAGAAACTGACTGTGGAGAGTGTGTGTAGGATTATTCTACACTCTCCTGCCTGGTTTCCTAAAGGTCTCCTCAAAGATTTGCTGAAGTGAACTAGGCACCATGCTGATTATTTTTACCTGCTCTTTTGGTCAAACTAAGAATTTGCAATTTAAGTTTTACTGACAAGTTTAGAAAACCAAATGGGCATTTCATAACATGTAATGTTTCTGTGGTATAAAAGGATCAATTCCAATGTTTCAGAGGAGTTTTTCTAGACCTTGTTTCTAGAATTTTACCTGGGCTTCAAGTTGCTGCCGAAGCTTTTTGGCTTTGTTTTGCTTGAAGTAGTCCATGATCATCATTGAGGCGTAGATCTTCCCCACTGTCATGTCAGTGTCTGTGAGGGAAGCATTATTTTCAGTGTGAACAAACCATTGAAATATAATTATAATTTACCGCTTTACCTTTGTTTATGGGCACCAGCAAGTCTAAGTTCTTCTGAGGAAGGTAGGGCCAAATAATGCTGATCTCTTTTTGCAGCTCAGAATCGAGAGCTACGCGGTCCTCACCACCTGAAAGAAAAACAAGACCAATTTTTATATTTCCATGACGACGGCAAATATTGTGACATCTGACCTCTTGCAATTTTGATATCCAGAGCTGTGCGGATGAGAGACATCAGCGTGGAGGTAAAGTGAACTGTCATGTCCTCGTCCACAGGCATATTCATCAACACCAGCCTCTGATTGGAAAAAAAACACAGTTTCAAAACATTAACATTAAGTTTTTTATGATTTATTTATTTATTTTTTACATTCAGTTGCAATTTACCTTGTATGCAATTTTGGCAGGGCATTTTTTGCCCAGTCCAAGAGGAGGTGACATGTGTGTTAGCATCTCATACATAGCAGTGTAGTGAATGCGTCCACTGTGAGAAGGAAGGCAAAAGGAAAATATTTAGATTCATAGTGCACATCCACTGCCCTCTGTTGGATAATACCAGAACTACATTAATGGAAATATGTTTTAGGTTTTTCAATTATTTAAAAAAAAAGTCTGTATTCTCTAAAGAATGTAAGAGGTTTTTTTTTTAACTTATTGTGGTGAGTTATTTTTTTGTTTATTTTGCTCCAATCAAATGCCAGTTGACCCAGAATTACATGACATGTCATGAGTCAAACAATTGTCACATGATAAAGTTGCACTTTCAAAATAATCTGTAGGTTTGTTATCTTCATACTTGAGTACATCTTTGTACATAATGCGTTGCACTGATTTCCTGTGCTTTTTTCAACCTGCTTTTGATAATATTTTAAGTTTATAATCATGGAAAGAAGTTGTAGCACCACGGAATAGTACTGAAACTAGGGATGTCAAATTAGTGCATTAATTGCGATTAATTAATTACAGACAATTTAATTGAGTTAATTTTTTTAATTGCCTTAATCTATTTTGAAATCTTTAACTTCATTGTTTCCATATGCGAGTTACAAAGTAGACATAAGGGTTGTTCAACTTAACAACTTAGCAACAAAAGACTTCCCAAAGTCTTCTTTTTTTGCATTATACTGTTTTAATATTTAACATCTGCAACAATAATGTAATTAATTAAATTAAGTTGAGTGTTTTTTTCAGCAATTTTTAGGTGAGATTACAAATAGATTCATTAGATTAATTAACTACAGATCATAATTAATTAATCTCTTCAATTTTTTGATCGCTTGACAGCACTAACTGAAACAATACCATGTGTTGCAGTCAAGCAACTAAAATAATCTAATACTGTAAATGTTTCTTTAGAGACTAAATATTTACATGTAGTGCGGTTACTAACGATTATTTTCGTCAAATTTGCATAGCTAGATACAATAAGATATTCTACAAGGACTAAAAGCTTTGAGATGGATTAGACTTTTACTTAAACGGTGTATATTTTCACTATTACTAGATCAATCATTGGAGACCCATTTAGATGCACTAGCCAATCTTTTATTTTAACAACAAAAGTGTTTTGTATGAAAAAGTCTTACCATGCTAAGCGGTCGTATTCTCCCCAGATTCTAACAAACTCATCCAAGTGATGAGGGCCGAGGATTGAAGAATCTCGTGTCAGATATTCAAAGTTGTCCATGATTACAGCCACAAATAGATTTAGCATCTACATAATAAAACATCAAAATTAAAACGTTTTAGAACATAAACAAAACCAGATTATGTTATGAAGAAAAAAAAATGAATAACCAGGAAAGAGCTGAAGAATATAAAAGAGACAAAGTAGCAGTAGGCGAAGTCAGTCCCACAGCCTCCTTCATGGTCCGGGGACATGGTGAAGGGTGCGAGCGAAGAGTCCGGTTCACACTCCTGACCAGACAGACAGGACAGCATGATCTCCTGCCACGACTCTCCTGTGGCACTCCTAACAGCGCATACAAAAACAACCAAACAGCATTACACTTCCAAAGCATTCGAAATGTGTTACAAATTTAATAAAAACAAGTTTGAACCTGAAGAGCAGCATGAGTGCACTGAAGAAGGTTTTGAAGTTGTTGTGTTGGTTAATATGACTGTCGTCGTTCAGTTTGATGTTTCCAAACACCTGCAGAATAGATTTTAGCAAAACAGTGGTAACGTCTAAAATGTGAGGCCAGATTTGATAATTACCTGCATCCCAATAATGGCATAAATGAAGAAAAGCATTGCAATCAGAAGGCAGACGTAAGGAAGTGCCTGTTGGAATAAAGCAAATTATTTTGTGTTATTGCAAAAAATAAACTGCAACATGTAGCCTGAATGTATCACATTGTGTAACAATCTGTATTAAAATGTAATTTGAATCCAGTACAGTGGTATTAGACCGTTTTAATATACTGTAAATGCTAATGACCAGTAATTATTATGAAATAAATATAAAATATTGGCAGTTACACAGTGCATTACATTGTATTTAAACAATGTAACTTTTTTTGTCGAAGTCTGTCTATCATTGCCTAATTTGGTACAATTTTTCAAACTGCTCAGGCTAGATGTATTATGTCGCAAGCGCGGAAGTTGGTATAATAGTCAGAAATTGACTAAATCTAATTTTGTTTGCTCAAATGTACTTGTGAAAAATCACTTGTTTTCTAGATAAAAATGCTTATAGTCTGTAAAAAAAATGGTAATCAAACCAATAATGAAGTTTATAATGCTCCAATAATGAAGAGAAGCGCTACGTGGATACATGTAAATGCAAAGCTAGACCGGTGCTCTTTGGAAGGGGGTAACTTGAACTGGAACTTGATACTTTAAGATGCTTTGACAGTTATTTACTAAAACTGTGTTTTTTTTTAACTTTCATCAACTTGTAGTTACATTTAAACTGACCTCTAGATGTAAATAAATGTGCTTAAAATGATGATCTAAATGAAGTTGTTGCTGAAATGTTCCCACAATATGGAACCACATCTATCTATCAGAACAGTAACTGTAACTTTTTTTTACCTTAAAAGACTGCACAAAGGTCCACAGTAGTATGCGGATGGTGTAGCCCTGTCGCAGCAGCTTGATCAACCTGGCCGTTCGGAAAAGCTTCAGGAAGCTCATGTTGATAGTGTTGACAGACTGGGCCAGTCACACACACGCGTGCGGTTATAGAGAGCGTGGCAAAAGGCGAGAAGGCACAGAAAAAAACAAAACGTGAGGGCCAGAGTGGCAGACAGAAGGCACGGGCAGGAAGAGCAACACAGATGGTCAAATTCAACAGTAGTGAGAGGAAAACGAGAAATAATAGATTTGCATAAAACAGGGCTTATAACAATGTTTTTTAGGGTCAAAATGCAAAGAAAAAACTTACCTGTAGGTCAACCACAATCTCTGTAATGCTTCCAAGAACAGTGATAAAATCAAAAATGTTCCAAGTGTCTCGAAAGTAGTTCTGTGAAAAAAAAAAATGGTTTAGCATCTATACTTCAATTCAATCCACAAAAAAGTCTTTAATGAAGTTGATAAAGCCTCACCACAAAACCAAAAGCCATTATCTTCAAGATGCACTCCATAGAGAACAGCACAGTGAAAGCCGTGTTCAGGTGCTTTAGAACGTAGTCATAGGCAGTAGGAGCTGAGTGGTACTGGAATAATTGAAAAATACTTTAACCCTAAAAGGTTTTTTGACTACACTTTGCTTCTTGGTAAAACCTTTTACAACTTTGTGAAAAAAAAAACTCTACATAACAAAACAAAAAAGAAGGTACACAGCACACAGACAAGAATACTGCTAAAAAACTGAGTATGAATAAAAAAAATCAATAACCTTTAAAGCTACAATAATAAGATTTGTGTTAGAGAATATTCCCCACGGAGTTGTAAATCTCCTACACTCAGCTCCCTTTCAGGCTCTTTGGTAAGTGCTTTGTGAGAAGCCCATTGAAAAGCACTGCCTTTCATTTGGAGGGCAAATGAGGTTCATGTCACAGTGGGATCTACATCTAAAGACTTGGATGAAAGGCAAGGTCTAAGCCGTTCACTGTATTGTGATTGTGAGGTAGAGTCGTGAAGTAGCAAATCTAGCAACAGTCAATTACTTCTTAACATTAATGAGCTTTATAGCCTGTAAGGGAATGCTTTCATTATACGTATATGGACTTTCAGGGTGAGATCTAGTTTGGGATCTGATTAGTCCTTATGAAGACTTGTTTCAGTCCTCTTCTAATTGTGCTTAGTCCTCCTGGTTTTGCCCTGGTGTGGTTTTAATGTGTTCGCAGGTGTAAATTATTCTACACATAAAAATGTTCATGCCTGTAAACACAGCAATTGATTGACTGTAAACTGTATGTTTTTTTTCCTTAAAGCAGTTTTGCCAAGACTAATTCAGCAAACTTGACCCAAAGAACTAGCCTGAAACAAATGATCTGTTTCTTAACCTGATCACCATTAAAAGGTAATCTATCAATTCATTTGAACTTCTGGTTGCATTCCATAGAAAAACAAAAAGAATTAGTTCCAGATAGATGCTGTGAACACTACTCTCACCTTCATCATAAGTACCACAGTGTTGAGAGCGATCATCACCATAATAGTGTACTCAAAAGAGGGCGAGGCCACAAAATGCCACAGCCTGTATTGGAAAGTTTGTCTGTTCTGAGGCATGTAGCGGGTCATGGGCTTGGCACTGATGGCAAAGTCAATACAAGCTCTCTGAAACAGATAAAAAGTGAAATTTAATAATACAACAATGACAAGAACAAAAACAGGAAGAACAACAAATAACACAGTACCTCATTCTTCTCCAAACTGCACTCTTGAATCATTTTGTCACCCTGCTCCTGGAAGGTGATGATGATCAAAGCCACAAAAATATTGACAAAGAAGAAAGGGAAAACCACAAAATAGACCACATAGAAGATGGACATCTCCATGCGGTTCCCTCGACTCGGACCCATGTTCTCCTCGGTGACATCTGTGGAGTGCTGGAGGACCCTAGAAAAGAGAGACACATGCCACTGTAAAATGGAAAAATCTTGTTTTAGTTTAAATGAATTTCCTTTATAAACTCTGCCATTTATTTTTTCCTTAAACGTCTTAATCAAATATTTCCCCTTTGATTCAAGAACTGCCCTTGGACTCGTCGACTAATATTCATCACACCAACATCAGCAAAAACATAACCGTCCTGGCAGAGGTAATAAAAACAACCAATAAAAGAACCACCACACACAGTGATTCAGGTGCTGTTGCTAAGCAGAAACCAAGCCAAGCCATTCCATCTCACCATGCTGAGACGAAATGACTTGGGGCCAGGCCAGTCCCAATATAACTGCATCCAACATTTTGCTTTTCAGAGAATTGTGATATTCTTCTATTCAACAAAAGCTCACGAGGGAGCTTTGTCATGCCATAGAGTTTAGTTTAGATTTGTTGCAGATTAAATTGCTCTTGCAAAAGAGAAGAAATGTGAGAAAAGCGCTTCTGACAAATTTTGATTGAAGTCATTATCAGCACAAGTGGTAAAAAATTAGAGGATGCTGTCAAAATAAGCGACAAAAACACAGACGTAGCTAGTACATAAAAAAAACTTTCTAATACTTTTAATAAAAAGTTGACCCTAAACTTACTGTGGCCAGCCCTCTCCAGTCGACACAGTGAACAGTGTGAGAAGAGCCCAGCAGACATTATCATAGTGAAACTCGTGTCGCTTCCACTCTCTCCTCTTCACCTCCTTTTTGTCTCTGCTGTAATCGATGTAGTAGCCTCTGCGGGGGGCATATCAGTCCAGATGTTAGCATTCACACAATCACTGATCAAAGCGGCACTTCCCATGACGTGAAGAGTGCACAACACGCTGTCACAATACCTCTTTGCAGCATGCCACAGATCCACCACAAACAGAGCCAGTGAAAGTTGTAGCAGATTGTTTTACACCAAACAGAGAAGTGTGACTCTGGGACTTACTGACACTCTTTCTCTGTGTTCATGGAGCTGTCGGTGCAGTAGAAGAACTTCCCTTTAAAGAGCTGCACGGCGATCACAGCAAAGATGAACATGAAGAGCTGGTACACAATCAGGATGTTGAAGACGTTTTTCAGAGACGTGACAACGCAATCAAAAACAGCCTAAAGAAGAACCACAAGTTAGCAGGATCACAATTTGTAATTACACAAAGTACAAACAACTTTTAAAGTTTGAGAACAAAAACATTTGAAATTCCAAATATGCTTAACGTTTTTAAATGGTGATTTTTTTTTATTGAACAAATATAAATATATACATATATTTTTTGCCATTTCATTTGCATAGCTTAGTAGACATCGTGCATTATATAACTTGCATTACAGTAATGAGCTAATGCAGCTGACAGTTTCTACACAGAAAATTATAATATATATCTAATTTGTTGACTATAATTTCTGACCTTCAGAACAGAAGGCTCCCAGAGAATCATGAAAAATAGGTCAGTGCTGGATTGTGTAATGGCAAACTATTTGCTTCTATGACGTATTTAGCATCTCTAATAAGCAGAAAACAATGCTGTTTTTTTTTCTTCTTAAACAGTAGTTTCAGGTAGCAGAATGTCAGGATTGCCTAACATTACATGGGTAAATTAGGAATGGCCTACGGTGGCTCTGAGGGGTTTACGTTACTCATATTGGTGTCAAACTTTCTCTCAGCTATACATAATAGCTCAATAGTTGATACACTAACAATAATGAGAAAAGGATTTTTTTTACATAATCGTATAATGGCTAGTGCTTAACCCCTCATTTATCATGAAGTTCTGCAATCATTCTCCTATATGATCCAGACATTCAGTAATTCTTTGAAAATGTTTTATGGTTCACTACATTTTACCACAGTCGCCTCCATTCTTTCATTTTTGAACATTATGAAAGCAGAGCGCTTTAAAGTGTCAACAACTATTCTAATGCATAAAATTCAAATGTGTACCTTAAGTTTTGGAAGTCTTTTGATGGTTTTCAGTGGTCGCAGGACCCTTAAGACTCGGAGTGACTTAATGGTCTTAATGTCTCGTCCCTTGTTGTTTCTAAGGAAATTATGCATTAGAAATTAGACATCTATTTGTTTTGTCACATGGCATAAACATCACGGTGACAAAATGTGTATTTCAGAAGAAACCTTACAGAATAATTGTATGCAAACATACAGTATAAGGACAACTGTGAAGACTGTGAAGATTTACGTATAAAACCAGTTATATGAGTGGAAAAAATGGGAAAATATGGTCCCAACTACAGACCAGAGTGGTGGTGATGTCACTTGTACGTTTTAATCTTATTGTAGCTTTTAAAATGCTATGTAGCAAATAAACAAAATAATGAATCTAGGCCTCAACTCACCTCTAACACTGCCAATGCCCTTAATCTATGAAACAAAATGAATAATGTAATGCAAACGAACAGCAGAACAACACAGAAACTGGGAAATTTGGTGGCAACAGGCAAACACACAACACTTAGTGTGATATTTTACCCCATCACATTCCTGGAAGCCCCAACAGTGATAAAATCCACAGGAACAACATAAAAAATTGAGGCAAAAAAGAGAAATTGAAGATCACAGCTATATTCACAACACATACATCCACAAAATATTTTTACATCGCAACAAAAGGAACAAAAATCATTAGTCACACTGAAATCCAAAAAGACAACAGGTAAATTACATTACATGTGTAGTAAAGTACCGAAGAAATGACACTGAAGTCTACTTAAGTTCTCATGTTTTTGTTATAATCATGTTGAAAAAGTAGAAAGAGGAAATTGAATCCATATGTGTGGCACAATTTTGTGACACTTACATGAATCAATAAAAAATATTAATAGGGATTTTTGTCAGAACTATTGTGTCACTTATATGAATCTTAGCTTTCGTTCTCAATATGGCTGCTTGGTAACAGTTGCGGTATGGATTGTGTTCAACATTTTGTAGTACAATAATCATTATTACAATTAATACAGTCTAAATTCATGTTTTGTTCAAATACAGTTTGTTGAATCGGTTTGATAGAAAATTCACCAGACTAAAATTTTGTGAAATTACAAAACAGGTAAAACTGGCTCTTGTTTATCATGTGACCTTACAACATCATCACATTTGTAGAACGTGAACACAGCCTGTTACTTTTGGTTTATTTGCTGCCATGTTCAACCAGGAACATTGGGAAAATGGAAAAAATTATGAAAATTTTTCAGAAAATCTTATAATGTAATGTTCAAATTGGTTTATTGAACTGTGTAGTTGCACTTCACCATGTCTCCGGTGGTTTTTATAATTAGGATTAAGTAATAAGTAATAGAAAATCAGATTAGATTTAAAAAGAAGGTCATTGAGTACAATGGTGCAGTGAGTCAGTCTGTAGTCATAAGCAGGCAGCATCATCATGACTCACGTTAGGGCGAAAGCTATGAGAGCTCCCACCACCACGATGAAGTCCAACATGTTCCACATGTCTCGAAAATACGAGCCATCATGGAGGATCAGGCCTTGGTCTATCATCTGGAGGTCAGAACAAACATGCTTAATCTCACTCGAATAAAGCAACAAAGAGACGAATGAAGCGAGCTCTCACCTTGATGATCATTTCAAAGGTGAACACTCCAGTAAAGACGTAATCGAAATAGCGAAGGACCTAGTGTGAAGAAAATGGGGTAAAAATGAGTTCGACAAAATGAATTAGTCTTGTCATCAAACTAAACAAGTTTAATTTTTTGGAAAATTACTTTAGGCCTAATCCAATTCAATTCAATTTATTTTTATATAGCCAAAATCACAACAACAGTCATCTCATAGGACTTCACATTGTCAAACAGCAAACAAAATGTCAATCGGCTTGATTTTAGCTTACTAATTCTGTGTCAAAAATTCAAACGCAATTATAAATAATAGCTCAGTGGTTGATAGAGTAATAATAATGAGAAAAGGCTATACTGTATATATATATATTTTTTTTTTACATAATAGCATAATAGCTTGTTCTAACCTTCATTTACTACAAAGTTCTGCAATAATTTTCCAAGCTTTCCAGACACTCATTACTCTATATGCTGACACTCACAATGTATTGAAGTCTTTGATGATCTATCTGGTGATCAGTGCAGGAGACAACATTTCAAGATCCAATGTGAAAAATAGTAAGTGGAATCTTGTACTTTTGGACTACTACTTCCTGTATGTTACTAAATGAGTAACATACAAAAACTCAAGATAACTATAAAAGTGCTCAATAAAGGTCACTTTTTGTCCAGTTCACATTTTACTTCCCTTGTTTTTTCAAATGAGTATCTTGTATGACTTTTGATTAAACTCCACTTACTAAGACAGTAAATGGGTCAGATGGGTTGCACTTGCTGGGAAGAGAAGAATTAGTTATGCGAAGCCATCCCGCTTCATACTATTTACAAATGATCTTGGAACTTTGCACATTCTTTAGTACTACTCATAAAACCTAGTTATAATCTTTTCGCACCTTGTTTCTTTCTGAATTAGTGCAGACTGGGTCCTCAGCTGCCAGTGCGATGCTGCTAGCCACAATCACAAGAAGGATGGTCATCTCGAAGTATCGCAAATTCACCACATAGTGACAAATCCTCCTTATGCTGCAGAAAGAACAAAGTAGACTCACAAACCTGTAACAATTTGGAAAGTCTCACTAGTTTTACACTGTCTTACGGGTTGGAAGCCTTAAAGATGAACATGCTGTCTGGAGCAGGAGGTTTGGGCGGAGGTAAAGGCGGTGGCTCCTCCTCCTCCTCCTCATCGTCTGTTTCCTCATCTTCGTTCGTTTTATCCTCACACTGATAAGCCTCAAGCTCCTTACTGCTCACTAAAGTCAGAAGACATTTGTGAGAATAGCTGTGAAAATATTATACACGTGGACATGAATAGCAAAGACAAAGAACAAGTCACCAGTGCAACAAGCTTGAGCAAAGATAACCCTCATGTCAGACACCTAAGAGAAGATATCCCTATGCAAACATGCACTTTTTATTTCTCATAGCGATCACTCCTGTCGGTACACAAGCACTTCACTAGACCTTACATAGAGTTGTTTCAGATACGTATATTTCACAAATACAATATAAGACAATTACAATTTACAAAAATAAATAAATACACTAAAACCACAGGTTTTTAAGACACGGACAAAAATAGTTGTGAACCACAGACAACAAATAAATCGGGATGAACATAACATTTATGGTCTCAACTAACAGACTTTACTTATTTACCAAGATAATCAAACTTCTCCAAAACTCTCATTGACTTTTAGATTAAAATGTTAATTAATGAGACAGATGACCTAGATCCCCATCAATCATCAATTTAAATCTTGGGAAAATCCAGATGATATAAATATATGTTCTGGCCACCATGTTCAGCTGAGTTTCAGTGGACGTCATTGACACACACATAGTCAAACATGGCTGCTGACAAGGATAAAATTACAAGACAATACCAAAAGACAATAGGGGACTGACTTATGTATAGTCAATGAGCGAAGCAAAAAGGTGAGAAGTGTAATTTTGTTCTAAATGA
The DNA here is from genome assembly GCA_038363315.1 of Mugilogobius chulae. Lineage (NCBI taxonomy): Eukaryota > Metazoa > Chordata > Actinopteri > Gobiiformes > Gobiidae > Mugilogobius > Mugilogobius chulae. The sequence continues at coordinate 37,726,630 of CM076395.1, read as the reverse complement.
CAGACGACTAATGAGCTTCTTTGTTTTTTGTGTGTCACACAAATAAACTACTTTGATGCACGGTACTTTATGGTGTTGATTTGAGATGCAGCAGGGGGAGTGATGACCCAATCCATAGTATTGTAGACATGGTTGCTGTAGATTCCAGGCAATTCCCTGTTTTACAATTTTAACAGGCTCCTAGAAAACTTTCTTTACATGTGAAAGCTAAGTATTGTAGAGACTGGGAGAAGATTTGCAGACAACCTCCATGCATGTTTCAAGAGCGCTGTGCTGAAAAAGTGTTACCTGTCATTGGTGTGAGCTCCAGCAGGGGTTGTGAAGACATGTCTATGGTCACACTGCTTTCTACTTTGTGATGTTTAAAAGATCCGGTGGTTCTAGGGTGGTTCTCGGTTTCCAAGGTGCTCCCACTGTACTCCATGTCTCTTTAGCAGCCTCTATAGGAATTTTCTGGTGCAGTGGTTCACACTGATCTGGCTGACCATCAGCCTGCCCAGACCAGTTACAGTCCACAAGCGGCTGGGACTCAGGAGGGTCCGGGATGTCCAAGTCTGGGTTAGAAGATCTGGAATTGAGAAGGAACGTTTGAGAGCTACAGAAAGTGTAATATAATATCAACAATTCAAAGCACGTCGATTTGATTATGACTGTAGGTGTCACAGGAGGATTTGAATGTATTTAAAGTGCAAAGCATAACATTTGAAAAATGTATATTTTAAGAGGCTTACTTTCTAGTCTCCTCCCCACATCAGCGTATGGATTGACAATACACATCCCATCCTCGTCTTGTACAACATCTGTTTTCTCTTTCTCTTCCTCCTTCTCGTCCTGTTCATCCAGCACCCTTGGGTCCTGGCTGAGTGACCTTTTAACTCGTGCCCCCTCATTCGGTGCCAGTGTACAGTCCAAACTCTTGGCCTCAGCTCGGGCCTCTCTGTGTCTATGCCTTCTGTGTCTCGCTCCATCCTCCGGGCCCTGGGTGTGTCTGAACTTGCGGGCCATTCTGTGACGGCTCCCTCCAGTGGTGCGATGGTTGGATGGAGGTGGTTTCTCCTCAGAGATTTTTACCAGAGGCTCAGAGGTGGGAGGTTCTGGGATGGGGATGGATATGGACATAGCGGGTTCTGATTCGGACATGGGCGACTCAGGGAAGTGGGCTGGACTCACTTCAGAGGACAGGCAGGAGCGTGGTGCGGGATAGTTGGAGTCTCAGCTGTATCTTCTGTGGGGCTGGCAAACAGCTCTTCACGACTGGCCATCTGACGACGTTTGCGCAACTGGTTGGCTCGTTGCTCCCATACCGACATGTTGACTTTCCTCCGTCTCTCACGACGATTGGCAAAAGCTTTGGAGCCGTTCAGAGGCTGCTCTTCTGGGGCACCTGTCCCACCATCAGCCTCTTCAGGGAAGTTTGGTCGACCTCTGTGGATGGCCCGCTTCCTGTACAGGTAGGGTCTTCGTCTCCCACTACAAAAAAACAGCAGTTCCTTTAACTATATAGAATTTTTTATATTATTGCATTCTAATAAATCACTTAAACTAAACAAAAACAAAACTTCCATGACTAACCATAAGGTTAGTGTCATGTTTGTGGAAACAAAAACAAACATTAGCCAAAACAATGTAAAATACTTAATACAAAGCATACATTGGAAAATTAGTAACTAAAAAAGTAACTAGTCAAATAAAAGTACAAAATCAAAAAGGAGGTGCAGGACTGGAGGAAGTGCTAGCGATGTAAACAATATCTGAGAAGGGTAAATAGAAAATGAAGGAGAATGTCGGTGAGACAGAGATGCATACAGCTTTACTTACTGGTGTTCAGATTCTTGTTGTCCATGAAATCAATGAGTGACCATTTGAAAACAAGACATTAGTGTTGGACACAGAACATTGTTCTGACGCTGACCAAAATACACTTTGTGCAGTCTTTTCGTTATTGAACTAGATTTTACAAAGTAAAAAAAAAACCTAAAACAAATGTGTTGAGTGAATGCATAACATTTCCAGATACTAAGTAAAATGAATTACCGTTTTGGTCAGTGCAGTAAAACAGTCATAAAACAAGACATGATGAATTCAGCAGAGCACAGAAAATGTCAGTCTGCAAACATCTGCAACACAAGACCAACATTTAAATATAGACCACAGACAGATGAAACATTCAAACAGATTAAAAAAAAAAAAACAATCTAGATTTATTTTCTAACACCAAAAAAAAACACCAAGGCAAGTGCCAGAACCAGGAAGTCATCAACCATCAAAGGCATCCAATTACAGGCCAAAACAAATGTTTAATACTGGGGTTTATATATGTAAAGTCATGCTTCTGTCAGACATCATCCAGTAGTTACATCATCTAGTCATTAATGCCTGAAACATGCCTTTGTCCATGCAAATTGAGGTCTGAGGCCCATCAGAGCATTACAATGAATTTGTATTTGTATGAGGTGCACTTTGTAACTCTCCTAGTAAAGAGTCCGCTACCTGCTTGTTTTAAAAGAGACATTATCGCTATGCTTTGCCTGGATTATTCTATAGTATGACATTAAATTTAGTTTTGAGACTCTTTTACAAGTATCATATGGGTGAAACACAATGCCTACCATAGAGATAGATTTAATGTCACACTGTGGAACATTTAAGGAAAAACATTAACAATATACAATACTCTAAAGAAACAAGTATGTGTCAGACCCTTCACAGAACATAGTGTGCATTTCACTTTAATGAACAAAGTCAATTCAACTTTACAGATGTGTGGTTTACTTACAACATGCACACAGAAGTCACTATGCCAAGGAATGTGGATGCTGAGGTTCACATTCACAAAACCTTATAGAGCCAGTAACTTACTCCGATATTAAGCCGTCTCTGCCTCTGGCATACCTCTGGTTGAAAAACTCCTCTTCCTCTTCTTCATCCTGGCAAAGAATTGGTCACACATTGAACCAAAAGATGTCACAGTGTCATAAAAAGCATTTCAGCCTAGTATCCTATTATATATCTACATTTATCCACTAACCTTTGTAAGTTCCTGTGCATTAGCCAGATTATCTACAGCGATGGCCAAGAAGACGTTCAGCAGTGTGTCTGTTCAAAACACTGTTAAGTCTGTGGTTATCTTCACGCAGAATATTTACAACCCTTCACTGTTTGCCCACTGGTACATCATAAAGTTTGTTTATCAATAATATGGTGTAAGGATACAGTTTCCAAACAGTGTGAGGACTATGAAGTATATAGATGACCACATGCCGTACTGCACTCCTCCTTGAGAGCGTATCCCATTATACATCACCTCATTCCAGTCTTCTCCTGTCAGAATCTGTGGACAAAATGTACAGTATTACATTATGAGCAGAAACTTGTATTAAAATGAATTGTCATTTCTATGTGTGCAAAACATAACAGTGGAATGGTTTTGCATCACATCTGATATGAAAATGATCATGTCTGACTTCATGTGCACATTTGTGGAGATGTGGATGTGTAGGCAGGGAGCAGAGACAGGGGGCGGAGAGAGGGAGAGAACGAGGATAAAGAGTCAGAAGAGAGAGAGAGAGAGAGAGAGAGAGAGAGAGAGAGAGAGAGAGTGGTTCAAATCTGTGCTCGGGGTGAGAAATTTCCCAGGGTGCAATGTGTCATGTGAAGCATTCAGAAAGAGGCGAACCTGAAACACTGTCATGATGGCAGCTGGAAACGTGTCAAAGTTGGTGGGAGTGTAATCCTCAAAGATGAACCTAAAGAGGAAACAGGAACAGAGGGGTCAGAGATGTGACCAATCGGAGCAACGACAAGAGGAGGTGCTGGGATATTTTCACTCATCGACCATTTAAAGTTAATTGAGCTACTTAATGGTAAACTGTGTAAAAAAATCAGGCCAGAATTTGTTGAATGCATACAGTGAAGACATTGTTAATTTGATTCCTGGTTCCAATCATTAAATGGCAAACAATGGCAAACAAAATACAGTATTAATAGTAATAAGTTTGGTCTTTAAATTTAACACATTTGTTTTAATTTTTAATTTACCTTCCACCAAAGAGCTGCATCCCAAGCAGAGCAAAGACCACAATGAAAAGAAAGAGGAGGAACAGCAGACTGATAATAGACTTCATAGAGCTCATCAGAGAAACCACCAAGTTTCTCAAAGAGGCCCAGTATCTGCAAAAGGACAATCAAAAATTAGATACAACTAAATATATGTCTGGTACTGTATAAACCTTTGTACTCACTTTGTGATTTTAAAAATTCTCAGAAGTCTCAAAGCCCTCATTACACTGATACCAAACGACATGCCAGGTCGAAAGAAACCCCACACCACCTCGAAGATGCTGCCAATGATAACCTGCAAAAGTACCATGGCAAATATATCTTAAACAAATGCCAGTGAAGCCCCAAGGAAAAGAATATTGCCTTCAATAATATAGAAATTAAGGGGAATATTTAAAAAGATTTGAAAGATGGGCTTTTAGTTTATTAATCTAAGGAAGATATGGGAACTCACCGCACAGTCAAAGCAGTTAAAGGATGAATGAAAATAGAGCCGGAATCCAAGCCCATACATTTTTAAGCACATTTCTGCCAAAAACAGCCCCAGAAAAACAAACTCTGCATAGTCTGCCGAGAAATAAAATATGAAAGTTAATAAAGGTATTAAAAAGTTTTAATGCATAATTTCTTAGAGTTTTCTTGTACACACAGAGGAAGATGGTGAGCCAGTCAGGCTGGTTATGGTGCACGATGGCCACACAGATGGTGTTGAGAGCCACCAAACTGAGCACCAGCAGGTAGAAGGTGTCAGTCTTCACCATGCGACGAATGGAGATGCGCAACATCCTCTCTTTGCGCCGCAGGTATGCAGCCGGACCACGGCGACCACTGCGGAAATTCATCCTACACCGGGACATGCCTCAGGATACAGAGGGGTAGTAAAGTAATAATTATTCTAAACTAAAAGTAGTAGAAAAACAGTAATAGTACATCAGTTATCACAATCACAACTACAGCTACTGAACTCAAACCAAACTTTTAAAAAAAAAACTTTTCCCCTTTTATCAGTTGTTAAGTACTTAATCAATTTGACATTTCAAAAAAAAAAAAAAAAAAGACAACTCCTGTGTTTCAAGGAATTGCTCTTTAGCTCTGATCACACCAGTTTTTCATATCAATGAAACTGTTACGAGAATCCAATAAAATATTCTCAAGTGCTATTTCAGTCATAAATGTAAGTTAGTTAACAGTCTACTATGTCCAAATATAAAAAATCAATATACAAAACTATCAACTGGAAGTAAATCTGATCAACATAAAGTCCGTGCAGAGTGTTTTTTTACTTTGTAAATCTGAACATAGCACACTTTCGTTTTCCTGTTTGGTGCGTTCTGGTTCTGTGGAACTTGAACTGGCCAAATTTGGGAGGGTTGGGAGGGGAAAAAATACTTTCATATTTTCACTGGAGGAGAGACACAGCTATCCTGCACAGCAAATGCATGTGATCTGGAACAGTCCTCATTCACTACAATAGCAGTAGTGAGATCAGCATTATTTAGAACCTCCTATCAGTGGAACATGCCCAGAATAGCTTCCCAAGGAAGCTTTGTTCAATAGACATCTGGAACAGTTGGTTCCTCCTGGGGAGCAGTAGCACTATCCTGAGCTCCTTCCTTGTGTGGTAGTGGTACCTCACTCAGAGGTAGTGAGCTGTTATAATTTACTACTTCTAAGTGAGTGCCCAGTGCCCAGACAGCCTGCGGAGGAATCTCATTCCCACTGCTTGTATCTGCAATCATGTTCTTTTGGCCACGGTTGGAACTCATGACCATGTGTGCAGTAAATAAAAGTTAACTGATTACAGACTCACTTGCAGTGGACATATCTGTGTAAGTTTTGTCATCCCCTGGAGCTCCTCTTCTCGCTCCAGTTTTCTTGCTGGCTCTCTTTAGCACTAAAATACAAGGATATAATATCATTGCTACTTTATATAGCTACCGTCTTTATTACATTTCTATTATTCATGCACAGGTTCAAAAAGAAGACACTTTTGTAACTTACCGTCTAATGGTGATCGGCCTGAATTTTTACTCTCCTCTGCCAGCATTACCTCCTCTATAACATAAAAAAGTCACATACCATAATGTACCAACCACACATACTGTAAGAGGTAATATGTTCTTCAGGCTGTCTGCAAACACTTTCAGCATCAGAGACCAAAGTGGTGCAAAGGCTGCATCCACTGCCCTGTATGACCTTGTTTAGAAAAACATAATACAAAAAAAAAATCTTCCTCTCTGTTCCATTTGCTGTCTCTAGCTTCCCACACTCTCCCACGAGTTGCACTCACTTACATGTACAACAACTAGCTCCCTCTCCCTTCTCTTTCTCTCTTCTCTCTCACGCCTGCATAGCCACAAACACAAATTTAAGTCAGTGAGTCAATATCACCTTTTCCTCACCCTCTATTGCGTGGGTGACCAGCGATGTGGATAGCCAGTACAGCTCTGAATGTGTGTGCAGCTCTACAGAGATACAGTAGCTCCAAAAGTGGTGACCATATCAACTGAGAAAGGTCATCTGACCAGCGTATTCAATCTAGATGTACACTGATGCCCCTGTGGATGAACATGAGGGTCTTTAAAAGCAGCTTTAAAGTTGAGGTAAACACACTTCAGACACAAGATGAGAAAAAATGTTTCAATCGGCCTCACACGGTACAAGGAACAAGGATCTACAAATGATTACATGAAGCTTGAAAATGTAAAATACTTCACACCTGCAAACGCATCTGAGGTATAACAAAAACAAACCCTGGACTAAACCAGACTAAACCAAGTCTGCATCATCTAAATCACCTGAGCTTAAATCAAGAATAAACTAGGGCATCCCTTAGTAACTCCTTTTATAACCTGCCAAACAAACAAATCAACATATAAAAAACACATCCAAATAACCTTGAGTTAGTCAGTGTAAAGCAGAAGTTTTCACATTTTTCACCAAGAGCGACATTTTGAAACATTTTCAATCTATTTAATTTTAATGAGCCACCACATCTTAACGTTGGAAGATACATTTAGGGCTGTATATTAAAAAAAATGTTGAGCAGGGTGTAGTTGCACATTATTTTCAAGTTTTGTAGTAAAAAGCACAACTTAGGTTATTTGGGTAATTTTTTTTTTTGCTTTTCAAAATGTAACTTGTCACACATGCACTGCTATTGGCTAATGAGTTGGCTATCCGCAAACCGGCTTGTCTTCGCTATAGGGCTGGGCAATATTGTGCTAAAAATCGAATCGTGAGCTCATTTCTGTGACAATCCGTTTTTTTTTTCAAGAAATCGTCACATTGTGATTTCCTTTTTCTCTATTTGATACATCGGTCTGTTCTACATAGACTATTTTTTCCAACCTATTAGTCTCAGAGTTGCCAAATCCAAGTCATAGCGACTTTGGGTTTTATTTTAGAAGGCTCATTTGGACTGCCCTTTTAGTTCATAAAAGGATTGAATCTCAGTAATTTTTTAGGTTTGATTTATGAAAATATATTAATTTATACAACTGAAACATGGATTTTTAGCATGTTTTCATGTCTTAAAGTCCCTATTAATGTAAGAAGAACACAAATACTTGTTTTGCAGCAACACACAAGGTTCTAATTAAATGATTTTGCTTGTTTCATGGTCAGATTTTGACAGTTGATAGTGAATTGTATTTACCTCAAAAACAATAGGAAAACAAATCTTCTACAAGAATCGTTAAAATCGAAATTGTGATCTGGCTCCAACAAAATCGTGATGTTTATTTTTTGCCATATCGCCCAGCCCTACTTCGCTAAGATGCTAACATTACAAGGAACAAGCAAAGCAAGAGGTAGAGCCTTCTCAGAGTTACATTTAGCAGTTTTTACAACAGCTTTTTAACTCATCTTAAGGCAGCACCACGTTCACGCCATGACAGAGAAGCACTTATCTAACTATCTATAAATTGCTCTAAATCAATCACTTGTTTGCAGAATTGTTCGATAAGCGTAAGATTTTAATGTCATTAATCAAACTTCTCCACGTGCCTTCTCTTACTGCACTAAAATGCAAAAAATACTACAAATACATGCATAAAAAGTGTGCAATGTACCTGCTCTGTCTATCCAGGCTCTGTAACCATTCAGCTCTCGCTCCACCTGCTGCTGGCGACGCAGCTTCATAAAGGCTCGTCTGTTTTCCACCCTTTCTCTCTCTTTTGCAAACTCACTGTAAACACACAAACGACAAATCATATGCCTAATTGTCACAAAAAAAAATTTATTTAGTAAGACGTGATTCTCACCCAGACAATACACCCAAAACTAGATTGAGCACAAAGAATGAACCGATGATGATAAGAGGGATGAAATATAACCAATTCCAAGTTGGACCCAAGGCATCATTGGTCTGCAAGAAAGTTTTAACATTCAATATAATAATTTCATCACAGCAAGAACATCTAGAAATATTCAGAGAGTACATTGTAGAGCACAGCCGTCCATCCCTCCATTGTGATGCACTGGAAGACAGTGAGGACAGCAAACAAGATGTTGTCAAACTGAGTGATGCCATCGTTTGGGCCAATCCAGGTGTCGTTGCAGTCATATTTTTCCGGACACTTCCTCACACCACACGCAAACGCCAGCTCAGACGAATCCACAGTCTCATTGTCTGGAAAACAAAAATATCATGTTAGAAAACAGAGACAGTAGTTAGAGGGTTCTTTATCTTAAATTGTCTCAGAGTTGTGTCGGGGACAGACAGTAAATGCTGTGGTGTGGCTGCTGATTATAGAGTCTTTGCAGAATAATTAAACAGTAGATAATTCCGTCCACAACATCTCTAATTATAACCCTAAACTGTTATTGTGATCTATCAAACTGCCAGTCTTTGTTCTGCTTATTAGCCCAACACTCCAAGAAATAAGCTGATTAAAACTGTTAATGTCTGGTAGTGGAAAAATACTACAGGGCTAGAATGCCAAAAAAAAAAAAAAACACACATCGTAGCTTTGGAATTTCATCAATAATAGTTAAAAAGTTTGTCCATGATTATTTGTACCTACCAAAATAATTTTTACAAGTTCAGCCGCTAACTCAAACAGTGACATTAGTATGAGCTTAAAAAAATTGTGAAAAAATCACACAATCACACCACATTAGTAATCGAGTTCCATCTACTGGCTGCAAAGGAAATAATCAGAAATGCCTAAAATAAGTTCGGGTGATTTATAGCTTTAAAAACAGAAGATGGTGTCAGACATCTACCTATGACATCAAAGATCTGGGACATTTAGAACAGTGCTTTCTGAGGTTCAGAAGGGAAAAATGGTATCTCCAGTTGTGCTATTGATAAAGAAGTGTTACAATAGGTTTAAAAAAATCATCAAAATAAAATTTGAATAATAGGTGCACTTTAAGCTTTACATGAACATAAAACAGGGCACCTTTTACTTTAGAATTTTCACACTGCAAAATGAAAGTACAGTAGTTGAGTAGTTGAAAAGTGTCCAACTTGTCCCTAGTGTCTCCATGAGCATTAATATTCAGCCGCTGCACTGCTCTGGATCAGTTTTGCCAGTTAAAGCACTGCTTTCAGCTCTTTCTTCTGGGTTACTGAAAAAAAAATATTCATGCTGCTTTTACAATATTTCCTTTGGGGTGAAACATTAAGGTTAATTTCATAATTTACATATAAGTAGTTCTACTGGTAAAGGGTCAGCCCTTGAATATGGTATTACATTGTCAGGAATGTTGCACAGTATGGCGCTAAAATTAAATCTATCCCACATGAAAAGGGATAAAGCTACAGGTGTGTGAACAGACAAACTGATTCACAAACAGAATACGTTTAAGATAGAATATTTGGGGCATTACAATAAAACCTCCATGGAGACAAGCAGGAACAGAAAGCTTATACAGAAAGTTGCTCTGAGTATGAACTGTGCTGTACAGATACATTTGCTTAGCCTCACCTATAATATTTTTTATTAAAATAAAAATCCTGAATTGCTTTTTTTCTCTCCTGATCGCTGTCTGCTCCAGTAGCGGTTGATGGAGTTTCATAAAAGCTAAAACAATGTAAAAGCTTTTTTTTTTTTTTTAAGTCTTCACAGTACAGACAATTTCATCAGTAAAAAGCCAATATTCCGCAACACTGGTTAAACATACTAACTCCCACTTCAAATTGGACTTGCTCCAAAGTTCGACAAGAGCAAAAAAAATTTCCTTACACACACACACTGAGAAACCAATTATCATCTCTGCTTGCCTTTTTTTAATTTGGCAAAGTTTGTCCTACTATACCAAGAATGTCGAAAGACGCCAGGCAGGTGTGGTGGAGCTTCCCGCTGTAAAACTCTAGGCCGATGATGGCGAACATGAGGATGGCGAAGAAAAGGAGGAGGCCGATCTGGAGCAGGGGGATCATAGCCTTCATTATGGACTTCAGCACAATCTGGAGACCTGCGGGAAAGCACAGCACAACAGTAGCCACTACTCACTTGAGGAGGTAAATTATAGTATGTTGAAAGTTTTGGTAGCTTGGCAAATGGTAATTATATTGAACAAAAGTATAACACTTGATTTTGCTCCCACAAACTCAGAGATCTAAAAGTTTCTACATACACAATATAACAATTACTCTGTCTAAATGTGTGATAGTGAGAATTTCTCCTTTGCTGGCATAATCCATCCCCCAGTTTCACAGGTGTCACATCAAGATCTGATTAGACAGCATGATTATTGCACAAGTGGGCCACAATAAAGGCCATTCTGAAACGTGCACTTTTTTATTGGGAAGGTTGGGAGAGAATCTGGTGTGACCATCATTTACCACATGCAGTGCAACACATCTTCTTCGCATAGAGTGGATCAGGTTGTTGTTTGTGGCTGATGACGCGGTACATGTTGCAAGGATCTGTACACAAATCTTGGAAGCTGAAAACATCTCAGTTCCATTGAGCATGTTTGGGATGCTCTGGATCGGCGTATATGGCAGCATGTTCCAGTTCCTGCTAAAATCCAGCCACTGACGAGGAGTGGACCAACATTCCACAGGCAACAATTGGCTCCACTCTGTGTTAAGATGTGTCGCACTGCATGAGGCAAATGCTGTTTTAGGTCTTTGAGCTCATCTCATAAAAAAATACGAGCAAAAACAAAAGTGTTGCATTTATATTTTTGTTCACTGAAGATATGACAGCATGTAAATAATTAGATCATGTTTATAGCAAAAAATATATGCATTGGCAAAGTCATGTACAATAATAGGCCCTGTGCTCTAAACTATTGACACAATAAATAGCAATAAAAAACATTCAGGCCAAAATTATGGCTTAATAAAAACTATTTGACACACAATAAGAAAATTCCAGTGTTTCCAACAGATACCTTAAAAAGAACAATATAATAAAAATACAATGAAAACTTATAATAATAGACTTACATCTAACAGGGACAACGAATATCTTAGGATGCAGTGAAGAAAAAAAACGAACGAGAAATGTATAATGCTTTCTTAGATTCAATTCAATTTAAATCATGCAACTGTGTTTTGTATATAAGCAAGCAAAAGTATATAGGCTAGCTTTGGTGCTAGGGCCTATGTTCAGCATAGACTTAAGTCAGTGACAAATACATCAGTGGGATGAAGATGGTTTATTGAAAAAAAGATGAATCACAGGCCTAAAGATCAAAGCACACTGAGCTGCTGAGAGGGTTGACTTGATTACTCTCACACAAAACAGTCAGCTGTAGGCTACTGAAAAATACATTTCCACTTAATACTTTGAATTGATGAATGTTTGCAAAAGATTAAAGCCAAAAAAAAAATATAATAATAATCTGACTGAACATTTTTCATGTCAAATCTTTGTCTTTCAAGTACGTTGAAAATGTGTCGATTACAAGGAAAGAGGGTGGATCTAAATGGCATTAAAGAGATAAAACTGAGCATGGTGAACCCAGAGCACAACTAAGATCTATGTAGTATGGAGATATTGTAACTCAACACAATTTTTGAGTAAAAGCACAGCAATAATCTTAACATTCTGTTGTTTATTATAGGGGTCTAGGGGTTCTCCTTTAAAAATTAAAGTTCCTGGTTACGGTACAATATATGATATATTACAATAATTATCAGCGCAAATCAACGCATGTACTTATGCTTCGGGATGAGCTAACAATGGTAATTTTGGTAATTCAGAATTTATAAAACATTAAAAAAAGGCTTGCCCTCCATTTTAGTGGCACCTGGGACACTCTAATCCACTTGCTCTTTCCTCCACACAAGCCTTTTTACTCTCATGTCGCCTTGTCTATTTAACCACCAATCTGACCTCAGAACGGCGCTTGAGTTCAGCACGCTTAGTCTGCACATCCACCAGTGCCATGCCCTCTCCGCATATTAGACTTGAACTTTGTGAGTCTTGATGAATCAGATAAATATTCCACTCTTTAGTTTGAATTAATGCCTGTCGGGCTATGTTAGAAACAGTACTGATCTGGTACACTTTAAAGAAAACACTATGGATTGACTGAAAGGTTTTCACATTTTTCCAACTGATGGAAATCCGTCAAAGATAGGCATAAGTCCTGCTGACGACAAAGAAGTTTTAGGGATCTGTATGGTAACTAAGGGTGATACTTATTCTTATTTAGTAGTATTTTGATACTAAGGAACAGTCTTTCTCAATATTAAATTTTATTTTTAAAATGATAACACTCTCATGAAACAAAATAGTTTCCCAGACAAAATCATGTTTTATTTATGTTAGGTTGAGTCGTATGATTAAGATCTAAATTATTCCAAAAAGGTTTGGCAAGGTCATATTTGTTCAATTAATTTGAACAAATATTAATTTTTATTACTTTTATACATACATACTTACATATATACTTTTTTATACACTAGTTTTATATGTTAATTTTAAAATCCAAAGACACTTACATAGACAGTGTTTATAAGATACACAACATAATTGTTAAAACAGCATAATCTGACTTACTTGGTATCCCAGAAACCAGCTTCAGCGGCCGGAGCACTCTGACAGCACGCAGGGTTCTTAGGTCCACTGGGATGTTCATGTGGGCCCCAGCTGTCGCCAAAATCCTGTAAACACACATTTTGCAATAGTAGATTATAATATATTTTGTCCATTGTTATTTTTATTGAGGTTCTAAAATGGAAAAATATCTGTAGAAAGCATTCTTGGATTGAATATGAGACCTTGTGTGATTTCAAGGCTAAACTTGATACAAAACATCTCATCATGTGTCTCCCTGAGATGGATGCCTTTGTCATTACAAGGTAAAAAATAGCAAAAGGGCAAAAACAAATGCCACTCCAGGGGCAGCCTTCTGGATAAATACAATACTTGTAATGTGACAAGCTGCAGACTGGGACTGCATAGACACATATAGTGCCCACACAAACAGTGATGTCCCACTGCCCACACAGGCAGTGAAAAAGGCATCACACAAGAGGCACGCACCTACACATCTCAACTCAGCTTATAAACAATAGCTGGAAGGACTGTAACATTCATAGATTGTAGAATAAATAAAGATTAAAATAAAACAATGGCGGCACAAATCGAGCTTCGGGCTCACAACAGGAGAATTCTTACTTCATAGGTTTCTGTTTGATGTTTCCATGTTTTCTCTGTTTTGGTCCGACTGAGTCCAGGACTGCTTATAAAAGGAGAGGCCAAAAATAAATAGGACTACTCTGGTAAAAAATTTGAAATATATGTGGTCAGCTATTGTAGATCACATCATAACTCACACCCCTTGGTGTTAAATTACAAAAGGCTGTCATAAACTGAAAAGTAAAGTATAAAACAGGGGGAAAAAATGCAGGCGCCTTTTGTAAGAGTACTGTACCCAAGTGAATTGGAAAATGCAGATCCAAAGTTTGCCAAATGCTTAAAATGTGACCCTATGTGTATTAAACAAAATATTAAAAACATATTTTGCCACCAGATCTAAACCGCAAGTCTAAATGTAAGGCTAAACCAGGTCAAAATTAGCACAAACATTTGGCAAGCTAGTTTTGAACCCAAACAAAAGTAAATGTGGATTAATTTGACTTTAAACATGACCTGTGATTCAATTAAAGGTAGTCAACATGAAGTACTTAGTTGTTTTAAATATCCTCTGGTCGTAAGCAGCAAAAACTACTGTAGAACCACAATATCCAAATATTACAAAAATGTACTTTCTCTTGTTTGCCTGGCTGTGTTAGTCCTAGTCTAGTTCTTGCTTAAATCTGTTTCAGTACTGCTCTGGAAATAAAAATGTAATACAGATCATAGTATTGCCTTTGCCTAGTGATGTGGATGTTTGGTGCAACTCCAAATATTGAGGCCGTGGTAGTCAGACAAATTTGGCTACAGGAAGTGAAGTTTACAGTAATGTCCCTTTATGCTGCAAACAGATGGATTGTCATTGTACTGCCAGACAAAATTTTGTGACTGTTCCACGAATGTATAATGGCAGTTTTGCTGACTACATACATTAAAATATGCCACTATAAGGACATCCACCTGAGTGATGCTGGTCAGTTTGTGTGTGTGTGCGTGTATCTGTGTGAGGGGATGGTAGGCGAGTGTGATGAGAAGGGGGTGGAAGCACATGGCAGAGCTGAAGAGGAGGCCCACGCAAACTCTCTCTCCTGCAGGCAGCCGCTCAATGACACCAGCGCACAGACAACTCCAATCCATATTGAAGCGTTGTCAAAGCCACCATATGTCCACGTTCATCCGGCCGACTGCAGAAGTTTAGTAACAGGGCCAGCCAAGACAAAGACAAAAGCGTCTGAGAAAATTAAAAGGCAATTTGAATTTGTTCTACATATGTTTTGGTTGAGAGAAAATGTGAAAAGAATAAGCTATCTTTCAGTTCACTGGAATGTAGAAATATAGTATGACACAAAGGACCAAACGCTACATTATGTGTCACAGACGTAATAATGTGTGCTAGCAAGGACACAGAGAACAAGAACAAAACAAGTATTTTATACGTGTAGTCATGAAATATAAACAAACTGAATGAATGAATAATAGCCAACCAGCTTGTTTTCTCAGACAAAAATTGCCCAAAATTAAAACTGCTTCGGAACCCTTTGGAGCACAAAAATTGTACTAGACTTTTTGTGAAGCTGTGGCTTTACAGTTTTTGCCCAAGCTCTGACTTTTTAAATACAGTATGTATTTTCCCGCCATGCAACTTATGTATATAAAATACTCTCATCTAGCTTTCTTGGAAAAACTCTGTTTATTTGGCTTTGTAAAATGTTTTTGAATGCATTTTATGAAGCTCAACAGTGACCACCCACTTCCTGGTTCCAAAATCTCGGACCCCATGTTAAATTGCCATAGAAGATTAGATAAAAAACTATATTAGAAGATTGGAAATGTCCTCGGGGCTAAGCAGCTATGTGGTGAGTCAGGAGCATAAGACTTACACTTTTGTTTAAAAAAACTATTTTTAGGCTTTATAAACTACGAAGTTATTACGACATTTTGCAGAATGTTAAGTTATCGATGTGCTTTTCAGACCGAAAACAATCGCGCTGTGGATCTGAGTTAGCACATAGCTGGCTAGCCCGCGATATGTCTTTAAAATCCTAATATTTGAAATTTCCTAAAAGGATATGGCACTTTAACATGGGGCAAAATACTTCCGGAACCAGGGCGATCTTCCACTGTTGAGCTCCATTGCCGTATTTTAACAATCATAACAAAAAAAAAGGCAAAGGGTGAGTACTTAATTATGCTTCAATACTACCATTCAATATTAGACATATATCAAAAATCATCTGAATATTGTCATTGGGAAGAATTAATATAGTAACTGTCAGCACTGCTTAATCCTAAACACACTCCATTGACAAACCACTGACCCATTTTGACCCATTCAATCCTGCTCACACATGCCTAATCACCCTTTTGCTATTTCTTCCTCTTATATTCCCACCTATTGTCAGTATCAATTCACTGATCACACCCACTATTTGCAAAAGCAGCACACAGATCATCCCACATCTCATAACAGTAAAGTGAAGAGCGGTTTCTCGGCACTGTTGCAAACTGTCAGAGAAGAGGCTGAATTCATTACATGCACAGAACGCTAGCCTCTCCCACACACCTCCACCTACACTCAAACATCACCAAAAAGCCACAGTAATCATCGCGTTGCTAACCAGTGGATGAACAGATCTCCATATGGCTCTGCAGCTGAAACAACATCAACAAATTAATAATGGCTTTGAATGGAACGACAAAGACATCAAGCACGCGACTAATTGACACGGCTCGGCTGATGTGGGAATAAAAACAAGACATTTATACAGTTTGAAAAAAAATAATGAGTATGTGGGCAGCGTGCAAGTTAATGTTTGGTTCTATTCATGTTCAAATTGGTTCTTTGTGGTTTTCTGTTTTAAAACTTTTCCTGGTTTAGCGTCAGCCACCTTCTTGTTTTGCCTTAATTGTTCCGCGCTGTATCTCTATATAAATCTATTAATATTAGTTCAATACATTTTTTTTAGATTAGTGGCGTTGTGTATTTGGTTGCAATAAAGCACGTGGAGAATTTTACCTTTTGTGTCTTATTCATTGAGCCTGGCCAGATGCATATTACACAAACACTAATTTACATAGTTTGATTTAAAAAACGCATCATGCTTTTGTCTGCTCAGTGATCATTTCTGAACATGTTCAAAGGTATCTTTGAATTAACATTACTTAATTAAAGAAACTGTTAGGTGCGCATAACCGGTTAGACAACATTTTTCAGTAACATAACGCCATGATTAGATTCTGCTTGTTTTCACCTGATTTGGCTAGATTGATGAATTTTATAATTGTCTTTTGTCCAACAATAATGACATAAGAAGAGGTAATTCCACTGCAACAATTGTAGAAATGAGGGCACAAATTCGCATACTGTAAATAACACAGATGTTACAATTTGACAAATGTTAACACTTTTTGATGCCAACTTCTTGAAATTTTCATTGATATTTGTCAGTTTCTTTATAACATTGTAAAACTAAAAAATAAATATTTACCTCCAGAAATATCACATCAAACTATGTCAATTAGAAAAATCTGATAATCTGTCACGTTGGCTTTAAGGTGGAAAACTGGCCGGCTGCTTTACAGTGCATCACCATAAACTAAAGACCTGCCCTGCCAGACAATGCCTCTATTATTAATAGAGGTTAGGCAGGTGACATCAGAGCATTCTAAATGTGAGGTCTGAGTGGCAAGAAATGCATGAGAGTCAATAGAGGCAAATGAAATTTTCTAAGAGCTCAAAATAAAGTAAAAAAGGGGGATAGAAGCTATATGTGAATAAAATTCAACCAAAAACTCTGCCAAACAATGGGCTTGTAAGTGACATGTAAAAGCACAAAATCAGGTTAACAGTGGCAGAAAAGAAGATAAATAGAAAGACTTTAGCTTCTCTCACATTTTTCACAAACCTTGGAATCACACACGAATGAAGTAATTAACTTTTTCTTCCTAAAAACTATGTTTTTGAGTCTTTTTGACGAGAATATAAATTGTACTGCAGTTAAAATGACATTATTTGCAACTGCTGTTGGTAAACACGTTAGCGAAGCTCTACACGACAACAGAAAATTATTGTTAGTTTGCATTTCGCCATATAAAAATTACTTTGTGTAAAACAAAACTCCATAAAAGTCCATAAAAAGCAAAAAAAGTACTTTTTTTTATTGAGTTGCCCACAAGTTTGCCAATTTTCAAATACAATTATGTCATTGCATAACCTCTGTAGCCACAGGTTAATCAGTATATGAAACTAAAGATTACAATATATGGAAATGTATTAATTACCGTGGAAAACTTATGCCGGAATGTGCTGTGGTGATAGTGTGGTCAAAATGGGTCAGCGAGTTACAGCTTATCAGTCTTTATATTTTCCCACGTGGATCCTTTAACCTGCCCTAGAACCCTGACTGGTCTCTTCAGTGCATATGTGCAACCACATCACTCCAAATAAAAGTGTTTGGGCCTAACAGATCCTAGTGCGACTTCTCTCCCTCTGCTGTCGTTGTGCCAGATGGCTAATGAGTCACTCCCAGTTTCAACCTACTGCTATTATTCATTCTGCCTAAAGAGCAACCGTTTAGCAGTGTCACACGCTGGATGATGGACAGTAGGTGTAGATGAGTGACAGACAGTGGCCAGTTCTGTGGTTTGCTAAAGCTGGTTTTGTGGCCGCAAAATATTTACTGGCTTGTAAATTTGCGTAAACATTGCAAGGGAGAAGAGGTCCGACAGCACTCATGAGTCACGCCCCCAGCTTATCTCAAAACAGGAGAAAGGACATGTGCAAAAACTTCATTGTGTGGATAAAACATGAAGCTCATCTGCAGTCTACAGGGAATTAGTGGAAGACTAGTAATAATACAAAAAAAATGATAAGGGGGACAAACAGCAGACAGATTTTTAAAATAGGTAAGTTGTTCATGTCTAATGAAACAAGGTAGAAATATCAAAAGAGCAGAACATAAACAATATACCACGCAAAGAGATGTTAAGTAAAGATATCCGGCAACCCTGGGACACATGTTTTTGCAGTTTCTTCTTACGTCAACAACTCAATCAATTAACTTATGAAAGCAATAGAAATGATAAATATAAGGAGCCAACCAAGTCACTTGACTTCAGAAAATGAAGACTACAGCAAAATCAAATTCACTTCAACGACAGTGGTAAAGCCATTGACAGAGACTATGCGATTACATTATTTGTCAATATCACTAATCACTGCTCTAACTGTTTCTCCAACACTTAAGAATAATAAGCATACAAACCAAAAGCCACGTGTTCAAGTCAAGTATTTTAGAAATATGCTTCTAAATCTATGTTGTCCAATGCATTTAGGCCGTGAAAAGGTAACGCAACAAAACACATATGGAGCAAAATTTCAAGCAGTTCAAATTGTCCCTTGAAATCTACTGCAACACTCAGACAAGATAAACTTGTGCAGTCATTAGGGAGACTTCTGCTGCTAATCAAAGCACCAGACCCACCACCTCTGTAGACTCACCATGTCCGCCGCAGGATATAATTGCCCATTTTTGGAATCTCAGAGAATTAATTTAGTTTGTGGTCCGTTTTGCCACACACTCCTCACTCAGATTAGGGATTTTAATTGAACGCCATGTCCCGGTAGATTCAATGGTAGCAAATCATTAATACGAAGTGGAATAAATGCCGGCGGCGTTGGCCCACTGGCCTCGATTTGATTCCCACTCGTCTTCGGTGACACATGTAGGTTTTCTTTTAAGTCTGACTTACTTGCTCCACTACACTGCATTAGGGTGAGAGAGGGGGGTGACATATGTGCAACCATAAAAATGTGTCAGATCGGAGGCAAGAAACCAGGTCGTTTGTTGGCAGGTCCAGCTGTGGTTGGATTGATGGTCCATGTGCGACAGAAACAACATTGACTTTGTAGTTAAAATTAAACTGGAAATCGAAATGTGGACATTTGTTCTGTGTGTAGTCTGACTTCAGAAACGCTTGTAGTTGAAGTTAAATGATGTGTGATAAAAGTAATAAGAAATTACACTGCTGAACCATTTAGAGAATATCTAATTGTAGCTTGTATATTGTTAACTAAAAAAACATGTCCAATGTGCCTCCCCTCTCCCCTCCCAGGACTACAGATGTAAATTAGCTGTAAGCTACAATCTGGTGCAAGCATGTCCGCCTTTGTGCTAAATGCAAATTGTACATTGTCCTTAATAGACATTCCTTATTTATTTTGCTATCAAGATTGTGTTCAGTGTACTAATAGTTAAGTGGTGCTTATTTAACAATTAGCATGCATCAAACAAGTTTGACTATTTTCAGCAAAATGTGTGATTATATTTAGGGTTTTTACTAAATTTCGAGTTAGTTTTTAGCCGTGTGCAATTTTTGGTGAAATTTCAAATTCTACCACACGAACTATCACAATAAACAAATTCATCATTAGAAAATAAATGGGCAATAAAAAAGACTGAGGCGCTAAATAAGATACTATGTAAAAAATTATGGAGAAAAACAAAGCTAATTTAATTCAATTTATGATTTCTATTATAATTATTCTTGTTTCCCAAGTGAATTAAGCTCACACATGAATGTAAAAAAAAATCACCAAAATCAACAACACAACAGATTAACTAAAATGCTGAAAACATGAAGTTTCCACTCCACATTTGTAGTGCACCACAGATAGAGAACATTTGTACAAGCCAAGAGAAAAATATTTGTGAATGCATTTGGGGCATCATGTGAACAGCAGCTCTGAGTAGTCACTAAGCAGCAGTCACGTTGTTTGAATGTGATGTGAAGATGCTATGCACAAACTGGTGACTGTGCTCAATGTGGAACGAAACTAAACTGCTGTCTGCAACTTGTACCAGCTTCTATACTCACAATCAGGGCAAAAGCTTTGATCACAGACCGATGCAAGCTTAAAAAGTTTGAGTCAGTTTAAACATGGCTATTTTTGGTTCAGTTTCAGAAGTAAATTGCTTTAGTTGGAGCTGTTTCACAAAGAGAAAATCTCAATGCTGGCTCTGGGGATTACTTGATAAACATGCATTGAAGCCAACAAAAACATCGGGATAATGATGTCTTTATCATAATTTACATGTGTATGACTCAATTTGCATTATAAAGAACATGAGTCACAAAGCAATGTTTTAGATACCTGTTGATAGGATAAACGCTTTTTCTTTCAATTACAATGCCACATACTCAATGTATCAAATATTCACACAAACTTCTATTTAACATACTATTGCACACTGTTCAACATGCATAATAGCTAGTAAAGTAACATGTATAATCATGGGTGCAATTAAAAGAACAAATAGATGAAAAATGAGCACCTCAACATAAGAATCCTATCCTAAGAACCAATAAAAAATTGTAGTAAAGCACACATGATCATTTCCCACATCATGGTGTTCTAACTCAACTCCAGCTACTGAGTGCAACGGAAATGATAGGCTACAGTGTGATAAGCTAATGTTGCAGAAATACTCAAAGTCATTCTGAATGATTTATGGATTTATAAACAGAGTAGAATATCAGAGATGTACCTGTGACATCACAAATCTGGAACATTCAGAACAGCGTTTTATACAGCTCAGCAAGGAACAAAACCTTCTCACAGACAAAACTTCAACTGCGTTTTTGTTGAGGAAGCAATATTAACGCAATATTAACTGATGTAGCTTATTATGTAACGCCTTGTTAAGGCGACATATAGGCTAGTGCTTGTATTTCACTAGTGTTTTATTGTTTATTATTGACCATCTATATATGTGACTGTCACTGAACTTTTTTCTATGCAATTGCCTGTTTTTTGCATTGTAAATTATGATGCGTATTTTGCCTATTTACTCAAATAATTGATTGAATGTATTGTTGATACCATGGTAGGGAACTAAAATGTACATTCACTGAATTATTGTTTATTGAAATTATGTTGGATAAGCTCAGATGATTAGGAAAGTATGCTAATTGACTGTGTGCACAAGAGCTGTGTGCACAAGAGAGATTTTTTTTTTTCAAAAATGCTAACATCTTGCCGGCAGGTTCATTTCCTGTTTAGTTCATTCTTATGAGGTTTTCACTACCTCATCCTAAAATGAAAAATTACTAAAGATCAGGCAGTAAGCAGTTGGTGATTTTCTCTGAAAACATGTTAAATACTTTACAAAAGAAGAGAATATTTCACCAAAGGACCAAAGTGTGTTTATAAAAAGATGTGTTTGTCTGTCAATGCTAACGCTAAAGTCTGACAATTTGAAAGTAAACAGACAGAGTCTATTGTTGGTCCTGTTCTAATCAGGCCAGGCTCATCTTCTTCGATTGCATTCCACTCTTCAAATCATCATCATTGTTGGTACTACCTTCTACAATCGTCCACCGGATGCCGAGTTGCCCCAGAGCCTACAGACCGTAACAAACCCTTCTACAGTGGGGTAGGGGGCAAAGTAGCCCAACTTTGTCATACACACTCACCCCATTGCCATAAAAATCTTTTTGCTGGACATTTGGAATCAATCGCTCACACTTGCGCTGGACAAAAAGAGACATTCTGCTTCCGTGTTGCTACAGTAAACTTGACATTGTCAAATTTAGTGCAAACTCTCTGCGCTATTGATTCTATTTGTCATCCACATGCATATTTTTGTTCGATGTATTTTGTGTTTTAAACTTTGTTCCACTTCCCTCTAGTGAGTCGTTGTTTAATTTTCCTACACTAGCCATTAACCACAATAATAACAACTAATCCTACTTTTGACGCCAACTATAATAGTGCTCTGTTAAAAATACTCACTATAAGGGTTTTATATGCATCACTTGCTCTGCAAAGTATGTTATGTCATGGTCATTTTAAACAGTTTGATGAATGCATCAACATGTTTTAGATGTATTACAAAATATAATTAATTAGCTTAGTTCTTTTTCCTTTTATTAACAGCATTAAACTATATACTGTAATTAGATGGTTAATATCTGATGTTCAATTGAGTCGCTCTCAAAAGACTAGTACAATAACAACAATGATAATTTTGCGCTACCTCGGTATAAACCAAAAAGTAGATTATTTTTAACTTTCTTTGATCATTGCATACTGTGTCCTAGGCCAAGACACTTCACCCACCTTGTTTATTGTGTAGGGCTGGGCGATATTGACAAAAAGGAGTATAATTCTTTGGACATATCAGTTAGTTGGCTAAAATCAAAATTAGCCTTAGTGTCCCAATGAAGCTCAGATGTTTGCATGCTAAATAACTACTCATAAAAAAAAATTAAAACAACTAAATTACATTTTTCTCGTTAAACATTCAGTTTGCAATGTGCTCTCAAACTAATTAAAATTTTGGACAACTAAGAGAACAATGAGAGATCAATTGACCAAAATATCACCGTCTAGCTTTATTTGAACATTTCCGATGTAGTTTTACTTAATTTGTTGTTTTTAACAGCCTTTTTTGTTGCCTTTTCACTATGAACATTACAGTCAATATTCCATTTTTACATACCTTGAAGACAATAATCTAAAATGCGATTTATTGCACAGCTCTACTAATGTGAAAGTGTTTTATGGGTTGGTGGTCAGAAAACACTGCAATTTGGCTGCCACATCTGAGTATAAAGTGAATGAATGACTATAAAATAGTACTTTGAGAAGCTCATCAAGATTGTAAAGCACATTATAAGCTGACCTGAAAACAGAAAGTGACCCGGCCTGTCTAACAACGCAATTCATAATTACATTGCTATTACACCAAGGTTTGAAAAATCCTATTCACAAACTCTTGATACAGGTACTAAAGGAAAAACACACAGGAGCCCACACCTGTTCAGAATTCATTTGTATTCTTGCCTGTGTTCTGTGCAAATGTGTCCATCGCAGCTGCTCAGTGCTGAGTCCAGAGTCACTGTTCTGCAAACGTGATGCTACCGTTTCCCTTTTATGTAAGAGGCAGCTCCAGTAAGAGAAAAAGAAACATGTGGGAGTCAGGTTGAGATGAGATGTCAACGCGCCAACAGCAATCTCACGCAACACTGTACGTTTAACCGCTGCAATTCACGTCTTTACAAAGAACAAATTAAATCAAGTCATTATGTTTTCTCTTCCCCAGTTATTATTTTGCATAACATCTCCAGCTGCAGCGGCACATTCACGTTTAATTCACACGGGTCCTGGGGGGCGATTCGAAGCAGGTTTTTAGACACAACCGCCAATCCACTTATCCACCCACATTTCTGACTGCTGCGAGCCCGACTGCACCATGGAAACACTCATTTATGTGTCCCTGTTGATGTATGAAGTGTTTAAAATCTCACATTGAAAACGGCAACGGTATGTCAACAATAGAGTCCGTGCTATAAGGTCACAATAATGTGTAGGGGTGACGTAAACAGTTGTACATGCATCACAACGTAACACAACAATCAGCAGGAAAAATTAATCTCTTGGTTCAACAGTCATAAATGGAAAAGGAAACTAATTGTAAAATCCCTGGCAGAAAATTAAGAAGTGAGGTCAATGGTGCTTGTAATTCTTGATGCAAGCAACCATAGCAAGTTATGAAAGAAGTCGGCTTAAAACAGGAGGTTTTGTTGGGCGAAGATAAAAGACGCTCTGTGTGACTTTTTCCATGAAGAAGTTCTACTGTAAGTCTTTTTTTAGTGTTCAATGTATTTACTTTTTTTACATCAATTCACATGTTTTGTTCACTTTTCTCATGTATTCTCGGTCTTCACTTTGATGAGTGAGTTTAGGCATATTGGTATACTAATAGCAGGTGGCCAAATGACAACAATAACAAACAAAATTTCTGGATTTTAAAGACTAATACTAATGGGATACTGCTATCTATCTTTCTCAATAGATCCTAGATAAGTTATTTTCCTAGTGAAATAATAAAAAATCAAGTATAGTGCCTTTTAAACATGGCTGACTAAGTAAAGGTTAGGTTTATACTTCATAGTTTTCGTCAAACCATGATTATCTTTTTTTAGGTGCATACAGACTTGGATAATCTGTTGGAAACAAGGTGATCTAATAACATGCACTTTTTTATATTTATAACTTTTATTCCTGTATTTTTAGCACATCAGGACTAGTCTGGGAGATCCAAATATAGTAGTGTGAATGAAGACAAAATTGTAATTTTGTTTTATAACTCTTTTCATGTGTCTCAAGTTATTTGGTATACTCCTAGGGGTACCAGGAGTATACCATAGTAAGACTGCACCAGGCTTGCTTTGGATTTTAAAGCGCTACCAGTAAGAGGGTTTGATTTTAATGTATTTTTGAGCAATAAAAACATCAGTAGAAGGTTAAAAGAAAGATATAAATACATTGTGAAACATATAATATAACCCTTATAAAAAGAAATTACGCAAAGCACTTTTAGTCTTACAAATTAAACATTTAAAATCAGGGCAACCAGCTGATGCTCCTTACCCGCTGAGCACCACGATGAAGTCCATAACATTCCAGCCGTTCCTCAGGTAGGAGCCCTTATGGAACACAAAACCCAGAGCCACCAGCTTTATCCCCGCCTCGAAGCAGAAGATTCCAATGAAGTACGGTTCAGATTTTTCCTGTTGAAATGAGACATTCAAATATATTTGTATTAGTTTTGCATAATTAACCATAACAAAAATATGAACTCTTACAAGTCTTTTTGCCATCGGTGTCTTGTCTTCTCCAGGGAGATGCTGCTCCAAGGCCAGGACCACACAGTTGGCTGTGATGGTGGCCAAAATCATGTACTCAAACGGCGTGGAGGCACAAAGTTAAGGAATGATCAGATATTAAACGTGAAGCACGCAGACAATTTTGGCTATTTTGTTACACATTGATTTTAAATGTCAACCAAAACAGACATGGACATAAGTGGCTTTTTGCCTCAGCTCACGTAATGTAGAAAATCTATTGGAGGGCATTTTTAGCAAATCATGACAAAATAGTTTTAATTCAGCTTGTGCACAATCTACATAGAAAATCTTGGTACCTTAAGGAAATGATGGCCTTGCAGAAGCTTACTCCTGCAACAACATGCAAATTTCACTGTGAAGGTGTAAATGAGAATCAAACAAAACCTTTACTAAAAAAAAAAATCAATCAATCAATCACATAATGGTGTTTTGACACCAGCTTGTGACAATTCAACAAATTTATCAACACAAATCAAGGTAAAAGGCAGACTCAACTATGAAGCATTTTTTGGGGGTAACTTTAAGTTTTTGTTTTTATTTTTTTTTTTTTAATGTAAAAAGTTATTAAAAATGTTGCATTAGCAGAGCAGAGTTTTGTCTTTACATTTTCCTTTTTTCATTCTAGAAATCTAAGTTGTATTTGTAGCTGATGTGTTGATGATTACAGAAATGTAAAACAACATATAACATATGTAACTACTTAATTAATGTATCACTACAAAACAATCTATTTGATGAGAAACTGGGTTGCACAATTGGGGCTTAAAGGGTTAATGAAACGGCAATTTCTTGATGTTTATAGCCTATGACAGTTGTGTTGCTCTCTGTTGGACGCAATCTATTAGAAAGATTGTCGTATCCATGGCAACCTGCTTTTAAAAGTGCTTTTCATGACGAGAAAAAAAAAGAAAGTTCAGCGGGAGACAGACTGCTGCAAACTTACCTTCACCTGATACAGTCGGTTCCAATAACATCAGCTACACTACACTGCAATGTAAATAAACACATTGGCGTTCATGTATTTCATTCTAAGCTATGAATGTGCATTTGACTTGATCACCTACATGCTCTGTCTGTCTGTAAGTATGTTTGGTCTAGTGGGAGCTCACAAATATGCCCCAGACTTCAGTCCCAGACGCTTGGTGCTGCTGTCCCTGGCCGCCCTTATTAACCACGATGCAGTGAGTGAAATGAGGTCAGTGAGTCACAGAGGAGCGGAGATGAGGGCCCCTGGGAGCCACTTTCTCTTTGACACATACACACACTCCACACTGAGGTTGTTCGCTGATTCAAAATAGCTTAAATGGGTAATACTTAATCAACGCCCAGACGGCATTTACCTGCGTTTTAGCCCACACAATAATATGGCCCGATTTAGATAATACACAACCGCAGTGCCAATCACATTCTGGGTGTATTTTGGAACTGTTGCTTTTGAGCCACCAGAGCAAAGGACCAAAAACATTTGTAAGAATTTTAACACTGTCACAGAAATTCAGCAACTTTATATTTTCTTAGAGGTATTTGAATCTTTGAGTTTAACAAATCAGATAAATGTGTGCAATGGACTGTTTTTGAGATTGTCAAATATATTTTTTAGAACATTTTTTAATCATATTATAATAACAATATTTCTATTTTTTGATATTTCTATGACCACTGCCTCTTTCACAGCCATAATCACAGTATTATTATCTTTGCAGCAATAAAGTCATAAGGGATTAAAAGTATGTTTTAGCTGAAATTTTCCCACAAGCATGGCGTAGCTTTTAGTCCAGAGAGTTGTTCAAGTGTACTTACTTCGAATCAAAGACTGCCACTTATACAGTTTCACAGCAATCTTATGCATTTGCTTTCAAATTTAATCAAAGTTCACTTAGGGTTGCAGACTGTTACACGTGGATAATATAACAGAATTTAGATGATTTGTGCATGTTTTGCCACATGTCTATGTGACAATAACATAATATTGTTTCAGCCATTAATTTCTGTCAGTATTGCTAATTGCTAGTCACAAATAACATCACATAATGGTTTTGAAAATCAGTTCAAATTCGATTTGAAACTTAAAAATTAAACTAAATATAAAGTTCTTTTTGTCACATATGCTAGAAACGAAAAAGAAAAGCATGAATTTCAGATAATCTCATTAAGGTTTGGTTATGGTCAGAAATTGTGAACTGTTAACTTATTTCTTCTGAACAATCCTAACACTAAAATGTGACATTTCAACTTTACTTTTATTACATGGCAACTGAGCAGGCAAACAAAGCTGTACTCACATTGCCGTAAGTACACTTAGCATATCTTGAGTTTGATTTAATTGTGGCATAGACACTCGGTACATTGTAATGATGTATTACGTAATTAAAGCAGGTTTGAACCAACCCAGACTAAAAACGAGGCAATCTGGAAAATCAAAACTACATGCATCTTAAGCTCTAACAGAAACACTCTATATGTGCGTGCTTTTGTCAATGTTTTGTTTACCACCCAAACTCAGGCCCCTTGAGCATGGCCGGCCGTGTCAAAATCCAAACATGTGTTGCTTCTCCCAGCCCACAAGCCACGGCGGTACTATAGGCCAACTATCTCTCTCTCCCACACGCTAACTTCACTGCCAGTGGCCAGTCTTGACCACTAGGCCCCACGCCCACACAACTATGGAGTTCAGCAGTTAGGTAACACTGAAGAGACTGGCGCGCTGCACTGGTGGGGGTGTAAGACAGGAGGAGCTGTGGGTAGACTGGCAACTTTCTGACTGGTGATGTTACTGAGCCGGCAATTATTCAGTCAAGAAACCTGCTTTGGACATGGAGAGAGCGTGACAGTGACAGAGCTAAAAAGGGGTATGGGATTTTTGAATGATGATTGCGCTGGGTTGTTTTGGAAAGGTGGTACGTTACATTGTAAGATGACAGGAAGTATAGCTAGTGGAGCTAAGAAATCAGAAGCTTGGATGTGGTCTGTTTCTAGTTTCACTGATGAATAAAATAATAGGTAAATAACTTTAAAATAATTTATTCCTAACAAGAAGTGAAATTACATTGACATCTGGTATTAATTCTCAAAGCAACTGATCAAAAATTAAGAATCTGGTAAGTTCCAACATATTCAAAATGTTCAATTTACAGCTTAGTCTACATTTGGAGGACTTTTTGCAATTTAAATAGATAATTGTCTCAGTAACTACATACAACTTAAGCTTGAACATTCAGTAACTTTTGATATCCAACTCTAGCATTAATCACATTATTACATCTAACTCAGATAAAAGTTTACAAACTTTGGATGACATTTAGATTCATAGTGGGAGTTTGATAGATCACATTCACATAAGTTTTTCAACGATTTTCAACGCCATAATCACAATTTACTGCTGAGACCAGGGTTAATCCAAAGATCAACACAAAGGCTATGTAAGCCACAAACCAGCTACAATAACTTTTTAAACATTCTCTTCAAACCAAACCCTACAGTTGCAAAGCCCACACTACATAATTTGAACTTTATCAGATGTGTGGAAGTTGATGAGAGAGAGGAAGCCGAGAAGAGTGCGTGTTGGATTTGAACTGACACCTACACAGGAGCAGGTTCATATTCCAATGAGCACTAAGGCAGCAGAGATGTGCCTACATGCCTCCCCCACAGTGAGCTATGCTGTTTCCAACCAGCACCACATGCTAGCTCTCCGCTCTCCTGCCAGCACCCAGGCACCAGTACAGTGGACTCCAAAGCAAATATGGCCGACACACAAATATGGGGTCAATGCCTTTAAAAGACTATTATGAATCAGTTTTGAACATGTCATTACAACTGATGTAGTATAATTTTTCAGATGATACAAACAGATATGAGCTTAATAGTAAAGATAGTGTAATGTTTGGTATGACTAGCTTTGTTGTAAGACTAGCGCAAGGTGCAGAAGTTTTAAAACACGGTGGAGGTGATGGAGTTGAAAAAAAAAATGCTGAGAAAATCTTTTCGTTTGTGAGGTGCAAATAAAATGTTACAATAATAAATATCAATAAAGCATGTTTGAAATATAAAACATTACACATTTTTAGTTTTGAAGTGAATTAGATTTCATCAAACTCAAAAGTGGTGCATTAGAAAAAATAATTATTTGGAAGATAATCCTGAAAATTAACTTGTCTTTTTGTAATAAACTTTTCTGTCACCAAGCCTTTTTACTGTCCATGGTCCTGAACAAAATTTAAAATTAGGATGTAGGCCTACTTCTCAGTATACGTCACTTTCACAAGAATTTATGTGTTTGTGTGTGGGAGGGGCTGAGGGGGGCTGCTTGTAACAGATTGTGCATCGTGTTGCTATGGAAAGTAATCCAACAACAGCCATATTGTTGACCTACTATTACAACAAAGTTTAACACAATTGATTTAACATACAAAAGTTTTGTCATCTGGCTTGACCTGACAATTTATTAGGTCAACAGTGATTTCCCATTAATGCTTCAGTTCAAGGATGTCCAAAACCACATGACACAAATTATAAAGATCTTGTGGTACAAAAGACAAAACTTGCAAACTTCACAATAGACTGTAAAACACACAGACAAGACAAACATGCTCCCGCTCCTACATATTACTAAACATACCCCACCCCCTTGTTTAACAGAGATAACAAATGTCAAAATCATGTCAGTTGCAAAAGAGCTTGAAAAGTCTGTTTAACTTTCTGCTTAACACACTGTCTGAGGGCAAGTGTTTCAAAGAGTAAAGCGAGCGCTGTCCATGGTGCTGATTAGGCTAAAACCTTTTTGGACATACATTTGACTTAGAGGTGCATTATTATGTAGCCTAGCCCATTCCCTTCTTTAAGATGTTTTAGTGTACAAACTTTAAACAAAAGTACTTAACACATTGGAAGGATATGGCCACTCGATGATCCGCTTGGCATATTTCCTTATGATGTTGTCCTCAGCGAAGATGAAGAGCGACCTGTTGACGGTGAGGCAGTTCTGCCGGTGGGGCACGGGGTTGTACAGAGCCATGGTCCGGGCCCTTTGAGCTTTGGCTTGCTTCATTGAAGCGGTGAGTCCCGCAGAAGCAGCGGCTGCGTCCTGAGCGTCTCCACCGCGCTCCATGTCGCCATCCCCGGAGTCCACGGTACTAGGAACCGACTCGTCTCCAAAGCGAGCCATTCTACAAAGACAAACCGCGAAAAGGGATTTACAAAAAAGCGACTAAGTTCCCGCCAAAAAGTCACTAGATCCTAATCCATTCTTAGTTCATTTTGTCACCCATAAACGGGATTCAGATGTTTCCAGCGTTATCCCATACGTTAAGCACAGCGTTACGCACAACACGAACTAACTTTTAAGTCGCCCTTGTCCAATGAATCTGTTCAACAACAACATCAGCGAAAGCCTTTTTCTGTGGCTCTTTTGCCGTCATTAACCCGCAAAGGGCACAAGTCTTTCGCTAAAACTGTTGCCAAAAGTTTGCGCATCTCCCCTGGTCGGCGAAAAGGTCAGCTAGAAAGCACGCGCAGCGATTTGAAAGTTACTCTAAACAAAACGGCAGACACGTTGTAATCTCCAGATCGCGTTTATCACTTGGTGGATATTATCAGCGGCAGTAACAGCCAGCATTTGCACAGTTAGCCCCCTCCCACAGTGTTTCATGATGGCGATTTCCAAATTGATCTGAATGAAGAGTGGAAGACAGAGATGGAGGAGGGACCGTATATGTGCAGGTTTCCATGGTGATTACAGTTTGCTTATGGCTTGAGAAAGAAAAAAAGGAGAGAAAACATCCCCTTATGCTAAAAAAGGTTCAAGGTTGCGTGGGTTAGTGCGGTTTTAAAAGCATTATGCATGTAAAGATGCTTGTGGGTGCGCTGCGAACGGTTATAGGCGCGGGAAGGCATAACTTTACATAAACAATAGGCAACAAGTGGAGACCCAAATGTGCAGGAGCAAAATGAAAGTGTACTCATTATTGATAAGTGGGCCCACGTCACTGTCACCATCGGAAAAGTCAGACGCGATTAGAAGCGTCAAAAGTGGGCCATTGTGCTAATATTGGAGTAAAGTCTGGTGTAAAAATAGCGCGTGAAATAGATTTTAGGGCTGCTCCCTTTTTGAGGCAGTGGGAGAGAGAAAGTGAGAAAGAAGGAGGGAGTGAGAGAAAGAAACAAGGACAGAAGAGGGAGAAAAAATGAGAGAGAATACAGAAAAAAGAAGAGAGTCAGAAAAAGAAGAATCAGGCAAAAAGAAGAGATAGAGAGAGGTGATGGGAATGACAAAGAGTGTGAAAAAGAGAGGGAGAAGGAAAGAAAGAGACAAAAAATGAGGGAGAGAAAAATAGAGAGAGGAAAGTGAGATAAAGAGAGGCAGAGTGAGAAAGAAGTATAGGAAAGAGTGAGTGTGAGAAAAAGAAATAAAACTGAAAAAGGAGAGATAAAGAGGAAGAGAAAAATAGAACCACGGGGAGAGAGAGAGAGAGAGTAGGAGGAAGGAAGGCAGGGTCCTCTTCACACAGCACAAGTGAGACCTCGTTAGGCAGTGGTCTCTCTCTCTTTCTCTCTCTCTCTCTCGCCCCATCTGCCGTTCTGCTCGCTCCCCTGCCGCTTCCTGAAGATGACCATCTCACCCCCTCCGCACACACAAAATACTACTAGGCCATTGGTGCACAGGTTTTTTTTTTGAGTCAGGTAGTGACATACTAACCCGGTTATGGTGCCGGCTTCCTCCACAATGTACAAAGACCATATTGAGTCAACTCTTCAACAGTGGTTAATGGATTGTGAAAAGGATGAGCAATGGCTGCAGATGTGGGATGTAGATGAAGCGTTCTGTTCAAAGTTTGAGTCATTGGGTTGTTCATAGTTGCCACTGCATATATGACTGTGCTGTTTGGATTATCTTTTCAACATGATCTGGGACAGAGCACTTATTTCTAATTATTTCTCAAATTCAGTAAGACGCTTCATCATTACTATGTGCCTTTGGTAGTTGACACATCTCACTTCAGGCGTAATTTTGTTGTACTCTGTGACAAAAATACAAAATCTGATTCTGAATTCAAGTTAAAGTAGCCATCGGGGCAAAGACACTACCTTGATGTGGCAACAGGTCCTGAAAGGAGAAAGTGTCTGCACACATTTGTAGTCAAATAGTTGTAATGTGCGAGTGACATCTTAACTTTTGTCTACTAAAATCTCTGCGACATTTACGTTTCCCATGTTTGCCAAGTTAGAGATATGGACAGTGTTGGGAAGAGTATTTTGTTACGTGTTCTAATCAGAATACTTAAAATATTGTCATTCTGAATCGCATTATATTTATAGTGGAAAAGACAACAGTTTTGGTTTGTTGTTTGCTGTGGATTTAGTTAAGACTGTAAGACCAGTGTTTTCTATTTTAATTCGGGGTTCACATATTAAAAACACAAGCAACTGTATTCTAAATACAACTAGTGTAGTAGACAAGACCACACTAATCGAGACTAGGACGACAGAGTCCCAAGACCTAGACAAAACCAAGACCACTGAGGGTCAAGACAGAAGCAAGACCAAGACTTTTCTGGGTCAAGAAGACCGAGACAAGACCAAGACCATGGTCCATCGAGACCAAAGCAGAACCACCTTTGAAGTGTTATACATTTATCAGTGTCTAGCTGATCTTATTGTGCGTTGCTTATTGCAAGCTGTGTCTGGGACAGGTCACTGCACTCCTGGTGCAAGTTTAGCAGAGTGTGGTGGTAATGAGATGCAGTCTCTGTGTCAAGACAAGACCCATACAAGGCAGAGTCCAAGCCCCCTCAAGACCTAAACAAGACTGAGTCTGAAGTGTGCTTAAGTCCAAGAACAAGACCAAAACCTTAAAAAAGTGGTCTCACGGCAGGTGTTAAGATCATGACTGGTCGAGAGTACTACTACACTAAATACTACCAAATGAAAGTGTAAATGTAACTAAATAAAGTTACTAAAAATAAGTATTCTGAATATTTGCTTTTAGTACGTGTATTGATTTACTTCTCAACTTTGGATTTTAATTTTCTTTTCGAAATTATTGGTTACTTTGCTATACAGCTTTATCAAACATACAGTAAAAAAAACATCTTATAGAAACTGACAAAAGCCTTGTTATTTAAGGTTCAGATTACTGTACTGAGAAACACAGAGAGTAACTCTAAATAATCCGCTCCTCCAGCCCTGTTTTACATATGTGTCAGGTGGAAGTCATTAAGTGTGTCTCGACATAAGCATGTGACTGACAGTCTGGTCGGTGTGCCACAATGCAGGTAAAGCTGTGTGTAGATGGGCACTAAGCAACACCAAGGACGGGGGATTGAGGACGCACGCAGCCAAGAGAGTGGCAAATTTATGCTTGGCAAACAAGTCGAGATCTGGGGGAAGAAAAAAAAAAGATTTAACAGGATCTATGAATAAGCCCTTAACTAAGCTCCCAAAACTGCTGCTTTCTCCTAATCTGCGTGGGGTGGCACCTCATGCAAAACAGGCCGGCAACTCGAGCCTGCACAATGACCTGTCAAGTGGAGAATTTCAAACCGGCATATAATTAACACATTTAAACACTGCATTTATACTGGCCTCCCAAGTAAGAGCTACTCATTACTCCAAACAACAAACCAAAAATATTTCTCCATCATTTTTTTTTTGCAAACGGTGCGTCGTTGTATCTACTGCTCCGTTTCTAGCTCGCTTTGCTGTTGTTTCCATAGCGACATAGCTCTCTCTTCCATTCCTACTTCTTTTCATTCTGCCAACAAAAGCCATGTTGCACAATAGTAGCAGCAATCTTCCTACAGAAATCTACTTTATCCAACAACTCCCCCCTGATAGCACAGGGCCCTTGTCGGACAGTCCATCGCACTACAACACAGGCCTGACTATAGTCCGCTCCACACACAGAAATGACACACACATACACACGGGCTTGTTTAAGAATCGCCTGGGGTTGGTTACCCTTGGGCTGCTTCAGAAAATAGCTTTGGAAATTGGACTCAAAAAGTGAAGAAATGGATTGCTTGGGATGTCGTGGCTCAGCTTAGTGAAAGTCTTAGAGATGGAACAATTAATCGAAATAACATATCATGACTAGTTGACTATTACCATAATACCATAATAATACCATGTATTGTTGATTATGTTGATGAATAAAAGGTCAGAGAAAATCTATAGTGGTTCATGTTATAATTTTGTTCAAAACAGTCCACAGTAAGACATCAAAAATTTCCATAAAGTAGTATTCCAATTCCAAGTATAATGTTAAGGTATACTTGTCTTTGTAGGGAAAAAGTTCAACCCTGAGCATAAGGGCGTATGTAGTTTGATGTGTAACCACCATCATCAATTTGTCTCCATAAAGATAGAGAAGTTATCATTCCAGACAAAGCAAAACATAGATTATAATAAGTTAGCCTTCTTTCTGGTTTGAAAATGTTACGCAGTCATCTTGCCAGAGTTTTATCTACAGAAACGTCATTTTAGGTGTTCATAAATGTTCATGTGACAATATTTATGGAAGTCAGGAGGTCATAAGACCAGATGGTGGATAAAAGTGAATTCTGAGTAGGAATGCTTGAGTATAATGAAAACAATATTCACAGTTATTTAAATCATAATAAAATCACGATCATTGCTTAGAGAAAGTGCTGAGCATAGCACGCTTAATGCAGAAATGACAAAATAAATAAATAGGAGACGATCTCACAGAAATAGATGTAATGTATTTAGAATTGTAAAAAACTGTGTGGGACCTATTTTCCAACACAAGGAATTATATGAGTGCTTACGCACACACGTGAGTTGTGTTGGTCATAATTTTGTAACTGATTAGAGCAATAATCGTAACTGAAATTCCATTATTTGCTCAACTCTAATCTGGAGATTTCGATTTCTGACTTTTTACTTTTGGAATTGCAATAAACCTGTCTGAAAATTTCAGAATTACTTCTCTCTGTTTTGGGTCATTGGCAAACAAATAACTGCATTTAAACATTATAGAAAAAGACTTTTGAGACTCATCCTACTTTCTGAATAGATAATTGTTTTGGGAATCAAAGGAACAAATTATAACAAACAATGTTGACATTTAATTCAACATTAATTGTTATCAGTAAAGAATGATTTGTTTTGAATATTACCTCTATCAGAGAACACAAACATGGTTATAAAATTTGAAACATACATTTTACATATCTATGCCCAAACATGAACGTTGTGCCTGTACCACTCCAGACAGAACCTGTGACCTGGCCGAGGTCATTTCTCCCATCTGCACATTTTCCCAATCCATACATTATAATATACAATACATTAGTCAATTTGAACTTGGGTTACGGATGACACACAGTTAATGGGCGTACTCTTTTGTGCCTGCGCAGAACTCTGAAGAGCATTTATATAATTGTGCACAGGCTTTTTTCACCCACCGTCGACAGGAGTGATTTTAGCATTTATTTTTCTCTCTGTTCCCTAGCAACCGTCATCTTCTAGTACCGAGTTATGTCCGTTTAATTTGACCAGTAACCGTAGCTTATATCACCACACATCAGAATGGCAGGGAGATTACTAACGTTTCAATGTGCAGAGTGCTTCAAGGAGACATCGAAATGATAAATTATATTACTGTATTGTAAAAAGACTGGCTTATGCATTTCTATAAATAAATGTGGCTTTATCTTTACCTTTTG
The DNA here is from genome assembly GCA_038363315.1 of Mugilogobius chulae. Lineage (NCBI taxonomy): Eukaryota > Metazoa > Chordata > Actinopteri > Gobiiformes > Gobiidae > Mugilogobius > Mugilogobius chulae. The sequence continues at coordinate 37,690,644 of CM076395.1, read as the reverse complement.
AACAACAAAATCAGATTTGCTTCAAAGCTTTACATCATTATGGCAGGCCTCAGATGTCACTTCTCTCTACTTTGAATGCCTGGCGTCCCCTAATGGACAAAATAGCACAGTGCATGCCTTTTATAAATTTAGTCCTCAGAACAGTCTTGAGAAGATTGATAGGAACATGCGGATTACACAAACACAAATGTGCATTAGTAATTTGTCAGTTTGTGCACATTTATTGTAGTATTAAAAAAAACTGTAATATGAATAACAATTTCATCTAACATTATTAAATTAAGTCTAGATTAGAAGCACTACTAAGCACTACTAATCATTCCACATATAATTTGGTCCTGTACATACAAAACTACATGGTTGCTTACTCTCAAAACAGTTCAGACATTGCTAAAAACAATAGCTGCTTGGAGAGGCAGTACTGTCAGTTAACATACGCTGCTGCGAGTGAGGTCAGTGAATACTTCCGCAGCAGATGGTTAAAATAATAGTCTTTAGCAGCCTTTTTATAATAATAGTAATGATGGTGCTGATAAACAGTGCATATTTTAGTTTGGTCATAAGTGCAGGTCCTGAGGAGTGCTACATTTGTGAGTAATACAAATGGAAATGTATGAAGTATACAAAGTGTTAGTGATACCCTTACAGTATCAAAGTAACTCCCACTTGTAGTATTTTTAGAAGGCCAGTTAGAAGCTCACTTAGTCATTTAGTGTCATTTCACTGGCTCCATTAGGACTAATAAGGGCTTAATTGCTCCGGTCTGCTTCTCCGAGCTGGGAGTGGACAAGTAAGTGCCTTCAGAAAAAAGCAGAAATGTATACAACAGTGTATTTTACCAGTACATTTTCTCTTTTGAGACATCAGTGAATAAACCATCAACCTAATATTTTGAGAGAAAACTTAACTGTTGTTTTAATTATTTTAGTAAACTCACAAATGTTGCAAGAAATGCTTTGCTTTTGGAACTTAAATGTAAAACTGCTTTCAACATGTTTTTAAGCCCCTAGCTGATGCTGGACACAGTACTTCAGTATTAAATATTACTTAATTTCATTTACAATTTTTTCATTGCAAAATACCTTTTTTATTCTTCCGTGGCAATTCATAAAAAAAGAAGGCAACAATAGTAATGGGTGGGTTTTCCATAGTGAATAAGATGCTTAATATTTTTTACAATATTCATTCACTCCGCAGCCGATAGTGGTAAGTTACTATTGTAGCCACAGCTGCCCTGGGGCAGACTGACTGAAGTGAGGCTGTCACTTTGCCCCCTTGACCCTCCAACGATTATTCACATTTACATTTCACACTTTTCCATACTAGGCATTGTGTATTAAGTGTCTTGCTAGGGCTCTGCAATAATCAAATTTCAATTTTAGTTACGATTATTGTGTAATCGAGTAATCATGATTGTTGACCATAACTGATTTAAATAATTGGGATTATTATTTTCATCATAATAGAGCAGCCCTATGTCTTGCCTAAAGATACAACACCAGATTCTGCTTTAGACATCCCACTGTGGAACTGGTCTCACATCCAAGTTCTGCCGAGGTCCAACCTGCTTAGCCTTTCAGATCTAACAAGATCAGGTGCAGACAAACTGGTATGTTCTGCTTTTCTGTGTGAAATTGTCATAATGGTTTTCATATTTTTCTGTTAATGCAACTAGATGCTCAAACACAGTCGTTAGCCCACCCATGCTTTTTTAGCTGAGAGAATGTCAATTATTATTTGAGATTTTTAATGAAGAGCTCCACAGACAATGAATTGTAAATTAAAAACATTTGGAGAAGAAGCCAGATAAAATTGTGAGCCCCGGGCTGACCCAAGGGAACTGCCAGATTATGTTTGTGCTAAATGACACAGAATACAATTCTTCATAGTTTATGTTCATAAAATAATTACTAAATGCCATTTACTTTTGTTTTTGCAGTGACTAAATATGAGACAGAAAAGTCATGATGGAATAATTTGAGGGAATTTTTTATGTAACTCATGTCTGTCACGATCTTTTTTTTTTTTTTGACACACTTGGCAATACCTTTAGGATCCTATCATAATCTCAAAATTTGTTTCTATGCTACTGTTAGTTTCGATCATGCAAATATATAATTTACAAATCTGGAAATGTGTCTGAAAGCTAAGCCTTAATTTAGACTGTTTACGTCTGGCAATAAGACACCTAAAGCTTAAATAACGTTTACATTAATAACACCTAGATCATTATTGCACTTGACTGTAATTGGCTTTTACGTTTTTCTGTTTTCATTGATTTGTTTGTTTGTTTGTTTGTTTGTTTGTTTGTTTGTTTGTTTACGAGGTAGTGGTTGGTGGAAGAATTTTGCAAAAGGAATAATGCCATGATTTTAGCCACTTCTGTAATCAGCCCTACAGTGAAAATGTACAAGAGCTGCACGTGTGATGAAGAGGTTGAGTGGAGCGATGGAGAGCTTGTGGAGTGGGTGGTGGAGGCAGGAAACGCAAAGGATTGTGGGAAAAAAATTGGGCGGGGGCATGTTCGGGCTTAGGGGTTATACTGATAAAGTACCTCTTCAAATTCAAGTGTTGGGAGGCAGATAATCAGAGAAATTTGGCCGTTGAGTTCAGGAACATTGCCAACATGTGATTAGGAGAAAACAAAATTATACACCCAAGCCAAACTGTTGTTATAATATGTTTGTGGATGAATCATGGGCTTACAGTGTGTGTTTGGCTACTATATGTACAGCAATCCCATTGTAACCAAGCAACAAAGCACTATACATTTGGGAGGTCAATCACTTGAATGTTTCAATCACAGAGTTTTTCAATAGCCTGCATCAATGCCTGTTCAAGCGAATACGGGGGAAAATGGTAGCTTATTATTGTAGACTGACTCATGGTCACAGGAAAGAGCTCACCTTTTTATCAAATAGTTCATAACAAGGTAGAACACAGAAAAACAACTGAAATACATACTACTTTGTCACTCAACCCTTTCATCACGGTTGTTTTCTTGCGAATCAGACGTGTATAAATATGTGGAGTAAAACTGTTGAGCTGTGAAGTCACTTTCTTTTGTCAAAACACATACAAATATTGTTTACCTAATGTCTAGGCGCATTTACTAATTGGCCTGCCTAGCGCCTAAATAAATATTGTTAAAAAAAAAAAAAAAAAAGAATCTGTCAGGTACCCATGAAGGACACAGGATATAATAGATAAAAAAAAAAAAAAAAAAAAAGTGCATTTGAGGAGCACTAGAAAATACAATTAAACATTATTTTTCAAACTGTGAAAAAAGTAGTATTTAAACTATTCTATTTCAATCCTCGCTCTCACAAAATCTTTCGAACATCATTTATTATGCATTTTTAGACCACTAACGCAGCATTCGAACAGGTTTTTGGACTCCCATCCAAAGGAGTCATATAGTGATTCATGGTGCTTCTTCTTGCAAATTTGACCAGATGAAATGTTTAATATTTAGATGAATTGTAAAGGTCCTGTTTTTTGCTGCTTTTACAACATGTAAGCACAAGAAAATAATTAAAATGCTTCTTTGCTCTGTAGTCCGAGTGTTTATCCTGTGTAATTTGTACGACCATAAGGCAACTAAATTGCCTTTGTAAATTAAACTGAAAAGCATATTATGAATGTTTTATAAATTCTTTCATTCTCTCTAAGTCTTAAAATATACTGTGCTTTTTCAGATTACAGCAGTAGGCAAAGAGAACTATGCTGAAAAGTAGTTTCAGAAAGAATAAAAATGAAATCTAATCAACTGCAAATGATCAAAAATGACTATGAATCTGTAAACATCTAAAGCAGAAAATGTTCCGTGACCAATCTTTCAAAGCAGAACGTGGCATTCTTACTGTCTATTTATAAATGATGCCTATTTTTCACTAGTGCGCCCGTATCTCTTTACGCTGCTATTTGATGCTGCTCCATGGAGACTTATCATCTTTACACATTGAATTTAAAAAGGCGCTCTATCCTTTCTACTCACTCCCACTCCTTCCTGCGGGCCTGAGGCGTGCTCTGAATCTTGTGCGCTTGGTGAGCCATGATCACATCCTTTTGCTCCACCAGCCCACCCCTCCTGCGGCGACCGCTGTGGGGGCTGAGAGACCCCGAGCCCTGGTCAGAGTCATCCTGGGGAGTGGCTAAATCGAAGCTGGCCGCTCGGGGGGGAAGACCCATGTGCTCTGGGACAGTGTTGGGTACCTGCAAATGGAATCGCCAAAATGAGTTGTTAGTCAACAACTATCATAACACAATATGATATTGATGGGTAAATAACTGAATGACAGAGGTTCAGTCATTTTCTAATTGTCATTGATTAGCTGGGTCCTGGATCCTTCTCTAAAATGTCTGACTAAAACCTTCTACAAGCTAGAGTAGTTTTGACCCAGTATTAAGCCTGATGTGCCTCTTCAATAGCTCAGAGAGGTATGGCCTGAGTAACGATTCTCGCAGGAGATTTGTCAGGTCACTGTTTATGTCAGAATGACTCCATTACAATTTTTGTAAAATTGTGTCATCGTAAGGTTCCAACTTAAATGTGGAAGTGGAACCCACCCTACCAACTTAATCTGGCACACACCAGATGGATATGTATTATATGTATTCCACATTATCCACCTAGAACATCACTTGCTGAGAGTGTTTGTGGAAAAATAAAATACTTTGAGCTGAATGGGTGTGCAGCCTACTTTAGTTTGTGCCTAACCAATCACAGAAATTAATCATAATGGCATATCCATGTGCGCATGGGATAGAACAAGTGTTACACGGACACCTCACTGCTCATCTTTCTAAAAGGAAATACTATGTATTTCTGCAGAAACATGTACCTCCAGTGGAGCTGCCATTTTTGATTTGACTCAGGTGCTACTTGCTGCCGTCTTTGCTAACAACCCTCCCCCCTGTTGCAATGCGAATGGGCTGTTAAACAAACCAGTCGAGCTGGTGGAGGGTCACATGGATTTCTCTTGAGTTTGTGAATTCATACACTCAAGAGTTTGTTGGTAGTTCCCTTGATGGATTCTGGCCGGCCAGGGGACTACCAAACCATCTGGTGCAAACTTTTCATTTTACTCCCATAGAGATCCTTACCTCACGAATATATTTAACTGTAAATAGGATAGTTACAACTTTCTTTTTTCTTCTTTATCATTGATGGTTTAACTTATTACATTGCAGACAAATTGGAAGAGTAGAGGAAAAATCAACTGGGTCGATACTGACCAAGTAGATTCTTAAGTATACTTTTTTTTTCATAATAATTTACTCATTTTGTGTGTGAACAATAGTGAATTAGGAATTTTGCTGTAGTTTGGGTGTGGTGTCAATAAGCAGAGCTAGTTGTAAAATTGTGTTACTAGCACACAGAAGTTCGATACTGTGACGTCCTTTCCTGTAAATAGTGGCCATTGTCAGGCTTTAAGGACACGTAAATTAGACTTTTTGGAGTTTTTAGACGTGTCCTCACATTGTTTTCTCATAAAAAACATAGCTAAAGCTTGTTTGTGAGATATTTTTTGTTCCCCACTGTTCTGAATGTCCCAGATTGGTGACATCTAAATGTTTTTTAAGTTGCATACACTTGTCACATAAGCATATCAGGCAAGATCAGTAGCTGGAGCTTTAACTAAATTCCTGATGTGTTAATACAGATTTTATATTGGTTCTTGCATGAGTCTCCAAAGTGGGGATGCTCAGGAGCCGGAAAATGCAAATAATGTGTCATATTTGACATTAAATATTTGACCTAAAAATATATAATATCATGAAAAGTGTTTTAATAGTAAAACAAATTAGAGGTAATTTTAATCAATGACTTAATGTATAAGTCAAATGTAAGACAACATCACAAAATTAGACTTGTTGAGTGCGAGTGACATAACCACCTGTAGTGAGCACGAGCGGTTCCCTTGGGCCAGCCCGGGGCGCGCAGTAACGGGACTGCTCTTCCTCCATGGCTCTGGTTCTGGGAGGGACAAGGAGGACTGAACTCTAGCCGGACTGTAGCCGGCAGCGGGCGCAGACTGGCTGTGAGTGGCACATGTAGAGACTGGTCTGAGTTGGTGAGCATCTTGAAGGCTGGGCGCTGGCAGCCTCACCATAGCGCTATAAATAGAAAGAAAAGGCAGCCACTGATTAGAGAAGAATGGCTAGTGCAATACAACAAATATGTGGCAAGTCATTGTCTCCTGTTGCCATGGCGCCTGGTGTCAAAATACTGTTTTCAAAAGAATGTCCACCCTTTAATGTTCTTTTCTTCAGAAGCAGCTTTTTGCAGAAATCAAGAGAAGCAAAATACAGTAAATACATTGATACATAATCTTGCTACTGACAAAATAATCATAAAGCAGAATATTTCATACTTTCCAAAAAATTGTAGGTGCAATAAATTGATTTGAATAATTTTTATTTTATCACTTAGTTGGCCCTGTACAGCTTAAATCTTCTACTGCCAGAAAAATTCCAGACTGGTGAAAATCAGAAAATATTATTTCAGCTATATACTGAACTTCGTTATATCGTATTACATTTACATGGTGACACAGGTCTTATAAATCATGCGTCCATAATTTTTTGCCAAACTTTTAATGTTCAGAAATAAAAGTGGTTATACTTTATATAGGGATAGTCGAAACTGTAATCTGATTATAGCTGTCAGGATAATTTTTATAATACTGTGACAGGACACAATATAAGTGACTAAGGTTTCAGGACACAAGATCATTAAGTGTGATCAAAATCAGAAGTTGGATGAATGCAATTAGCAAATCGCAAAAGCTGCAGCACAAGCAACAAAATATCTTTTCTTCTTCATAAACTTGCTGGTACTACTCTGTAGCTTAGATCTGTACAAACATATATGGGATTCTTTTAGCTTTTAGGATGTGAACATTGAAGGTCGAATACACATTTTTTAATGAAAGATGCAAAAAAGTGTAAACAGAGGTGCAAGAATATGGACGAAAAATAAATAACACGCACAGTTATTTAAATCATATTGAATTCACAAAAATGAAAAATAGCAAAACACCAGGTTTTTAAATGAAGAGAACGAACGGATAAAGAAATGTTTAATCTAAGACTATTTTGTGTCACATTTCCATTTTAGTATAACATAAGTTTTCATAGAAGGCAAATAATTATGCACTTTTTGTAACTGATTAAAACAATAGTTCTTATAGTAAATGAACAGTCACCATACATAGCCCTAAAATCTAAGCACAAATGCAATTAGAAACATTACCCAGACATTTAACGTCATATATTTAATTACACAAGTCTTTTCTAGAAAAAAAAAAAAAAAAAAGATAAATATAAATGCCTGGTTTGGTGGAGTCACCGCTTGTTTCCATTGAGATTACCCAGTTTTTGTAGAAAAAAATCAGGATAAAACTGTAACATCTCACGGACAATATGAGGATTCAAACTCTTCCCCTTCAAACTTAGTGTTCCTAGCATGCACAACACAAAGCCTTTTCTCATACCTCCTGCCAGCAATTCAATTACCACTCTGTAATTCTTCTATTGACCCATTTTCTAAGTATTTGCAAACAGTTCCACCTGGTGAATCTGGCACAACGCCGCGAACACTCTGTCTTTTTGTATTGGATTTATTTGCTTTTTAATCTTTCTAAAAAGTGTAGTCATTCTTCTTGCTCACAGAGGACGCATGATGCACAGTGTGATCGTCTGCTGAACAAAAAACAGCCATTCAAAGAGAACAATTCAATTGGAAATCTGCAACAAAAGCTACAAATTGTCCTCTCTTTTTCTAGCTTATTACAATCCAGTGCATATGTTCTGAAGAGCCGAGGCTTTTGATGATCAGCCATGCAGAGACAGTGGCGGTAATAGTGCAAGTGGGCGGAAGAAGTAGTGGGGATATATAGAAAGTGGGACAAGTCAAATTAATGGGGAAGACTTTTGTACTTTATGTCAGATTATGGCACCTTGTAATTCCCGTAGTTAGCAATAAAGAGAGGACAGTTATGCCATTATAAGGAAGCTCTGGTTGTCAGCGGGTATGTGCCTCACAGAGATGGGAAAATCGGCCTTTTCACCACTCAGAACCGTGGTCTTTGAATGATAAACACAAAAAAATCTTAAAATGGAATCTGTGTTCTTATTTGATATGTTCATGAAAGTTATAAAGATATGAGAGCTGAGAAATGTACTTTTATGTGTTGTGTTGTCTAGAATCTTGGTCGGGTTTCTTTTTTTAAATATCAAAGAGACTTCTTGGTTAAATAATAGAATGTAAAAACAATATATTATGGTAGGTGATGAGGGGGAAGCATACACGCACAGTGTGGATAGGAAATCTAAGGAGTGTAAAGAGGTGAAAAATAGTTCACCTATTCCTACAGAAATGTTGGCTTTAAGTTGAACACATTAGTGCAAAGACACTGCTGCGAAAATGTGACAACACTGCTTTCTCTACAAGTGACACAGGGTTGAGGATGTCAAAAAATTAGGGATGGGACGATTCACGTAAGTCACAATTCCATTCAGTTTTCGATTTTGCAGCCACCATTTTCGATTTTGTTAGTTTATCTTTTTTACTTTAAGACACAAATTAAACCTTAGTAAATTACATTTAACACCATTGTTGGTTCTGAAAACCAACAACTGGAGACAGAACCATCAGTTGTTATTGCAACAATATAACGCACATTCAGTCAGGTCTTGCACAAGTTCATGCTTTGTTTCTTCATACATTGTGGCTGTTATTGTATTATTGTGTGTATTATACAACTACAGAATGTATGGAAGTCAGTGACTGCATGAGCAAAACTGATCGATTCTGGCCTTCGATCGATTACTGCTTCGAACATTCCTGCAAAAAATCTTTGCAATATATGTTGTTACTGTAGCAGAGTAAATTAATTTAAAGAAGGGCAATGCAAGCCATTGAAAATTATATATGAGTCATTAATTTTGGCAGAGCTTACAGGCTATAGACTTTGGCACTGGACATGCAAAAACATAGCCAATCTTTACAGTACAATATTTATTTTTGTTTAATTGTTTACTTTATACCACATACATATTGGCAGTGGTTGCCCCACAAATGCACATTCAACCAGGGCTGCTCAAGGATGAAAAAAATAATCCTAATTATTTAAATCATAATTGAAATCAAATGATTATTTGCTTAGAGAGACGGCAGAGTGTCCCTTAAATGCAGTGAAGAAATATGATCTCACAGAAACAAACACTGTAACTGTATTCTACAATTGTAAAGAAACCACTTGTTTTCCATGTAAGGAAAAAAGAGCCTTATGAACAGGTTTATAAGCTACGATCCATAATCGTCACTATTACTCAATTACACAATTTTCGTAATTGATTACAACAATAATTGCAATTGAAATTGAAATTCAATTAATTGCACAGCCCTACATTCAAGTTAATTTTCTTTAGACAAAATAAACTTTTTATCAAAGCATTAATGAGTTTAGTTGGTCCTGTTAGACAATGAATTAAATGGTTGTGCCACTGAAGCACAGCTAAAGGGGAGATGACTGAATGAGGCAAACAAGAAGATGTGAGTCATTTGGCTGTGCTACCAGCAGCTCTGCGGGGCTCAGACATGGACAGGTTTTACACCGGTACAGTTGCTGCTGCTACAAGGTCAAATCACATTCACACAAGTGCATTTGTCCCGATGCCTCCAGGTTCAGTACAGAGTTTAAGGTTTACAGACTGTATTGTGGATCGAAATAAGTTCTTTTAAAATGTAAATTGTCTTATAGTTTTGTTTGATACTGTATCATAGACCAACCAGGCTTAAGCTACTTTGATAAGCCCAAGCTCATGTTCTTCTTCTGTCGGTATTCTTGTGCTTTTAATACTACATCACATTTGTAACATCTCCTAATACCTATAGTTGTAATAGTAGCACTCCTGCTTCATGGGGGTGGCAGGTTCCACGGTTATGTTATGTGGGAGTATATTTTGTTTTCTAGATGCACAACATGCACAATCGACTCCTCCCCCAACTTTCTGACCAATATCTTGGCTCCAGATCTGAAGGAGGTTTGCCGTGCCCTGCTGTCATACTGTTCCTGACAGATTGTGCAAAGGGTAAAAGTTGTTTTGTTATCTTCTATTGTTCAAATTTGATTTTAATGTTGAGGAATAGGCTAAATACCTAATACCAATTAAAAAAATTATAACATTAAAAAAAAAACTCAAAACACAATAGAATGTGGTTGTTCATGTGGTCTTAAATCAAGACAACCATTCAGGAAGTGTCCAATTAATTTAATACTTCTGATTTTTCTTCTTCTTTTCTATCAATACTTGAAATTAGGGCTGGGTCATTAATCAAAAAATTGAGTGACTCAGATCAAATCGAACTGAATCGTCAATTATGTGGTTGTAGGTTTTGAATCGAAAGATGGAAAACCAATCTTTTGTCAGTAAAAGTCAAAGTCAAACTTTGAGGCAGAATACTGACATATAGTTTAAAGAAAATCTAATAAATTGGACATATTAAACGTTTTTGTTTATGTTCATAAATGTAATTTTCACATTTGTTTTTGAAAAGGTTAAACTAAATCAAATCAAAAATTGAGCTCAATCAATATGAGAAAAAAATATAGTGATATTTTTTTTCCCAGATCACCCAGCCCTACTTGAAATATGTTCTATTGTTTTAATACTAAACTGAAACTCTTGATACCATTATTTTTTTATTGTGTTGCTTGCTTATCTCATTGTATTTATTGAACACATTAAGTTTGATTTTTAGGTTGCTCCGAAAAGCTCTTTCTACAGTAATTTTTGCTTTACAATGTTTATGTTTCATGTCAAATCGATTATAGAAGGTATCCTATATGTTCCATTCCTTGTGACAGGCAGAGAACTGCAGACTAAAATAACATTTTAAAAACTATTTTAGGTTGCAAACTATACTCCTCAAAAAATTACTTTGAATAATAGATTTTTAGACATTACAATGACAACATTATGTATCTGACACAATGCACTAATGCATCCTATTACTCTGCACACAGCAGTGAGTCTTGAAGCGACCGGTACATAGGTTTGGTGTGGCTATTATAGCAGGTGCAATAGACAGTGAGTCAACACAGGTGCTGTGGAGTAAAAACAAGCAACAGAGCATGAATATATCTCATTTAAGTTGGGAAAAGTGTCCCTAGTATAAATATGAGTCATCTTGAACTGTTTTTGCATGTTGATCCACAACATCTTCAGCTTTCAGCAGATATATTGAATAAAATGCCAGATCTCTTGGATCAGTAGCCTATCTTGTTTACCTGCAGGGTGCATCTTAGTCTGAAAATGCTCTCTTGTTGCGAGATATCGATCAGCACTGGACTTTAACACCCTGCAATGATCCCACCAGCAGCTGACGGCTCAAAGTAAAAAAAAAAAAAAAAAAATCTTGCAAATGGAGATTTTTTTTTTTTTTTTTTTCAAATGAGTCCCTTGCTGCGCGCTTTAATTAGTCCAGAATCTGTGGAAACAACTGGCTGCGCGCCTTTTCCACTCATCAGCCCAGGGTCACCGAGGCTTTCATTAATACGGTATATTAAGTCGCCAGTTAACAGGTAAGGCTAATTAAGAACCTTTTTCATGTAGAGTTTCATCACAGACACAAGTCTCGCGCACTCTCCCAGAAACAAACGTCAAAATCTTACCATGAGAGGCTGAAAGTGGAGCGCGCGTAAAATGCCAAAACAAGACAATTAGCAAATGGAGAGAGTGGAAGGGGGAAAAAACACTTTACCTTCAGGCGCCACGCTCTTCTCCATGGTCAAGAGTCTCAAACAAGGCGGCTCCCCCCAAAATTTCTCAGCTCTTTAGCTCCAAGTTGAAGTGTCTTCTTCAGGGGTGCGAGGATACCTTCAGGAGCGGTGGTGATTAGACCGCTGCATGGCTATAAATACTGCGTGGAAGTGGCCGGGAGCCAGAGGAGCGTGTGGCACAGAGTGGAGATGAACACAAACAGACGTGAAGAAGAAGAAGGGGATTGTGGGGGATTCATGTATCTCTCCTTCCATCCGGCGGCTGCGTTGGCGGGGACCCTCTTTTTAGTGTGTTTCAGATTGATTCAAAGTTAATGTCACACTACGGTTGGAGCAGGCGGGGGACGTAAAAGTGGCACGCACGGTAAAAAAAAAAAAAAAAAAAAAAAAGGGCTTCGACGCAACAGGTCTGGAAGTACAGATGGAGAGCTGCTGTGTTTTTGGAGATGCTTGCCGCTAGGTGGTGGGCTCCGGTCGCGTACCTGGTGGAGCAGAGCAGGTTTCTTATGATGCTCCGTGAATGGTCTTGACATCAAATCGCGGCTCTATATTAAGATCTGAGTGCTTCTCACCTGCACTCTTCTCCATTGTGCCAGTGAGCTACCATCACCATCTTTTCAGCTCCTAAAAATAAGCGAAGAAAAAAAAATGAAATGAAATGAAAGGAGATGTGGGTTTCTAAGTAAAAGATGATCATCATGCTTCTATCACTGGATACTAGAACAGCATCTTCAGATAATCCAAACATTTGATCCAATTTAGCTCAAAATAAATCTGATCAGCACCTTATGGTGACATGTGTCTGCTTTGCCACATTTAGTTCAATTTGCTTTGTTAAAAATAGTACATATTTGAACATAAAAAATAACAATGATAATAAAAATAAGAAATCCAGTTACATTATGTAAGCTGACATATTAATATTCTGATATATGCATGTTTGGTTTTAAAATACACACATATATATTTTTTTTTAATTGACCCTGTGCAGTTGGTCTACATACGTTCAATATAATACATCCTGTACATACAAGCACTTCCTGTTCAGTTCTTTTCTATGATGTTTTCACTACATCAGTTTAAAACAAATAAATAGTCCTTAGATCAGACAGTTGTGGTAAATGTTACAGAAAACATGTTAAAGACTTTACATATTAGAGAAATATTTCACCAGAGGACACATGTGTATTTAAAAAGAGACATATAAATAAGTTTTATAGTTTACTCTCTCTGTTCTTGCCCTCAATTCGTTTATGCTCTGCATTCGAATAGAAATATGCAATGTTGGTATAGACTTTTGTGTTTAGTTTTTCCACACAAACATAATGTAGCAGTAGTCATTTTGCAGTGATAAAACAGATTTAATTATGAGGATATTTTATGTTTTTAAATTGTGTTAAAAGGAGTGTTATGTCATGCACTTCCGGCCCAAATGCCCGTGTGTAAAATCTGACCCTCGGGAAAATAAAGTGGAATAGCCCTAAGCCATCCAGGCTTATTTTGTGCAAATCCTAGCATATCAGGCAATATTTATTTCATTGTTTCCATTGTGTAATTTCCTTTGCAGCTATAGTAGCTGGAGATGTAGCTTAATTTAGAGCGAGAAAAGACATCAGGAAGAGATATATACAGTATTTTGTTTCGATCACTATGGCAACGTTCCTAATTCCTCATTATTCTGAACCTTATGTTTGCAGCATTTAGTTCTACACACAAATACATATACAGCATTTGCCCCAGTAGAAGCCTTTACACTTATTAGATTAAAAAAACTGTCACATTTCACAACACGTTTATCACTTATTAACTCCTTGTAATGACTGTGACCGTTTCATTTAACTATTTATTGTCGGCACCTGTTTGAAAAGCTGTCACACCTGGAGTCATTGCTGGTTAAAAAGAGGTTTGAAATGACAGTTTAACCCTGCAGATGCAGAGCTCAGAAGCAGCATGGGGCTATGTACAAGAGGAGGAGGGAAAGAGGTAGAAATTACAGCATTTAAATCTAAAAATAACTAAAGAAAAAACAGTATTCAAGCCTGTTTCATAGTGTCCGAGTGTAACCTTTCTAGAATGTGCTTTTGAAGACTGCTGGGGTCAGAGGAATATATCAGATATGTTACCGACTTCATTATGTGAATGAAAGGAGCTCATTTGCAGTGAAAATATTTTGGAAAGTTGTCGAGCAGACTTCAACATTTGGTTTAACAGTTGGTCTATAATAATGGATCCCACCCAAAGCTTGATATCGTTTTGTAACTGTGTCTTGTAAACCACTGATTCACTGATTATGGTAATTGTAATTGGAGTTTTTACTTGAGTAACGTTTTGAGTAGGTCTACTTTTGTTACATCACAGTGTTTCTTCTGCTTGAGTAATTATTGATTTGAAGAAAAGTGTTCTCAATTAATGGGAATTTTCAGCTTTTAAGTACAGTATGTGTTGATATCCGAATTTTTTTTAATTCAAAACACAGATACCGTCTTATAGGATTACATTGTGTTTTGTAATTGCTATTTACAAGTTACTAAAGCATAGTTTTTTATGAATCATAGTTCAATCATTATGAGATATTCTGGGTCAATAACAGCAACCAAATTTTCTTATTACATCCAGTCTCATCCAACCCAGATATGAACTGAACCGATGTCAAACAAGCGATACTCAACCAGGTACATTTTATAGATGGGCACCATAACCAACATTGATATAAGTATAAACTTTGTTAACTCTCTTCTCATTCTATGCTTTCTTGTTGACTACATAAAATGGTTTGAACATTTGCTTCACTGCAACAAGTTTTATTATTTGAAACTAATCAAATATTTAAATAATTGTCAAATAATTAAGTAGTCAAATAATCGCAAATTGGTCTTTATATCATCTTCAAAGAATGTCCTGAGCTGAGATTAACCTCAAAGATGTTGTTTTTGATGTAATCACTTATCTTAGGGCTGTACTAAATGTATCGATATCGGGATATATCGTGACAAACTCATTGGCAATGTGCATATCGATACAGGAAGGCATATCGGGATACGCATCAGAATACGCATTGGAATACTTAATGCATAAAATTTACACTTCACACTGAACCTGGATTGCAGCTTTAATGTTGAAACTATTGAGCTGAACAATGACCTATTTGTAGGTCATTTGTATTTAACATAAATAGCAGTTTGAAAATACAATTCCTCTGCATTTTGTTATTCTACATAATCAAATTTACATTTTTGACACTGATTTTAGAGATGGTTATTCTCAAAAAACATGTTTTTACATGCAACATACAATACTTTGGTTTTTCTACATTGTGGAAAAAAAATAAATATCAATGCATCATTTTTAAAAAAAATATATCTTGATACATGAGGAGAGTATATCGGGATATACGTGTATCAGGATGCTTATCGTATCAGAAGACTCTTGGCAATTTCCAGCCCTAGCTTATCTGATGGGGCTGTAATTTGTACTTGTCAGCTAATTATTTTATTTATGGGGATTTATGTTGAACAGTAACAAAAAAGGCGTAAACTAGCTGAAGATTTGGGACTGAATTAGACCTAATAATCTGCCTTATGAATTCAGTTTTCCATTCATTTTTTTTTAAAGTGCTACTTTTGCATTAACTTCATTGCATTTATTGTCTCAGTTTGGGTCAGAAAATAGTCATATCAAAAAGACACTTTTTAGATTCAGAACTAGACCAGCTTCAGCCCTAAAATCTCCACAGAACATTTTTATTTTCACTAATTGATTTATCGAAAGAGTACTTGAATCATTAAGTGTAGCTCGAAAAAACATATCACTTTGTAACTCAATACTTGTCACTAAATAACAAGAAATTAGTGGTTTCTTTCCAGAAAATTAAAGCCGAGTGTCAGAATGATGGAAAAATAGGACTATTGCTATTGTTTTTTTGTTTTGTTTTTTGCAATATGTGGATGGACTATAATTGTTGGAAAAAATACCTTTTCATTTGGTGTGAATCAATATCTCCATTTTTCAGAATTAAAGTGCTTAATAATTACCGTCAATTACACATTGTTTGAATTGAAATTGAGCAAAAGATCTCGACAAGTACAGTAAGTCAACCTTTACTTAAACATAAAGAAATACCCAATGTGCAGACAATAAACTCAAATTGTTTACACATTGATTAAAAAAAGGAAGCTAGGTTGATAAGCCTTTTGTTGCTGCTCCTGAGTCTTGTTTTTGAGTTTTACCTCCACCCACCTCAGCTCATAACTACACCTCAGCCTCTCCCAGGACGGCCCAGAGTCCCAGCGCCACAAAACCAAAGATAGCACAACTTTGATTAAAACTGCATCGTGATGGTCGCAGGAGTTAATTAAAGGGTCACTTATGCTTCTCTTTAACCAATCACGTTATTCCCCGAGCTTCAGGAAAGAACCAGCTTTGGGACTGGGAGCAGTTACAGCGACCATCTGCCACTGCAACCACCAACAAGAAATAAATAAAGACTTAAAATCCACATATCACCAGACTAAGGAAGGATTTGTCAGCTCATTTTTGCACTGGGATATTTAATTATGCATGTCTTCATCAAATTGCAGTAGTTATTTTTATGCTTTGAGTATTTGGAGTCCCCAAAGGTGGCCCATATAATCAAATTTATTATGTCTTCATGGCGTTTGAGAATTTAAATGTTATTATTTGGAGGGTGATGCTCTATGCAGTGCCATATTAGCAATAGGATTATAAATATTTAGACATATTTGGTTTAGGCTATGATTTAAGGCTAATGTAAACCTACAAAACAAAACTATAATGACTAATGCATGTGTACTGTATTTACAAATAACAGCTCACAGAAAAACAAAACATATACTATATGAAGATAAAAAATATGAAAAGCAAATATTTAAAACAGAAATGGAACTGTGGAGTAAAAACAAGTATTTATACACATGCACAAGTACACATGTCCAAGTGGTCCCTCGTCAAAAGATTAGAGAGGTCTATAATTCTCATAGGTACACTTTGACTATGAGTCAGCCTCTGAAAAAACAACAACAACAGACATTCACATTGTACCATTTTTAAACAAATGATGTTTTCATTCTGGGGTGCACAGTAGCAGAGTGGTTAGAGCTCTGGCTTACCAATAAGGAGGTCATGGGGTCAGACCATATCAACATCTCACAATCTCTCTGGGTGGAGGTTGCAGGTCACCGTGGGTGTCAATAATTCTGACCCTCACAGGCCTGTTATTGCTTCTTTAAGAAGGTCTTCTATCCTCCACCTGTCTTAATGTCACCTAGCAAAATCTGTATAAAAGACATCTGTCCACCACACCTTCAAACAGTCATACTCTCCACCATGTCCAAGACCAGAGAGCTGTTTAAGGACAAGGGACAAAAATGTAGTTCTGGAGACAAGACTGAAGTGACCATCCATAGAAGGATTGGGAGAGTGTGTTGTGGTGATCAGATAATATGGTACAAAAGAAGGATGAGTTGCATCGCTAGAACAACATACACACTCAATGCATTTAATTGATCAGGGAAATCAGAGTAAGCTAAAAACAGACTCTATTTGGTTTTCCCCTCAAACTGGTTGGACCAGTTTTGCTCCAGTTTACGTGTGAGAGAGGAAACGATTACCCTGGAGTGACAAGGTTCTGCTGTATCAGGTTCACTACACTACAATGCACACTGCATTTTGTTGGTTTACCTAATTATTGTCTATTAACTATAACTGTTTGTAATATTGTCTATAAGGTTAACACTGATCTTTCTTGGATGTATATAATTGTTTACAATAGAGCTATGTTAAACATGGAGTTAAACATGTGGCTGTGTGTGCCACTTTGTGCAGGAGCTTCTTTGTTGTAAAAGTCTTAACTTCATTGTTGGATTGTGGAGCAAAAAGGGCTTGTGAGCATGCTCAGTTACATTTATCCAGCTGTAGACCGATTGTCTGTTTACATGGAATCTGAAATCAGACTACAATTGGTCGGGACCACGTGCGCCAATTGGTTTTCCGAAAACGAGTTTACGGCTTATGGCGTTAGAAACACCATATTTTCCTGTTCCCTTCTGCAAAGGGAACAGGATGAGTGCTCTGTGTTAAGGACAGAATGGACACAACACCTGAGAAACTAAGGAGTGTTCTGTAAGAAGAATTTCAAGGTTCTGGAGAGGAATAGCCAATCTGTGGAGAGTTGAAAGTCCACCTTCAACAGCAACAGTCCCAGTACATGACAGGATAAGTGGGTCAGATTACCTGCTATACTGTGTGCAAACATTTGTCCATTGTTATTGCCAACCAAGGATACAATATATATAGTATAGTTAAATTTTGTGATTATCCAAATATTCATTTTCCACAACAAAATACAAATAATTGGCTTAAACATCATACAGTTTTGATTATCTGTTTTCTTTCGTCATATTTGAAGAATGAATAATGAAAATTACAGACCTCTGTCATCTTTTAAGTGGAACAAATTGCACAATCGATTTGTGTCCAAATACCTTTTCACCCCACTGTAAAGCCATACTTACGTAAAAAATACTTGTCATGTCCTCAAAAAAAAAAAAAAAAAAAAAAATTGAATCTACCCTTTCAGTCTGTTTTCACAGCTTTTCAAGAACAACAACAAAAACAACAACTTTGAGGGGCCCATAACGTACTGCACAGATTAGATATGGATTTATGTAATCTATCCAAATCATCAATGTGAGAAAATAATTGCCGTCTTATCCTCCAGGCGCGTGGCCAAGTGCAGGCAGATACTCATGAAGTGAATATGCCAAGCAGAAAGAGAGCGGTGCCATTAAAAGTGGAGGAGAAATCAGGCGTGCACATAGCGGGACATGCATGCTGTTTGGTGCGCGAGACAGGTGGTGGTAAACGGTTTGCAAATCGAATCCGGTCTGGCATGAGAGAGTGCCCTGCAGGTAAACATCAGGTTTGCTTTATCTGCACTGAATAGGATTTTGCTTGTAGTTTTAGATGGATGTTGTACTCTAGATAAGCGCAAGTTTCAAAGAAATACACTTCTAAAATAACATTTAAGATTGTAAATAAAGTTCAAATTTGTTTGAATCATCAAGAGTGTTTATTTTTATATTCTAAAATGCAAAGAACAGGATTTGAGAATAAATCCAGAGTGCACAAAAATGTTTCAATGCAAGCAACTATGTACAGGAATGAGTCCAGTCAATCTTTACAGAATGCAACATGTGCTGCATGAATATTCAGAGTCAACTTTTTGAATCAAATTCAAAAAGGACCTAGCTTAATAAAATTCAAAATTATTCATTTACATTCAAGCAAACTTTATTTTCTGGGGTAAAGTTTCATTAATGGTGCGTTTCCACTCTCCATGTTAGTACCTACCTGACTCTACTCTACTCTGTCTGGTTGTGTTTCCATTGCTGTTTAGAATGTGGTACTCTCTCAATAGCAACTTCCCACAGCAAACTAATATCCATGGACATCGCTGTATCCATGGTCCATGGGTTCCACAGCAGTCTGGCCAATTAGTGTCTGTTAGAACAGTTTAGGTCTCGAACTCAACAGGGGTCTCAAACTCACATTGAGCTTTGGCCGAAATAATCAAGTCATAGTTGGTCGAGGGCCACATTAAATTACAGGACTCACTATGATATTTTCTATATAAATATAAGCATATTAGGCTATGTACACCAAATGTAGCACGTATTCTAATATGTCCACACCCAGTGTTTTACATCAAACACACACAAGTGATAAAGTAAATAAACCAGGGTCCAACTGTTATTCTCTAGAACATTTTGGACAAATTGTAAGTAAGATGCTGAGCTCAAGTGCATTTTTGTGTTTTTTTAGTGCACATCTCAACAATATATTTGATGGTGGGCCTCTTTCAATAATAATCAGAAAATCATCCTGGGGCCACATGAAATCATCTTGGGGCCGCAATTGGCCCCCAGGTCGCCAGTTTGAGACCCCTGGTTTAGACCCTGGTCATTGCCCACTTTGTACCTTTTAGCGCAACTACACATGCGTTATTCAAACTTACATCTTTTAAAACCATTATTGGTAAGTGTACAGTTAATATTATTTATTTATATTGATATTTATATGTATCTCAAAAAAGCCAAAAACGCCACACCAAATTATGCCAGTTTTAAGCTAACAGTTAGCAGCTGGAACTAGATTAATTGGGTACTTACAGCTTTGAAAAAGTAATAATCTCATTTTACAATCATTTGCTTTGTTGAAATCTGTAACAAAGTTTCGTTTTTAACAGCTTTGTTTTGTCTGTATTTAATTTCAAAAAGAATAAAACAAAGTAAAAGAAGTAAAGCTAAAGGTACAAAGTGGGCGGAGGTACGAAGTGGGCAATGACCGCAGGTACTAAAAAAAACAGGTCTCAGAGAAACATGATGAGTGTAAACACGGCGAGTAGAGCCGATTAGGTACTAACAGGGCTAGTGGAAACGCCTCAAAATAGTGCATCTGTATTTTGGATGAAACAGTAAGATTCTCTCATTGATTTGTTATAAAACAGTATACGTGTTTCCCCAAGATGCTATGCACCAATACATCAACATTTACAATTTGATTGTACCGTCATTACATTACATGTTAGTATTTTATATTAACAGCATCATTTTTTTTCAAACTGTAACAGACATTTGGCAAGTTTTGGTGAAAGGTGAAAGTGAAAACCGGTTTGAATGTCTCCAAAAACAGTTTTAGTTGAGAAGTTGAGATGAAACATAACGATTGGTCATCACATACTATATTTTTTGCTTTTTACAATGTGTGTTGTTTGTAGTTAAAAACTCTCTTTGGAAATCAAAGCAAAACCACAAAGACAGCAGCATCTATGAACTGATGAACAGTGGTTGATGGGAAGTTATTTGAAACAAAGCTAGAATCACTGTCCCAAAACTGCTAAGCAAACTGTGAGTGAAATTTACTGTTGAACAGAAAATAATAAAACTTTAGTTGATGTCATGTTTTGCTTCTTTTTTTTGTTTGTTTCTATTCCCACATTGAGTCAAGATGACCTGTTCTTTTGTCTTAGCCCAGTCACACAAAAATCCTCATACAGAAAGGATAATAGACCACTGAACCCAGTAATTTACTGTCTTTGTTAAAACAAATATTTGCATATTATGAAAAACAGGATAAGTGCACAATCCATCCAGACAAGAATGTGTCATGAGCAATAAACAAGATTTATACATGTCTGTAGACATTTTTTTAAACTTCCATCCTTTTTTACTCCAGATAATAGAAGTCCATCGTTGGAAGATCACAATTGAAAAAAAAATGGTTTCAAAGCTATAATTCAGTCATGTGCTATCGAAGAGAGCAAAAATGCTTAGTAACAGAGAAATGAAATATGATATAAACTATTTTTTAGTTGGAATATTGTGTTTCATTACTTTCACACATTTTACCTTTTCCCCCAAAATCTTCAGTTGGAAAGGACGAAAGTGCTCTGATCAAACAGGTAAAAAAATAATATTTATACACAACCCCATTGTGGTGACTGGAGGTTGCTGATGTTTTTTTCATTGTCACTCCTCCCAGTCAGAGTCTTCTTCCCTGACATCTGGGCCCGTCGGTGGCATTAGTTGTCATTTGTTAAAAGGGAGGCAAGCCGGCAGTATGACTGTGGAGCAGGCAGGGCCTGCTAGCGGCTCTGCCACCTCTCCCTCTAACTCAGTCCATGTGCCTTTCTCTGGGCTGTAGCAGATGGTGGAAGACTTATAGGCCCCTGAGAAGAAACAACATTGTTATAATCATTTGTATTACTTTTTTGTTTTTGCACAACTTGTGACATTACATTTTTACAACAACTTTTAAAATATATTATTATGGCTTTGGATAGAGAGGACATCTGAGATGCTGGGTGAACAGAAAAAAAAAAAAAAAAAAAAATCAGGTACACGTACCATGCTCCAGCTGTAGCCTCCAACCAGGAAGATGCTGTCGTCCAGAACTGCACAGCCCGGCCCACTGCGGCCCTCCAGGATGGGCGTCTGCAGGATGTTCCATTGGTCGGCTTTGGGGTCATAACACTCCACAAGCATCACATCTAAATGAGAGAACCCTTTGTGGAAATAAGAAGAGCTCTCATGAAAAGCTTGGCAAACTTAAACCCACTGATTACAAAAGACAACAGAATTTATTCTATTGCTTTTGCAAAAACTAAAACTGTAAAATCCTAAACGAAAAAGCTTAAAGCTACCATCTAATACATGTTCCCAACTAAAACAGCAGCATAATAATTACTTATCCACACTATGTAACAGTAATTTGATCATTCAGCCCTGACCTTTCTCATAATGAATGATGGCAAATGAATAAAGTGGACTCAACATGGATCTATGATGAAGTACTTGCCTTTGAGATGATTTCCACCAATAGCGTAGAGGCGGTCGTTCATCCCGGCTAGAGCGTGAATAGCTCGCTTTGTGTTCATATCCTGTTTACGGGCCCACACATCCATTACAGGGTCGTAACAGTAGAGCCAGGACACATACTCCCCATTGTGCACTCCCCCTACAAAAGGTAAACACTTATCTTAGCTGCAATATGCTGTTTCATGATACTTACTATATCTGATCATGTAAAAACCAAAATCTGGATACATGTAGGTTAACAGTAATCACAATCACCTGATATGTAAATCTTTCCATTGTGAACGGCTCCTGCATGGGCAGCTAGAGGCTGTGGTAGAGAAGACACATAGTTCCACTCATTCGTCTCCAGATTGTAGGACTCAACACTCGAGAGATATCCTGTCTCATTCCTCCCACCAATCACATACAAGTGCTTATCCAGGCGGCAGGCAAAGAAACTGGCTCTCCTGTGAAGGATGTGAGGACAAGGTTAATCCACAAACCCATTCATTTGAATACGCCATTTCTGGAACCACACACAAATTTAACTCACCTCTCCTGCATCGGGGGCAATTGGATCCAACTGTTAAATCTTGGATCATAGCGGCTCACAAAATTAGTGCTGTGTTTTCCTGCAAAAGACATTTTTATAAAGAGTCAATACAGTAAAACCATCTAAATATTGCTGATTGTTGAACTGTATATAAGATGCTTTGGCTAAACTTATTGACTTTTTATATGTACAGTCTAGTAATAATAAAACTAGAGTACACTAGTAGATCAGTATAATTTGTCAATCTTTGACAATTTGAAGATTTTGTTTTTTTGGCTTGTAAATAGCTTTTCACTAATTACACAAGTTTCTCACAGCAAATATTTTGATGTTTTTTCTTGGTATCTGTCCACTTAGAGCTAACCTTGTTCAACTGATTGTCAGTGATTTGTTTAAACTATCACTAAGATCAACATCAGCTTCTTAACATGGACACATTTGTGAGTCTTCTGTACCATTGGGGTTCCACTGGTCTTCTCCTCCAAGCAACAGCAGGAAGTTCTCCACCTCTACCACGCAGTGATGAGCACTGTTATAAGGCATTACTGTGAAGAAAACACAAAATAAAGTTTATTTGTACACAAATTCACATTCAACATTACAAAATACCACAAGTTAGAACCAGAAACATCTATTATTCAAGGTTATTTCATACCGGACTGCTCACTTGACACATCATTTTTTAATAACTACTCTTTAAAAAGCCCTAAAGCATGAATTCAAACTTGAATAATAATAAATAAACTGTTTATTGTTAGTCATTCAGGCTTAATAACATAATTGAAGGATTGCATGTTTGAAAGAACGAAGTGCCAACTAACCCCACTGTTATCTTTGGGTAATTTGGTTTTGATGTTCGTTTGTCAATAAAACTAAATTGTCTTATCTTATCGCTGAAGTTTGATGGTCCCAGCTGCCATTCTGTACAATTATTGCAAAATTAAAATTTGTATTAAACATTGTTTCTCATATAAAAAAAGTACATGTGTGTCTTCTCAAGTAATTTGAACCTAGACATGATAAGCTACAGGACTTTTGAAAATATTTAATAGTGATGATTATTCCTACTAGTACAACTGCAAACATTCCCATCACCGTAGGTGCACACTCATGTACACAAACGTGGAAAAAAATAAATACATAAACACATGTAAATGCCCATGTATGTTCACTTGATAATCCTGACTCTCTGGAGGTGCTTGTGTCCCACTGAGAGGATGGTTGTGGGACCAGTTTTAGAAAAAAAAAAGTATTGAAAAAATAATTTGTTACAAATGACTTACTACCTTTTGAAAGTGTATTTAGTTTAATGTTTATTAAGGGCAATGTACCATTAAATAAGCACAAAGGCAGAGAGACTTCTTACAGCTAATTTCCATCTGTAGTCCTGGGGAGGGGAGAGGAACATGTTTTTAGTTTAGGTACACTAGTTAGTGACTGCCCCAAGGAAGTAAAGTAGTTACATTACTTTTGGATTATTTTGTAATATTGTATAGCGATCAAATATAGGATTTTATGTTTTATTATTACCATTTAAAAAGAGGTAAACAACAAATGAGTTGTTTTAACAGACCCTAATTAAAAAAAAATAATAATAATAAAAATCAACAATAGAAATTATTCACAGCCTTGTTACAGTCATGTTTGTCTAACCCTTTTCTACTTTTTCAACCTTTTAACTAGCTGCATACTTTGAAAGTTACTGAAATAGGTCTCTATCTACCGGGGACAGTCCATTATGTGAGCCCATGTCTCAACAAATGTCTCCAAAACCACTGATTTGCTCCAGTTTTATGCAAGACATGTCTCAATTGTTCCAGTTTCAGATCACTTTAATACACAGCAATAGTAATTAGAAGAATATATTGTTGCTTATTTAGTCAAAATTGAGAAAAGCCTTTTAGATTTGATCTTGATTGTCTTTTTATGCTAGGATGACACACATCTGGATTGTTGATAATAAAATAGTGATAAGCTGTATATTATTATGCACTCTGTCAATTCATGTCTCAGTCACATCTTTCACTTGTAGTGTAGTGACAAGTGATTAAGCTGTTTTCTTTACATTGTTTTTTTGGCTAATGAATCCCTATAACTGTAAAGTATACTTGTTGCAAAAATGGCAGTTAGAGATACTTTTAAAGTTTCTTTTTGAGCTCTGTGATGATCCCTAAAACTTTTGGCCCCATTCTCTTGACTCGTCATGGGAGAATATCCTTACATACTATTAATTGCACCTCCTATGGGTTTATGTTTACATTATCCTATTAATTGTGATTAAAATGCAATATATCCTCCACCAGTCCAAAAGACATAATACTAAAATAATAAATTATAGATCTTTCACAATTAATGTGCTTTGCCAGATGTCGGCACAAATTTTGCAGGTTGGACTTTTAATAGATCCATGATTAGAACAGATACATTCTCCAACTTCCTCTGTTGTTGAGTCTGACTTATATTTTAAATGCCTTGCTCCTCCAAACAACCCCATTCCCTTGAATGAAAAAAACACCTGCGAATATTTTTTCCCGTGGGTATGTTTTTCTGGTTCCTTTCTCCTCAATCCTTTTTGTTGAAGTGACCCCATTGAGATGTAGAGAAATGGTCTTAGGTGACAGTCATAATGAACATGATCGTGTTCACTCAATAAATCTCGGGCCGGGTGCTTTTTGAGCACAAATCAGTGGAATGTTAAAACCCACCTGTCTGTCTCCATCAGTCATTTCCACTGTCACCTCCCCACTGCCTGATGGATCACAGTTGCTGCAAAATTAGACAGCCTTGAATCTCATTTCTTTCCAATTGGCCTCTCCCTGCAATCTCACTCTGGCGCGCTGACATGTGCCGCTCCACCCAGGGAGGAGGTCTCTGATAGGATAGTAATACAACATACTCTAAACACAGCTTTATCTACAGAGAGAGGATTAGGCAGCCCGACTCCAGTGCACCTCAAAGACAAGTGCCATAAGACTACTATTGCTATTTACATTATCACTCAGTCAGCAGTATATATGACATGGATGGGCGCCTTCTTCAATGATGTCTAGTGACTTGCACTAACACTACAAATAATCTTGTGCTTTTGTACACAGATTACTGCTTTACAGTGGGGCTGGGCGATAAGACCTCACATTATTATCACAATTAACATTTCACTTTGATTAATTAATGAGTTTTCATCTCAACATAGTTCACTGAATACGCAACCAATTAAGCTGGCATATAGTTTATATCATGATTTTGACAGGTTTTAAGATTGTATTGTTAATGGCAGAAGCACTGTATGTATATATGATTAAAATATTTACATATTTTGGGATAAAACATACATATATGATCATGTGTACATTTTATTTTTTAAGCCTATCATATTATTATGCCAAAGTAATTCAATTAAATAAAAATAATGTGTTTAAATAAATTCTGTCTGATAACTGCTAAAACAATCCAACTAAAGCATTAAAGGGATAATCCTGCAGGTTAGTCCTCAGGTAGCTGCAGCAGCCATAGGAGGGCATTACAAGCATGTCTTTATGAGATGGAAGTCATCAGTCCCTGGACTACAGTGAGCTGCAGGGCTCACTAGAGGGAGGCAGAAACCTCTGCATAGAGACGCAGTTGGGGCCGCTTGACTGGCTCCTCAGCTAATGCACCACTGCTGCTGAGGTCTGACGTGCCTTCAGCACATTACAGCCGCATCCTGCCTAGCTGATTCCTTTGTTCCAGGCTGTACAGTGTACACCAGTCTGTGATTTTAATACAGGCCTACTTTAAATAAGCATAGACAGGGGAGAGAGTCCAAGGCTTTGTCTGCTGTTTGCCACGCTACACTGGGTACACTAGATGGCAAACTTTACACTGGAATCATCAGGCAGAGGATTCTGAAGAGAGGGATCAAATTCTCCCCAAATTGTGTTGATGAATGTCTTAATCAAAGCCTGTCCCTCTCAGGTTTCGCCTCATTGAAAAGTTATGATTGAATGTTAATAATCTTCTATTCCACATCCATTGTGTGGAAGCTACATCAGATGGTCACTGATGTGTTAAGGGGATGATTTTGCAGTTTTGTCCTTCCATTTGGCCACGGCCCATTTGAGTGTTAACTTTTTAGTTTTGACTGATGGAAATCCCTATTGACCTTTTGCTTGTTGCAGTTTATACCCATGAGTGTGAGTGTAATGAGAAAATAACAATAGATACCAGCGAGCTTCAGGCTGTTGTGAACGCACGCCTCCTTTAGCAGAATGCCTCCTGATAAATCTGGTCAAACACTGGCTGAATACTACTTTACTGCCAATGAATGTTATGAATTGACAAACCCTGCCCAACACTGTAAATTTAGTCCTTAAGAACAGTCTCACCAAATTTACTACAAACTTATAAAAAGCAAGGATTTAGGGTAATGGAGCAATCTGAAGGAGTAATATGTATAAATGAAGAAACAGTGTTGAGCTATGACTCAAACCAAAACAAGAGATAGGAACTCAATAAGTCCAGAGATGAGGATGCAAAGAACAAATATGGTTTCCCATTAGCTCTGTTTTGACCTTTGCAATACTACAACAATATGGTGGTGGGCCTTCAAAGGTCAGGGATGACAGAGAGAAAAGACCTGCTGGTTTCCTCAGAGAGGCTTCTCTAAACATTATAGATGTGGTTTGTTTTGCTCGTATTCCCAACGTTTTTTTTTTTTATTAAATACATATAATGCACATATTTTTAAATATATGCATTAAGATATATAAGATATATATTAAAATCTATATCTCTTCTGGGACATCATATACGTATATATATATATATATATATATATAGATATAATAGATAGATAGATAGATAGATAGATAGATAGATAGATAGATAGATAGATAGATAGATAGATAGATAGATAGATAGATAGATAGATAGATAGATAGAAAATAGGATTCATTGTTCTTGTAGCTCCGACACAATAGATCATTACATTCAAGTAAATCTCATCATGCATCTTGCAAGCATATTTCAGCAAAAACAAGGGAAACCGGGCATGACGCTCCACAGTGCTGCGAAGTCACGCTCTGATTAAAAACTTATATTAAAAGTGATAGTGATACATTATTACCTGAAGGATTTAGGGAACTCCTTCCCTCATTTTGTGTGGAAATTAACCTGTGTTAAAGTCATTCATAGGAAAAGCTATTTCTCATCATAAAGCCACTAACACAAGATGCCCCGAGAACAAGGCAGAGGCCTCTACTCACTTGTGAGGATCTTCCATGTCTTTTTCTCATCGTCATAGTACTGGACCAAATTACTGGGAAGGCGATCAGGTCCAGGAGGCAAGCCACCCACAAGTAACAGCATCCTCTTATTGGAACGGATTCTGCGAAGTCACAAAGTGTGGGTTGGTGGACACGTGTTAGAAAACAGAACTAAACAAGAGCACAAGAGAAATAGAAAAGACAAGAAAAGAATAATCTTGTTTGTGAGATTAAGATATTCTGCAGTATAAAATAAATAATCTATTTCATATTCATATTATATTTCTACAACAACTAAAATGCTAAAAGGTGCACTCCCTTTTATTAAGAAATGTTATAAAAGGCACAATCTAGCGGTATTACTTTGCTTGTTGTTTCCTTTTCCTTTGTGAGTGACCGCATTTCATACATTTAACTAATATAAAGTATACACGTGTTATGGATGTTTTATTGAATGCTTTCAGTTCCCTAAAGACATTATTTCAATTAGCTGTGAAGTGGGGTCACTCCAGTGGGGTACCATGCTAGAGGCAAAGAGCACAACTGAGAACATAAACCTGTCTATAGAGTCACCATTTCATTGGCTGCTGTGATTCATGTGACATTTGTGTGCCAATATCAAAGTATCACCCGCTATTCAATATGAAATATCATCTCTCACAATAAATAAGCAACCATTATTTAGCCTTTAATGAATTGTAGAGCTAATCTTCTAATTTATCACAATATGTACTCAAATATTAAGACTAACTGGATTTATATTCAAGCACGGTCACCTTTTTCCGAATCATATTTTACTTTTTTATGCCTCAATAAACAACCATTGTCTCAGTACATTCGCCCTGCTACTAACCCACTCGGAAGTGTTTTGGGGTTATTCATATGCAAATGAGCCCCTGGACATAGATAATGGTGATTAATTGAGAGGAGAGAAACAGTGGCATGTGAAACTAATTATGAGGATTCCTTATTCGTTGCTCATTTAGACCCTTATGCGGAAATAGATATGTCATTGGACAAAAGAAAACGTGAATACTTTTAGAAATAAGTGGTATATAAAATGTATATGTTTGGATTTCAACTTCATCAATTTACTAATGACTCAACAGCAATTCATAAGGTTATCACATTATTGCTCTTGTACTAACACACTCATGTAGCTGTCAAGTAAACAAAACGTGACAACAGTAATGTCAATCAATCAACTCATGGCAAAGGAGCAGCTAGTTATTTGGCCTCGTTTTGGACAAGGCTCCTGATCCCTTTTTTGTTAATGCAGTACAATTAATAAGACCAGATCCGTATACTGTATTTCTAACTTTGGTCTTGTGTCAGATTAGTGGCTTAATCGTAGGCTATTATGATACGTTCAATTTAATTACCATGTAATTCTGGTACCACAATGATTACAGCGTTTCAAATTGTATTCATGATACTTGCCATGAATCAACTGTATCCTTTATCTAGTTAGCCACATCATAGCTTCATTGATTAGTGAGCAATTACATGTCTGTGTGGGAAAAAAAACAACCAAATGTTTTTTGTAGAGTGGGCTTTTGCACAGAACCACAGTTATGAGTTGCTGATGAAGTGGCATTAGCTCTAAAGATTCATAATGCATTTGTGACAGTACAAGACTAGACAAAACTTGAGTCAGCTGTTTGTTTAGATTAAACTGGTGGGACACAACCAATTTACTTTTCACTTTGTAAAAGTGCTGCAGAGTGTTTGCAAAGCCATATATCGGTCAGTCTCACCTGCTTGCCACGGTCTGCCTGCAGTGCTGTCTGAAGGGCATCAAGTGGTAGTTCATGGCATCGAGAAGCAGTTTCTGGCACACCGGGTCACTCCTCATGAAGTCAACCGACTGCACTCTCTCCACCAGCTCTGGAGCAGGGATGAGGGCAAAGCGCAGCCTCTTCATGAGGTCTGGGGCGTAGTGCATGCGAGTCTCACGGTCATGCTCCAGCCACAGCACTGACATCTGGAAGAGTGCCAGCTCTGACTCCACCGGGGGTGGCAGAGCATCCAGCATGGCACACATCTCCTCAAAGTTTAGTAGAAGCACATCCTCCACCAGGTACT